>JBBGBA010000017.1:0-600000 GCA_038088335.1 Mesorhabditis sp. LJ9110 | reverse complement strand
TTCTACAGGTAGAAAAGAGCTCCCTCTTCCTTTTTGCTAAACATTTCGAGGCCGAAATCCGTCAAAATCCTAGTGAAATCGGCAAAATTAACCTTGATTTTGATATATCTTCTTTGTTTTACATATTTTTTGCTTAGAAAATTCGGCTGCACATAGTTTTTATGGGTCCCCATCACTGGTAAAAATTGGTCCCGATTGGATGGAAGACGGCCAAATGCCGAGGGGGGGGTTTTTTTTTGGGACACCCTGTATATGCTAAAGGCTACAACGCATCCGCAGCGGGTTCACCTGAACTGCTCCAAAATGTCGTTATCCTACCTACCATTTCAGGCTTCGATACTGGCGACCGCCGCCGGTTTGGCCAGCATCATCGCCCCGTTGCTGCTCGGCGGTGTCGTGAGGGCTATCCTTGGCCGAGAAGGCGCCTTCCTCATCTCCACCATCGTCCTCCCCGCCTACGCGTTCTGGGACGTCAAGCAGGTCGGTTCTGGGCTATTAGCGGGGGGACCGGCATACCTAATGAAAAATTTACCGTATTCTAGTTTTTAGTGTTTTTTTGCTAAAACTGCATAATCCCCCCGCTAATAGCCTAGCACTCCCAAACTTCCAGGCAATAGCCGACGGCCAATCGGACAAGACGATCCGCTTCCGACTGCTGGGTGTGGCACTGGTAGAGGGTGCCCTCATCGGCTGTGTGCTGCAGAATTCATTCCTGGCCGGTGCCCCTTCGTTCTCCTTCTACCTGTCCGTCGTCGCCAACGTGTACCCCATGGTCGTCGAGAAGTTTGGGCGCAATCGGCAGGTTCGGTCTGACGAATTCTTGTGTCTGCCGCGCTTTTCCTCATCTTTTCTAAAGCGGCAAGCTAGCAAAAACTATTTGGGAATTAGGCCTACGTCGTCGAGGCGTACGGTAAGAATCTGCCCAACCTGCCCTGATTTTCCTGCCACTTTTTGACTCTAAAGCCGAGGACAAGCTAGGCGAAACAAATTTACGAGTGTAGCAGACCCCGTCCAAGCAAAATGCCGCTTCGCGGGTTTTTTCCGTGCCAGGAAAGTTGTATGAAAAAAGCCGTGCGAAATCTAATAGTCCCTAAAGAAACGCCTTGCAGATGCTGATCGGTGCCTCCGTCGGTGCCGGAGCCGGCGCCCTGGCCATTGTCGGCATTCTATGGGGTTCATTCTGCCCTCCGTACATCCTCATCACCGCCCTCTACGCCTCAATCACCGCCGCCGTCCTCCAGTTCCTCTACCGTGACGTCACCAACAATACGGTAACTTTCACCTAGACACGCTAGCAGAGACCCTTCACTTTCAGGCCCCAACCTACATCCACCAGCTGTCCCTGTTGCTCGGGCTGATGGCCAGCGATGTGCTCATCTACCTGGTTCTCGGCATGGACTCGGAGGCGTACGCCCGCTACAGGCAGAAGGCACGCTAGAAGATTGCGGAATACTACTACAAACGATACGACTACACGACGCTACGGCCCCTACTCGAGACGCTTGACCGACTAGAGACCCCATGATTTTGCCCCCGATTCTCGCGAATTTTTTGCCCCATCTCGTTCTCCCCCCGTGATGCCTATGATTTTCGTACTCGAATAAACATTTGTGCCCCGGCTTTATTTAGAAAAGTAAAAAGGTTTGGAAATTATGGCTTTCATGACTTCCACGGCTCTTTAAAAAAATTGCCCACCCTTCCGAGACATTCCGGGATGGTCGCTGCAAAGCGCGAGTGATTAGGGTACGGGAATTGGTGCATCAGTGTGGGGAGAGGGGGAGAGGAGAGAGGAATTTGTGGAATGCCCGGAATCTCCCCTGCGGGGGCACCCCAGGCGGGTACAGACAAATACTCCTAACGGAAGATGAGCACATGGAAAGAAGGGGGAAAAGCCGTCGAATTAGGCGTGGCTGAGATTCCAGGGCAGTGGTGTCTGCTCAAAAAAACACTGCCCTCGGCTACGTTGGAAGGCGATCAAAGATCTGCTGGCTTAGGCTCGGGCTTGGTTTAAGGTTAGGTTTAGGCTTAGGTTTGGGCACAGGCTTAGCTTCGGTTTAGGCTAGACATGTCAGAGTTCGGTGGGCCAAACTTAGGCGTGGTGTCAGGAGTAGTTTAACTTTAGGTTTGCCGTATAAAAAATTAGCCTTTTCCTCAATAACCTCTGCTAGCCTCCCTCTCCGCATGATTTCAAGAAGACCTTCCAACCCCGAATCCCCCACCCAAGGGCTCCACCACCACATTCCGAGACCATAAACGGAGCGTGATTTGCATAAACGCCCCTTTACGGTTTTATGATTTCGTGGAGGTGAGTGTGGAATGTTAGACATTTCCGGGCGGGCTAGACTGGGCTCCCTTTGCGGCTGACTCATCACATGGGATGGGGAGATCTTCGGGATATGCAAATTAGGAAGAGAGATAAATAAAAGTAGCGAGAGAGAGAGAGGGAGAGAGTGTGAGAGAGAGGGAGGGAGAGAGATAATGAGAGAAAATAAAATAGCATGCCATCCAAGATACCGCTAGTGTACAAATGGTCATCGAAAATTCTGATTTATTTGGATACCTAGCAGAGATCCTTCCTGGAACCCTGGCAGCCCGCCATACTTACTGCAGAGCCATCGTTTTTGCCCCCCTATGGTAATTTTTGCACCTGAAAAAAAGCGGATTTTCGGCCAAAATTTTACATTGTAAAGCGTTTTAGATAGTTTTTCTCCGAATCTTACAATTATTTTCTCGAAAACACTATTAAATTCAGCTCTATTGCACACTAGTGGACATCGTGGAATTTTGGAAAAATCGTCTCCCCCGATAATGCAAAAGAGCCGTGCTTTGGCTTCTATAGCAACAAAAAGTATGAGGGTAGTCTAGCAGAGATTGCTTAGGAATTCCCTCTGACTCACCAGGTTGATCTTTTAAAGGAATGTGGCGTCATCTCCTCCCCCCTTTGAGCGAGCAATGTGCCTTGAGGGTATGCGTGGAATGGTGGGCTGGGTGGGTGGATGATGATGGAATGTTTGTCTCCCTGGCGTCTCTCTCTCTCTCTCTCTCTCTCTCTCTCTCTCTCGCTCTCCCACCCATCCCCTATATAAGCACCCACCAGAATGCACCATTTCAAAGCCATCCCTTCCGGAACACAACATTCCGTAACAAACCTATCCACATCCCCCACATCTTCACTATGCTTCCTGCCGTAATCGTTGGTGTCTTTGACCGCGTCGACACATTTGCTGACCTCATGGTTTAATCAACGTTTTTGATGGCGTTTTTGAGGTGAGCCTTTGATTAAGTTACGGTAATTTTTCTGAGAGATATTTCAGGGTTTTTGGTATACAGTAACCTAGGGAGTATACTATAGCAAATTGCTAATTAAGAATTTTCAAAATAGCTTCGATAATTTTCTAAAATACGGTACTTCGTCAAAACTCAGAGTTTAAAGGGCTTAGGAAGGCAAAGAAAACCAAAAGGAACCTGACCTAGTTATTTTTATGTAAATTTTTCAGCCAACTTCATATCAACAGCCTTACCGTCTTCTTACTACAATACACCCCACCTACCGTACTCCTCACCACTCAAAGCCGATCTCTCGCCCCCGCCTCTGCTCGATACTCAGCCGTCCCAGTTGCCGCTCAAGGATTTTTTCAATTTTTTTTGCTAAAGTTTGAACTTTTCTTGGCGCTTTGCCAGCTCTACCGTATCCTGCAGTACTTACCGTAACCCTTCCTTAATTTTTGTCAGGTTTCTCTCGACGTGTGACTGCTTTGCCGACAGGTCCCCTTTCATTCTGAATTCTCAATTCCTCGCATTTTGACACGAGTCTACCCCCTGAATTTCTGGTGTTTTGTGTGAGCTTGTTGATGGCCGCCAAAAATTGCATTCAAATACTTGTCTCCAGCTACAGTGCACACGTGTAATAAAGTTGCTTTGAACCTTT
The DNA here is from genome assembly GCA_038088335.1 of Mesorhabditis sp. LJ9110. Taxonomy (NCBI): domain Eukaryota; kingdom Metazoa; phylum Nematoda; class Chromadorea; order Rhabditida; family Rhabditidae; genus Mesorhabditis; species Mesorhabditis sp. LJ9110. Next base: position 596,072 of record JBBGBA010000017.1, on the reverse strand, counting down.
ATCGATCAGGACAAACGATCTGACATCAAATTGCAGAGTGTAAAAATGGTACTGGGCTGTTAGCGGGGGGGGGGCTGATTTTAGCGGAAGCTAGAAGCCTTAAAGGGATACCCAAGGTTTTGGCGGCAAACATATAATTATGGGTTCAGGGCAGTACAAATGACGCTCGAATTTCGTGCGGTAATGGGCCGCCAATGCCGCACAGAGTTCGGGCCTACAAAACGGGGGTCCCGGGTTCGACCCCCGCCCGCGGCATGCTTTTTGTTTTTTGAGCCGCGAAAAGGTGGGGCATCCCTTTAAATGGTCCCAATAATGAACTACACGGTCATGATGCGGACTTTTACGCCGTTTTTATGCACGAAATGTTCAGTAAAACTCTTTCAGGTCTTTATGATTTTTTGGGGTCTTTAGTTCCGAGTATTCCGGGGGAACAAATTTTTCGGCGAAAGCCTAGATTTTGTATAAATTGCGGATGCGTTTCTAAACTGTTTTAACTATTCCTGTGCATAAAAACTACACACATTTTAACCAAAAAATGTAAAAATTAAAATTAGGTCGAAAATAGACCCAAAATGACCAAATTTTCGACTTTTCAAACATTTTCTAAATTTTTCTGAAAGTTATTCTGCTTTAAATATACTTGAAACTTACTAAAACAATTCGAAAACACTTTAGCTTCTCCGCGCTAACAGTCCAATACCATTTTTTGAAGCAGAAATTCCTTTTTGAAATTTTTACGGTATGTCGTACCCCAGCGATCCCTAGAAAAACGCACGCGTATACCATTCAAAATGTCATAAAATTGCAGCCCGTCTTCTTTATTCACCTGTCAAACGAAAAACAATCACAATGGACGGTTCAATTGGTATAGGATAAAGAAATATCGATAGATCGGCTTATTTCCCCTCGGCAGCGAGCTTCTCGCAGTGGCGCCGCACATTTTCGACGTCTTCGTGGAGGAGGCGGCCGAGCACCGGGTTCAGCACGCTTTTCCACATCATACCTGGAAATCGGGAGGTGTCTCGCTCTCTCTCTCGCGCCCTCCGTCTCTCTCTCTCTCTCTCGCGAGAATCGTACCTTTCATATCGACGCACACCACGTAGTCGTACGTACACTTCGTGGCGTCATTAGGGAGTGGTCGGACTCGGCCGGCAGAGATGTAAAGGTGTGCCCTGGAAATTGGGATTGAAATTGGACGAAATCATGACCATCCCCTCTAAAAACCTGCACCCCCCGTTAACGTACTAGCCCCGCAAAATACATTATAACTACCTGACGCCATGCTCGCCCTCCTTGATCTCCTTCAGCTCCGTGCTTTTGGCGGCAAAGAGGATGCTGCCTGAACTTTTAATTGAGAGAGAATGAGAGCCCGAGAGAGAGAGAGAGAGAGAGAGAGAGCGAGAGAGAGTGAGAAACCTACCATCCGCGTCCCTGAATACAGCTCTCGCGCAAATAAATTCTCGTCCCTCGACGATCAGCTTCTTGTTGGTGGCGTACTGAAAAAAATTTGCGCTCTGTCCCGCTCTTTCTTTCTCACTCTCTCTCTCTCTCTCTCTCTCTCTTTCCCACTCACATGTGAAATATCCAAATCCTCTCCGAGCTGCATATGCTTTTTCGAGAACTTGTAGCTGTCGTTCCACTTCACCGAGCTCTCGACGTCGGTGAACACGGCTGCCAGCGCCTTCTCGGTGGTCAGAGGGAGTTGGGTCTAGAAATCATTAAAGGGATCGGCAAGGCAAGACTATAGATTTCGTACCTTAAGATTCGCCGAACACCCACCTTTCCACAAAAATAGCGCCCATTCTTGCGGTCGCTGTAGAACATCTTGGTCGTCTGGCTCGAGTGGTCCGGCTAGAACAAAAATTTTGCGGGGGCAATCTAGCAGAGATTTGGTGGATTTGAAGCGACAGTGACACTACCTTCCACCCATTCATATCCGTGTCGAAGCCTGGCTCCCGGAAAATGGCTGCCGTCTCCTCGAGCGCGCCGCGGCAGTCGTCGAAGGCGGTTTTATACTGAAAAAATTTCGCATTAGGCGAGAGAGAGAGAGAGAGAGAGAGAGAGAGAGAGAGAGTGACTGTCCCTCACCTGTTTGGCTGCATCGTCGAGCACGTATTTCCGGCCCTGGAACTCGAACGAGGCCGCCATACCGCCAGAGGCCGAGCTGTAGAAGTAAACATTGAATTTCCGGAAATCGGCATGTAAAAAGTAGTTAAATGGAAATTTCAGCTGGAATTTGGACAGCGCTGAGTTCGTGAAATTTTCGAAATTAAAACAATTTACTTTCATACAAAATTCTGAATTTTAATTATTAGCAAAATTAGTTTTCTAAAACGGTAAATTTTCCATAAATTTTTCTAAATGTAAAATTTAATACCTTAACACTAAAATACCTCAAATTGGAATCGGCCAAATACATAAAAATGAAATAAAAAAATAAGAAAGACAATTAAATCGCTGTAGTGGTTTTTACATAATAAAACACAAAATTGGGCATTTCAAAATTCCAAATTTTTCGAAAATATCGCCTTCCTTTTGTCACTGCCCCATGCAAATTTGCAAAAACAATCAGTTAAAAAAGAAAAATTCAGAAGCCATTTAAAATGGGCACGTTGCCAAGTGCAGAACCGACTCAGGGCGGCTGGCCCGGAATAGTGTGCTGTTTGCCGAGAGGTTTTTTTCAGGGGGCGGTTGTGGTGTGTTGAGCAAAAGGAACGAGATCACACACCTTTGACCGCTGACAACCACTTTTTCAGGTATCTTTCGCTAACCTGGGGAAAGTGTTCTTTGATCCAGCATTAAAAAGCTTACGTCAGGAAAGCCCTCCCCCCGCTAACAGTCTAATACCAATCGCGCAGACTCGGCTGCCTGGTTTCTTGGCTAATTGGTAAAGCGCTCGATTACCATCTGTATGGCGAGGGTTCGAACCCCGCCTTGGCATGACTTTTTGGTTTTTTTCTGGGAAAATGTAGAAATGAAAATTAAATTAAATGAAGACGATAAACGATAAATTAAAGACGATAAAAACGATAAATTAAAGAAACAATGACCCAATAGTTCAAAGTCGCGCGTTCAAAAACCCGCCTATGGATTGGAGCTGATAGCTCTCTGAATGTCCGCTGCTGATGATGATGATGATGACCACTCCCGTCTGGGCGGGAGAGGGTGGGAGAGAGAGAGAGAGAGAGAGAGAGAGAGAGAGAGAGAAAGAGAAAGAGCGACCAAGGAAAAAGAAAAACGGAAAGAAATGTAGTCCTCTGCCCGGCTCGGCACAAAAATCATCAGTTGCCGCCAACCGAAAGAATATTGTCATCGCCGGCCCGAGCGGCGCAAATCATAACATTTCAGGGGAGGGACAAGCTCGCCTAAATTGATTCGAAACAAGCTAACGGTTTTCAGGAAATTTTTGAAAAGCTGGGTTGAATTTAGCTTGAAAAAATGAAAAGGGGTACTAAAAATGGTCCTATCCGTTCAGATTGAGCTCCGAATTCTTTGAAAGTTTATAAAAGCGATTAAAACTTTTATTTAAAAAAGTGTTAAAACTTATTTTAATGATGGAAGAAAAGAAAAAGATCGGAAACAGGTTCCCATCCCCGGCTCTCGCGTATAAAACCGCAACCACCAGCCCGGCGTTGCCAATTATGGCTAACGGAGCAGAAGATTGAAGGTTCGAATCCTTCCGTGGTCGAAACTTTTTGCTTTTTGGCCGATTAATCCGGTTTTATGTAGCCTCGTCTCTGTTTTTCACAAATTTTTGATAGTAGCAATGCATAATAATTCGTTTATCAGTCGTTTCCAATTTGCAAAAACACACAAAATTCAAATTCAAAGACGGCATATCAATAGACAAGAAAAACAATAATCGGGGGTTAGAGAGAATATTTCGGTCCATTTTTGGGGGGTTTTGACTAGACGCGGTCAACGGAGCATTTTTGTAACGTGGTAAAAAAGGCGGGAGGTTACAGAAAAATTCAATGAATTCAAGTCCAGAATTAAATCGAGCTATCTACCGCGTATATGTACAAATTCAGGAGAAGACACATAGCATCATTTTGGGGCTTTTGAGCAGTGTAAATAGGCGTAAAAATGGGGATACGCAGAGCAACTGAGGCCACAAATATGAGAATAACACCTGGAAAACAATAAAAAAATGAGACACAAATGGGGGTCGGTTCGAAAATGAAATAAGCTCTTCCTCTGAAGGAGCAATCCTGCAGCAATAGAAATATTTGAGACGGGTTCCCGTAGCTGAAAGGGAATTATTTCATTCCTAACTTAAAATGTAAAACTTTATAAGCTTTAGCACCTCCTAAATCATCGCTGCTAGCCTGCCTCAAATCCTCTCTGCTAGCTTGCCTCCACCTTAAAAGCGCGGAATCCCTCATGGATCTCTGCTGGCCTGCCCCAGATCTGAACCTTGCTCTAATTTACGTGTAGTACCTTCTCAAATGACCTCTGCTAGCTTGCCGCAAACGGTTAGAAAAATAGAGAATTCCTAAAGGAATCCCTGCTAGTTTACCCCGGATGCCCTAGGTAGAAAAAAGCTACAAAAATTCCCCAAGAATTAATGCTAGCTTGCCTGGGAAGCTCTAGACATGAATTGAAAAGTTTTGTCGGTTCCCCAATGGTCTCTGCTAGCCCGCCTTATCAAAAAAGCTCCGTAAGTGCGTTTTGAGGAGCCCGAGCTCGAAAAGTCTCTGCTAGCCTGCCCCATTTCCCAAAAAATCAAATAACTTACCGTAATTCGTTGCCCTAAAAGACGCCATAATGCTTGGTGCTCTGGGCGGCCTTCTTGAGATCCTGGGCCAACTGGTCGACTTCTCTGAAAAGGGAGAATACAGAGAAGAATTTTTCTAGCTCTCTCTCTTTCTCTTTTAAAAGGACATGTAAGCCAGATTTCCGGTCCGAATTCGAAAAACCCTACCTTGGGTCGACGCGATGTCCATGGTCTGACCGTGTGACTGACCGAATCGAACGTGTCGATTTTGTCTGAAAAATGGGGAAATAGGTACAACGTTAAATTCCATACCCGTTGCATGGCGTTGTACTCGCTGGACGGCCTCGACTTAATGGGGTGTTGAGCACGAGATTCGCCTGGAATTAGATGGATATCCTAAAAATCTGAAGATGACGCACCAACGATCCAGTCGTGCTTCATGGCTTCGGTGGCGGACAACCGGGTTCGCGCGTTCATCTCCAGCAGGCTGTCGACGAATGTCTTCGCCAGCTCGGAGCCGGACCAGAACTGAAAAAGGTCGGTTTTTAAACTTCAAAGGCTAAATTCTTCTCAGGAAGTTAAAAATTTGAAGATTTCGGGAATTTTTCGCGTCTAAGATTGCTCACTTTTCAGGCTTCCCTGTCCCTTTACAATAGTCAAAAAGACTTCAGAAAGGTTCAAGCCAACTTTTGTCCAAAAAGCAAAAACCTTTTCGGTGGGTGATTTCGAACTCGGATCGTCTTTTTGGTGATGCGGCGCGGAACCATCCCGGCACCGCGGTACGGGAGCCTGGGAAGGGGCGGGGGCTTTTGAACCCACTCGTGGGCCTAGTGGGCCAGATGGGCGCAGGATTTTGTAAAAATCTGGAGCTGAAGGCTCGATATTTCTATTTTAGAAGTATTTTTCTTTAAGGTATAGTATTAAGATGTCCTTTTATGGTATGCGCCTTCAGAAGCTCTCCTAGGCCATCTATTTCAGCTATTTTTATTACGCTCGTTGGCCTGCTTAAAATATAATCTTTGAAGCTGGGGTCTATAGATGTTTTTGTTTTTAAACCTTTTAAATTTTGAATTTAAAGTATTTTCTTCTCACCTGTGGATAATAAACATAATTAGCGGTGATAATATGGGTGTAGAGTCGACTCCGACAATCATCATCAAACGGCATAATCCCCGACATCAAGATGTAGGCAATCACTCCCACCGCCCACATGTCCACCTGTAAATAGGGTATTACCGCCGAATTTAAATCCAAAAATCGTTTAGTTAAGTCAACAGAAAACTTGCTTTGTCGGTGTACGGTACCCGGAGCAACAATTCTGGGGCGATATATTCGGGGGTTCCGCAGGTTTCTGTCATCGTCTCCCCGGAATAGGTAGACTGGTGGGCCAGTCCGAAGTCGGTGATCAACAACCTGAACTAGCTTTGGTAATGCCGACTTCTAAATCTGGAAAATACCGAAAAATCCGATTTTATGATGATTATTCAAAAATTTTTTACAGATTTCAATAAACTACATCTCAAATGGCTGATTTGCGCATAATTAAAACTCAGAATATCAGCATATAAACTACAGAATTTAAGCATTTCGAAATTTCCAACAAAATAGAAAAAAATGCCGACTCTGGATATCCAAGCGCAAAATACCGATAATGCCGAATATTTCAACTTTTAAAATGCCGAAAAATACCGAATATCGCACCAAAAATGTATGGGTTAAAAACCTTAGAAATTCGGTAATTTCGGCCTTGGGCACAGCGGTATTCAGCGGAATTTAGCTGTTTTATTATCCCGGTCCCTTACCTAGCCTCCGGCCGTGTATCCGCATACAACAAATTCTCAGGCTTCAAATCCCTATGTGTCACTCGGATTGAATGAAGGTAGGCGAGGCCGGCTAGCAACATCTGAAAAAATCAATTTTGGTTGGGGCAAGCTAGCAAATGTCATTTGGGAATTGACGAACAAACGATACCTTTAATGCCTGCCGTGCTTCCTGTTCTGAGTATCGTCCTTTGGAGACGACACGATCGTACATTTCTCCGCCAGAGGCCAGCTCGAGCACGATGAAGAGGCGGGAGGAGGACTTGAAGACTTCTTCTAGTCGGATGACGTTAGGGTGTTGGAGACGGCTGAGGATGTGGAGCTCGTTGTTCACCTGGGAATTCTGAGTTTGGTCTAGTAAATGTCGTATGAAATAAGTATGTCTCTCTCTCTTTCTCTCTCTCTCGCTCTCTATCCTCTCTATCACTCTCTTCTCTCCTCTCTCCTCTCGCTCTCTCTCTCTTTCTCTCTCTCTCTCTCTCTCTCTCTCTCTCTCTCTCTCTCCAAAATGAAAATCCCCTACCGCCCCACAATCAGCGGCCACCAACTTCACGGCAAAATAATTCCGCGAAATCCGATGCTGAACTCGCAACACCTAAATTTCTGACATATGCCGATCTACACCTATCCAAACCTGTGAGAAACTGCCCTTCCCGACCACCGCCAAGATCTCGTATTTGCATACGAGCCGAGAATCCAGCCTCATCGCCGGTCGGTCTCTCAACACCGTACACTCCCCGATCGGCATCTCACCGCCAACCTGAACAAGATAATTAAATTTTTGCTTTCGAATTTAACCGCTGGACCCCTTTCCTAATTTTCAAGTATTTTTTGGGTTACGGTAAGTACAGTATCGTGTGCTACGATGTATTTACCATGGTAATCGGAACAATCCGTATCATAGTCTTTTTTGAATCGCCACTTGAAGACGATGAAATCGACATTTTTGGGAGAAAACGATCCCGAAAATAGCGGTACGCCTCGCGGGCCGGCATTCTGAAGTGAGGGTGAGAAAATGAGAATGAGTAAGGAAACCGATATATCTCGATCAAGAGAATGGGGCAAGCGAACAGAGAACATTTAGGAATTCTCGGAGGGCAATTGAAGCTAGGCTAGGCAAACTAGCAAAGATAATTTAGGAATTTGGATAACCAGCACAGACCATTCATGAATTTACAAGAAAACCTGTGGTATGCTACCATAGATCTTTTGCAAAAAGCCTGAAGAACGACAAGCAACCAGTTTCGATCGTGTTTGATACCCCCGAGGGCATCCGAGTGTCAATACGAATTTGTCGGAACCCCTGCAGAAAAGATGGGATTCCCATGTAAAAAAAGTGTCGGCTGGAACGGAAGGAGGGTGATAGATACTAGAAAGGGAAGGAAGCATACAGGGAAATCGGCAACATTCTTGGTACAGAGAGAGAGAGATACAGAGAGAGAGGGAGAGAGAGAGAGAGAAAGAAAGTGAGGAATAAAATCCACCCACCCGCAAACAACAATGCCATCGTTTCCGTGTGTGGCTGTATGGGTCGTGGGTTGAAATTGAGCGCCACCCCGTTTTTTGGAGGTCGAGGTGAGGGTGGGATTGGCTGGGAAAGTCGTTTTTAAAAGGAAGGCGACAATGGAGTATGACAAAAACGTATACTACGCATTAATTGAGCTCAAAGGGTCAATGGTCAACTGACTGGCTTTTAGCTAATTTTTAGCAATTTACATCCGAATACGCAATTGAAAGATAGCGATCGAGAGAGCAGAGAGAGAGAGAGAGAGAGAGAGAGAGAGAGAGAGAGAGAGAGAGAGAGAGAGAGAGAAAAGGAGAGAGAGGGAGAGAGAGAGATAGAGAGAGAGAGAGATAGAGAGAGCGACGGAGCGAGAGAGAGAAAGTTATATTTACAAGCCTCTAAATCCGCCAAATCAAGCCAACCTATCGAAAACCGGAGCCTCCAGTTCCCAGCCTCATTTTCAGGGTCAAATTGTGGAGGCTGGCGTATAGAAACGAAAGAGGAAAGAAATGAAAGCCGAAAAAGAGGGAATGGAGCAGGTGTGTCGTTAACCTCGTTTATAATACCCCCTCCACCACCTCCTCTTCCCCTACCCTCACCCTGACACCCTCTTCAAGCAAATAGCTCGATTTGAATGAAATCATTGTTTAAAGGGAGCGTGACAGCAGCGTTTAAACGTGAATATGTAAGAAAATAATAATGAAAAATATAAGTTTTAAATAGTTTAAATAATATGAAAATTTATATGATCGGTTCGGTTTTGGGATCATGCAAATAAGAGAATTTGGCGGCTTTTTTTTGCTAAAAACTTAAACAGAAATTCTAAAAATCAGTAAAAATCTGAATCTAAGAATTAAAACGCAAAAATGCAAATATGTAAAGCGGAGCGCTCTAACCATCCAGATCCAGCAAAAACCACATAGAAATCCGGGAATTTGGATAGGCGTACCGCGGAACGGAAAAAGAAATCTCCTCAAAAGGGTGTGGCCGTGGAAATTGAAATTCTTTTCCGCTCTCGTCCATTTTTCTTCGTTTTTTGCTTCTTTTCACGCCCCCGATTCGGCTATCAATATCGGGAGTGGTTGGATGGTGGTTAGGTTGGCATACGGGGGGTGGAATACTGATTCATAGCTATTTTCAAGGTTGTTTCGGCGGAAATGGAAACATTTAGGTATAAAAAAAAGATAGGCCAAAAATTAGCTAAAATGAGCACAGACCAATTAAATTTCATTAATTTTTCAAAATTTAATTTTCTGTTTTTAATAATCTATTTTTTCATACTCTATACAAAACTATTTGGCTTGAATTTAGTAAATTTTAGCCTTCCTATCGCCTTTAGAACGTGCTATCGTTAAGTTAAAAACCTAAAACAGGATAAAATCGATTTTAAAGGGATTTAGAAATGCCAAAAAGTTACAAAAATAAAAAAAACTCTGTTTGTAATCGTTTCAAGTCCTAATTCCAATTTTCACAAGTTTCTACAATTAAAACAAATGAAGAAAACAACAAAAACTTTCAAGTTTCAGGTGAGAGAAGCCTCAAACTATCCAAAAGTGGTAAAATTTCTCAAAAAAGATACAAAAAAGCGTGCTAGTATTACGATCAGAAAATGTGATTTTTTTTAGGGCATCCGACTAGGAAAACTTCCAAATTACGGTGCGAAAAACAATTTGACCGAATCGCCAAGCTTTTCCCGCACAACCACTCAAAAGTGCATTCCATGCCCCTAAATAGGCGCACTTCGGGGGAGGCTGCACTGTTTGAGCATGTGTTTTTGCATGGCTCGTTCTACAAATACGACCCTGCAGAGGACTGGATTCGCGGACGAGGCGGTAAAAGGAATATGAAGACAGTAAGGGTCGCGGAATAGCTAATATAGCCTCAAGAATTCGAGCCACCCAGCTCTGGCTACCCGGAGCAGCCATATGGGTACCGGAAACCGGTTTTTACAACCCTTTGCTTGGCGCAAAAAGGGCAGGTTTTAGGAAAGGGAAACCAGAAAATGTTTGAAGGATCGTTTTTTAGTAATAATATATAAATTTACACGTACAACCCTAATTTCCATGTTCTTTTTCAAAAAAAATAGGTTTCTTGGTCATATAAAAGGCAAAAGTGTCATTAAAACGTACTTTAATCATCGATTTTTGCTTTTTATAACTGCATTCAAATTGTTTGCAAAAATTACATTCAATGACTCGGAAAATTGACGAACCGGCGGTGGACAGGTGGCGGCTAGGGCGGCGGCATCGAAGCGCGTCTTGGCGAAAAGCTTCCGGAAAAAGTTTTTCTTGTTGTTGCCCTAAAATAAGGTCTTCTCCCGTGGTGCGGTACTTTAAAGATTCGAACTCCGGAACGATACCTGAACAGCGGCGAGCCGGGGGTCGGCGGGCTGCGAGCTGCCGAGGCAGTTGCCCATCGTGTGGTTGTGTACCCGTCGTTAGGTGTATCCCGTAGTCAGATGGCCTACTCTGGAAAGCTTGAGTTTCTGGGATTTTGAAATATCGGAGCGATGGAAAGAGACGCATGGTAAGAGAATGAGAAGATATTGAGAGAGAGAGAGAGAGAGAGCAGAGAGAGAGAGAGAGAGAGAGAGAGAGAGAGAGAGAGAGAGAGAGCAAAAGAACAAAAGTTGCCGCCGCCCGGTCCAGAATGGAACAGATATTTTCGTTAGAAAGTCGAGAAAAATCTATATAAAACATCCTGAATATGCTAATGGAAAATGGCAACCCGGAAAAAACGACCACCTGCTGCTCCTTTTTATTCAGTAGAGCCTCTCCAAATAAACAAATGGCCGGTTGACGTCCCGAGCTTCCGCCCAAAACATCACTCTATGCGTAGAGCGTTGCCAAAAACGGGGTTAAGCCCCCAGGCTTGTTGAGGGAAGTCAAGCAAGCGAATTGAGCACGGGCCACTCCGGAAATAATGCTCTGAACGTTTTTTAGAAAATAGGACCCGGCCGCGCGGAAAGTTCGGAGATCCGGGACCAAGTTCAAAACATGGAGCGAGAGAGGGGGAGGAAGAAGAGAGGCGAGAAAAGCGAGACAGAGAGACAGAGAGGTAAGGAGAGACAGAAATTGCATAAAAATCTAGCTTAATCAAAATTACTAACCGTTTCACCTGCCCATATTTTGCTCACTAAGCCCATTATTAGCCCTGAAAGCCTGTTTTCACAACTAAAGAGAAAGAGAGAGAGAGAGAGAGAGAGAGAGAGAGAGAGAGCGAGAGGGAAGAGAGATTAGTCTAGAAAAAACGGCGTGAAATCTGCTTTTAACCAGCGGTTTTTCTATATAGGAACTGCTAAGTTGAAGCTACGTTACGATACGCCTGCGGATCGGCTGTTATACTGTAGACAACTAATAACTTAATTGCAACATTACAAGTTATTTTTCTGGAAAATCGGATCTAGCGGTTTTGATGAAAAACAGGAGGCACAGTAGACGATCAAAACTCCATTAGCGCTTCTCAAAGAATTCTTTTAAAGGGAGCTAGACACCTTTAAAATTTAGCATTACCGTAAAAATAGACATAACATCGACAAGGCCAAGCTTTTCAATAAGACTCCGAGTTTGGCTAGTTCATTTCCAGCCATGCCCATCCCCTCAATCCAATGGGTGGGACAGTTGGCGCGCATCCCATTTTACCCCGTCGCCAGCAGACACACACACCCCCAATAAAGGCACTATAGATCGGCGAGGAACGATAAGCAGTGCAGCAAGCACTCCCTTCTCATGCTCCTCGAAAAATGCTCAAAATCTATCCGGAAATTGTTGAGTCTTCGAAAAACTCTTGGATTTTATGGTGATGCTAGGGGGGGGAGCGAGAGCGAGAGAGGGATGAGAGTGAGCGAGAGAGAGAGAGAGAAAGAGAGAGAGAGAAAGTAGATAGAAAAACCAGAAAAATCATCATAAAACCTCTCGTAAACGCCCCGCCAAGTCTACTTTAAAAGCCATAAAAAGGAGTGCTGTTTTTTGGTGGGCACTGGAAAATGGGTTTTTGATGAGTGGGTGAAAAAGAGAAAACTCATCATTACTCCTGCAAAACTCTCAAAAAAATCTCTGCTAGGTTGCCTGTCCGCTTTTTGATTCCTAAAAGACCTCGGCTAGATTGCCAGCCAAGAACAAAATTTCTAAGTTAAGCCGCTAGCAATTCCCTAGGAAACTTTGTTAGCCTGTCTTGCCTGCGAAATTCCTCAAGGAGCTTGGCTAGTCTGCCCGAAACCTGGCGAATTTGCCCAGCCATTAACGTGTAAAGAAAAAATTCAATTCCGTAAAAATAAGATCTGATAGCTTGCCTTCCGGTTGAGAGAGAGAGCGAGAGAGAGAAGAAGAGAGAGGGAGAGAGGCCGACAATGAGATAGAGAAGGCCAAAAATAAGGTTATAGAGAGCTCGAACGAGAGAGTGGGGGACGAACGACAGCAAATTAAAGCGAGAGAGTCAGAGAGAGACCGAGTGAAGGCGAGAGATAACGACAACCCACAACCAACCCTTAAAAATTCAATAAACCGCCCCCAAAATTCCTGGCGGTTATTTTGAAGTGAAGAACCCATGAGTGGGGTGGGATGGGCGGTACACACAAATCCACTGGTCCACCGCTGGGTCCTTTCGTTGAAGCCTTGGCTCGTATAAACAGAGATTTGCCGGGGTGAAGCCAAGGGGGGAGGGCACTCGAAAAATGGACTCGCCGAGTTTTCGGTGAGCCGGGGGAGGTGTAGATTGGAAAGAAACGGAATTTTGGGTGTGCAGAAAGAGCAGGCACAAGAAGAACGATAGAAGATGGACACTACGCTCCTATAGACGTGGTGCGTCGTGTCGGAAGCTCTCAAAGGGGTGGGGTAGGGCCGAAAAAAGCTCGGGTCTAAAAGATGATAAACAGGTAAAAATAGGTATGGGGGAGTGGGATGGTCTCGAAGATCAGGGCACAAAAATTGTTTTTATTCAGTAAAAGGTGGGTACTTTTTTGAAACAGTACAGATCGGGCAGGCTAGCAGAGAGCATTAGAACATAGTTGGTAGGTTAGCAGAATTCTTTTAGGGATTTGAATAGCCTGGACAGTATACTTCGCCGCCCACCGGGTGGTCCCTGGGGACGGGGACTGGAGGGGGACGAGGGGGTCCCCAGGGGGACTCCTACCCCCCTCCCTTGGGTGGTAAATACTTGCTGTGCCGATTTTCGCTGGGCCGATTTACAGTATGCCGATTATTGCTATGCCGAAGTTTCGCTATACCGAATTTTCGCAATGCCGAATTTTCACTATACCGAATTTTCACTATACCGAATTTTCGCTATACCGAATTTTCACTATACCGAATTTTCGCTATACCGAATTTTCGTTATGCCGAATTTTTGCTACTCTATTACTAATATTCTCTACTAATATTAATCGCTAAGATCGCTGGGACTTTGCGGTGCGACAAAATCGGGCCCTACGATCTGCCCGAGTTTTTGAAATTTCAAGGCTAACCCTAACTTTCTAGGCCCATGATATTTAAAAAAATAGTAAAAAAATGGGGAACATACCGCTTATCAAAATTGGTATGGCGAAGGTTCGGCATGGTGAAAATTCGATATCGTGAAAATCGGCATGGTAAAATTCGTTATACGGCACAAATTCGGATAGCGAAAATTCGGTATAGTGAAAATTCGGTATAGTGAAAATTCGGTATAGAAAATTGGTTTGGATTTTTCATAACGCAAATTGCAATATTTTTTAAAAAATTGTCGAAAACAGATGAGGAACATTTAATCTACCTATAGAAAAATTAGACCCTTAGCAAAAAAAGATTGTTTATAGTGGGCGGTGGGAGGAGGGGGAAGAATCCTGGGGGTCCCCCCTCAGTCCCTCCCAGTCCCTCCGTCCCCCTAGGGACCCACCCCGGGTGGGCGGCGAAGTATACTGGACAGGGCAGCCTAAGAGAGAACTTTGAGAGATCAGGGCGAGCTAGCAGAGACTTGTTGAAAATAGCGCAAATTCGTCAAGGGCAGGCATCTAGCAGAGACGCTTTCAATATCAGCAAAAACCATCCAAGGCAGACCAGCAAATAGCATTGAGGAACAGAGGGCAGGCTAGCAGGGATTCTTTAGGAATTTTAGCTGAGTCACGAATGATGAATGAATTAATGAAATGATAAACGTGTCCATTGGCAAGCTAGCAGAAATCTTTGTGGAATCGTAAGAAATCGCCGGTTCTAGTAAATTTGTGATGTAATCAAAGCGCAGGCACGGCAAATAGAGATTTCGCGGATTCAAGGGGCATCCCCGAAAAAAGGAGCAGCTTGGGGCCAGAGTTCAGGGGATCACGCCGAGATTTCCTGCGAATCAATGGATGCTTTTTTGAGATATTCGACAAGATACTAAAAGGTGTTGGCAAGGTGCAAAATCCATGTTAACCTCCGCTTCCTGGTACCTTAAAAACGCCGAAAAATGCCCTTTATTTCCGGATGCGTGGGCATTAGGTCGTAAACAACAGTGATGAAGCCATAGAGATCTATCTCCCCCCCCCCCCGTTAAGAGAAAAGAATAGAAGTAGAGAGTATAGAGGCAAAAGAAAATGAAGCACGCGTGTGTGTGCTTGGTCGGCAAAATGATCGATCATCGGCAACTGTCGCCAATGAGGGTGGGTTTGCCACCTCTCTCTCTCGCTCTCCTCTCTCTCTCTCTCTCTCTCTCTCTATACCTGAAGCTCTGGCCTGGGGCTACAAACACACATGAGCCAGAAATATCTGCAAAATTGCACGAGTTTTAGGGGTTTTCTCGTGGTAAGGAGATGGGGAGAGAGAGAGAGAGTGAGAGAGAGTGTGTGAGAGAGAAAGCCCAGAGAATTTAAGCTCTTTAAAGAAACTAGCAAGACAAAACTGCTGTGGATTCGCTCGGTAAAATAATTTTGACGACCACGAATTTTTAACCTAGCAACATGCAAAGATTCCTCAAGAAATCCCCCTCAGATACAGTGAGGATAAGAAAAATCGTTGTATCGGGCCCGTGATCTGGGATCTAAGGTTCGCCGCTGGGGTGATAAATCTTTGGGCCACACACTCGTTCTCTCTCACACTGTCTCTCTCTCTCTCTCTCTCGCTTTGTGATCATGACCATGGTGGCTGTTGGTCAGAAGCCGCAACTGAAAGAACACGTGCTGGAGGTGGTGGTTGGATGGCTGGACAAAGACCATCGAAAATTCGAAACCGTACTCCTTTGCCTTCCACGCTCCTTTAAAGGGGTTGGTAAGGTAAGGCATGGTTATATATTTATCGATGATTCTCTATGCTATTTTAACCGCTCAAATCCATAGCGCGCCTTGCCGACCCCTTTAAACCGGCTAGCAGAGTTTCTTTAGGAACGTTGAGAGCTAGCAGAGGTATTGGGGTTTGGCAGGCTAGCAGAGAGCATTTGGGAATGGGGCAAGCTAGCAGGGATCGCTTAGGAACGGGGCAGTCAAGAAGAGATCATCAGAGGTATTTCAATAATCTTATCCACGCCTTGCCGGCCCCTTTAAAAATAATTCCAACAATTTGGGTAGAGAATTTAATAAAAATTTAGCCAAATTGTTCAAAATTTAGCTAAAATTATTGTAATTATCGAAATTCATCATTATTGATCGAATTTAACAGAAATTGTTCGCAATCACGGCCCAGTAAGAAAAGTGCGGGGTGCGGGGAGTGCGCGATGGCACAATGAGAGTGTCTGTCGGTCTTTGTGTGTGTCTGTGTATGTATGGTGTAACATAAGGGACCCAGCCAGGGTGGGACCCTGCCCTCCTCGCACACCCAACCAGGCAGGCAGGGCCAGAAGGGAAGGGAAAAGCCTGCTGCCGTCCGTAAGTGGAAACACGTGCTGTTGCCCCCCTCCCCCTCTCTAGTACACACATTCCAAACAACAGACAGATTGGCATAAGGGCACACATGTGTTTTTGAAGACTTTAGTACTATCGAGCCGAATCGATTGAAGATGACTAGCAGAGAGAATTTGTGAATTGTGGGGAGCTAGCAGGCAACATTGAGGAAAAATGACAAGGCAGGCTAGCAGAGATTATTGAGGAAGATCTAGAGGGTAGGATAGCAGAGAGCACTTGCGAATTGTGGGGAGTTAGCAGAGAGAATTTGGGAAGGAAGGGCAGCTAGCAGAGACCATTTAGAGGCCCATTTGAAAAATGGGTACTTCCGAATTGACCTTTCTAGCTTACCCAGGCCTTTAAAGTACATTTCCTCAAAATCTCTGCTACTTTGCCCTCTAGAGAGATATTCCTTAAAAATCTGTGCTAGCCTGCCTAGCCCTAAATCGGATCTAGCACAGGAATTCCCAAAGAATTGCTGTTAGCTTGTCCTAAAGATCAGCATTCTCAAAGAACCCCTGCTAGCTTGCCCAAGCCTTGAAAACACGCATTTCCTAAAGAACCTCTGCTAGCTCGCCCACGGAATCCGCATTCCAAAAAACCTCTGCTAGCTTGCATAGTACGCAATTTTTCAGGATTATAGGCATGTCAAAAATTCCCAAGCAATCTCTGCTAGCTGCCCCCAACTTCTGGAGCTCCCCGAAATGATCTCTGCTACACAACCGGCTGTACCGGTTGAAAAACGCTCAAAAAGTCGAAAAACCCGCATGCACACACAACACCAGAGTTTCCGGGGCGAACCTGACGGGGCTGCGGAGGGGTGAAGCCACCCAAGAGGCGACCGCTTTCAAGTTCCCGGATAGAATTTCACCCAGCCAACCCCCCAGGGCGAACAGTTGCTTGTGGAGGACAACAAAAAGGAAGAAGTCGAAGGGGGGTTGAATTAGAACTTTAAAGGGAGGTTGAAGACTGGACCTTGCGTCAGTTCCTAGACGGTTATAGGTACCAGAAAGAGAGCAATCTACCCTAAATCCACTGGGTCTCGACAAAAACGCTGCACGGCGAAAAGGCGCTGTCAAAAGCGGGTGAAACGTTCTTAGTAGCGGGTAGTTGTCGTGACCTAGTTTGAAGGGTTCCAATTTGAGGTTTTAAGTTCCTTTAAAAGTTGTTCGGCAGGCGAGAGAGAGAGTGGGAGAGAGAGAGAGAGTGGGAGAAGAGATATAGAAAAATACAGATAGAGAGAGACAGATCGAGGGAGGGGAGACAGACAGAGAGAGAGAGCGGGAGATAGAGAGAGTGAGACAGAGGGAAAGAGAGAGAGAGATAAAGAGAGAGAGAAATTACTGTTACTACTGTTACTAAGTTACTGTATTTAAAGGGAGCGTGCCAGCATTTTTTTCTCCAGCTAATTTCTTCTGAGTCGTAGTTTTATAGGAAGCAGATAAATAACTGGCCAATCGTGCCAAAAACCGCCGCCGCAAATGAAAATTCATCCACCGGAGAGAGCGAGAGAGAGAGAAGTAGAGAGAGAGGAGAGAGAGAGAGAGAGAGAGAGAGAGAGAGAGAGCGGGAAAGAGACAGACAGACAGTAACAGAATGCGGAAACAACAGAAAGAACCAAAAGCCCGCGGCAAATTGTGTAGCGGCGGGAAGGTGATTTTTCGCGCGCACGCGTGCGGGCAACTGACAGACAGACACAAAGAGACAGACGAACAGAGCCGCGGCCCGAAATTCGGTCACTTGTCTTTTTGCAGGTCTTTTTGTTCCGCCCTTCCCCCTGCTGGGTGGCTGACACACCATTGATACCCCCTCCCCCTCCGGATCCAAATTGCTAGCCAATTGGAAGCCGGAAAACCGGAGAGTTCGGGCTTCTGCCGGCTTGGTAGCTAATTTGCCTTAATTTGGTGGGGATAAACTGTAGGAGAAGCTGGATAGAGAAAAGGAAGCGGAAGAACTAACAAAATACGTTGAAATACAACGTTTTCGAAATCAGTATAGCCGCTAGGATTTCAGCATTTTCAAATTTGGCTAATTAAATTTGCTTCTTGAGTAATAAATTCAGTATGTGCTCGATTATATTATGTAAATTAGGGCCTAGAAAGGCTTAACTTTTGATAGAACACACCAATGATGACGCAACCTCAGCCATCGTGTAAGATCCAGGCTCGTATTTTGAGTTGGTGTGAAGCTCCAAATCTGGTTTCCGGATATCCGTAACATATTTTTGGCCAAGCACCACTTCAAAAATCTGCGGATCGTTGTTTGGGGGTGCCCCGGAAGTTCACAAGCCCTGATCATCACCATCAGCTGCACGCCCGATGCGCTCGTAGCGGACAGGCAAACAAACAAAGCGAGACAGACAGAGAGATAGACATAGAGAGAGAGAGAGAGAGAGAGAGAGAGAGAGAGAGAGAGAGAGAGGTAGTGACGAGAGAGATACCAACAAACAAATATTTGAATGCGGGCAAACAATCTGGGAAAAATCTGGGAATGGTTGAAGCCTGAAGATTACACAAAAGAATCCAGATTTTAGAATATTAGGGGCAAAATTCAAAGTTGCGAGTTACGGTAGCAAAAAAAGTAATAAAAAGTCCAGCTTCTGGGGGTACGGTAAAGAATTGCTTTTTTCAGCGGATACAGCAGAGCAAAACTCAGATTCTAGAGGCCCCCAGTAAAAAAAGATAATTTTCTGCCATTTCTGTGGAAAACCGTTTAATTTATGGCCGTAGAATAAAAAAATAGGATGCCGCGCGTTACTGTAGAAGAAAGGGCTATTGCAACATTTCATTACGGTAGAAAAAAAAACAAATTTTGTAGGGTACTGTAGCGAAAAATATAAAAGCAACAAAGCATTTAAAAATCCTTTAGTCCGCGCTAGGACCCCAGCCCTGGAAGGCCAACAATATGCAAATTTTCTGGGGCTACTCCCCCCACACGGCATGTGACAAATTGGTGGCATATCTGGACGCTCCCAATTAGATTCGTATAGCCTTCCACCCATCGCCATGCTGTTTCTTGGGGCCCAGTTGTGGCCCAGTTGTGGCCCGCTGGGCCCTTGTGGGAACACATGCGGGGATTTGTGTCTTTCTGTCTATCTTTGCAAAAGTCGAAAAGAGACAGACAGAGAGAGAGAGAGAGAGAGAGAGATACGACAAATGTCCCTCTCACATGCCCATGGCAAGAGTGTCGCATTTTTAGCTGGAAGGCCATGAATTTGGGAAGACCCTCTGAATCTGTACATAGTTTTCTAACGGAATTGATGGAACGTGCAAAAAATTCTAGGATTGTCGGTAAGGCAAAAGAGAGAGAGAGAGAGAGAGAGAGAGAGAGAGAGAGAGAGAAGGCGAGAGAGTGAGAGAGCACGAGAGAGTGAGAGAGCACGAGAGAGTGAGAGAGCAGAGAGAGAGAGAGCACGAGAGAGTGAGAGAGCACGAGAGAGTGAGAGAGCACGAGAGAGTGAGAGAGCACGAGAGAGAGAGTAGCGCGAGAGAGTGAGAGAGCACGAGAGAGAGTCCGAGAAAGTGAAAGTGAGGGAGCATGATATCGAGAGAGATAGAGTGAGAGTGAGAGATATAATTCCTATTAGTGCATCAACAATTGCCAATCCCAGGAAAGCGGCAAGACATAGTTAAAGTCCAGTTATCGAATAAGCGTAACTATCTGGCTTCAGTGGTCCTTTAAACCCCAAAGAAACCGAAATAGAATCCGTTCCGTTCAAACGGTTCAACCGCACGTGGAGTGGCAGGGGAAAGGGCGCATTTTTGGCGGATCTCCGGTGCAGTGGTGTTGGTTGGATGGTGAGTGAGTGGGTAGCTAGTAGATGAGTCGAGTGCCACAACAAACATTGGCTATGCTCGCCTCGACTCTTCTGAATTCAACCCGAAAACCTTTTCGTTTTTTTCCAAAGGCTCCTATCGACGGACTGCGTTTTCGAACAAAACCGAGACTGACGGTTTTTTATGTCGGAAAATCTAAGCCAAAAAACTATATAACGAGATTGAAAGGGACTATGAAGCCATATCCCCGCTGAAAAAGCCTTTAAAAAACTGTCGAGAGTAAAAATTTAGAGAGCGAGAGAGACAGAGAGAGCGAGGGAGAGAGATAGAGAGAGAGCGAGAGAGCGAGAGAAAGCGAGAGTGGACGAGTGAAAGCTAGAGAAAGAGAGAGAAGAAAGGGAGAGAGAGAGTGCGAGATCGAGATAGAGCGAGAGCGCGAGAGACTTTACGAAATATTTGGCTTCATGTTCTCGAAAAACGATGTTTTTGCACCTGCAAGCTAGCAGAGATCTTTTACCACTCTACTTACCATCCCTTTAAAACAGAAAATTTGATTTCCACGTATTTTACGATTTTTCTGTTTTCCAAAGGCTTTATTCGCACATAAAAGGGCACTTATTTTGCATAAGGGTACAAAAATCGAAAATAATAATTCCATATACAGTACTCGCAGAATCTCGGCGCAAAGGAAAAGACACAAAAAATAGCCCTGCTATGGAAATATCGGTGTGCTGTTGTGTGGAAGTGAAAGGGTACAAAAAAATACAAGTGTGGTACGGTAGGTACAAAATTAGATATACAAATTTGGGCAGTCAAGTAGGGTCACTTTTAGGAAAAGGATACTGTAGTTCGGCGGTACGGTATTTTTGGAATGCGTTATTACGGTAGTTGAGTACTACGGTAGTACGGTCCTACGGTAATATTTTTGGGTATTACGGTATTACGGCGGTCTAGTAGTCTGTAAAAATCCAATTTTTCTATGTTGAGAGTACGGAAGTGCACTGTGGACGGCAAAAGTATACTGTGGTGTTATTGGTGGAGTGCTTCGTACAGGGTCATGGCGGCGATGTGGCCACTTCCTTCGATTACCTGAAAAACATGGTTTTAAAGGGGCTAGGGAGGGCAGGCTAGCAGGGATTTTTGGGGAAAATCGAGCTAGCACTTTAAAGGCACTTATAAGCCAGTTTCAGGGGCGTGCTAGCAGCGATTTTTGGTGAAAGGTGTAGGAAAGACGTCAAAAGTGCCTTTTAAAGGAGCTATGAAGTCATGATTCGACTCCCTAGACCGGCTCGCAAAGATTTTTCTGGAAATTTTAAAGGATTGGAGCTGAGTTCTAAAATTCTTGGGCAGGTTAGCAGAGATTTTTGCGGAACCTTTTTGGTAGTCATTTAATCGACTGACCTCCACGATAAGCCCGGGCACGCCGTAGCAGTACGTCGGCCCGAAGGGGTTCCTGTCCCCCTCGCTGTTGTGCGTCACAACCACCGGCTTCACCGCCACCCCGTCCACGTTGAACAGCACGCTCATCTCGGCGAACTGGAATATGGAAAATTAAACTTTTTAAAGAATTTAAAAATTTAATAAAAATATAGACAATGTGTTTGAGAATTTCTTTTTTAATTAAGATCAATTTTTGTCTTGAAAGTGACTAAATCAAGAAAAATTTGCCTATCTAGTGCCTTGAAGATGCGATTCCGTTCGCATACCCTGGCTTATTATTTTCGACTAAAGACCTTGAATTGGGGCCAAGACTGAGCTAATGCCCGTATTTTATTGCCATTTTATGGGGTAGTTGGCACGCATAATTGGAGGAGGAAGAAAATCGTCCTGAGATCAAATTTCTCACTCTTCCATTGTTATGATGATTATTCCTGCGGTTTTTCGATTTTCAGCAACGAATCATGGAGCGCCCCTGAATTCCATTTCCATACTATGCCCCCAGCCTAGTCATGGAGGCAAATTTGGGATTAATCGAGGGGTGTGACACATGTCCTTATGTGCCATGATGGATCGAACGAATTCGCACTATATCTTTGCGCTCTTTCTTTGTCTCTCTCTCTCTCTCTCTCCTCGATGCCACGATATGCAAATTGAATATGGATGCTTTTAGTCGGGTTCAGTGAATGATGACGGAATTCGGGGACAATGCTATTACGAATTAATGCCCATTATATACGAATCTATAGATCAAAACAATTTTTATCTGGATCCCGATAATCCGAATTTTTAATTTAGCATACTGTAGGTGTTGCCAAGCCAGCTAAATACCTCAAACGTACCTTAGTATCCGTACAAATCTCGGTCGTCTCCTTCCCTCCGAGAGCGGCACGGAAATTGCACCGGGAATAGCTGCAAAAGCGCCGATTAGCGATTACAATGGATTAAAGGGACCGGAAAAGCAAGATTCCCAATCGACTTACATTCCAAAATTGTAGTGCGTCGGCATATTGGTGTGCAGGATGATTTTCTTGACTCGTTTCGTGCTCGCGTCGAAGAGGATGTCCTGGAAAATTATGTTTATTAGACGCTTCGACTATTGGTTTTAGGTTTTTTTCTCAAAGAGGATTTTTCCAGTTCGCTCTTCTGGCCAGCTAATCCTAAAGATTCTTTGCATGATCGCTGCTAGCTTGCCTGGAATACCTGACCGCAATAATCTCTGCAAGTTTGCCCCAAAATTGCGAAATGATCTCTGCTAGCCTGCCCGGAGGGCCTGGTTCCTCCCAAAAAGAACCTCGGTCCCAAACCCTAAAGGTTGCTAGCTTGCCCCGAGCCAGGACTTCCCAAATAATTTTAGCCCGCCCCACGTCATCTCCGCTTCGTAAATGACCTTTGCTAGCATCTCGGGGCAGACGCGTTTCCTAAATGGTCACCGCTAGCTCGCCCTCGGGGATCCACCCATCACAAAGTATCGCTGCTAGCTGGCCGCTTGCCCCTAGCCACCGATATTCCTAAATAATCTCTGCCAGATAGCCTCCAGACATCTTCCAAATAATCTCTACTAGCTCCCCCTTTCCCATAAAAAACTTGCTGCCCCACTTTTTAAATTTCCCAAACATCCCTGCTCGGTTGCTCTTGCCTTTCCAACTCCTTTAAAGGCACCGACAACCGCAAGACGATGAGCAACCCATGACAAATTTCCTCCCCAGGGAGAGATGTCCTCATTTAGCCCGTCCCTGTGTTTCTGGGGGTGTCGCCCGGGGGGCTAATTATGCAAATTCGGGGGACAAAGCGACCGCCGTTCTCGTCGGCCGCTCCGGGAATTCGGGGCGGATGATTGCGCGGCTCACTGCTAGGGGCCTTAGGGCCCAAAAGGGCCCAAAAGGGCCAAACTGAGGCTCGTCGACAATTGGGGCAAACCGAGGGAGGGGTGGATTCGGCTAACGAGCCTGAACGGATGGATGTTTAGGCTTGGATTTGTCTCGAATTCGTGGATATCATTCCGTGCGCCACCTTACTATGAACACTTTGGAGTTTTGAGTACCTATTTTTGGCTAAATTGCAGGAGTTTCTAGGCAAACCAGCCGGGATCATTTAGGAATAATGCGGATGCTAGCAACTACAATTTAGAATTTACGATGTGCTAGCAGATATCATTGAGGAACCTAGCTATGTAGATAGCAGAGATTCTTTGGGAAATCAGGGAAACTAGCTAGCAGAGGCAGTTTTGGATGGCTAGCATGTTAGCAAAGAGAATTTAGGAATTTGCGTCTGCTAGCAGATTACTGTAAAAGCAA
This sequence comes from Mesorhabditis sp. LJ9110, assembly GCA_038088335.1. NCBI lineage: Eukaryota > Metazoa > Nematoda > Chromadorea > Rhabditida > Rhabditidae > Mesorhabditis > Mesorhabditis sp. LJ9110. Next base: position 572,696 of record JBBGBA010000017.1, on the reverse strand, counting down.
CGGCAAGCTAGCAAAGATCATGGGGGAATTCAGGCAAATTAACAGGGGATATTAATGAATTCCGGCAGGCTAGCAGAGATCCTTGAGGACATCCCAGAGTAAATTTATCATCTAGAAAACCAGGTCAGGCTAGCAGAGATAGTTTGGGAGATAGAGGAAACGTTCAAAAATGAGTAAAATTCCAGGAAATTGAAGCCGACTTCGACTAACTTCTGACTTCACAGCCCCTTTAATCCCGAATAATCGGCAACTTCGTTCAAAGCTCCTTTCACTGACTTTCCAGTCCCTTTAATTCTCCTAATAATCGGCGCTCCTCCCTTAGCCAACCGCCTTCATTAGTGAGCATCTCCTTTGGCGGCTCCTCCCGGGGGTGGGTGCTAATGAAAGGCGATTTGGGGATGGGCGGTGTTTGTATTGTTGTGTACACGGCTATTAGTGCCTGAATCTGCCCCCCTACACGCTCATCCACTGGTCAGCCAATTAGTCGGAGGGGGATCGGCCCCTGACTGGGGTGTGGATAGGCCTAGGCACCACTTCATCCACATACCCTGGGTCTCATCCTCCCCTCCTTCTAGTGTTTATCTGCCCTCCACACCCCTCTAGGTCAGGTTCACACGCTTAAGAATATGGAATGATTAAAGGCTTTTGACTCGGCTTTTAAAGGGACTTGGAACGCAATTAAACGGGCTCAAGATTTTTGAAAATTATCAAACTTGACTTAGGTGCTTTTGCATTATCGGGGGTACGGGTTTTTACAATTCCTGAAATACCTATTGACGTGATAGTTAGTTTGTACTCGCATTTTTAGCAAAATTGAACAATATTTAAAGTGAAAAGGATCCTAAAAAATGTAAAAAATTTTAATTCCAATTTTTGGTCGAAAATCGGCATTTTTAATCGAGTTTCGATTTGTTTTTATTTTGATAAAATTTTATAAACTTGCTGCGTTTAGTTATATAACAATACTATCGATATATTGCCTCTGTTTTGTATGAGAAAAACTGGAAACTAAGGAAGACAATGGTTTTCCCCCCTGCTACCCCCCCGATAATGTCAAAGAACCTGTACATCAAGATTTTGGCAGGTTTCGAGAGTTTTTAATTCAATTTTTGAATTTTTAAAGGGACTTTGAAGCCAAATACATAGACTCCGACCATTTGAAAGTCTGTCTGCTAGCCCGCCCCAAAAGCAAACTGAGCATGATAGCAGATATTCTTTCATATTTTGCTAGCCAAACTATTCTCCAAATGCGAAACTTTTAAATCCAAAACCCGGTCCCCCAAAATCCCGCGCCGCCAGGCAAATCCATGAATTTCGGCTGGCCTCGGACGGAACAGGGCAGTCGAAAGACCGTAGAAATAATTCACACGCTCCGCCACAAAACGGCACCCAGTCCGAGGGGCTCCTATGTACGCACAACCCAACCACTCCCCGAGAATACACCAATTCTACAATTTACGCACCGCTCCCCCGTTTTTCCCGCGGTCAGCCGTAAAATTTGCTGCGGCGCCCGTGCATGTTCACTGGAGTGGCGTCAAAAAAATTGGGAGTGCATAGGTTATGGGGATGGCTAGCAGGAATCGTTGGGGAATCAGAAAACGTTTTTGAATGTTAGAAAGGCAGGCTAGCAGAGATTTTTGAGGAATTTTGTAGGATTGGAAGTGGGTAGCTAGCAGAAATCCTTGAGGAACCGGTCCCGGATTTTTGAGTCCAGGAAGGCAGGCTTGCCGAAACCTTCGAGCAACTTTTTTAGGGTTTTTTCAAGGTGAGCAGGCTAGCAGGGAACATTTAGGAATTTTATAGTTTAATTTAGGGGCTAGGCAAGCTAGTAAAGATCCCTGAGGAACCGCGCCAGCTATCTTCACCTCAGATATCCTTAAGGGATTTTTGGATGTTTTTAGAAGCTGGCAAGCTAGCAGAAGGCCTTTAAGAAGGCGTTAGCCCCGGAAAGCCGAGAAACTGTAAAGCAGGCTAGCAGAGATTCCTGGGGAATTTTCACTGATTTTTCAGCGTCGGGCAGCCCAGTAGAGATTCTTAGGAAACCTCAACGCCTGCCAAAATCAAACTATTTCATTAAAATTCCATTTTCTTCATACCGTAGCTTTTCGACAATTTTTCACGTTCAGCCCCAACTCCAGCTTCCCAAAATTGGCATCTACCTCTCGAGAGCTTGAGAAATAGCATTTGGAAAATAATCTGGAGTGCCCTAGGGCCAATCGAAGGGGAACTCTCCATTTTCCGCCCAGATCCCCGCGGCCATACGGGCAGCCGGATGCTCAAGGGGTTGAGTCGGACCTACCCGCCCTCCCCCTCCGAGAAACAATCGAAAAATGTGCCCTCTGCTGTGGGCGACACTACGATAATCGGATCTTCGGCCGCCACGGAGTAGGGTCAGGATCCGGGGGCTTGGCCACTGGGCCACTGGGTCCTAAGCGAGGCACTACTTTCTTGAGAGGGCTTTTTGAGCTTCATCTTATACATTAAAGACTACCAGAACGATGGAACGCACACTGTCACCCCGAGGGTGCTGCCCCCAAGAACGCGCGGAGAGATGCGTCATTAGTGGTGCCCCGTACTGGGCAAAGGCCCCTGGGGTTTGGGGCGTCTCTGACTCCCTTTCCCACTTGGCCCTGTGGTGTAGTGGCTAGCGCGTCGGACTGTGGAGCGAACCATCGCGGGTTCGACCCCCGCCCGGTGCGCAACTTTCTTGCTCTCAACGGAATTCCATCGTTCTGACGGTCTTTAAAGGCCTCTGGAAAGATCGGATTGGCCAAAACGCAAGAAGACGTGCACCGGCCGGGGGTCGAACCAGGGATGGTCCGCTCCGCAGTCCAACGCGCTACCCCCACACCAAAGGGGTCGAGTGGGTGGGGGCGGCGGAGGGGCCCCAAGTACCCTAGGGCCGAATCGGTGCACATTACTAGGCGGCAATTCAAAATAAAGCTATTTACAAATAATAATAACGAAAAAACCTACGGAAAAGCTTGCTAAGGGCAAAGAAAGTACTCCCTGAATTTCCTGAAGTGTTTTATACCCTTTCCGACGTTTTTTGAACTAAAAAGCGCCCCAAGAGCCTCTTTCCGCTCAGAACATGGCTGCCTTCTATCCAATCAGCCTCAAATTTTTATCACCGATGGGGATGGCTAAAAACTATTTTTATGGAAGTTTCCAGCCAAAAATATAGTCAATCAAAAAAGTTATGGCTATAAACCCGTTTTCTGGAAACCCAGTCGGAGGTTTCGGGGGCCCTTACGCGATGGAAAGCGTGCATGGTTTCGCCCCGTCGGTCCCTCACCCCTGGGGACGCCCGGCCATCTTTCCAAGGGTCTTTAAGAAATATATGAGATCGCTAGGGATCATATTTTATCTACCGCAGCGACAATATGTTAATTTTTTAGCTCTATCTCTCTCTCTCGCTCTCTCTCGCTGGCTCTCCCTCTCCCTCTATATCTCTCTCACCCTTTGCAAAAAGAACAAATCAAAATCCAGCCAAAGCTCCTCGACCCTACTTTACATAATTTCTCTGTGTCCTCCCTTCCAAGTCCCTTTAATCCATCCTACCACCTACCATACCCCATCCCGTAATTCCGCACTGATCCAAAGTCCATCTCCCTTAATCATCCCAAATCCCCCATCCAATCCACCATTCTATACCCCATTCTAATGACAGGGGTACAAATCCGAAGTTATTGGCTATGGTTGGTACCCTCTTCTAGAAAGGCGGTTTCCTCAAAAGAACCCTTCCCTCCTATTCTATTCTCTATTAGATGGGGGAAGGGTATTGGGCAGGTGTCAAGTCATAGATGAATAGAGAGGGAGGGGGCAGACAACCTCCAATTATTGACTGTAACCCCTCACACTTCCGATACACACCTATGACAAATTGGAACCCATGGGGGGTGTAGGTAGAGAGTGGTGCTGGGAGGATCAGGTTTCTAATTCGGGTACTGTAGCTGGGTTAGCTGGGGAGAGAGGAGCGAGAGCGAGAGATGGGGGAGAGAGAGGTAGGTAGAGGGAGAGAGAGAGAGAACGAGAAGGAGAGAGTTCGCAGGGTGAGCCACCAAAAGAGAAAGCCAGAAAAATAAAGAAATCTAACTGGAGAGTGAGAAAGAGAGAGCGTGAACGAGAGAGCCGGAGAGCGAGCGAAGGATATGGAGAAAGCGCGAGAAAGCTATAGATATAGAGAAAACGAGACAAAACGAGAGATAGCAAGAGAGAGAGAGCGAGACAGAGAGAGAGAGAGCCATAGAGAAACAGAGACAAAGCTCAAGCTCCACCCTCAGATTCCAATACCCCAATGGGCCCGATGATTGATGACCGTTCGTGCCCCCCGGGCTATAATGTGTCCCCCTCCCTATCCCGGATGCTACTTATCTGTTGCTCCTCTCGATCATTAAAGGGACCGAGCCATGGGATGGGCCCCGCATTGGTCATAATTCTGAGCCCTCAGGGGAAGACCCAAACCCCATAGGGCCGCGCCACTTCAGATGCCCATCCCAGGGCCAAGACAATAGAATATGGGGGAGCAGGCGCTATCAGGGGAGTGTGGGGGCGGTTTTGAGCTCGTAGTAAGATTTGAGCCCGAGTTTTGGAGTTTTCACCGCTTCCGGATCTTGATTTTTGAAGTATTCAGGACAGCCTAGCAGAGATATTTTGTGATCGGGGGTCACGTAGCAGAGATTCTTTGGGATTTTCTTTGAAATTGGGATCTTTAGCATGTTTTAACATTAAAACTAACGCCATCTTGCCCGTCGCATATCTTTAAGGCGATGTTCCCAGGCAAAGGCAAGCTAGCAGAGATTCCTAAATTTAGTCAGCAGCCCCAAGCAGTCTAGGGCCAATTTTTCCACCCAATTCCACGGTCCATGTGGCCCACTAGGGTCCTACCCCCCACAAACCAACTCCAACCCCCCGATTATCGTGTTTGCGGTCAAGGGGCCCAGGGTACGGGCCCCCGGTTGGTGTATCTGTATCTCTCTCTTTCTCTCTCACTCTATCTCTCGCGCCCTCCAGAGGCGTCAGTTGTGTGTGGGTCGTAGTGTTGGAAAGGCGTTGATGAATTGCGCAGTTGCCCCCGGTCCTTTCGGACCGGGGGTGTGGGCCCTCTCGATATATATATTTTGGCACCTTGGCCCCTTGAGGGAGGTCGAGAAAGTGGCCCGGACAGGGATTTATGACTTCTCTCCCAAGAAACAGCAAGAAAATACTAAAGGAGTCGCAGCTGGGGAGGGGTTAAAGGGGCCTGGAAGGCAAAATTGAGGTTCAAAAAAGTCTGAAGGATTGGGTTTCTCTGCTAGATAGCCCACTCCTTTTCCTCAATAATCCCTGCTAGCCTGCCCTCTCCTTTTCCTCAACAATCGCTGCTAGCCCGCCTTTCCTCGACTCCCAAATGCTCTCTGCTAGCATGCCTCTCCTCCACTCACAAAATGTTCTCTGCTAGCAAGCTATTCTAGCTTCTCCCTGTTTTCCCTCCATCTCCAATATCCATATATCCTGTTGTGTGGGCCCTTGACCACCTGTCAGACGGTTCGATGTCCCATCCGCGGGTTTGGGTCTCTAGCTCCCACTTCTCACCCCCCACCCACAAATATGGCCTCTCTTGACCCTCCACTAGGGGACCCATATGCCATGATGTTGTTGTTTCTCTCGCATTGTCCACCCTAGCATCCAGAAGCCTAAGCTTATTATTTAGGGTCATAAGCCGGGAGTCGACCCAATTTTCCGGCATACTTAATTTAGGCTTCGGCATGGCTTAGGCTTAGGATTATGTTTAAGCGTAGGCATGGGCTTGGGCTTGGGCTTGGCTCAGGTTTAGGCTTGGGCTTACTAGGTTAAGCTTAGGCTTGGTTTTTAGGCTTCAACGTATACCTTAACTTGCTTACTCTTGGCTTGCGAGCCTTTCGAGCTTTCTTTAGCACGTATGCTAATTTCTGCACCGCCTGCCCGACCCCCAGGTCCGGGAAAACAACGGCACCGCTTCCGGTTGACCTGGTAGGTGTGGTAGTCGTGGCCAATTGTCCCGAAAATGACTGCTGGTAAGGGGGAAATGGGCTAACGAGAGAGAGAGAGAGAGAGAGAGAGAGACGCGGTGCAGGTGGCACCATCCCATTCTACCCGCCCATTTGTTGCTCACAGTCTTTAGACGAGGAGGCAATGAACCGATTCCTGCCGCGGGCCCTTGAATAATTGAGCAATGGATTCCCGGGTTTGCCTTCTCTCTCACTCTCTATCTCTCTCTCTCTCTGCTCTCTCTCTCTCTCTTGCCTAAAATGACTAAATCCTGCCCCAGCCGGTTGATCCAGTCGGTCGAATTATAGGATTAGGGGAGGTGGCTAAAAGGGTGGAGGTGAAGCCATGACTTCGCGCGACGCGTGCTCATTCGATCGAGCTAAAAATCTCTGGATATCTGTGGTTTTGAAAGGCTGCCTTTACCACGGCAGTCCATAAAAAAAATTTTTAATGGAAAAGTTTGAGCATGAGCCTTTCTAGCTCAGCAACCACCATAAATCTTCCCAATTCCACCGACTTTCACGTCCGAAACCTAAGATTTGACTCCAAGTCCATCCATCCCCTTCTACTCACCCTAATGAAAGCCACACGCAAATTGGCATCCATATTTCAACTCCCGAGAAATTCGACTCCCCTAGTTCTACCGTCCCCGGCCGTTCGGAGGAGTTTCCGGAAATCACGGTTCCAGCTAACCCACCCATCCCCTGCCCCCGTCCTTTAAAGGGTTTCATTACAAATTCGTACTTAGTAACCCGATAAGGGCCTCCTCGAAGCCGGAGGAGGGCCTCGGGGGCCAAGGAGACCCGGGTCGTGGGACCAAGGGCCAATTCTGGGGCCCCCCTCCTTTGCCATTTGACCCGAAAACCCGCGGCTAAAAAAGGGTAGGCAAAAAGGGTTGGCGGTAGTAGGCTGCCGGTTGGATTGGTTGGTTTCATGAGTAATGCTCGACCTAGTTGAGGGCTTTCACAGCGCCGTACCCGATGGCGCCATGGTGTACTGGTTAGCACGCTGGGCTTTGAGATGGCACATCGCGGGTTCGACTCCCACCCACTGCAAAAAAAATTTTGCTTTTTCGCCAAATGCAACTTTCTCGAGACCTTTAAAAAACCGATGATTAAAATTTAGGATCCTTCGAGATACCTTTAAAATCACGGTCCGCCCCCTCAAAACCCGGAATTCAATTTTTCAATGCCCAGCGCCCATTTTTGGGGTTGCATAATGCAATCTGTTGATGTGTGTATATTTCGTCGGGTGGATAGCCCTGTGGCTGTCTGTTTGTGGTAGCGGTGGATGGTGGACATTGGAATTGCATGGCCTTTCACCGCTTTTGAATAGAGACCCGCAGGGGGCCCAAGCACAGGGCCCAACCACTGACTGCAGGAATCGTCTTTCCAAAATACACCTATGTACCCAAGGGGGGGGGGCAGGGAACGTTGTTCCGGAAACCGAGAACTCGAAAAGCTGCCAACAATGGGTTACCAGTCCCTCAAAAAAACTTAGTCTTCTAGCTTAACGGCTCTAGAAAGTGCCGTAAATAGTAAGAAAACGTAAAAAAAGAAAAACTACAGTTAAAAATAGACTTGAGGGGCTACGGTTCTCGTTAAAAATTCAGAAAGCCGTAATTACCGTATTTTCTCGGAATTCCCGTATTCAGGTCGTCAAAAGCGACGAATGTTAATTAGGAAAATCACCGTTTAAAAGTACCAAACTTAAAGCCATAGAAACAAAAAAAAACTTTTATTCAGAAATGAATAAAATACTAAAATCCCATCCAATAACCTGATTTTTTTAATTTTACTGGGTTACGGTAGCGAAAATAGGTTTTGAACTTCTGCAGAAATGACTTTCCGATGTATATCGCAAAAAATCCCCCAATTTCCGGTCCTCACCCCCACGATACTACACAAAAATTGGGCGCCATTTTCCGGGGGCCCAATTTTTAGGGCCCTCGATTTGGCACTTTCCCAGGGCCCAATTTTTCCACCAATTTCCGCAAGAAACCCCGCTGTGAGGCTGTGCTCTCGAATGACACAACGTTATGCTAATTTCGTGTTGAAGGATTGGGGGGTGACAGTCTCCCCTTCATACCCCTGGGGTATAGAAAAGGGGCGGGCCAGGGGCGGGGCATATTCTCTGCTTAGTCAGACCCTCGACTGGCAACTACGCAAATTCACGATCCCCCCCCCCCCAATCTGGCTGGGGATTTTTGAGTGGCTTTATTTGGGTTTTAATTATGCCTTAATCTACTTTTCACTAACTATAGTAATCGATGACATATATAGCTAAGCCAAATTCCTTTGCATTTTGTAGCAAAATTTACTATACCGAATTTTCATAATATCCAATTTTCATGTTTTCGAAATTTCAGAATATCAGAATTTGCATCTGCTGAATTTTGCCGTGAACGAAATTCCCCAATTCGTCATATAAAATATAAAATTTCGGCTTAATAAAATAAAACAAAATAGCGATTTTTGAATCCCGATATTTTGAAAGTCCGTCTTAAATTTTACCTTTTTAGTAACATCCGTGTTTCGTGAAAAGTTGCCAAAAAATGAAACCCCGACCATCAAAATTGCGGGTCCCTTTAAATTCACAATTTCCTGTATACCTCCGAACAATTGGGCCGGACGATGTTGCGAGCTTTATTCGGGGGGTTTATCTATCCATCCCCCCACAGCGAGTGCCGGCGGATTTTGTCGACAAACACTTTTCATGAAGCAGATTCCACATTGTACGATCTGCCCCAGCCACACAAGCTTTTTCAATCTGTTTGCCCGGGCACTCCATGTTTTTTTGGGTGGAGTGTATCACGGAGGAGCGCTTTTTCATGGTGTAATCAATTAACGGGACTTTTTGGTTTTGATTTCCTATCGTAATCGAATATTCTGCGCGCGTTGGCGAGTGGCTTTCAAGACTTCACGTTGTCCGATTAGCCGCTGTTTTACCTAGCGTAATCGAATCGGAAAGTTTTTGGCGCGACTTCCTGACTTTAAGTTTTCTTTAAGCTCGACAATTTCCGATGCAACCTTTTGAATTTCCCCTTAAAAATTATCGAATCAATTAAATATGTAAATTTCTGTTTCAGAACCTCCGAAAATCGATAAGGGAAGAAGCCGGCTAGTCGAAAACCGTAATGAAGTTGCTAGCCGTAGCCGTGGGGCTATTCCCGTGGCTGCTGGCAAGAAGAGCAGAACAACCCGGCGACTGTCCATTGGAATGTGAATGCGAGAGACAGCCACAGGATAATATTACGACCGCTGTGTATTGTCACAAGGTATCGTACTAAAATGATACGGTAGCAGGGGCGCGATTTAGAACCTAGGGGAGTGATAAAAGTTGAAAAAATTGAGCTGAAGCTACCATTTTAGGGCGGACTAAATGACAGCCGGTTCGGCGAGATTCTGCTACAGCTACCCCAGAATATCCGAACACTAGATGTTAATGCTCCGAGTTGGAGATCAGCAAATAAGATCAAGTGGAACGACAACTTGAACAGGTTCAGGTAGGTCGTGCTCATTTGCCGAAGAGAGAGCGAGTGATGGAGAGAGCGAAAGATAGTGAGAGAGAGAGAGAAAGCGAGCGAGATAGCGAGAGCAAGAGAGAAAGAGAGACTCAGGGAGAGATAGCGAGAGAGAGGCTATTCATCATGTTTTAGAGAATTAAAAATCCTTCGCCTGATCAACTGTCAAATTCCGTCAATGTCCCGCTCCGTGCGCCTACCAAATTTGGAACTGCTCGATTTGAGGAAAAATAATGTGGGTTATACCGCCGAGTTGGTGCATTAATAGCAAGTCATTCCCAAATGATCTCTGCTAGTTTCCCCCTCAACTCGACCTTTCTAGATCGACCACGCCACCATGGGCAATTTTGGCGGCCTGCCAGCTCTCCGAGTCCTCGATTTATCCTCCAATCGATTGTCGATCCTGCCCACTGGCGTATTCACCTACTTAAAATCGTTGCGCTCACTCTCGCTGGCCAACAACTCGATGCAGGTACCGTAAGAGCTTGATTCCGGCTAGATACTGTCACCGGTGATGCGCTAATCGCGCAGGTGTTGGGGGACTTGTCTTCAGGAAATTGCCTGCGGCATTGGGGAGAGAGAGACAAAGAGAGAGAGCGAGTGAGAGTGAGCGAGATTGACGGCGTCTGACAGACTCATTAGATAAAAATCTCAGGTTTGCCTGAATTTTAAAGGAGCTGTGAAGGCAAGGGCAACCAATTTTCCATCGGATTTTTGTCAGAAATCGGATATTTGACGGCTTAAAGGAACGATGAATCCAAAAATCCATAAAAGTCTCCCCCTAGGATCTGCCGACAAACCTCCTGCACGGCCTCCGAAACCTCCGCTCCCTCCACCTGGATGGAAATCGACTACCCACAAAGCATGTCAACGACCTGTTCACCGACGTTCCCCAGCTCGAGGAGCTGTATTTGAATAATTGCGGAATTTCCTCGATCGCGAATTTGAGGTGAGAGGGCAGACTAGCAGAGATCCTTGAGGAATTACGTCAACGAAACCCTGTGCCCGCCGGCTATACTTCCCCAACCAGCTAGCTACCCCCTCTGATTTTGGCCATTGGAAATGGCCCCCGGGGGCACACACCAACCAGAAAAAGGCACTCGACTTGGTTAGAGCGAGAGAGAGAATCCATTTTTGCGGATGGATGCTTCCCCCCTAGTGCGTTTTCCATGTTTTGGCCACTTTTTGGGCTCTTTTTGGGGTCTTTTCTGGGCCCTTTTCACGCCCGGACTCACCCGGAGCGTGGAGCCCAGTTTTTCATCGTTAACGCAACAAGTGACTGGGGCTGGAAGAACCAAAAAAGAAAACCATCTATTTCAAAAGCAACAATGCGGTTTTACGCGAATTCTGGGTCTAGAAAACGTTGAGAGTTGTGTTTTGTAGTCTAAAAGTTATTCGTTAGCCCGAAATAATCCTAAATATTCAAATTAGGCCCAGTTATACCGTTTTTTACAGCCTGCTCGGCGTCCCGAAGCTGACCCACCTTGGGCTCGGCGGAAATAATTTGAGAAGTGTACCATCGAGCGAATTGGAGGGACTACCGCATCTTCAGGTATGGTCATTACGTAATTGTCGTACTTGAAAGGGACTTTAAAGGATGTGTGAAGGTAGGAAAAAATTGCAAATCGGGAAAACATAAACACCCTATTTTCCGGCAGAAAAATCCATTGAATTTAATGGAGTATCCTTTCAAACCTATTAATTTAGGTGCTCGACCTCTCCAACAACGCCATTGGGGATCTACCGCCCTGCGTCTTGTGCGCAAACAATATTTCGAGACTCGATTTATCCCATAACCTGCTGGGTATCGGCAAAAATCCGATACATCCGGAGGCTTTTCGGTGGGTTTGATCTCTCTCTCTCTCTCTCTCTCTCTCTTCTCTCTCACTCCTCTCTCTCTCTCGCTATCTCTCTCGCCCTAGTAACCCACGACTTCAGAGATCAAAACATCGAGATCCTCGACCTATCCTTCAATCATCTAAACGAGTTCGACTCCTCCTGGCTGGGTCATGCTCAGGATTCGATCGTCGAGCTCGGTTTTAGCGGGAATTTCTTGAGAAATTTCCCACCGGATATCACGAGGACGTTGAGGCATTTGAGGTGGGTAAATCGGGCTGGCTAGCGGAGATTCTTTGGGAACCAGCAGTCTGGCTTTCAGGAAGGCTAGCAGAGTTTCTTTAGGAAGTAAATTACAATACCAACTCAAAAATGACATTTTAGGCGTCTTCACATGGCCTACAACCACATCGACTGGTGGCCCCTTCAACTGCCCCCAGAATACAGCCAGCTCCAATTCCTGAACGTTTCCGGAAATCAGCTCAGCACATTGCCGGATAATGTCGGATCGATTTTGCCAAAGGTTCCGAGCTTCAGCTATCATTAATGCTCAAATCCTAGGTCCAAGAACTCGACATCTCGCACAATCGCTTCTCCTCCCTCACCCATGCCAGTCTGGTTTTTGTCAACGACATCGAGAGGGTAGGTTTTGTAGTTTGGAGTGGATGGGGGCGTTTCGGAATTGTCATAAAAACTACAAAATTACAGGTTCATCTACAAGGAAATCCGTGGGACTGTAGTTGCTCAATTCAACACATCCAACAACATATGAAAGATCGGTGAGAATTTTGGGAAGTTCTGCCTATCATTAATACATCCATTTTTGGCGTTCCCACTTTTCCAAAGTCCATTCCCTCCCCATTTCCAAGTTTCCGATACCCTTAAAGGTTCCTTTGATCCCCGGCGGCGCTTTTTCCGAAACCATCCTCCTTACGGTCGAGCGGACCTCCCGTTTTTGCATGGGATTCTCATAAAATTCTCTTCCTCCCCGACGCCTCTGGCACATTTGAATGACGTGCGGATTTCACGCGGGTTAACGGGACACCAGCATTGAGGATTGGGGCGGAAAAAGTTGTCGAAATGTGTCATGGACAAAAGGGAGTGATGGAGTGAATGGAATGGTTATCGAAAAAGGGTTTCCTAGCGCTTTGATCGTGGCTCGAGATTCGGATTGGTATGGAAATGAGCCAAAAATATTCGAAAACAATAGATAATCAAGATTTCTCCCTTATCTCTCGCTCTCTCGCTCTCTCTATCTCTCTCTCTCTCTCTCTCTCTCTCTCTATCTCGCTCACTCTCTCTCCCTCATTTTTGGATTTTTCGCTATTTTCCTTGCTGTCACGCTGTCTTTAAAACCATCTAGCTTCCCTATTACTGCTATACTTAATTACATCACCTCCAACACATCCGCTTAATGAAAACAACCCCAAATTTGGACTCCCCACGACGACAATCTGCCCCAAATCAGGTCACCCAGTATAGGTGAACAGCTGGCACGTCAGAAGTCACCTCGTATCTCTCTTTCTCTCCCTCTCTCTCTCTCTCTCACTCTCCCTCTCTCGCCCCCTTGATTAGATCGGTGGCGCAATCCCAAAGAGGCGCGAAAACCGTCATTTAGCCCCCCCCCCGCCAGCGGGTTTCTGGTAATGAGAGGATCGGGAGATCGTTTTTGGGGAGAACAGCTTATAATTGAGATAATAGGTAATCTGACATCTGGCAATCGGCCAAAGGGGTTTATTTGGCGCGCTAGGGGCACCGTAATCGCTTCAAAGGGATTGAAAAGTCAAAAATTGTAAATTTTCAAGCTTGGCAATTTTCCAAGTACCGCAACCCGCTAAATCCCCACCTTTCTAATCCCTTTAAACCTAAAATCCGTATGGAAATTCGAATTACTTTCCAAATCCACCGCTCCGGGTGGCAGGTGTTGTGTCGCGCCGAGGCTCAGGTGCGGCTTTTACTTGTTTATTTGCCATGGGTGGCGCGTCTCTCTCTCTCACTCTCTCTCCCCTCTCTCTCTCTCTCTCTACCTCTATACCTTGTAATCTCGGCTGAACACCATAATCTGCACCCCACAACCCCCAGTCAACCCACCCCATATATGCAAATAGATCCCATGGCGACTCCCGTAGTGCCGCCATTACCTCTAGGTAACGGGAGGGGGATAAGTTGGAAATTAGAGGATAAGATTCTGTGAAATATAGCTTACTGTAGACTACCGTAATCTAGCCAATTTTGTGTAGAATTTAATGGAGAATTCGAATCTTTCTTCAAAAATTAGCAAAATCAAGGTAATCGCTTAAAGAATTCAGGTTTGTACGTATTCTCTTTCACGTATCGGACGGCTTGGGCTGGCCGAAAAACTCTAAAGGCGCTAGAAATAATTCTGACTACCGTAACCCAGCTAAGTTTGAGTTAAATTTTAAAGGAGAATTTGAACCTGCCCAAAAGTTCATAAAACTGATTTTTAAGTAACGTTTTCGTGTCAATTTTTAATCTAAGAAAGCTATATTTCCTCGTTTTAATACCGGATTCAAATTCTCCATAAAATTCTGCGCAAAATGGTCATCAAACGACCGTAATTGGATACTCCCGCCAAAAGTTATAAGCTCAAAACGAAACCGAACTGCTCGAAGATGATGCTCAACCCCAAATTGCAGATATGCCCTGCGACATCAACTCAGCTACGAGGAGACACAATGTGAGGGTCCGGCCCTACTCCGCGGTCAGCCATTACTCAACGTCGCCGAGGTGAGGAGCAGGATCTGTTTTTCTTGGGGTTGTTGTCGGCTTTTTTCGACCGACCCCATTTGGGGGTTGAGGATCTATCACCGTTCTCCCCCTGTTGGAGTCCCAGTTTTTTTAGGTGCACCTCCTGACCTGTGGGAAGGTGGTGGTCAAGGTGTGGGTTGAGTGAAATTTTTGGAGCCCCAAATTTACCAAAAATCTCTTAAATATTCCGAAATTACCCAAAAAAAAATTACCCACCTGCAACCCATATATAACTCTAAAAACTAATCCGCACTATACTTTTTGAAACTAATTTTTATAAAACCGGATCGTTAAAAGCTCGATTTAGAATAAAATAACGGCTTGTAAGACCCAAAATCCTAGGTAAGCGACTGCGCGGTGCTGTTCGGAGCTCGATACGGTATCACGCAGAGCAGCGAGCTGATGATACTGCTGGCAGCCGTCGTGACGGGGGCATTTTTGCTGTGTCTGTTGATGACTGCCATGTACTACTCGAGGGAACGGCATTATAAGGTAGGCGACGCGACCGCTTCGCGTCTAGCGGCAACGGATTGGTTGTGAAGGTTATGGATCTTTTTTTGCCTTGTATTCCTTATGGAATTTCTGCGCCCGCGATATACGCAACGCTCTTCGCAATGCGCAACGCTACATAATATAGCGTAATCGATTCGTTGCTATGCGGTGTGAGTAGGGTGACGCGACGTAAAAACCCATATGAAAAATCTATAGGTCACCCCTTGTCAGTGCCTTTAACGGGTCTACGGATTGATGCAATGCACACGCAACGCGTTCAAAGTGACGCGCTGTTGCATGCTTAATTACTACCATATATAACCCCATTTTTAGGGCACCTACGTGACGCGAGAACACTCAAGAACCCCGCTGACCATGTCGCACCCCATCTCGATCAGCCCGTCGAGCCAAGTATCCGAGCCCCTCTCCCCTACAAGTACCCTCCCACCACCCCCTCCGAAGGCTTCATCATCATTCTTTGGCATCTAGCCAATTTTTCTGGGCCAAAAAATTCAAGTTTTGGACCTATCGCTTGATCTCATCAGATTTCCCGTCCTTAGGGTCGCCTGGAAAACGCTATATCTCGAGGTAGGAGAGTCGGATCGGGGTGTTTTCTATAGCATTGGAAAGCTGAGGAAAAGGATTTTTTTTTAACGTTAAAATATTTAATATTTATGAAGAGTATAAAATTGTATATCTAATTTTGTGAAAAAAAACTTTGAATACCAACAAAATAATTCACCTTAAGAGCAAAATCTTACAAAAAAATGAATATTTTAATGCTGAGATACGCGCCTTTTTCTAAGCTTTCCAATGCTCAAAAAATCACCCAAATCCGATGCTTCTACACCGATATATAGCTTTTTTTGCACCCGCACTGCCCGCTCGAGATTTGCCGATTTCCCCCCAATCCCAGCCGCCAATTTACGGGTCCCTACAGATTTTTCTATGTTCAACATTTTCTATTATTTTTATCTATGTAGATAAATTATATATACGAATTTAATGCCGCCTACATCAAGCTGTATAGCCCCCCTAATTTGCATATTCATGCCCCCGGCCTAATAAGTCAACGCGCAGTCGTATCAATAACCCGGGGCCCACTAGTAGTGCCGTGGATGTCCACAATCTTTCTCAAACAAAAGAAGCCATCCCTTAGCGGGGGGGGGGGATAATCCGGGGGGGTAGAGGGCCCCCGACTGGGCCCTAACCGGGTCAAAGGGCCCCGCCAACGTATTGTCTTTGATGGGGCAATGGGTGGGGGAAGAGGGTCACATAACACCCATCTTCTGATCGGGCTACGAGAGCTGCAAATGACGCTGGAATTAGTGAATTAGAAATTAAGGTCATAAAATGATCGCTCCGCCCCAACTTCCCGTAAAAAAAAAGTTTGCGTCGGAAGGGACTCACACTCGGGTCATCTGAGCACGAAGCAAGCAGCCAACCATTTAGCACAGATCCAGGTCCGGAAAATTCTCTGGTAGCTTGACCTTTTCTGGCCGGACGAGAACAAACCCATTGTAAGCTTGAAAATCAAAAAATTTGCCTCGGGTGCGCTCTAACCCGGGTCTTATGAGTATGAAGCAAGAATCTCTGCCGTCCTCGAGACCAGGTCGAAAAAATCCTAAAAATCTCTGCTAGCTCGCCCCGCCCGTTTTATATCCTCCAACCCTTGCTCAAAACGTGGCAAGCCTGACACCGGGCGGAGCCCGAACCCGGGTCCCTTGCCCGGAAAAAGAGACCGATACCAGCAAGCCATCCAGCCAATCGGCTCCAGGTAAAAATTCCTAAAAGTTCTCTGCTAGCTTTCCTTCCTCCCAAATTCCCCCAGCGTTATCTCCCAAAAAGGTCAAGCCCCGTTTTGAGGCCCATGCATGCGGCCCAGATCCCTATCTCGCATTCATCGCCCGTGTCCGGGGACCAAGTTTCGGAAAATCAAGGGTAAGGTGAGGGCAGGGAAGCGTTAAAAGGTATATAAAAATAATTAGGATCTACTGTTAACTAAACTGTACATATTATGTCACCGGAAGAAGCTAAAACTCTGCAAAGACCCTATGCTCATCGCAAATGCTGCTCAAAATAGTACGTTAAACTTATACACCCATTAAATAATGTCTCGTCGTTTGATTTATGACTTTTCACTATCGTTAATGAAGCAAACCGATACCACTAAAGTTACTGAGGGGACCAGATGCTCCCCGACAAGATCTAAAGACAACCCAGATGATGATAATGATCACATCATCGTGCTTGGGTAATTTTAGGGCGGCACATTGGTGGGTGTCGTCTCGAGACCCCGGAGATGGCCGTAAATTTTGTGGGTTCTGATGTGACCCTGACTCTGGTAGCGGCTGGCTGTATATACGCTGTGTGATGATTATGGGCGGCTGGGAATGGGGGACTCGTGCATGTGAGGAGGGCCGGATTTTATGCATTAACGGGGGGAGGGGGCTAGATTCTACCGTTCGAATTCTTCAATACCGTTTTAAAAAAACTTCCGAAAACCTTATAACATCGCAAAAACGTGGCAAAATTGCAGAACCTACGCGTCTTGACAAAAAAAAACGCTTTTTCGGCATTTATCGATTATCGGGGAGTGACCTTTTTTAAACCGCCAATTTTTATTTGTAATATAAATAGAGAAAGTGTTCCTAAAATATTTTTCTATTCCTAAACGTAGAAACTTTTAAAACTTTGATTAAAAACACGAAAATATCGAATTTTCGCCAAATATGCAAAAGAGCAAAATTTGTTTGTGTTTACTGATTTTCCCCTTAAAATATTGTTAAATTTTGGCCAAAAACAGTATTAAAAATACCGGGAATCTCAGGAAGATCTTTTCCCCAAAACTTTTCTGCAAATCTACACGACTTTTTTCTGAATAATTTTTGATGTTTGATGGGATTTTCCTTGGGTGCTAATGCAGTTAGGGGGGGGGGGGGCAGTCAAAAATTGGTAGTAAGCGGTTACGAGGCGCTCCTCTTAAGTTACTTGGTTTTCAGCTTAAGCCTAGGCTTAAGTTAGCTTTAACTAAGCCTGGCTTAGGCTTAGGCTTAATCCTAAGCCGAGCTAAGCTTATCTTGAGCTTCAAATTGACTGACGAGGCCAAAATGGGGTCATTTATGGGCTAGCTTAGAGCTTACTGTAAAGTGTTTTTACTCAGGCTGGCGTTTTAGGATGGGACCAAGCCTAGCTTGTTCAGAATTTTTTGCTGATTCCGAATCCGTTTTCCAAATTTGCTGCGGACTTCGCGTTGAAAAGTCATTTTGGTCTAAATTGCTTAAAAACGGCATAATTCGGATGCTGCCCACTATTCCTGTCGGGTCCAGGTATTGTGGTGCCCCTTATCTACCCTCCCGAAGCCCGTTTCCCAGTTGGCACCATGGTGCATTGGTAAGCTGTTCGCTTGCCAGGCACTGGGCGGCGGTTCGATCCCCGCCGTGCACAATTTCCTTTGCTTTTTGCACAAAAACACATGATTTTTTGCATAAAATCGTGCTTTGACCTCTAAAACCATTACCGAGCCAGTTTTAACGACAGTGACGACAACTTAAAAAATAACGCAAAAAATCCAGATTTAGTCAATTTTTTAAGCCTAAATGTCGAATAACTTTTTAAATAAAGGTCGGCAGCAAATTTGGAAACCAGATTCTGAATCAGCGAAAAATTCTGCACAAGATAGGCTTGGTCCCATTCTAAAACGCCAGCCTGAGTAAAAACATTTACAGTTAGCTTAGCTTTTCTCAAGCTAAGCTCAGGTTTTTTTGTTTTCTAACTTTGGGCTTTTCCAGAAGCTCGTAGGCAAAATCCAGCCTGCCCCCCTCCCCAAGTGCATTAGCGCCTTTCCTTGTTAAGGTATCGCTTACATTTTGTGTCTTTCGGAGCCATCAAATCAAGGCCAAATCAAACATCCGGCTTTTAAAAAGTATTTACGTAAATTTCTGTAAGGCCTGATCCCATGAAAGCATTCCCCTAGTCCGTTCTACAGCCCGCAACAATCCGTCAAATGCTAGATTGCGCCCCTTTGATGACTAGGCAACAAGCGCATCCCGAACCCCGTAGGGACCCCTCGGCTAGTGGCTGCCCAAGTTTTATCTCATGCTCCCCCAACCGATCCCTAAAATATTCCCTTTATGCCAACCCATGTCAAATGGGCAATGGCCCCTATGGGGGCACACGCTAACCGCCAAGTGGTATATAGGGAGGAGCCGGAATAAGCGGAAAATCGCGGGTAATTCCTAAAGGAAGAGCTCAATATAAAGCTCCAAATCTACGTTAAAAGATGCCAATAATGTTGTAGACTTTGTAATTATAATTATTTTAATTTTATAATTTTTTATAAAGTCTTGATTTTCAATACTTTTAAAACCAAAAAATCGATCGTTACGAGCTTTTGATACGCTTTCTAATCGGCCAAATGCGCATACTGGCGTAAATACTTTGAACGGATATCCGATATACACTCAGCCACACTACTGTTTTATTACATAAAAATTTACAGCCATTATAGCTTATACAAGCCCTTTCAAAGCCTGGAATCGACTGAAAACAGGTACACTACACTATAATACTTTAAAAACTCACCACGCCCATCGAGAAGTAGTTGAAGAAGAAGTCGGGCTCGTCCTTCGACTCGTTCTGCCCCCGGTGGATGATCATCTTGTCCTCAGACTTGTAGTAGACCTTTGACGGCGCCCCGAGAGCGCACATTACGTCCTGTAAACATGGTTTCTTACCTAAATCATAAACATTCATAAAACTATATCAGCGATAGAGCTCTAGGCTGAACTTTAAAACGCAAAACTATACAAATGCTAACAATCTCTTTAAACAACGTTAAAAACCTTATCCTAGCTCTACATAACTCAAAAGAAAAAAAACTATAACCAAAAATTAAAGCTAAATGGCGCTATTTTAACTTACCGTCGAGGGATCCCCAAACCGGACTTGCCGGGTCATCTCGAAAACTTCCAGATCTGCCTGAGAAGTGCGATCCTCAGCTGCTTCACCGCCTAAAGAGTATCTTCTTTGATGAACAGGGCAAGCGAGCAGTGATCATTTAGGAAATTTTTGGCTCATCAGACTTACTTTGCGTATAGAAAGTGAATGTACAACCCTCGACCCGCCCGTTTTCCACGATGACGTCGGCCAAAATTGTTCGATTCTGGCCGCAATACGCGGCAAGGGGTACGAGAAGCTCCTCATCACTAAATTAAGCGTTATTTTATTGGTGGTACCCTTTATTAAAAGTTTGATCT
Organism: Mesorhabditis sp. LJ9110; assembly: GCA_038088335.1. NCBI lineage: Eukaryota > Metazoa > Nematoda > Chromadorea > Rhabditida > Rhabditidae > Mesorhabditis > Mesorhabditis sp. LJ9110. The sequence goes on along the minus strand of JBBGBA010000017.1, from coordinate 552,809 downwards.
ATAAGATTTACTTTCTAAAACTATTCGCTACAAAAACTTACTCCTTATTTCCGCCCAGCGACCCCTTGAAGATGCTCATCTTCGTCAACTTGGGCTGCGAGCTGGCGTCGTACCTCAAGCTGTGCAGACTTGGGCTGAAGCCAGGCTGAAAATAGATTTCCTTAATTCGCTTCTTCTGGAAAACGTGCCGTCACTTCAACGTTCAAACTTCCGGTTGTAGGGAAGCAGAAAGACAACCCGCGCCAAGATTGCACATACATTTTCTGGCGCTCATCATAGGCTAAAGAGTGTTATTTTTATAGCATTGATTTTTCTTACCTCCTGGGTGAGTGCTGGCAAAGAACGTCCCCACTTTCTCCATCGTGGCCTCGGCGGAAGGTTCCGAAAATACCTTTCCACTAGAATTTTTTGATTTATAGAAATTTAATCTCTCTTTCTTACTTGTATCTGAGGATAATCGAGCTCAGCGCGTTCACTTCGATTTGCTAAAATACCCTTTCACAGCGAAAAGCAGTAGATTTCACCTTTAAAAGCTGGGTCCGGCCGTCAAAGAGGAGCGTAACCCCCGACTTCACCAGCCTAATTTGGATCACCTCGAAGAACGGGTTCTAAGGAATTTTTGTACGTTTTTCTGTTGCTCTCTACCTTGCTGGAATACAGCAAGTCCACTTGGATATTCGGGTTTTGCTGCAAATGGGTCATAATATTGTTGATGGGCGTGCCGAGGATGAACTCAATGTTCTTGTTCTTCAGCCCGATCTCCGGGTAGACGTCGAAGGCAAGTGGGCTGTTGGACGTCATTTTCTACGATGTATAATTTCGGAGGGATTTCTGGTGCTTTTTAACGACGAGAAAACGATAAAAACACTGGCATTTTTAGTAATTTTAGCCCTTGAACGGTTAGCTGTGAGATGGACCAGAAATGAGCGCAAGGTTTCTGCCTTGATACATTATCTAAGAAGTTCTATCTTCTCAATTTCGTCGTGTTTTACAGGACACAAAACAAATTTAAAAAAGCGTATAGATTTTTCTTTATGTGGCAATTCTGGAGAAGCCTGTGACGCTTTTGACGGTAAAACTGATCGACAATGGGCTTGAGCTTACTTATGGCATGCCAAAAGCCTGATTAGTTGTCATAAATTCATAAAAATTATCATAAAAACAACAATAAAAACATTTTACATGTGCGAACACGGCATCGAAATCGGATGTAGTTTGAATGCGCGTGACCAGGACGCGCAGATACAAACAACGTCCCTATACCGAGTTTTTCGGAATAGCGCCCCCGAATTGCCGAGGCAAAGTAACGTTTTGAATTCTTGAAACGGGGAAACTAGGCCATCTTTAGATTAATTGGATAGTTGACCTTCAGAATTTCATCTTACACTTAAAGCGACTCTTCCAAGAGCTTTCCAGGGCGTTAGGCGCGTCCTGGCAGCAAATTAAATAAGTAGAAACATTTCACGTTTCCAGTAATGATTTGTTGGTAAAGAAAATAGAATTACTCGACTCTCTTGGCGTTAATTTGCTCAAAGACGTTAAATTGGGGTGCATATGACCCACAAGACCGTCCTAAAAAGTTGTAGAATTCCCTAACACCCGCTATTCATAATTTTCAAAGCAAGCGGAAAACTACAAGCCCGAATTTTTATGAGTTTTTAACCCCTAGAATCCCCCAAGTTTGTCTGTTTGCCTGAAACTATACATTCTTTTTAGCCTTCCAACGCGGCTCCGCCTTGGAACAAACCGGCTTCCTCGCTTCTTCCGGACCTCGGACCGGTGAATGAATAATAGCTGGTGACGATGCATCTGTACAATCTCACCCTTCAGCAGCAGTCGTCCATCAATCAGGCCGTCCATGGCTCCTTCACGGGCCTCAGCAAGCAGCAGGTATCGAAAAATTTGATTTCGATCAGTACCTTTATCCCGAAAAAAGGTCAGCTCTTTATCCTCAAAATTTTAGGAAGTCTGCGTGGCCAGAGGAACCGTCCTTCAGCTAATCTTCTGCGACCCAAAGACTGGAAAAGTTCATGTAAGCCAATTCCCGCGTCTTTTCTAGTTTCTCCTAGACGCTATGCACCCAAGAAGTCTTCGGCATCATCCGCTCACTCTACGCCTTCCGACTGGCCGGCAGTATTAAAGGTTTAGAATAGACTTCGACGAGATATCGTTTTTTAAGATTATGTCGCCGTCGGCTCAGATGCGGGAAGAATTGCGATTCTCGAATACAAGACTGACAAGGGGATGTTCGAGCGGGTGCACCTGGTAAAAAAAAAGATTTTTCGACCTAATTAATTGTTTTCTTTTTAGGAAACGTACGGAAAGACCGGTTGCAGACGAGTAATTCCTGGGCAATATTTGGCAGCCGATCCGCGAGGGCGTGCCATTATGATTGGTGGGGTGATACTACTCTTTGTTTTAGTATTTTCTACCTACCGTTTATTATTATTATTTTGGCATTTTGACGTATGCATTAGATAAAACAAGTTCCTTTTTTGCATTTTGCGGCCAAAAATGACGTTCTAAAGAATATTTTAGTCTTATTCTTCCCTTTTAGGAGCCATCGAACGCCAAAAGCTCGTGTACATCATGAATCGTGACATGGAATCCCGACTCACGATCAGCTCGCCCCTCGAAGCGCACAAAGCCCACACGCTCTGCTACAGCATGGTCGGCGTCGACGTGGGCTTCGAGAATCCGACTTTTGCCTCGTTGGAGTTCGATTGCGAGGTATTAACGTGTTTTTTTTTCTTTATTGAGATTCTCTAGGAATCGGACAACAATTTGGGCGGTCTTTCAACAAAGAAGACTCGCCAGACGCTCACTTTCTACGAGCTCGATCTCGGCCTGAACCACGTCGTCAGAAAGTATGCCGAGCCGCTGGCTGACCCTGGAAATATGTTGATTTCAGGTGTGTTTAAGAGTTTGAGGGGACTTCGGAGCTAAATATGGTATTGAATTTTCCTGAGATTTAGCTACTTAAGAAACTGGATAACCATTTGTTTTAGTGCCTGGCGGTCAAGAAGGTCCTTCCGGTGTGATCGTTTGCTGCGAGAATTACCTCATCTACAAAAATCTCGGAGATCAGCCAGACATCAAGTGCCCAATTCCGAGACGAAGAGTATTTGCACCAAAAATTTCGGCAAATTTTCTTTTTTTAGAATGACCTCGACGATGCCGACCGCTCTTTGATGATCGTCTGCTCGGCAATGCACAAGACCAAATTGCTCTTCTTCTTTTTGGTCCAAACGGAGCAGGGCGATGTTTTCAAGGTATAGCTTGTTCTTTTACGTCTTTATGGCTCTTTTAGGTCACGCTGGAAACCGATGAGGATCTTGTCACCGAAATGAAGATCAAATACTTTGACACGGTACCGGTTGCGAACGCAATGTGCATTCTTAAGACAGGCTTCCTCTTCGTCGCCGCCGAATTTGGAGACCAGTGAGTTTGCCTTCAGCCCTAACATCGGCGTTTTGTTTTGCTAGCTGGATTGTTGGCAGGGAAAACATAGAATAATTGATCAAATTCATTTTTCAGCCAGCTCTACCAGATCGCCAACTTGGGTGACAACGACGACGAGCAGGAGTATTCTTCACGAATGGAGCTCGAGGAGGGCGATACCTTCTTCTATGGGGTAATCACCAATTTTGCTAAAGACTAAAAACTTGTTTTAGCCCCGCTCTCTCAAAAACCTGGTACCCGTTGACACGATCGCGTCGCTGTGCCCGCTGCTGAATATGCACGTACGTTCCGATCGTTGGCTCATGAACATCTCCATCAGGTTGGAGACCTCGCCCGCGAAGACGCGCCGCAAATCTATTCGTTCTGCGGCCGTGGCGCCGGATCAAAGCTGAAAGTGCTGCGCAACGGGCTTGAAGTCTCAGAAATGGCCGTTTCAGAGCTGCCGGGAAACCCGAACGCAGTATGGACGGTTCGCCGGAATATTGATGGTGGGTTTTCGGTGATTTTGCGTAATTTACTTCAAATAAAGCATTTACGTGATTTTCTGTAGTTTTAAAAAGTTGTTAGGTTACTCCATCATTTACCCCTTTTTTAGATCGATTTGACTCGTACATTGTCGTCTCGTTCCTCAACGCCACCCTCGTTCTGGCCATCGGTGATACCGTAGAAGAAGCCACCGATTCCGGGTCCGTCATTTTCTAATTATTTGTATTGCTATTTTTTAGCTTCGTCGCGACGCAACCCACCATCGGATGTGCCCTTATCGGCGATGATAGTTTGCTACAAGTATATTTTGCAGCTCTATCGCATTATTGCATTTTTAGGTCTACCCCGAGGGCATCCGTCACATTCGTGCTGATCGCCGTGTGAACGAGTGGCGGGTAAGCGGCAATAGCGTTTCTAGAATCGGAATTTAGGCTCCTGGCCGCCGTACGATCGTGAAATGCGCACTAAATCGGCGTCAGGTCGCTATTGCTCTAGCTGGCGGCGAGCTTGTCTATTTCGAGTTGGACGTGGTGGGTTTAAATTTTTGTGATTTCTGTTGGGTCTGAAGAACTTCATCTTCCAAAAATAAGTACTTTTATTTCCTGTAGATCATATTCCGCTTTAGACCGGTCACCTGAACGAGTTCACCGAACGCCGACAATTCCCCGGAGAAGTTCTGTGCATGAGCATGTCTGAAGTGCCGGAGGGAGAGGTAAATCCATCGCGTTTCTAAAACTCGTTCTAGATCCGGTCTCGCTTCCTGACTGTCGGTGTCAGCGATTCTACCGTCCGTGTCATATCCCTCGACCCGACTGACACCTTGGCACCGCTCAGCTTGCAGGCGCTGCCCTCGTTGCCGGAATCGTTGCTCCTACTTGAGGCTTCTGGAGAGGATAACCGTGGTGCGAGCACGATCCATTTGAACATTGGCCTTCAGGTGAGGATTTTGCCTTTGTATGTAAAAATAGCTAGCCGAAGTATTGAAGAAATACTCGAGCTTTTAGCCAATTGAAGACTAGTAACTATTTTTACTTTTTTTTAGAACGGTTGTCTCCTCCGCACGACCGTCGACTCTGTCACTGGAGATCTAATGGATACGCGAACCAGGTAATCGCGGAATTCTGACTTTTTCACTTTTTAATTTTTAGATTCCTTGGTACTCGCCCCGTTCGCCTGTTCCGCGTCAAAGTCCTCAACAAAGACGCGGTCCGTCGTTTTTATTTTGAACGAGAGACGAGTCGCTTCAGATCATGTGCACGTCGTCGCGCTCGTGGCTCCTCTACCACTACCAGAATCGCTTCCACCTCACCCCGCTCTCCTATCAGTCGCTCGAGTTTGCGTCGGCTTTCGCTAGCGAGCAATGTGCCGAGGGAGTGGTGGCGATTACGGAGAATACGCTACGGTCAGTTTTTTGAGTCTATGAGCCTGGAATGGTTTATTGTCATAATGTCGGTTCTTTAAGATGTTACTATTGTTTTAATTTCGTTGCTCATAATGTCGATTTTTTTATTATACCGAATTATCGTCCTGCGACACCCGTTCATGCGTATCAAAAAGGGACGAAATCATACTCGAATTTGAGGGATATCTTATTTTCGCTTTTTTAGAAAGGTTGCCGGAAAAAGTACGTTGTATTAGACATTCGTAATTTTTAATTATAAAGATTATATGGGGTTCGTTGCAAATGCATGGGGGGTCAACAGGCATTTTCGATACTGCCGTCCTACCCCTTTTAATGGGAATTCGGCATTATGGCGCCAAAAAGGTGTAAACGACATCTGCCGGTTTGTCATGGGTCTATCAAGACCCTCCAAGACCGACGCACACCTAACCCTCTAGCTTATTGGTGGTGCTCTCGCCCCACGCACCAACCTATGCGGGTTCGACCCCCGGCCGCTGCTTGCACATGGCAATTTCGTATGGGAAGTGAACCCCATCCGAATCAAGCCCCCGTCTAGCAATAGATACGGAATGTGCTAGAATAATGTGAAAGGCGCGTGTACCGTTAGTGATCCAACCGCTATCGGTTCCTATCAATCTTTCTACAAACGTTTTGATTTTTGGAGAATTTGGCTTTTGTCTGGCGGCCAGGAGCCAAATCCATTTTTCAGTATCTTGGCCGTCGAGAAGCTGGGCGGATCGTTCAATGAGGTTGCACACAAGATGTCGCTCACGCCAAGGAGGTGTGTTTTTCGATAATTTTTTAATTAAAAAAATCCGCTTAAAACGTGGATGGTCCATATTGTTTGACTTTTTAGTTTTATCGCTTCAGGTTCGTCATTCACCCGACCGCCCTGACGATGATGACCATTGAAACGGACCACGCCACCTACACAGAAGTGATGAAGAACAAGAAGCGAAACGATATGGCCAATGTAAGATGAAGCTTTGCGCTCCATTTTAACTATTTTTTAGGACATTGAAAGCCTGGCCACCGATGAGACGGAGCGCGAGCTGGCCCAGGAGATTGCTGACGGCATGAGGAATACGAAGCTGGACGAGAGCGTCTTCGGAACGGTCAAAGGAGCTGCTGGTTCGTTTTATCATTTAGTTCTTTTTCTTTGTAGAAAATCATCGTGAGCATCACCGATTTAATAATTTTTTTAAACTTTCCTAATTTTAGCTCGTTGGGCCTCGATCATTCGGCTAATCAACCCGAAAACCGGCGACATCCATGCCATGTTCGAGTTGCCGCAAGACGAGGCAGCAAAATGGTATAGCAAGATTTTTGTAGAGTCATACTCTCTTTTTTAGCATGACCCTGATCCAATTCCACACACAACCCGAGACGCTGATGGTGCTCGTTGGCTGCGGAATCAACATGCGCCTCCGGCCGTTCAGCCATCGCGGCGGTTGCATCTACACTTTCCTCCTCAGCCACACCGGCGACAAGTTCGACCTGGTGCACCGGACACCGACTGATGAGGTGTGTTAAAGGGCGTCGCCAGAATAGCTCCAAGTTTAATATTAGCGTGTTTTTACACGTTGAAAAATGTGGGAATCAGGTTTTCCGGATTTTTCTTTAGTACCCATTGGCTTACCCAAAATTTCCAGCCTGTCACCGCGCTGCACGACTTCCGCGGAGTGGCCCTGGTGGCGCTGGGCAAGCGGTTGCGGATGTACGACTTCGGCAAGCGCAAGCTCCTGGCCAAATGCGAGAATAAGGTATAAAAATTTTCCAACTTTTTCTTTTGCTTCATCGTTGGTAGTAGTTAGTTATTCATGACAAATTCATGGATATTCGGGGGAACCCCCCGATTGGTCAATCGCATTCCGGTTATTTCCACCCGATTCGCGGCCCAGAAATAGCAGCTAGCTATCCCCTACATGAATATTGATGTGGGTTGAGTAAATCTCCGGGGCTACTTGCTCTCCCCGCTTGGCGCGCCATAAAGTAGTGTCTGCGTTCTAATGGGTGGTAGAGCTTTTGAGGGAACTTTCTGGAAGCACGCGATCCTCGCGGAATCCACAAGTGGCCAACGCGTTCGCGAAGAGTTTGTTTTGATCTCGCGTTTAGCGTGCGCAGCGAAGGTTGTCGGGAAATGCCCCCCTAGTACTTTTTGATGTAAAAAATTGTGACGCTGATGTCTCGCACTTTTGCAAACAAAAAATGTTCTTGATGTATTTAAAGGAATGGAAATTGGGTATGTGGTGTAATTGAACAGAAATGAATAGATTCGGGATAAAAATAAACTTTTTCTTAAGAATCCAATGTTTAGAATAAAAATAGAGTATTTATTTAAACAAGTTTTTACGATCCCTAAACGTAAGAATTTTACAATTATTATTAATTTTGAAAATCCCGTTTTGGCAAGATTTCGGATTTTTAGACATTTTACTAGATCTGATCTAGAAAAAAGATAGGTGTCCCCCTGCTATTATGAAAGCGCCGAAATTGCACAGTATCAATTAAATGAAAATTTATTCATTTCAAAATATTGATATCATGGCCTACCAGTTTAAAGTGTGGTGTTTGCGGGAGTACAATAAGTTAGCGGACACGAGATGCTGGGTGGGTATTCGTAAATTGACCCGTCGGTATTGGATTTGATTTGATTTGCGATAGTCGGAAAATAATAGAGAAGTTAGTAGCAAAAAAAATAGAATCATTTGGAGATCAAGCGCTACAGATCACGGTTCGGGGTTGGCTCGGTGGTTGGCAATGGCGAGGGGGTGTAGGCGTACATGTGCGGTGGGGACGAGTTGCGCTGCGTCTTCAGCGCGCCCGGCCGCGCCGCGCTGTTGTACGAGTTGTTGTTGGTGTTGTTGGTGTACTGAAAAATTCAGGGTTTTTCGATAAAGTGAATTTTTAGGCATTTTTTGGAGCAAATACCCTTTTACCTCAAACTTTGCGATATTTTGTCAAGAGCACTATTAAAAGACTACTATCTCGAAACTCTCGAATTTTCATAGACTAAAAGTTTCCATAGCTTTTTCTATTCTGGTATTTTAAAGTATTTATCTAGTCCGGTTCTTAAAGCTGGTTAAAGCTATAATAATTTAGACATTCTGAACTTTTGAAACCTCGAAAATCCGATTTTCGAGCTCAAATCCTTTGCTGACTTCAAAAATTTCAACCCAGAACGCGGAGCCCCAGCCCCAATTTGCCGCACTTCCGCATTCACCCTTGTGCTCCTTCCTCCAAACCCCCTCCCCTGCTCCAAAATAGTGGCCCTCCACTTACTCATCAGCTAGTCCTCCGCGTTTTTCCCAAGTAAGCGTGCGAAAAACTTGGGCGCCCCCTTCCCATAAACTCCAATTCTCACTGATTCCCTTCGCGAGAGTTCTTAGAATCCCCTCCCTCATGTACCAAAAAACACCCACCGTCTTGACGTTGTTGGTCGTGTGATTGAGGTGGTGGCAAGTGAGCAACCGTTTGAAGCAGATGCGGAACTCGCGGTTGAACACGGTGTAGATGACCGGGTTCAGCGCCGAATTTAGGTAGCCGAGCCAGAATAGGATGCTCCACATGACGGGGGAGGTCTTTAGGTTTAGACCGTAGACCAGGGAAAAGCCCAGCCAGCACAGGATGAAGCAGCCTGTGACGATGGCCACGGTTTTGGCGGCCTTGATTTCGAGGGAGAGGCGTTTTTCGTAGGCGCCGCCGACCTGTAATTTGTTCTATGGTTGCTGAATGCAAAGACGCGGTGGATTTTTTTAAATGCCCACATTTCCGAATGCTAGCATTCTTTAAACTTCAACGTATTGAATTTCGATATTCACGGGTTCCTTTTATGAAATCTCGATACTTTGATGTAAAGTCAAATTACATACCTTGTTCTTTGGCGCTCGCCTCATCAGCCTGGCCAATGGATTCTTGGGACGCCAGCCCCCCGTCGGCTTCTTTGTCACCTCACCTTCGTCCTGCTCGAGCAGCGTTTTTTCGCATTTTGTCGGTGTTCTAAAAGGGCGCGTTGAGGGCAATGATTCAGCCGGGGGAATTGGGAGGCCCAATTTACGCCTTGTAGCTGGAACTCACCCCAATGGACTCGCCTCCGACTCAGTGCTCGATCGCTCGGGAATTGCCTTGGCACAAGCTAGAGCCCCCTGAGAGCCGGTAGTGGATTTCCGCTCTGGCATTGTACTGTCGGCCTTGGTTTGTTCGTAGGTCGGCAGCCCGTCCTTGGAGACGTTGGCCGGATTTCTGGTGAGCATGCAGGGCGAACCGCTGCCGTTTCTGAAAATAATGAATAATTGCCGACTCCACTCTTTTTCCATAAGAAGCGCCCTATTAAGGTAAAATGCCCCACCTCGTCTTGTCGCACACTGACGTCTTGAACGCGGCGACATTTGAGCCACGATGTACTCGCAACATCGGCAGCGATTCTTTGTTGATAGCCGTTGGATGGCTCATCAGATAGCTGCGGGCGTTCTTGTTCGCGTTCGCTGTCACCTGCATCATCCCGCTGTAGATGCTCTTTGTCGCCGCCCTGGCCGCAATATAAATTCTCATATAGACGAATATAACGACAATCATCGGAATATAGAAGCTGCTGCTAGCACTGAATATGACGTAAACACGGCCAGCGTCCGCTGGTGTGCATTTACAGTTGCCAGTTTCTTTTGCAGTAGACGCTAGTATAAATGATGGCGAGCAGATGAGGAACGACGAAACCCAGATAAACGCGACGATGCAACGGGCACGGAATTTCGTGACCAGCATTGGGTAGTTGAGCGGCTTGATGATGGCTATGTAGCGGTCGATGGAGATGGCGACGAGGTTGTAGATGGATGCGGTGCACATCCAAATGTCCATTGTCACCCACATCGTGCACCACGTCTGGCCAAAGATCCAGTACTCGCTCAGCACCTCGTTGGCAATACTGAAGGGCAGTATGACGGTGCCGACCTGAAGGAGGTGATTTTAGAGGGTAATTATTTTTGGATCAGATAGTTCTGCTGACTTCAGGGAGTTCAAAAGCTAAATTTGTCAGAATTTTTTACATAACCTGGATGCATTCCTAGACGGGTTGGTTTTAGTCTGGGAATTTCGAGGTTGGAAATTTAAGGAATTTATTTTTCGAGATTTTTACCAACAGTCTTCCGAATCGGGGTTAGCGGGCGTAGCCCGCTAACCCGTTTTGGTTTGAGGTACCCCCCCATACGACTCTTTTGGGGTCCTTTTCCGGATTAGTCTATTTTGATCTTCACCCCCACTACACTTTGGCAGACTCACCAAAAGATCGGCAAACGCCAGAGAAAGGATGAGTAGCCCGGTGGCCGAGCGTAGGCGTCGTCGCAGCAAAACGGCGGCAATTACCATCGCATTTCCCAGCACAACAACCACCACCAGGACCGTCAACACCGAAATGGTGGAGAAGATCCGGAGGAAGCCGGCTGAGTTGGTCTGCCGACTCCACGTGTAGAAGGTGCACTGCGACCCATTAGAAATATTCCCAGTCGCCGTAAAATCTAAGCCAATGGTAGTCCCATCACTGTCGATCGTCATCGCGTTGTGGCGCGGAACTGTGGCAGTTTATCTAAATTATTTGATTTTTAATTTAAGCGGGATAACGAAGCTTAACAGAACTCGGGAATGAACATTGTAACTCCACGAATGGCGGCTGTTCAGCCCAAGAGTGCGACAATGGCAATTTGGTGGCGAAAAATGCGTGAGAATCCGCCTGTTATTAACACGCCCTCAAGTAGGGTGGCTCGCGGAAAAGTTGGGCCTTCTCTAAATGCCGGGTAACCAAGCTCATTATTGGCGGGGGAAAGCGCTTATTAACGAAGCCGTTGATTAGTGGTGGAGAGGGGGCAATGGAGGGCAGCCCACCGCCTTGGCCTTGGCATTAAAATTGTACGGTTTAAGGGGGGCAACATTTATTTGGAATTGTTTTTGAAATCTAGCGTAAAATCTTGACAGCAAATATTGTGTTTTGGGCTGGCTTTGTTTTTGTCTGGGCTAGTCAGGCCTAATCAACGCCACGTGGCAGAGGTAGTAGGAAGATATAAAAGCCATAAAATTGCTCTCATGCAGCAGTTGCACTTCAAAAACTGCAAAATATTGCTGCCCCAGGGCTTGGGAGGACTAATTAGTCTGCTGACATGAGTTCATCATAATTGGGAGGTGAAACTTGGTGTTGGATTCTAGTCTTCGGGCTGGGCTGCGAAGCCTGGGGGCCGACGACGAGGCTCTGGGAAGGGGGGGTCCCATCTGAGCCTCCCTCAAGAGTAGTTGCGCTAATCTCATTGGCGGGCCCCCCGGAAACCGGCGCCACTCCCCCCATCATTGAATAATGGAACGGGGTTTGACCATCTTCGTCCGGCAGCCCAGGCTGGACACAGAGCTGGGCACTGGTGTGTTAGCGGGGGTTTAGCTTAACTTCCAACGTAATAAAATTAAAAAAAATAACTATTTTTATCTTTTTAGTAGGTTCCGAAGACTAAAAAGTTTGCAAAACTCTTAAAAATTGGTCGTTTTTCATAGATTTGATGAAAGATTCATAGTTTTCGACATTTTTAGTTTTCTAATTTTTTTGATTTTACAGGTTGAAAAGCCGCTTGCATAACCTCTCATCATTAATTCCATGATTTCCTTAGATGACAAAAATGGAAACGCTACCCTCTTCCTATATAGCTATCGCCACTTCGGCGTATGCTAGTGTTTCTAACAAAGAGGATCCTCCTTTTTTCAACAAAACTTAATTTTAACGTCGAAAACAGCTAATTTTTGAAAATTTTGTTAGGTGCAGTCATCCCAAGGCCTTGACACCTAATGACGTATAATACTACCTAACTAACCCTTATTGAGATACATGCTGAAACGCTGACGGAAGTTGTATGCAAATACATACACACAGACACTATTTTTTTTATATATAGTAGGATTTGAAATGCGACGTAAAATTCTATTAAAAGATGTCTATTTGATTGTAGAAGCCGAGGGGAACATAGTCCATAGTTAGCATCCCCCCGCTAATGCACCAGAACCTACAGCCGATCGATGGTAGCAGCTCAAAAACACATCTAGCTTCAAAAATAACACGGGTCGGCACCGCTCTTCAGCCCGAAAGTGACAGGTGAAAACCGTACGGGCAGGTGTGGGCGGCAGCTAGTGGGAGGGCTCTGATTTCTTGGAATAGCCCAAAAGCGATGATGCTACTTACAGGGGCCGCTTTTGGAGGGAGGAGGAGGTGCCCTGGGGAAAGATAAATACCGGGCCATTCTTCACGACATCCCCCTCCCCAGGGGGTACGCCTGTAGTTCACTCGGCGCTTCTGTTTTGGCCGGACACCACTTTTTTGACGTGGTTCTCATGAAAAGAATGAGATTCAGAAAGGACAAGGAACAGCCAACGAATGGAGGGGGCTCTCAATAAAATTGTTACCTCTCCTGCTCCGCACGTCCATTGTACGCGCAGAAGAAAGGCGCGAAAAGAAAGAGAAGACGCTTGGTCGTGCTTTAATGAAAGGTCGCAAGATATGAATCAATAGAATATTCAAGGGGAGCCTGCCGACACGACGGGGCTCTCGGGGACGTCGGGATGAAAATTGTTGACGGGCCTTTTGACTTGCACGTCAACACGTAGAGTGAGCCTCCTCCCCCACACTCACAAATACCCAACTGCCCCGCCGTTTATAATTAGGGCCACGGGGCATTTACACTGGGGAGATGGGAGTCGTACTCGTAATATATGGTATGTTTGGACCAGCCAAACCCCCGGGGGATCGCCCTATTTTTGGGGAGGCAAATAGGGTTGTTTGGCCTGGAGTAGGTGTGTGTAGGGCTAATTAATAAAGTCTGGCACCGCGAATTAGCAAGTTCTATAGAATTGACTAGACTAGGCGATTGTTGCTCTATTTTCTTGGGACTGAAGTTTGGTTTTTCTCGGAAACAGCCACGGAACCCGAATTCTATAGATCGGACTAGACTAGCGATTTTTTTGATTTTCCCTGCCAAAACAACCACCGTAACCCCCGGGTGGGTCAAAGGCCGGCCCGGCCAAAATTGCGTTTCCGGGCCTAGGTCTTCCGGAAATGCAGATTAAGAGTCTCATGAGAGGGGGAACGAATCATCTTGGAGGCTGATCATGGGGAAAATATGGGTTTCGGAAACGGCAAGTATGAAAAATGGTAATGAATGGAAAGAAGTGGAAAAATGGCGATCATAATATCTAAATTTAGACGTTCCCCAACTCCATCTGCGGCATCACTTCAATGGGCCAGCGCATCGTCGTCTCCGACGTCCAAGAATCGATCCACTTCGTCCGCTACAGGAGATCGGTCAGTTTTTTCTTTATGGTTTCAAAGGTTCTGGTGCAGCAGCGCGGGGGGGGGAGGGGGGGGGGGTAGCAGAAAATTTTTTCCTATGCTTCCGTAGGTGTCTGATAATGAAATATAAACTATTTTGCGCCTATTTTAGAAACAAAAGTCCATAAAAATTATTAAATAACGTTTCAAAATGGCCGGTGCCGGCCAGCACCCCAGGATCAACCTAATGCGAACCAAAAGCCTTGACTGGTCGCCCGGAAGTGGCAAAATAATAGGGGAAGGCGCTGGAGTTGTGTGTGCGCGGCCATGTCTCTGCCTCCGCGGGAAAGCCCCTCCCCTATTTCGGGCAATTACAGCTGCGCAAATTTTTCTGTTAACCTCCCCGGTGCAACATGGCCAAAGGGTCGCGCTGGATCTGCAGAGCGGACTATTTTTTTGGCTCCCCGCAGGTTTTTTGCGGTTCCCCAAAAAAGCCTCATCAACTCGTCGATTTAAGCGCGCCCAGAGGCTGGCAAACATAGCGGGAAGGGGAAAGCGGAAATGACCTGGCTACACTGTGATTCCAAGAATAGCGAAAAACGAAATTCGATGAAGGGCCAGGGTTCTGAGAAGCAAAACGGGGAAGTGTTTGGCGGGTGGAGAAGGAACACGGTGCCCCCTGACATCTATCGCCTGAATGCGCATTTTTGAGCCTCGAGCAGAGGGCGGTGCGCGCTTTCCCAGTATTCGATCCGCCTCACCTCTTCGCCCAAAATTTGCCACAGCAACCCCGCCAAGTCTCCGGGTTGCAAGGAAGGGATGGTGGGACCCGGAACCGGAAATCGGGTCTTTCTACGCGTAGCCGTTATTTCGGTTGAATGGTGTGCCCTGCTGCGAATGTCTGTTAGTTGCTAGAGGGCATTGGTAGTTGGGGTTAGGTGGGAAATCGATAGGACCAGGTAATTATTAAAAAAGCTGTTAGCTGAGTTTTTAAAACCAATAATGGGTTTAATTAAGCCTTCATAAAAATTGATAACCGATTTAAAAACCAATAGTAACCGGTTTTAGTAAAGCCTTATTAAAAAGTTATTAGCGGATTTTTAAAAACCGCTAATATTTCTTTGATGAAGCTTGATGAAAAAGCTCGGAGCTGGTTCGTAAAACAAATCATAGATCTTTAATAAGCCGTTATTTAAAATATTTTTGACGCGTTTTGGAAGCCCAGGTGATTTTTGATAATCTCGCTCACTACTAGCTAGAATTTATAAATTTCCGAAATTTTTTAAATTTTGCCCCAGCCTAGCTAGCATACCCCTCAAGATAATGCAGCCATTTTTCTCTGCCTTACATCAGTCTTCTTCTTTCTTCCTACACACAAAAAGGCCATTGACCGACGGCGAATGGATAGCATTTAGGGAGGGGCCCCTTGCTTAGACAGAAGCCGGCAGAGAGACCCTGGGCTCATCGGCAAGCCGAATGCATTAGATTATGGACACAGAGAGCAGCAAGGGGAGGCTGAGAATTCGGGAGGTTGTGCCCGCATTTTTCAGGCGAGAATCGAGCACCACCCAAGAGAAGGGGGGGACGAAGCATAGCCGCCTCGGATCGAATTCATTAGCGGCTAGTAGGCAGGGGGGAAAGGGGGATGAATGTTGGAGGGATCGGGGCCCCGTTGATGAATACCAACGATGATGAATGATTGGGGTGTGGCTGTGGCTGGTGAAGACCTGCGCCGAATTGCACTGGGAGCGCGCTTTTTTTACTGGGAAACCCCCCACGTGAAATCGGATGCCATTTCGGGACCGCCTCATAATACGGGAAAATTATTAAAAAAGTTTTAATGCTGGATTTTAACTTAAAATTTCTAATTTTTAGATATTTTTTCATAGTCGGCCGGCCGCTACAAACATTCTAATCTGACAAATTCCGAAAAGTGAAACTTGAGAACTTAATTGAATCAAACGGAAATCCTGACCCTCGACACAAAATTGGACCGGAAATGTGCTGATGGGGATGGGATGGTCGCGGAAACAACATGCTCTTATTTTGAACACGACGGTTCCCCGGAAAGTGACGAGCAGGTCATGATGCCAAGGGCAGCTGCATTTTCACACTACGGGCCTCATTACGGTACGGCCCGGTGTTCCTACAAGCGGGTCGTGACGTTTTTCTACTCCAGCCGTAAATACCCCAATTTGCCACTGATTTTCCCAAACTACGGTGCCTTTTCCCAGAAAAGTGGGCTTTCATAAACGGTGTTGCAAAAATAAACGCCTCTAAAAATAGGTGCGTCTGCTGGAGTTGCTCATTTTTTGAGGCGAGAAAATTAGGGGCGGGCGCGAAAGAAGCCAATGAATCTTGGGGGAGGCGGAGGCAGCGGGGAGTTCTAGTTGGTGCCGGTCCCACCCATTTATAATCCCTCATCATTGATGCTTTGCAGCTAGAGGGCGGCTATTGAGAGAAAACGAAGAGAAAGAGTCCAAACCTATAAATCCCACCGAGTCCAAATTTCTTTACCGATCCCCTGCCCTCAATTGGGTCCCGCCGAGATTAGGACCGACATGCCCTATTTCTGTCCGCCCGCGATAATCCCATTTCAATCTGTTATTAGGGGCGCGCGCTGTTTTTTATGATTTTTGTGTTGATAGGCTTGCCCGATTTGGGCTCCCCGTAAATTGAGCGCGATAATTTGCGGAATCGGGCCGGAAACACCAAAATTCTGCCGGGGCAAACCGGGTAATGAAGCTGGGGATTTTCTTGAAATTCGGAAGGGGCTTGCCTGGGACCTAAGAAAATAAGACAATCGGGTTATCAAGGAAAATAAAGAATAGAAAATCTGGAATTTTTTGTTTTTTTTTTCGTCTAAAATTAAAACGGCAAAAACGCCAGTAATCCTTTCTTTGATCCGGACCCAAAAAGCGCTCCGTCCCCGGCCACGAGACCCGTCGAATTATAGCCGCCGAAAACCGGGATCTCAAATTAGCCTCTTTCCCGCCCGGCCGGCCCCGTACACGGAAAAATAATACCCATCCCCCTGTGGCCAGACATTGAGCCGGACGGGGCCCCCATTAGGATGGAAGGGCTGAAAAAATGGGGGCCTGAAGATGCGACGACGACCAGGGTTGAATGAAGGAGGAGGTGGAGAAGGAACAGAGCCCCAGCTGCTTATTAGGCTTCGCGCCCAAATACACACTTTTGAGGCGGAGGAGGAGGCGGACACGGGGGTCGTCGACTCGTATTTATCCGAGTCACACGGCCTCACTTAGCCCGGGGGGCCTTTGGCCGTGTCGAGCGGAGAACATGGTATAGGATGGGGCTTTTTGCTGCGTTGACACTAGGTCATAACATTGGGGAGGGGAGGGGGTAGAGTCAAAGAAAAGCGGTGGTCAAAAATTAAAAGAATGGGGAAAGTATTTCCATACGCATTTTCGAAAATCATATCTCGGAACTCGCTTTTCCCGAAATCACTCTAGCGACAAGTTATCAAAGACCATATTCGCCAAAAATCGCGTAAATATCGATGTAATGTAAAAATGACTTTTCGAAAATACAATTTTCGAAGATTTGACCTTAAAAAACAAAAGGTAAAGGAAAAACTGTGGTTAAAAATGAAAGGGCAACCGATGGACCCAAACTTTACAAAATTCTATTTTAAAACAACAACTAATTTTTCCCTTTCTAGGAGAACCAGCTGATCGTCTTCTGCGACGACACGACACCCCGATACGTTACGGCCGTCTGCATGCTCGACTACCAGACGGTGGCCATTGGCGACAAATTTGGCAGTGTAGCAGTGGTAGGTTTGGCTTACGATTTTATTTGGAAGGTTGAAAAGTTGGGGGGTTTTTGTTTAGAATCGGAATCGCGCCGGCTCTAAGGTGTGAAAAATTGGAGTTAAACTTTAATTAAATTATGGCGCTTCAGTTATTCACAAAATCGAGCCCGTAGTAGCCCCGCCGTTTTTTTACCTACGCCCCAGCGTCGCTTTTTTGACTTCTGGCCTTCCTATTTTCGTCTGCCACCCCTCCGGCGACTCCAAATCCTGTTTGCATATATGAAGGGTGGTCACGCCAATCCCATGTGTATCTCTGTGGGCCACCCTCCCCCTATAAATCCCGGATAACGGCAATAGCAGCTTCAGAGTCCCACTCCGCCACCTATTTGGTGTAGCCGGCGGTAAACAGAGAATGTGGGTATATTTGGCATCGATTCATGGATTAGCGAACTGACGACTGGGGGGTTTTTAAGTAGCGCCGCCAGGGGATTCCCCCGCCCGATTTGGAGCGTAGGAGGGGAAATCTGGAGGAGGGAGAAAATTGCGAACATTTTCAAGTAGTACGGCCGTTCATGTTACGCTCGATTCACAAACCCCGAAATTGAAACCCCGAGCGCCCAAAATTCCGAATTCGAAGCCTCGGATTCAAATTAGCTTAGAATGGAACACCGATTTTTTTTTCTAAATCTAGGTTTTTTTACACTCGATCCGATACCATGAGTTATACTGTGAGAACCAAAATTTCGAAATGCCGAATGACTGAAAATTAGATTTTTTTCTTAACAATGAAAAAGCCAAAGATTTAAGAAAAAGTAAAAATTGTCCATCGATAATATAATTTGGATACTGGATTATAGAATTCGAGGTTAAGGGATTCGGTGGAATTAAAAAAAGACCCCTCCCGGTTGTGAGCGTAGGAGGCGAAACCTGGATGACGGAGGAAAATTCCGAACGTTTTCAAGTAGCCACGCCGTCTGGCCGGCGATCGCCGACCTGGCCCCGCTCTCTGCCGCCCATGAGAGCAAAATTGCGCGGGGTGGCATGGCTAATGGACACTTGATACACTACACTGCCACCTTCTCTCTCTCTCTCTCTCTCTCTCAACGAATCTAGCTCTTAAATAATGGCCCGGCGGCTAGGTGGTCGGCCTCGGGGGATCACCGACATAAAAAAGCCCAGGCACCCCTGTGATTCTGGTCGCTATTCACCGCGCTTCGCAACGCCTAGGAGCAATTTGCCAATTTGGCCACCTAGTCGCGAGAAGCATGGGGATGGGGCTCTCGAGCACGAGCGAGAGGATCATTGCATTACTCATCTAACACGGTATTTCCAGGCCTAGAACCTTTAAAATTAAATCCTAGAAAATTAACGGAGCGGCAAAGACTATTGGCATCTGGGCTAGATAATTTATGCAAAGCATAGCACTTGTCTCCTAGCCCAGAACAGACAAGAATGGAAGGATGGCACATACGTAGCAACGAGCCCTGAATTTTTAGAGGGTTGGGTGTGAGGAACCGGACATCATTTTGGATTGGGGCTAACTGGAATTACGCAAAAAAAAATAATTTTTTAAATAAAGGGGAACCAATTTTGGAGCAAAATCTACCTAACCTCCCAGTTCCTTTAAAATTTTGCCTAACATGTTCATAATGCATAGGAAGCCCAGGAAAACCTTTTTGAAAACCAGTAAATGGCCTAGCATACGTCGTTAAAAATGTCGAACGTCGAATGTATCGAGTGACGAGAAAACTGGCTGCAGGATGCTCTAGATTCTTTTTAGCAATAAGTTTTGAGAACAAAGACTGACGACATCAGAGGGCGTTTTTCTAGACAATTCCTAGAGACAAAACCCCTGTTCCCGAGATTGTCATCCAAGAATAGGACAAAAATCACCCAAAACAACCCCCACGGGGCCCCCGAGTGCGGATAAGCATCGAAGAGAGTGTAGAGACCCGCCACCGGCTATCCCCATTCCTTGGCCAGTCTCTTTGCCTGCTGCTCAAATGTCTTTTCACGCGGCAACAAAGGTGACGGCCCACAAGGCTTATGCTCTACTCGGGCTCCCCCTGTCGACAGGACAAGAATAGAGGGGGGAGAGACGGGTGGATTGGCCCGGATGTCGGAACCCTGGGGGGAGAAGGAGGATGAGGAGGAGGTCGAGAAAGGGGCTCTCCCCTGGCTTCGACCCCCATGCCTTTTCCTCCTTCTCCACCCATAGCTTGGAACCGCCCCCCTTCTTTAGAAGGGGGTCCTTGGGGAGTTCGTGTTTTTGTTGGGCTGAAACGATCACTTGGGGATGGGGAGTGATCGCCTTGGTGGGGTGGGATTTGCGGTTGAGAGTTGCAAATGATTGGCTTTGGTTGGTGATTTTTAAAGGAGCATGGAAGCTTAGTCAAAAAGTCTCATCACGATTACATGCAAGCTTTAAAGTGGGTGAATCGAACACGCCATGTAAATCCCGGCGCGTACGTGAACCTATTTATCCATTTGCGCTGAAACGTCTCAAGCTCTGTGGTCGTGCTCCCAAACTTTCGTCCGTCTAATGGGAGGGGTCCCTTTTTGAGGTCCTAGATAGATTGGTGGGCTACCGGGGACGCCGCCGGCCGGCCGGGCGATTAGTTCGCACGGAAAACATTCATTAGAATAGGAGGCGATGGTTTTTGGGGGGTAGAAAGCCGGGGTGAGCTAGACGTGGACGAAGAGGTCTTAGAAAAGTTGGATAGGATTTATTCACGTTATACCGAAAAACTTTACACAAAATCTGCCTAATTCAGTAAGCACATTTTCCATTATATCGAAAGATTTCGACGGTTTGAGCTTTACCACGATCGGGTATTATAGCCAGTCGATTTTCTGCATAGTGAGACTTTTTGCATAGGGAAAATTTTCCGCCATGAAATTTCACTATGATGTAAATGTACGGAAAAGTTGCGCGGGGGGTAATGTGCTTTCCAACTTACGTCACTAAATCCAAACACTTCCAAGAAACAATTAGCCTTCCTGCACAAACCACGGCACCAGGGATGGCCCCAGCAAGAGCTTCTTCCTCCCAGAGTTCGCTCCCCGAGCGAGGATCGGCGACCCCTAACCCGATTAGGCGTTTGTTTTTTGACTGGCCAGGCAGGGGACCTCGCTTTTCGAAGGGAAAGCCATATCCCCTCCGGGGACCCAGTCGTTTACTCTTAATTCGCCCGTGTGAACGCGGTGAATAATGTTTGGCGGTGCTCGTCTCGAAAATATTTGGCCCACAGATGTGTTGGTGATGGGGGGGCGGGGGGGGGATGAATCCTGAACACCCCCGAATTTTTAGTCTCTAGGTCACACTAGAAACCCGTGATAATTAGGTAATTGCCCGGATTTTCTAGTTTAGCGCGATCTCTGGCACGATCTATGAATTTTTGAGACCTTTTTGGTTTTTTTTGATCTCCGGCAAAAGAGCCCAATTTGGGACTGGCGACACCTTGATTCATAATTCCCGTAACCTGAATAGCCTCAAATCAGGGCAATTGCCTTTTTGTGTCCGGAATTGATGGGAAGGGGCCGGCGACCACGACCTCAACGAGGCTAATGAACTCGAGGTAAAGGGTGGAATTTCAAAAAAAGGCTCGCTTGCCTGAGCAGTTATGCTTTGGAAAGGTATGAGCGGGTTCGCGATTTTGAAGAAGGTTGCGATCTTTGAGGTTGCTGATAATCTCACACCCTCTTCTGCTCGGTTGTACGGCACCATGACGCGCGTCATTCAACTAGGCGAGCGGATCTAAACGCGACAACGATCACACCCGCGAGGGAGGCTCACGCCGAAAATAGCCGTGTGAATTGCCGGGCGGCTCTCTCAGTCCGTCTCGAAAACGCTGAGAACCCCCCGCCTGGTCCACCACCTGGGATTTGCCACCCCAAGAGACGGAAGCAATTTGGTAGATCGGTTGGGGGAGGCTGAGGTTTGAGGCCGGGGGTTTGCCTACTTGTGGCTGGTTTTTTGGGCGGTGAGTGTTGTGTTACGTATAGGGGTTAAAGGGGGTTGGATTAAAAGGGCCTGAAAGGCATTTCTTTAGATTCAGTTGGCTATA
This sequence comes from Mesorhabditis sp. LJ9110, assembly GCA_038088335.1. Lineage (NCBI taxonomy): Eukaryota > Metazoa > Nematoda > Chromadorea > Rhabditida > Rhabditidae > Mesorhabditis > Mesorhabditis sp. LJ9110. Next base: position 531,327 of record JBBGBA010000017.1, on the reverse strand, counting down.
GATCCTATAGATTTTCCGCGGCCGTTTACACGCATAAAACGTACACGCCGCGTGGCCCATACGGTCGGCATTCGTTACGCAATGGAAGGGGTCGCGTGATAAATCCATCTAGCGCGCACGTAGGATGCCCGTCTCCCTTTAATCTGCCATTTTTCGAACTCTATGCACTTTTTGGGGATTTCATTGTCACCATCTAGCAACGATGAAAATGGAAATCCGACTTCCCACACATTTAGCCGAACAAAGCCCGTTTCGGCAACACATATCCCATTCTTATGACTTTTGCTGCTGCGCTGGGGCCTGGGGGGAGAACCAGCTAAGTGGCAGGGGGTTCAGAATTGAATTTGACGTTTCGCGCGCTTTTTGTTGTGGCAACGGCAACGAGGTGGTAGCCGTGGGGGATCTAGAAGCCAGGCTAAAAACCGGGATGTTAGGGACCCCCGAAAATTCCTCGACTTCCTACCTAGCGGGAACTTTCGTCTCTTTCAGTGGTGTCTGGCGTGTTTCAAAACACCCAAAAATGTACGCGCAGTCAAATTTGTGCCGTGGCGATCCGTTTATCCCGGGCGGTCATCTTTGACACCTGAGCACCCAGGGGAAGCCCTCTGCTTCTGAATAGCCGAGTTGATGAATGCAAATCGAATTCAATTCATCAGTATCCCGGCTCCAACGACGTCAATTTTTTTCGGCGCGAGAGGATGCATATTTATGAATTCTCAAAAAATATTTACCAACCTAACCCGAGCCCCGACCCTGCTGCTGTCGTGGTGCAGCGAGTACAATTAGCATTATCGAGCATTTGATTAATGGACGAGAGAAGGCGTAGTGAGAGAGAGAGAGAACGATGGCACGCTTAGCGGGACTGGCTGAATGTTCAATGAACATATTTGCGCCCCCTAACGCTCGCCATTTGGGGGGCTTATGCTATTTTTTGCAACTGGGGGACTCCCTGAACTGGAATGGGGGCGAGCAGGGCCATCTGTGATGGCCTTTTTGATGGATGAAGACGTGGGGGAGAATGTAGAGAATGAGGGCGATGGTCCAATTTGGGTTGTCCACCGAATCCTGGGGGATTAAGGGATGCTTCCTAGAACTTCAGTGTAATTTGTAATTATTTGGAAGTCGTAGGGTGAATTTAGACGGGGAAATTGTAATGGATAAAAGTGTGGCATTCTGTGCTATAAAAATTAGAAAGTCCTAATGTTTATCGAACAATCATTGGGAACATCGCACATCAACATATCTAAAGATTCCCGCCGGCAAAGCCCCACTCCCCCACCACATAAAAAAATATTATGCCATCAAGCACTTTTGGGCAAATCGAGCATGGGTAATGTCACCGTGTGCGGGGCAGAGATGCCGCCGCCGTAGCTGGGCAGTTAGGCAAAAAGGAATAACAAAGCTGTTGCCCACCCTGGCCCCGTCCGCCGAGAGGGCTCACACAACCCCCCGATTGCCGCCGATCCAAAGCCAATTTTAAAGGTGTTGCCCTCCCTACGCGGAAGTTCAAAGCCCCCATACGGCTGCAATGTCCTTTTTGAGGACGGGGGAAGGTGTGTGGGGGATTGTTTTGTAGCCACCGCACCCTGATTGGGCTTTTTGTGTCGCGAGAATAGGGCGCGAGCCCTGGTGAATAATGACCAAATTCCAGCGCCCAATTATTCCAATTCAATTCCAGGTCCGTCTGCCCGACCGTGTCAACGAGGACGTCGTCGAGGACCCCACCGGCACCAAGCAGCTCTGGGAACGTGGATGGCTGAATGGGGCTAGTCAAAAGGTGCTTTTTAAAGGGATCTGGCAGGATAAAAGTTGTGGGATTATCATTAAAACGACTTTTAATTTCACGCGTATCAAAATCGTTAAAAAATCGAAAGCTTTTAAATTTTATGAAAATGCTTGGGGCCTTTAAGTTATCAAAAACTACTAAAGCGGAGTACCGTTTTAAAACGCGGTTTTTTATATTAACTCACTATTTCCAGCTCGAAATGATCTCTGTGTTCTACGTGGGCGACATGATCACCTCCCTCCAGAAGGCGTCGATGGTCCCGGGCGCTGGTGAAGCTCTCGTCTACTCAACGATTGGTGGCCAGATTGGCATGCTCGTGCCGTTCATGAGTCGTGAGGTATGTTTTTAATGCCACCTACGTCCATTTTCTTTCGTACGAAAAATGAACGCGATTCTTTTATTAAGTTTTGGCTAATTTACCCTTTCCAGGAGCACGACTTGCTGCAAAACCTCGAGATGCACCTCCGTGTCGAATTCCCGCCGCTGTGTGGCCGTGATCATCTATCGTTCCGCTCCTACTACCACCCATGCAAGGTTAATTTTTGAGCTTTGGACCAGGTCTTCTTGGTATAGCCCGGCCTTAATCAAGCCCCTGCATTTGCTTGCGTGTTTGATGGGCGTAAAAATAGATGGCTGCCGGCTTTTTGAGGAAATTTTTCCAGACGTCCCTCTTTTTCAGTCTGTGATCGATGGGGACATGTGCGAGCAATATTCCATGATCGACCCGCAGAAGCAGAAATCGATCGCCGAGGAGCTGGGCAAGTCGCCGAACGAGGTATGGATATTTTAAAGGGACAGACAAAGCATGGCTATGGGTTTTTTTGCTGAGCCGGAGCACGGCGTCAATTAATAATTACGAACTATTAAGAATTAATAAGCGTGTTGCGCGTAGCGTGTCGCGGCGAAAAACATAGGAAATCCCTAGCGAAAACCTACACTCTTGTCATATTCGATTTTTATGGTAGTTAGGCTTTATCCCTTTAAAGCGTCAGATCGGTCGCTTGTAAAAATCATTAATCCCACCCTAATCTGTCTATTTTCAGTTGATCAAAAAGCTGGAAGACATCCGGACACGCTATGCCTTCTAGAAGACGCGCAGCAACCCCGTGACCGGTCGATTGTTTTCTGTTTGCATCGGCCGGCTCCGTCGTCTCGTCCAACATATTTATTCCCAAAGTTACCGTTGGTTGTTCTAATGTCAAATCCCCGTTTTCACCGAATTCCCCTCCCAGCCGTACCATTTTACGTCGCCTAGACGGGCCCCCCATTCTCCACCGTTGCGCATCTCATTCTTTTTAAGGATTTACATTTAAATCTTAAGTTTAAAATTGTTGTCTTCCCCCCTGGCGAGAAATGTCTCCCGCTTTGCCGGTCGACTCCCCCGTGTTTTCTCCGGGCGACCGTGGTGATTTTGAACATTTATTTGATGTTAGTAAACTTTACAATATGAATTTGAAGGTGGAAAATTGTTACGCACGATATAATTTTACGAATGGCTTGAAGTGTCTTCGCTCTTCGGTACTTCTTGAAGATGTCGTCAAGTTAGGGGAGCAACAATTCGCTAGCGATCAGTAGATGATCTTTGCTATCTAGTGCATCCACTTGGCTAGCGTCGGCGTGGGCGTCTGCTGGGTTCTCCTCCTAAAAATTTTGTAGATTGTGATTTATCCAGAAGCGCACCTTCGACTTTCTGAGCTTCTCCTGCTTGCGCCACTTGGCTCGCCGATTCTGGAACCACACCTGAAAACGCGGTCTGGATTTTGCTTTTTCGGTTTTGTTGGAGGTTCTAGAAATCTTACCTGCACCCTAGCTTCAGTCAGGTCAATCCGCATCGCGATATCCTCACGCGTGTAGATATCGGGGTAGTGCGTCTCCATGAAGGCCCGCTCGAGCTCCTGAAATTTTGTGACGTGAAAGCGGCAAAATTATTTTTAAACGATTTCGACCTAGCCGATATCTTTAAAATTCACACCGTACTTTGAAACCCTTTAATTCCATGATTTACCTTACCTTTAGCTGCGCACTAGTAAAAGTAGTCCGAATGCGGCGCTGTTTCCGGCGTTCTGCTGGGTTCCCACCGCATAGCGCTCCTGAAAACGGGCTTTACAAATTTCTCGTTACCATGTGCGACTTCCAATATCAATTTATGGCTTTAGTTTATGACGATCATAATTTTAACTGGTTTTTAACATTTTTAGCGTTCGGCCCGCCACTCACCAACAAGACTGGAACTCGGCAACCCGGGCAGCACCCCGCCACGTAGCCCCTCCGACACCGACTTCCCGTACAGCTGATACTGAAGGCCTACGATAGGGTACGGCATTTTCCGCAACTTTTATGCTATTACCGGTATTAAAGAAGGCCTGCAGCTGCTCGGTGCTCTGTCGATACACACCGTTTGATTGGTTGGGAAGCGAGCTGATGGCAATGTGGATAATGAAAGTGAAAATTGGCGCACCGGCTTGCGAGGCTGTACGGATTCGCGTACTGCCCATACAATGGAGATTGGTGTGCCGCGTAGCCGGACTGGGTGGCAGCGAAATTCAGGTTGGCGGCTGTCATCTGGAGCTGGATTTTTATAGGGATTTTGATAGAGTTATGATCTCTGCTAGCTTGCCCATCTTCGAAATTCGTTTTTTTTGATCGATACCCGAAATTACCAAATCAGCTTTGCTAGCTAGCGAGCCACATTTTCCTCAAGGATCTCTGCTCGTTACCATTTTCTAGAAATTCCCAAAATTCAAATTTTCCTAGCTAACTTTGCAACTCCTCAAAAATCTCTGCTAGCCTGCCCTCAAAACTGACCTGAAACGGATTCGGAACCGTTGGACTGTCATTTGCCGTCGCACTTCCCGATGTCGTCTGCGTGCCCGCAAAATACCCACCGTAGTCCATCGCTAAAAATGGATAGTTTTTCTATGATTTTCTTGCGGTTTTGTTGCACCTAGTCCTATGGTTACGGTATTCCGCGCTGCACCCGTTGACAATGTCCACCCAGACCCTTATTGTCTTCCCCCTGACGAGCGCCCCCCCCCCCCTTCACACAACCACTTACAACATGGCGCCCAAATTGGAGGGCCCCCGCCCGAGATTATCGCCAGCTTGACGGGACACAACATACCATATTATACTAATTACGCCATGTTTTGGGGGCTAATGTGCATTTTAGGATTTTTGCGTACTTTGGAATCGGTTTAGAATTTTTTCATGATACCGCTTTGCCCAAAAACTAGAGAAATTTAGGTCCCTGACGATTTTTGAATAGCGATAATTTATCTTATTCATCGGCTAACTTACGAGAACATACTACTTACGGCATTTTATGCGGTTACTGTGAATTTTGGGGACTTAAGAAATAAAATACGGTCGGTGATGGGTTTTGAAAATCGGCTGTTACCGTACCTGAGAAGTGCTCTAAAATTAAGGCCACATTTTTCAATATGCAAAAATTACATGTTTATACTAATTACGCCTGCTTTTTGAGGAAGTATCGTACCCTGGAATCTCAAAAATTACTTCATTTGAATTTTAAGGGGCAGGACGGAAAATACTCAAATTATATGCCTGTCACTAAAATCGTCAATTGGAATGCCACGTAGTCTTTGAAATAAAGCTCCGTTGGGGTACAAATGACGCCGTATTCTACCGTATGACATTGTGCTTAAGCTACCGTAATCCCAGGCAAAATCCGCAATCTAACTAGCTCACCTCTAATGAACGATTCCGGTAGATAGTCCAGGTTCGGAATTTGGGGTTTGGGAAGCCGACGAATTACAGCGGGTTCTCGCTAAGGTCAACGCTCAACGGATTACGGTAGTGGTCCAGCGGCAATCTGGCGCAAGTGGTAGATGTCGAATCCCCGCTGCCGGCTATCCCCCAAAACAATCCAATTAGCATCCAACGGCAGGGGAGGCCAAACGGGAGGAGGACGATCCCCTGATTGTCGACTCTGTTGTGGCAGTATTGGCCCTCGGAAGGCCCATCTGATAGTCGCCCAACATATCCAATCTCCGCGGCGGGACCCCCGGAAATGCGTGGAATTCATCCGGTTTCGAGGGTTCGATTCCTCGGAATGCAGAGAATTGATCAGGTTCTGAGGGTCGAGAATCGGGTTGAAGGAATCAGGGGCGATTTAGCCTTAAATTCTAATTCGAAGGTATAGAGGGTTTTAGGTGTCGTAATCGGTTATATGTGGAATTATACAGTAAGCATGATTTTCAAGGGGTGGTGACACCTCAGGAATTTGTCAAAAAAAACAGCTTAAGGATGCTTGGCTCTCGACAACGCAAACGAACGGATCGTCGAATTGATTCTTGCGGGCAGGCTAGCAGAGATCCCTTCAGAGTTCCGATTTTCAGGAGACACGATTTGCCTACCGTAGTTCTAAGATAGTTGGTATTTTGATTTTCCGCTTGACGTCTCAAAGCGTCATCGTCATTCTCACCGGTTTTGCTAAAAATGGCTGCCATCCGAGCCCTAAATCCAGATTTTCGGATTTCGCATTCCGCGCCGATTCTCTTGACGGTGCGGTACCAGGCACGTTTCTGAATCCGCTCTTCCAAACCTCAAACAATCCCCAGCTCTCGCACTACGACATATCAAGTCAGCCTTTCAGACGTCGAACAAAACTCCAATAGGCAAATCCGTGCCTATTTTGACCTGTTTTCCAGCATTACAAACGGAAAAGTGCTTTTTTAATTTTGAAAAATTATCCAACCCTGACTGTGAGATTTGATGATTCCATTTTGTCGCCCTGGGCCCTATAAAATGACCTGTGAAAGTGGGGGGAACCAGCGGCCAGTCCACGCGAAACCCTGTGGCTTCTTCTTCCCTCCCGCCCGTCACCATGACCACCCGAATATTGCGGCTTTTCGGCCCGCTCAGCCGTCTGTTTTCCGAATTTTCCTCTGCACACGGAATGCAGGAGAATTTGGAGATTGATACCTCCCATTTTTGGTCCTAATATTTAATGAATATCTATGGTCAAAGAAATTAAATTTTTACATTTTTTGTTGTATAATTTTTCTGCAAAATTGATCCACAAAATTTATTTTTATAATTGTCATTTTGAAAAAGCTTCTCTTATTCTAGTTAATTACATCTAAAAATTAATTCTATTTGAATAAACGTTGAATATATTTGTTTTAACATCAATTTAAAATCGTTTTAATTTTAATTTCCGCCTTCTCTGAATTTTCGGGCAGTAAATATCCCTCATAATTGTCATTTTTAGGAAATTTTGGACGTTTTTATCCTTTTAAACGCGTTTAATTATTTCTTCCGTTTCCGGTCGATTTCCTCCGGCTTCTACGGATTTCGACGATTTTTTGCAACCCCCAAAATCACAGGACCAATTCGAAATCCCGAGAGCCCATGTTTTTGCACATTTTTCGGGTTTTTTAGCATTTTCCGGGGGAACCGGAGCCGTTTGTAGCCGCTGTGCTTTGCCCGGTGTTTGACGGAATTCTCCTGGGGTTTCCCACGCCCTTTTTTGCTGTATATTTTGCTAGGCGTGAATTCGTGTGGTGCGTAGTGTCACGGAATTTCGGTTGGACCAATTTTAAAATAGAACTTCGTAAGGTTTATGACCCAGTACGGTATGATACGGCATGCGGTACTTCGCTCCACGGCTAAAATTTTACTAAAATTTTATACTTATTCATTTTTTAGTATAATCAGCAAAAATACCTAATTTAATCGGTACCTATCTACCGTAACCAGGGACGTAGCGTAATACAGGCCCCGGGGGCCCGGGCCCCCCCCTCCCCCCGAAATCGGCCGGGGCCCGAAAATTTCATAAGGGGGACCCTTATGATTTTTATTTTCTCAAAATTTTGCTGCCTGCGGCGCTATTTTTGCACGTTTTTACGACTATTTGTAGAGCTACGTAACCTGTTTTTCAAAAAATTTTGCCTGCGGCGCTGTTTTTTCGGCAATTTTTTGAGTTTTTTGGAAAAATTTTTTGGGGGCCCCCGAAATTTTTTTCTAGCTACGCCCCTGACCGTAACCCATGGAAAATGCTAATTCTGATTACTGTATTTTAAATAAATATGTTTTTGAAGCCTGAAATATAGAATTAGAAATTCCAGTAAGCCTTTGTTTAATTAGGCGTTTTTCGGCAATAAAATTTGTTAAAAATTCTCTATTCCTTGTCCTTTTCGAGCTACCGTAGTAAATTCAAATTTCCGATTGCATTACCGTAACCCCCGGCCCGTCGAATCGTATTATCGCGTAGTGGTGGTGGTGGCATTCCACTCACCAGGTGTATATTTTGTTGTTGGCTTGTGGCTACTAGGGCCCACTGCGGCCCACCCACCCCAAGCAGAACCCCCAATTTTCCAGCGACACGAGAAAACGGGGGCCCATAAGCGGAAACCGCTGGGTGTTGTGTCGTATAGCTCTTTTTTTGGTTGGGTTCTTTCTTATTGTTTCTAGATTTGTGGGTATATTTTTCGTCTTTTCCGCAAAGGATCTCTGCTAGATTGCCTAGATTTATTAGGTTGAAGAATGTTGCCATTTTTTACATTATTGACAAGTGATTTAATAAATTGCCTTTTAAAAAACCCGTTGCTAAATTTTTAATTTTCTTGATTTTGCGAGGTTGCTACGCTTTTACGCAAAGGATCTCTGCTAGTTTGCCCGAAGAACCAGGTTGTGTTTTGCTTATTCTTAAAAATCACTTCCTTGTTCTAAAATAAAAGTTAGGTTAATTGTTGATACCATCCTTTACGGATTTTCCTCTTCCCTATAATGCTTCAAGATTTTTTAGCTTATTTTTTGGATTTTCCGCAAAGAATCGCTGCTAGATCGCCTCAGGTATACCCGCAATTTATCGCATTTTAAAACCTATCCCCTCTTCCCAAAAATGACGTTTTTAGACCTTTCTTCAAGGATTCTCTGCCCACCCGGAACTTTTACTTTTTTATTTGTCGCCTACCACCGTTCCTTAAAATGCACTTTTAAGCAGATTCCCCTTTTTATAGGTATTCCTTTTGTCAGGCTTCTTTTATTAGGCAAAAAAATTCGATTTTCTTGCAGTAGTCGCAGTGGCGCCCTTCCGAATGGCCACCGCCGCCACCGACCGAATCATCGAAAATGGGGCCGACGAGGAGATGATGTTGTTGGTTTTTCTCGATCAGACACTGTAGCTCATCCTCATTTTAGCGAAATCCCAGTGCTCCCGAAGGGGACCGATCTCGTGCTCCATTTGCTCGACAATTGGGGCGACACGCTGTGGGTGGGGCTGAACTGCGTCGAGGTGTTCACGGTTGATGGCACGCGAGCTGGGATTGAGAAGGTAGTTTAATTTTTAAGTATACAGGTCTCTTCCTGGCTTCAATACTCCTTTAAAAACCGATAAATCTTGTTTTCTAAATCGCGCTCAATCCACCATATCCTGACCGCGCGCTCGTCGTGGTTGTTTGGCAAAGATTTCGCTTGCCACGCAAAATGTCCGGGTTCGACCCCCAGGCGCGGTGAAACTTTTTGCTTTTTGGTGAACAGCTAAAGGATGCCCCTTTTTGAGTAGAACCCATTTTCCAGGTGAGCAGCAACGCTACCGCCCAACAGCTAGGAGACATCCAATGTCTACTGGTCGAGAATTTCGGCTGTACAGATGGTGCTCAAATGTGGTGCGCCAGTATTGGAGAGGTACGATTTTTAGTAGATCACATGCCTAGGCTTTCTGCAGTTGTTTCCGACTTAAAATGCTTGTTTTGTTGCCGAAATCCTTCAATGAAAACCATTCTTTTAGGCCCCTATCGAACTGCGGCTCCACTTTGCCAAGCCCGAGGCCGTGGCGATGATCCGGATTTGGGTGGGCTTTTGGCAATAAATTTTTAATGGATGTTTATCGGTTCTAGAATTACAATGAATCTCGTGTCCATGCACAACGCGGGGTCCGCCGGCTGAATATGACCCTCGATGGGGAGATTATTTTTAAGTGGGTATCGTTTCGATTGAAATTGCTAAATATATTTTTGATCGTGGGGATTTTTGGGTTTTTAAGTTTAAATCTAGATACAAATACAATTCCTAAAAGATCTCTGCTAACTGGCTAGAGTTTTCCGCTTATCGCCAGAAATTTAGTTGAAAAAAACCGGGAAACCTATGCAGTGCGCTTTCGAATTTTGTACATTCTTTTTTTAAACATGACAGTTCCTAAAAGATCTTTGCTAGCCGACCCTTTTTTAAGCAATTTTTTTTAATCTTTGAAGTTTTTGAGCTCAAATGTAACCCCTTTTTTCAGAGGCGAAATCAAATGTGCCTACGAGTCGGAAGAAGAAGCGGAAGGCATGGGTGATGTAAGCGTTCTGTTTTATTTATAATGCATAATTTTTTACTAGACGGTCCTCTTCACAACCGACGAGGCAATTCTCGAATCCATCGCCAACAACGACCTCTGTCTCATCCACGATTTTGACTTTGCCAATTCGACTCAAGATGTTAGGGAACAAAGCGGTAATTACAGCATTTTATCTGAATTTATTTATCTCGTTTTTAGAACATTCCGACGCGCTGATGACGTTCACGCCGTATCGGCCGACGACGGGCGAACTTTTGGAGAGCCCGCGCGCCGAGCCAAAGTTCTACCCTGTAAAGGAGGCAATTCCGGGCAATGGGATCGATTTGAAAGCGAAAGGTAACTTTATAAGGTGTATTTTAATTGATTTGTAAAGTATTAACCTAGTCCGACTTTATATTAATTTTTTATAGTCCTACACATCGAGTTGCTGTCAAATTGGGGAAGCCGGGATTCGATAGGGTTGACCGGGCTTGAGGTGAGCTATTTTTGTAGGATAATACTTTATTTTTTCCAAAATACAGTTATAAACTTTTTAATTTCATTTTTGAGTAGTATGTGACCTTTTTTACGCGTCTCTACGTCGTTTTTAGATCCTTGGCCCCAACGCGGAAGTGGTAAAACTTCAAAACGTCCAGATCAGTGTATCGAATGGCTCACCTGGAATTGAAAGGTATATATTATTAACAACTCATGAAACCTTAATTTTTAGCCTAATAAGCGGACACAATCTATCGCGCAGCCCCTCCGAAATGTGGCTGACACCGTTCGACCCTAGCAAGCCGCCGACGATCACCATCAACTTCCCGCAACCGCAGGCGATTACTGGTGAGAACCTATGCAAATGAAAATTATGGCTTTTTATGCGTTAAAGTTTAATTTCTAGCTGATATTCCCCTTTTTCAGGCATCTCCTTCTGGAACTACAACGCCTCACCGGAAATGTCGTACGCAGGCGTGCGCGAGGTCCGAATCCATGCCAACAGCAAGCCGGTCGTGGGAAATGCACTTTTAAGGAAAGCCCCAGGTACGAAAACAGCTGCAACTAAAAGTTTTAAATTTTAGGCTTCGTCTTCTTCGACTACGTCCAGGATGTGCCCTTCACGAAGGCGTGGTCCCAGAAGACGGCCGTTCCCCGTCCGCTGACCCATTCAATTGATGGATGTAGGGAATTAAAAGTTCAATCTAAAACCTGCTGTTTCAAGTTATATTTCAACTGCGGCTGCTCTCGACTTGGGGCGACGAGTTCTACGTGGGGCTGAACGGCATCGAGCTGTTGGATAGGAGAGATCGTCCGTTGAAGCTTCGACCTCACAGTAAGTCAGGATCGATAACGCATCAATATTCTCAAGAATCTCGGCTAGCCTGCTTGAAATCTCGATATTTTTCGTGGCTACAAAGCCTTTCAGATCTCGCCGCTTTCCCCGAGTCCATCAACATCCTCCCAATGGTCGACGGAGATCCTAGAACTAGTGAAAATCTCATAGATGGGTGCAACGACACCGAGCGGTTCGTGGACATCTCCTAAAAGACAAAAACTAACCTTTTTTAGGCCGGAGCACATGTGGCTGACCCCGCTTCTACCCAACCGAGTCGCCCGCATCTTTATCATCTTCGACGAGCCAACATTTGTCTCAAAAATCCTCGTCTACAACTATCGAAAAACGCCGGAGCGTGGTGTACGCCACATTTCGGTAGGCTGAAAATACACAAAATGTAATTGCTAAATTATCCATAAGAGTCCAATATCACTTCTAGGTATCCGTCGACGATCTGATCGTCTTTTCCGGTGAAGTACCCCCTCCACCGGCCAACAGACCGGAATTCTAGAAGTTGGAATGCGAGAGGACTGAAAAAAGCGTCTTCTCGCATCTAAAAATGTCACCGGTGATATAAATGTGATTTCGCAGCCTTGATCTAATCTATTATTGTTGTCGCCTGCTTTGCCCGTGTCGCGCTGAATAAACTGTGGATTGGCATTGCGTACATTTAACTATAATCTGTTGATATGCACATTTATCGTGGAATCACATTTCGGAAAGAGATCTGAAAATTGAACTTTTGAATTATCCATCTGCCATCCGGGCTTTCTTCTTTTCGGGCATCCCCTCGATAAGCTAAATTGATGGATTTTTCGTAGTTTGCTTGATATTAGTGCAGACTCACCATTTGTGTGGTAATACCCTTCCTCAAGCAAGCATCGGTGATATTTCGCTCGAGCGTGGCGACCCTTTCACCCGCCAAATGTCCATTTTCCAAAGGCATTGACGCGCCCAGCTGCTCGGCGGCTTCTTCTTTAGCTTCCTTAATATTTTGGTTTTATTTTTTCTTTTCCCTACCTTCAACTTCAAAAGCACCGCCTCGTCGCAGACCTCGGCGTACTGAAGCGCCAGGTAGCTCCAATTCACGAACACCTCCAAACGATCGAGGTCCACCGTTTTCCAAAGCGCTATCGCGGCCGCTGTTAGGTATCTAAGCGGAAATTGGTGTAATTTAAAAAAAACTACTGGTTAATTTCATCTTTGAACTTACTCAAAACTCTCGACTATTCTCGCCCACGTCTTTCGCCGTAATTCCCCGGAATTTGCCTTCTTTGGCATTCGATCTTGGACTCGACATATCTAAATTGGTCATATTGATATTATTCTAACGCCAAAAATACATTTATGACGCTAAAAACTAATTTTTATTTCTGGCTGGAGCCCTTACGCGTTTTTTATCGGGCTACACCCAGCGCCCATCGCCAGTCCACCCAGTGCTCTCTCCTCATCCTTACATTTAAAATGTATCGAAAAATCTTCAAAGTTCTTTGCTAAATTTCATAAAATCAATGCTTTTACAATGTTTTTATACAATTTCCGATGATCTAATCCGGCTATTTTCAGGTATGTCCGATGCCTCTTTCCTGGACGACTCCATTTCGCCGATAAAGAAGCACCAACACTCTCAACAACGCTTGCAAACTCCCAAAAAGTCGTCTCCTCCACTTCTGGATCTCACCAACAGCCCGGACCTCTTCAATGTCAGCCACGCGTCCGCCACATCAAGCACAACAAGCATTGTGAATGCCCTCGACCGCAGCACCGATATATTCGCGAGCCCAAGGGCAGGGCGGCTCAATGCCTCACCTCTAGCCAAGGTGAGAGGATGACGATTCCGGCGAGTCCGATATTATTCGAGACAATGGATGTGGAACGAACTCGCCAGGTAGTATTGTCATTTCACCGCTAGCTTCACAGTTACGCACTCCTGAGCGCGGACCGGCAACACGGATTCCAGCACGATCTCCCCGGTATTCAGGGCCAGGAGAAGAATTGCTGCGGGCTCGACGCTCACGCCAGAACCTGAGGCGAAAACTTGCAGTCCACGCACCAGCAGTAAAAGAAAGACACCCGGAACGATGAAGCATTTTGGCATCATTCCGTTGACGATATCGCCGGTCAAAAAGTCGCAGCCAAAGAGATTTCAAGCCGACTTCCCAACGACGCCGGTGGGGAAGCCTAAGTCAGAGGCAATCCCTCGTACTATTTCTCCTGTGAAGAAGTCGAGCCAGGTGATGCTCTTGACACCTCCGCCTTCTAACCCGGATGCGCCGTCTAGTTCTACGGAATCTAACCGGCTGCGAGATCGGTCACCTTCGCTTGAAATTGTATTCGATAGCCAAGAATGTAAGGTGGAACCGGAACTAAGCCGGGGCCAGAAAACGTCGCAACGCTTCCGTGAGTTGCTGGACGACGCTGCAACTCCGACACCCGAGGCCCCAAAAACACGTGCGGAAAAGCTAAAGGAACGCGGTCTTCGGGACGGACAGGTCGTGCGAAATCAACAGGACCGTGCGTTGATGCACGGGACTGATTGTCCATGTTGTAGCGGATACTACGGAGCGCTGGATTTAAGCCCGGCCTCTCGAAAGAAGCGTATGGACCAAATATCGAGGCATCGCTACGTCGAGAAGCCGCTACCAAGTACCCCAGAACATTATTGGGATCTGGATTTCCCATCGACTCCCGAATTAGAGCGCCGTGGCGTCATCAGAATAATGGGACAGAAAACGAAGACGCCGGAACGAAGGCGATTGTTCAAGTAGTCCCTCGAGAATTTCTCAATTTTTCTCATTTTTTTTTCTGCTTTAGCGCGTTGGCCTCCTCCCTCCAGTAAAACGCTGTGAATTTTGCTTAACTTTTTTGAACTCGGCAATGAATTGGTCTGATCTCGACTATCCTTTGTCTCGCCTTACTACTACTGGTTCTCGTGATACGGTTCTCCACATTTACTGTGATCTGCTTTCCCAACGAATATATTTAGACCACTCTACGATGTCTCAACAGGCGCTCGAGGGATTGCGCGTGCAGTTCGAGAAGGAGATTGGGGTTTTCAAACAGCTCGAAAAAGGTATGGACAATTTTCCTTTCACGATTTTGTTCTTAGATCGGGAAAAGTACATCGAAAACCGACAAAAGCTGGAGGGCCAATTTACTGAAAACACGATGGTGAAGCAGGTTTGAGTATGCTTTTCTTTATATAAATGTCTTTTTAGGAGTTGGATCTGTTGGACGAAGATTCGAAAGTTTTCAAATTGATAGGAGCCGTTTTAGTCAAGGTAAACAATTTTGGGCGATTTATATCTCTATTTAGGTTGATTTAACTGAAGCAAGGAGTCAAGTCGAGAAGCGATTGGAATACATTCAAGGAGAAACGTGAGTTTTTTACCGGCCCAGACCTATTAAAAACCATTTTAAACGGCGCGAAGTTCTCTGATTTTCTATTATGTCCTCTTTTTTTATTTAGCAAACGCGTCGAAGACCAAATGAACGACAGCAACGACAAGAAGAAGGTGATGGAACAGAAGCTGACCCGAATCCAAGAAGAAATGCAGAAGATCCTCCAGTCGGGCAAGAAGTAAATAGACCGCTCATTTTCCGCTTTTCTACACAACACTCATTGCTTTGCCGATCTGATTCTTGTCCTCCAATCTCTCATTTTGCTTGTTGTCATGTTTGTTGATTTGACTTTGAATGGTGTGCGCTATAAACGTTTTAGAATACGGTAAACTGACCGTGTGATAGGCAAAATAGATGCTCAACTGGCTACCGGAGACGACGCGAGGGTCAATAGATCGGGGTGGGCGCTCGAAGGCGTCGATCCACTCCCAACATACCTAGGAAGGTTAATGCTACCCGCTGTGAGGTTACCTCAATCATCGTTTCATCGTAGTGACTTGTGTTGAGAACGCAGGCGAAAACATGGTCTAGCAGTTCAAGGTCATCTTCAGTAGTTATCTTTGGTGAGATTTTGGTTTTCTAGGTTACCTGCATTGAAGGCATGGTCACTTTTGACTGTGCCTCTCACTAGGGTAATCGCTTTTTCGTAATCTCGCGTGACTGTTGCTCGAAAAGCTTCCGTGAGGGGTGGTAGATTAAACGAGGGCACCGGTTCTCCACCTGTAAGTTATTAATATTTTTTTTTAATTATAACCATTAAGTAATTGGTATACTCTTAGAAATTGTTGGATTATTGAGGTACAATAAAATTTAAAAAATCCTTTTTTTCAAAATTTTAAGAAGAATTGAAAACTCACCGGCCACGTGTTCCATATCCGGCGCAATGTTGTAGCCGAACTGAAATTAGGGGCGGTGAATTATTACCGGTTTCGGTCTCGGGGCGGGGAGGGGAGGGCGCATTGAAGGCAAGAGCTCCTTCCTTTCAAGGGGACGAGTTACGGGGGGCAGTAGGTCAGTATTTGGAAGAAGGTGGTTTGAGATGGGGGTGTCCGGCTCTCGCGTTACTCGGGAATCGAGATCGGCATTTCACCCAGAAGAAAATATAAGGAATGTTGGCTTTAAAAATTAAGGATATTGGCGCTTTTGCAATATCGGGGAAACACGAATCACGGCGATTTTCGAACAAATCTTTAACTTCAAAAATTTAGGTTTTTTTGGAAATCTTCTAAGAAATGACGAAAATCCATGCTATGAAGATATTCAGGCATAAGGGAAAGAGCACGTCACTAGAAAAATCGAGTAATTCGAAAGGTATTATTAAAATTTTAATACTTAATAAAATAGTACCCCATGCCGAGACATAGAAAAGAAAAAGTAAAAACAGCTCAAACAACAGCTGATAGCTACACAAATTGCGCCCTAACCCAAGCGAACCTGCCCCCCAAAGCAAATCCAGAGCTGAATGCGAGGGTGGTGGAAACTAGAAAACGAGAGTGTTCGAGTCCGGGCACACACACAATATACATCGGTCAGAGCCCCCTCCGGAGGCTGGCGCGCCCTTTTTAGCATGGCAGACGAGCGCGGAGCGCCCCCCGCAAATCTGATGCCTTTAGGGTAGGGAGGGTGAGACTCGTTTTCGAACGCTCAGGAAGATCACGAGAAGAAGGAGGAGGAGCCCCCCACTTTTTAGGTCAGACCCTCATTTCGGACTGGGGGTTTTTGTCGCTGGAAAAGTAGAGCACAACGAAGTATGCCGGAATCTCGAAGATCTAGGAGTTTTTATAGAGCCGGCAATTCTACAAAAATCTGAATTTACGCGGCAAGGGCAAAATAACAGAGTTTATATGGGGAAACAAATAGCCAGGCGCAGCTTCTAAAGCTTACCTCGTGCAAAGCATCACGATAACTCTTAGGCTTCTTCCCCTTGCCATTAAAAATTATCGGCCGGATCTCAGAACCAGAAGCCTCATCCTCCTCGTCGTCAGAAACCTAAATCGAAAGAGGATAAGCTCCAAAAACCTAGCCCTACAATCTCCCGTTTAATGGACCGAAACAGAGGCGGATCCTCTTCTTCTTCAGGTCCTGTTGCTATTGTTAGCTTTGGCGATTCACTAAAGAGAATATAAAAACCAGCTATTAAACCTCACCTTAGTTCCCGCTTAACATTTGCCAACAACATCGTCTCCGTCAAGTTTCGCTGTAATTTCTAAGCAAAAAATGTGCCGCTATTAGAAAAATACCTCATCCAATGGAGTCGCTGTATTGTGCTGCGCTTTTCGGAGGGCTGTTTTTAGCACGGCTCCTACACCTGGAAAGGATTTTTGGTGCCTTTTTACGGATTAAAATTAAGTGTCTGAAAATTAATAAGGTTAATTGAAAACGGTTCCTCGCTTCTAGAATCGACCAAAAACGAGTGAGCAATTGTTCTAAAAACGCCATTTTTTAAGGCTAACAAAAATATAGCACTGTGCATATGCAGTCTATTCTTCGCAAATCTTTATCAACGCAGCACGGCTTTACCCCCATTAGCTTGGACACTAGTCTAGGTGCTTATCCTGCTGCCAGCCGGCCCTCGGATGCAACCGATCCCGGCAATTACCACCCCATCTCGGGTCCAAGGAATCCCACTTAAATCTGGGCATCTGCCTCAAGTCGCACTTGCAAATACCCGATAATTGCCTCCTGGACGTTCAAAACATACTGTCGCTTTTCGTTTGCGGACGGCTTCGTTTCCTTGGCTTGCTGATGGTGGGTGGCTTCTTTTCAGGTGTCGCTTTTGTCTTTACTGGATGGCTTGTGGCGTCGCCGCGGACGATGGGTTGTTGAGCAATTGCCTGGAAGAAAATAGTAAAACAGGCAAAAAAAACTGGTGTATTAACTTGAAAAAAAAACTAAAATTCTTAATGTTTACCTGCATCTGCTCAACCGCTTCATCAGCCTCATAATTGTAGTTGAGGTGCTCGTCCTTGTGCTTTCGACTGACGTGTGTCCAGAGCCCCTGTAGAAACCACGCATCAATCAGAAATTCGTCTTGCAGAACCAAGACAACAAACCGGGCAGCCCGGATCTACACGGTTATACCACTATCCTTGCAACGACCCCACCACTTCCATCACCCAACCTTTGTAGATCCATTATTCACTGTCAACAGCGCGCCACAGTATTTACATTTAGCTTGTATATCACTGATCGGCTCGAAATGGATCCAGACCAGAGCCGGCATACACTGAAGTGCAATTGAGTTATGCAAAATTTTTATTGGAGAAGGCAAACACGAACGGCATCGAAAAGGAATCGTGAGCAAAGTACCTACAGGCAGCGAAAAGAGTAAGTACAACAATAGTAGTGAAGCCAAAGGGTGGCAAAGAATTCAAGGAGCGAGTAGTTCTTTGAGAACGGATTTACCAAAGGACGAGGCTTTCCATTGACATAAAGTACTAAGCAACTCCTTTCAAAATTCAGATTTACAATCAAAATGGACCCGGCTGGGAGAGGCAAAAAGGGGCTAAAGCGAATTCTGGAATGGCTCAAAAGAGATGAGGAAAAGGAGAGATTACTTGATGGAAACGCCGGCCAGTCCGCGGATATCGTACCTATTCAGCTCGACATCGCCCTCGACGCGAACGATTTCGCGCTGAATATGGCTGCTGTCCTTGCGATACTGTTTCTGAAAAGCAACACCTGTGTGTCGGATTGTTGGGCGGAATAGGCAAGAGCCCGCATGGGCCCCTCGGGGCCTCAGCTCCGCCCCCGTGGGCCCCATCGGGGATCAATATTACGCGCCGGGAACGGATAGAACGAGCCCGGGGCCCTTCACCCACGTCTAATCTCCGCCTTCTGCGCGCATTCAAATTGCTATCCGCCCCCGGCTTCCTCGGGAAATTTTCAAATTTTGCGAAACGACTATGCAAATCTTTCCTTGCACCCCGAACAATCAAATCACTCAAAAATTACCATGTTCAGCAAATCTATGACGTAGAGCACACCGCAAGTCATCACCTAAAAAAATGGGTATAATAAGAAATCGCTAAGCGAACCTCGCATTTTCCCTGGTCGGCCGCCCGAGCAGCTTCAATGTCCTTCTCCGTGCGTGGGTCAAACCGCCACCAGCCGTTGCCCCGCGCCTAAACAAAATTTAGTCGCCCGGCGCATTTCTTACTCTATACAGCCAGAAAGCCGTCTTTGCCTTGGATTTCTGCGCCATGGCCACTTGACTTGTGCCCGCCTCCGGCGATTCGGGACGTTTGTCTTTTTCTTTTTCCGGAGAAGCTAAAAGAACGCAACCATGGGTTCACAAATCGAAAGTACGTTTCGCTCTCTTCGGCTGCGAAGGACCATCATCGTCGTCACCTTCGGGGTCGCTCATGTCGATTAGCAGGTGCTTGTCAACAACCTTCCTGAACTGCGCGGGGTTCAACGGGCCACGGCACATTGGGCAAAGCGGCGCCGCGATGACGCTCAAGGCGACACCTAACGACAATTTTCCAACAATAAACAAGCATTTACCTTTTATGCAGAGGAAACAAAACTTGTGTCCGCAGCCGTCGACGGCTGTCGGGAGCAGCATCTTTTGAGTGCAAATTGGACAATCATCATCGGTGACAGACATCGCCACACTGGAACTATCCGATGTATGGCGACAATATTGCGCTGCTGTGAATGCGCTTGAATTCGCTTGTTCAAGAAATTATTTTCGTGCCAAGGTGCGCCCCCAACAAATGATTCATAGCGCACGCCACAAAGTAGAGAACGGAGCCCACCCAACCATATAATAGAACGTGAAGCCGCAAAACTTTGTGCACTGGCTGCTTTTCTATTATTTACGTTTATTGGTAAGCAAACAGGCGGGGCAAAATGGTGAATAGAATATAAAAGTGTCCTGGGACGAGGTAAAACAAAATGTTTATCAGGCGGATTAACAACAAGGGCTGAAACAACTGCCAGCACATCATCGACCATTTATTGTTGATCGGCAATGGTGACTTCAACATCGACTCCCGGCTCAATCGAGATGGAGGTGATTTGACGGAGCACCTCAGAGGGGGAGGTCAAGTTGATTAGGCGCTTGTGAACCCGCATCTAAAAGAACAGTTAGTAGTCAACAGCCATAAGGTTTACTTGATAACGATCCCAAGTTTTTGAGCCTTCACCGCAAGGGGTCTTGCGGGTGGTAATGCGCATCGTCTTAGTTGGTAGGCGGACTGGGCCCTTCACATCGAGCTCCTTGTCCTTGGCGCCCTTGATGAGTTGGCCGCACACTAAAAAGGTAGATATTATTCGCAACAGAATTTCTAGGTAGCGCAAATGTTGCAATTCAGCCGGCCGGTGTATAAAATTTCGGCTCTAGTGCCTACAAATCTTAGCGTTTAGGTGTAGCAACAAAAGTCGCTTTCCTGTGGAAAAGATGCGCGACACTCCCTCATCAGCGTGTAAAGATTAGGCTTAACGTATAAGAACCAAAAATTACCCTTCTCCAGAGCCGGCACATTTTGGGACGTCAAAGTGATGCGGATGCGGTGCTCAGAGGCATCGGTGATGGGTTTGTCGGACTTGAAGGGAACAGCCTAAAAGCTGGGAATGATAGGGCAAATCAGGAAATCCTCACCATTGTCGAAGAGAGTGTTGCGCGTCAGAAGAGATAAAAGGTACTGCTATCTTTTTGTTCTCTTTCTGTGCTCAATATCCAGTTTGCGCTGAAAAGAAATGAATTAGTGGGAAAAGCGGCGGAAACATGTCAGGGTAACATGAAAATAATATTGAAAATCAGAATAATAAAGCAACACCGAAGGAATTCAGAATTTTTCTAAAAAAGATAGGCCGTTCCCCAGATTTTGGCCCGGGAAATGAGGATCGCTGCGGGACCAGTCTGGTTGGCTACGTGCCAGTGTGGTTTGTAGTCGGCGAAAGCGCGGACTCTCGAACCTCGGCAAAAGAAGGGAGAATTGTGTCATTCCCACAAAAAAAGTTTGAAAATCAAAGTAATAATAAAGTTAGCATTTTTTATTAATTTATGTTGCATCATAATCATCAGGCGCTTTTGCGAGTTCATGCGCTTATTGCTCAAAATCCTCTCGAAAAAGTGTTAAAAATAAATTTTAAGATTTAATTTGTTTGTTTAGGCAGACTAATGGATGGCTACGAATTAGAAGACGCGGCTGCTTACTCGGGAGTGGGCAAAGTAAGCGTCGTCACCTATGATGCGGGGGATAGCTCAGATGAAGAGGCACCCGAAGATGGAAAGGTGAAAGAAAATTCGAGAACCTATCAAATATCCTTTAGTTTCGCAAAGTTGAGGTGGTGCCGAAGGCGAAGAAGGGGCAACGTGAACTGATGAGTATATTGACGTCAACGGGCAAGGAGCTCGTAGATCTGGACATGGCACTGCCTTCCCTGACGAGGCAGGGTGTCTACACCACAAAGTTGCAAGTTAGTGTCTGTGCGAAATGCGAAACGTGTACTTGGTATTTTTGGGGGGTCGGGAATTCTGCGGGTTCTTTGGAGCTAAGGACTCAAATAGAGCGTTTTATGGTAAGATTTAGCCGTATTTTTGTTAGAAATCGCCGAAATTTTGGTTATTTTGAGTTAAAAAATCGTTTTTGACCGGAAATTGAACCTTTAATTCAAAATTTCTAATTTCGCTGATAGAAAAACATCTAGACGCGTACTTTTTCATAGAAAAAATAAAATGGCCGTCTCCCCGGAATTAGCCAATAAAGACAATTTTTAGCCGAGCATACGACGGCCCCGCAAGTGGTTTTGGGCTCCGTTCAAGAACGAGGCGCGAAACGACGGACTCGAACTGTGCCATTGGCTACGCCAAGATCGGAAACGATTAAAGATACCGTACCTCTTTGCAAAGTTTTCAAACCAGGTAGATTTTTGGAACTTGCTTTCCAAGGTGTATTTAGGACCCGGGAATTCCCACGTTTACCGACGAGGAATACGAGGAGCACCTGGAAAATGAGGATTGGACAAAAGAAGAGACCATGTATCTACTGGAAGTCTGCGGGCGCTTTGACTTACGGTTGGTCGCTTATGCGTGTTTTTTTGGTACTCAACTGGTCTAAGGAGGGGTATCTAGACGTTTTTCAAACGATTTACGTAAATCTCAATAATTTTTTACGATCGTTTTATATTTAAAGACGGCGTAAAAAGCTGGGTAACTTACTTTTTCGTTCAGATGGCCAATCGTCTTTGACCGCTACGACCAGACGGTCTTTGGCGAAGAACGCACGATGGAAGACCTGAAGGAACGATTCTATAGTATTCTCTCGGAAGTTGAACAGGTGCGAATACATTTTTTTACACGTTGTCCTTTTTGTAGCTGAGATCTCCGACGGCACCGCGGCACGACTTTGACGCGGATAATGAGCGAAAGCGGAAGGATCAACTTGAGAGGCTTTGGAGCCGGACTTCCGAGGAAGTCAGTGAAGACACTGAAAAAATTAATTCTTTCCTGATTTAGTGGATCGAAGAGCAACAACTGAAGATTGACATGGAACGACTCGAACAGAAACGGCGTCAACGCGAGCGCAGAGCCCTGGAACTGCAGAGGCTGATCACGACCAGCTACGAGATGGCAGCCCCGACCAGCCCTTCTGCGTAACGATCCTTTTGATCAATTAAATATTGTCCTTTCAGGAATTCGGCAGCTCTAATGAAGAAAAACCAATCTCGAGGTCGGGCTGGTGCGCTGATGATGCCGACCCCGAATGTGAATTTGGTGCGTGAATTTATATACAAAAACATTTAGCGGGTTTCTTTCCAGGACCTGGCCTCGACGCAGTTGCGCTTCAGCGAATTCCGCGGATCCGGCGTCCACCTTCGAAGTCAAGAAATGAAGTTGCCGACAAATCTCGGGCAGAAGAAGCTAAAGAACATTGAGACGGTTCTCGAGAAACTGAAGCTCGGTAGGAAAGCGTCATTCTTCCATCCCCATTTTTTTTTGCAGACATGAACCCGCTGGGCTCGGAGAAAATCGTGGCCGTCTATAACGAGTTCCGATCCCAAATTATGTTGCTTCAGGTGCGGAATGCGTTTCTTTCCTTGGTATTCATTTTTTAGGAATTGAAAGCCACTTTGCAAACCACCGAATATGATCTCGAGACCGTTGCCGCAAGATTGCAACAGCAGGGCACGATGGTGGGTGCTTTGTTGTTGCTGTAAAAACAACATCAATCTTCGTTGAATTTTTCTGGCGCATTTCAAAGTGCTTTGCCAGGAATGCTCGCTTCGCCGCCCAAACATCAACATTTTAGCTGGAAATCGAGCCGAAGTTGCGCGTATCAACATTGCCCGAAGGCGGACTGTCCAACACATTCCTCGAATGTCCTGGTGCCCCGCTTAGCCGCCGCCGAATCACCAGCTACCTCGAGCTCCTCACGAAGGCGGACGGCAGCCATGTATGCGTATTCTGCCGAGTTGCAAATATGTTTTTAGACCCGCAAGCGCAAAATCACAGGCCCCACGCACACACCGGCCGCTGCAAGCCCGACGCCGCCCGAGATCAAGCGTACTCGAAAATCCTCACTTTTGTAATATTGACATTTTCCATCATAATATTGTGTACCATAAATCGTCTCGCCTCCCACATTTATTGAAAGCAATGCCACAACAAATGGGAAGGACTTTTTTTTTGTCTTTTTCGTATTTTGATTAGTCAAAAATAATGGGGGTCGATGATCAGAATGTGGCGAGTAGAAAAAACAAGAGCACCCGTAGGGAGATCGCCAAGGGGATAGTTCACAGCTTGATGTCTTCACAATAAAAACTGGAATTCAGCGATCTCCCCAACCCGAATCAGTGCCGGAGGGTCTTTAAAGCAAGACTAGAGAAGCGAGTGAACAGCAGAGCAAACTAATGTACAAAAAAATAATTCACGGGGATTCACACAAAAAATGCAGACATGCAATGGCGGCGTAATACAGAAAAATCAGTTAATCGGGACGAGTTTCTTCATGCGTCGAATTGCCGCGAGCAAGGGGTTGCCCTTCAAGAGGAGCTCGATCTCTTCGTACAAAACTGGATCGCGGACAAACACGTGGAACGCTTCAGCCAAACCCTCAAGCACGGAGGCATCGGCGACCGAAGTTTTCTGAACAAAAAGGATCAATTAACAAAAAAAAACACGCGCCTGATCGACAGAGCTCGATTCCTTCAGATACGCTTCGATATGCATGAGATCGTCCGGATCGCCGTCAGATTCGTCGGATTCAGCGTGGGACGCCTTCATCTCAGTTTCCAGGCGGGACGGGGTTTCGGAATCGCCGGAGACGCTGTAGGCCCCGTCTCCCCAGCGCACGTCATCTCTATCCTGGAAACCCAAGTTGGTGAGGCTAACGGGAGGAAAGTGAGGCCTCATAAACTATTGAAAGCGCACCTCCTCAACGACCTTTCGGACGTAACTCGAGGTGACCAGTTCGAAACGGCGCGAATGAACGATGAAGATCAGATTCAGGGTGTAGATCGAATCCTGCGTGTAGATCGTTTGCTGCGCTTCTGAGCCGCGGATCAGCTCGGCCTGTAAACACATTGGTTAAACGATGAGAAAAAAATAGGAAAAGAAAGCTGTGTAAAGATTAAAACTTACACCCGAAAACTTGGTGCGGAACGTGGGCTTTCCGCCCTCAGAGCCCGTGTAAACGCCCGGGAGTTGCATCTGAATAACGATTCAAAGTGAGCGTTTTCGGTTTGCGGCCGCCGGAAAAAAACTCCAAAAAGCTAACCGTCACGCCGACTCCACTCTTCGGGACCGAAAGCGTAGGGAAACGACGTTGCTGATCTTCTGGGAGAGTGCGAATGTTGTCACCCTTCTCCGTCGGCGTCTTGCCGTGTTTGAATTTCTTCAACTGGAACTCAACCCATCGGCCACGGACGGTGTTCCTAAAAATAAAATTGGGTCTGGGATAGTGAAATTACCACTGGTCGCTGTCGTGGATCGTCTGATAGACCTCTCCGAACATTGTGTGAACTTTTAGCGAACGAGTTGGCGCCTGCGCTTCGGGGTTAGGCTTGTAAGAGTCGATGTACGCGAAGCCGTAGTACTAAAAGACTAGGTTATTATGGTCAATGGTTTCAAGTGGCTATCCGCAACCTAGGTAAACTCGAAAAACCGACCCAACCGTTTCGGTGATTTGGTCTGTTCGGGATTTCGGGCAGGTGGTCATCGGACGAACTAAAGAAATATATCAAGAAGGAGCTTCTTTACATACCTTGGCACTTTGGCGTTGTCAGTTGGCGCAATCTCGGCGACAATAGCCGGGGCGACATTCTTAGCCACGGGTGTTGTAGCCAGCTGGACAGTGGCAAGGGCACTGCGGAGTCGACGGCCGGAGGCAGCTGGCTTGTGGACGGCACAGGCGCGGACGACGACAGACGAAAAGGGGGCCTTCTGGATGCTCTCGCGTGAGTGCAGAACATCTGCAAATTTCATCAAAAATATATCGATGGCGTCCCGTAAAATATACCTAGCGGCGCCAGGTCCGTTATGATGGGTGCAGCCGGAAGATTGGCTAAAATGCAAAATTGGCATGCAATTCTGCACAAAGTCTAACCGATGGGTGGTGTAGACTTTCTAAATTCCAAAATGGTCCATTCGGGTCCGATACGGAAGAAGTCGTCGCGTAATTTCGTGGCGTTATAGTCGCAGTAGATCTTGCACGTGTAGATACAATCATAACGTGGCGCCTAAATGTAGGGCATATGTGCGCGAGCGCTTAGGATACCTGAACCAGCTTCCTGCTGTCTTTGACGAGAAGCTTCGGCTTGTCCGAATTGGCGTCGCTGTGTGTGAAAAGACCCGTGTTAACGTCGTAACGAAGATCGGCGATCAGCTGAAAATCTTTCTCCGTCACTTCAATCCTAGTCGATGTTGGTGGTGGAACCATTTAAGCGCCTAGAAGTACATCAGGGCGAAAAAAGCTTTTCTATTAAACAATGAAGCCTAAGAACGCACCATAAGCCGACCGGTCCTCACACCAGCACCATCCCCCTTAGTTCTATCGCCGTGAAGGTTGCGGTTCTGCAGTTTCTTCCCGGGCTTCATGAGTTTGGTGGCGCAATTCGGGTAGAAATCATACTCCACCGAAATGAAAGCTTCTCGATGGACTTTCGCATCGCGATTGACACTAAATCGTCGTCATTGGGTTCATTTCAAAAAGGCTTTACCAGTCAACGATGACACGCATGCCGAGCCTCATGCGGCCGCCAGCTTTAGCTGGAGAGTGTACCAGGATGCCGCCCGGCTGAAAGCATACCTTGATTGTTGGCTTGCACAAAAAACTCACTTTGGAGATGCTGTACAATCCGTAATGGTCGTTCGGATAGATGAGAACGACGTAGGCGTTAATATTCGTGTCGACCACCTCCTAAAAAGCATTTTTGGCAAAAAAATAAGGTCTTACATTAGCGTCTTCCTCTCCATTCTGATTGATATCCACCAGCGGGAGTTCCTCAATTTCCACCTCTTCTAGGTCGTGTGTTGCCTTCTGCCCTTCCACCAATGGCTTCGGTGTGACCATCTCCTTGACGTAGAATCGAGAGCGCTCTTCCAGCCAGCCCATCAGCACATTAACAGGAAGTTGTTGAGTTGCGCTGATCTAAATTGGAGATGCTGCGCATATAACTGCGAGATGCTATTTCCGGCGCTCAGCCCGGTATGCTAATCGGAATTCAAGACGAAATGGGCTGATTCAAATGTGAACATCACATCTGAATAAGAGAACAATATCTGAATAACAACGAAATTGAGGATTCTACAGGGAATGCAATGCAACTACAAAAAACAGCTCCGGCAAGAGAAATGACTGCGGAAGTGGTTTCTAATTTTTGGTAGGGACCCCTGATCCCAAGATTATGTTAGGCTTTTTACCTCCGATAGGCGTAAGAACGATTTGCATACAAATTAGCCTGTTATTCCGATATGAACCGCTTATGCCGATAAGATCGTGGGGTTTGAGTTGGTTGTGCTCCAATTACGATACGATCATCCCCTCAGAATAAGCAAATTTTTGGCCCCGGCCCAGGTTACGGTAGGCCGACAATCCTGGAAGTCATATTTTTGCAAACTCGCTGACTAATGCTCGGCGCTAAATCAGGCGCTACCTACGCGGTACCTCAATTCGGGTTGATAAGTCGCGCAAAAACGGAGATAAGGCTTAGCAAAACAGTTGGGGTTGGGGAGAGCAGCCATCGCTTTTGGCAGCGCCTTCTCGAACCGCCTGACGGAGCGGAAAAGGGAGGCGAAATATTGGGGCGGGAGAAGAGGAAAGCGCCGACCCCCAGTATTTCTATCGAATAAGCCAAAGGGGGCTGGGGGTTGGATATGCGAAGGAGCGAAGGACACGTCGTCTAACATGGAAACGACATTACTGAAGCAGGACATTGTAATAATCGAAAGAATAGGCGCGATGGAGGGTTCCAAAAATCTACGCCAAATTCAAAAATCGCATGGGTATAAAAGCTTCACGCAGTTTTTAGCTAGAACCAAACAAACCCTGTTATGAATATCGTAGACGTCCGCGAAGTCACTAGAGTATCGAAAAACCGCCTTGCCAATGTGCAGATCGCGTGTGCGCGTCGTAAGTTGACATTGAACCTGAAATTGTGGATTACACCGAATGCGTCAAAAAAATTACCGAAATATCGCCTCTCCCAGATCTTATGACCCTCCACGAAAGATCCGGTGGCGGAGCGATGAGCGTCCAGTTGTCAAGGAAGCTATCAGGCAGATCATCCCTGGAAAAATCCGGACGTCGAAGTGGATAAGCAAAAACGCTTACGAATAATAGAAATTCCTAACCTAAGATATCCCTGGACGAAGTCGCCTGACATCAGCTTCTGCCGAGGCACCTCCGATCCGGCCCGAACGTCAGATTTGCAAAGGCCGAAGCCAACGACCCATACCACAAAGTGGTTATCTTTCTTCTGTAATACAGCACCCTCCACGAGGCGGCCAGTCTAAAAAGTGCAGTTGCCTAAGGAAAACTTCACCAAAAGCTTACCGGCCTAGCCGTCTCCTCATCCTCCCCATCTGACCCATCGTCAGCGATGACGGCTTCCTTCCCAACGGTAACATCTGATTTCTTCGCAGAGGCAGTGCGCTTGATAAACTTAGTTTTCTAAAGCACCCTTCAAAAACAAATCAAGAAACGTACACACTGTCGAATCTCTCTGAAATGTCCGGTATCTTCCTGCACAATGCGAGTGCTGGTGAGAAGTTGAAACCGTTTGGAAGCCCAACTCCTAAGCAAAGGTACATGGTTATAAACTAATCTGTGCCTACCATTGGAAGACACCCATCCATGACTCGTAATCTGCGATGGTCAACGTTTTGCACGCCTCCGTCAAGAAGACGGGACCGAGCTTTAGGCCCCAGATGTCATGTCCAAGACGAGAAACGACGTCTTTGATCTAAAACGGTGGTTCAAACTTCTATAATGGATTAATACCGTCAAAACCCCATCCAACTTTCGTTGGCCAGTCTGATCTTCCGGTGGCAGCTCTTGGAAGCCGCGGACATGACCAGTAGGCGCGCTAAAAACAAAGGTTGAGAATGCGGCTCGCACTGACCAAGTCTCGAAAGTGAAGAGCCTGCCCGGGGATAGAGCGGAAATGGAGCTTTGGCAAGCATTTCGCACCTCACCCCAGGTGTAGTACTTCGGCAGTCCGTCGGCCGGATCGTGGCCGAGGTAAACGGCCGGCCGGCGCATTTGTGAGTTGTTAGTGTTGGAGTAATTACTGAAAAGGGAAGATGGTGAACGAAAATTTTTGTTGCAAGGAAAAATATTATTCAACGAATGAAAAATATTCAAATCGTCGGTTGGGAATTTTAGCTCCAGAAAAAAGTTCACGAAAAATATTCTATTTCTTTTCTTCGTACTTCGTCGGAAATACGCAAAACGCGCCAATTTCCGTTGTCGGTATTTCGGCGAAAAAAATGTAATAGTTGGTAAGGTATAGGTAGGTAAGGTACTCCCGTTGTAAATATGTTTTACATACAAAACAGTTAAGATTGCGTCAATTAAAGTTTAGATTTACTGATTTAGGCGCAACGAGGCTTTTTTTTTAGGATATGACACGTTTTTGTCCCCTGAGAACGACGCAAAATTCTTTTCCATAACGAACGAAATTACGAAAGTCGGAGAACGTTAGAGTCAGCCAAAGGCTGGTGGCAACCAGCCGGGCGGAGAGATAACGCTGGCAGAGCGGAGGGAACAGACGAAACCGCGCCACCCCTCCTAAAGTATCTGCAGATACCCGACAGCCTTGAAAGCCAGCCTTCTTTCTAACCCAAATAGGCTCAAAAAGTTTATTACACGTTTGCACGGAGCGCTTCTCCCGTGAGAAAATCACAGACAGTGTTTAACTTATCACAACGTCTTCAAATCGTAATCACAAAGAATTATCACAGATTATCCATAGGCGGTAAAGATACTCCAATCTTTTGGAGAGGGCAATCGAGCTGCAGGGTGGGCGGATAGCTCGTAGAATTGTCGAGAAGCCGCGGAGACCTCCGGGACCTCGGTCTGAAAGTTATGAATTCGAGGAGACAAAACAAAGCTACATGTATGGCGTTGTCAGTGGTGAAAATGGACGTCATCCGCCGGACGTTGCCGCACTCGCCCGGTAGGCGGATTTGCGTCAAGAGCGTCGGCTTATTCTTCACCCAGTCCTAAAAAGGATAATTTGACGCAGGAAACGGTGCTGTCTTGTTACGGGGCGGGGGGATTTCTTCCCAAAAGTCGAGAAATACAGAGTAATATAATAGAACGTATTTTAGTGCGTTTTTGGTAAGACTGAATTAGGTTTCAACTGGTAAAATTATCTAGCCTTTAAAAAAATGGAAATTCCTTGGAACAAAATGCAACGTTTTTACGTTTAAGTCTAACAAAAATGTAGAATATTTATGTTGTTTTTTTCCGATTCACTCAGAAACACTTCAGCTCACCTCTGGATCCACGACAATTCCGGCTCTCTCGACATAGTGCGTGTAGTGATCGGCGTCATTTTGTGCCGGATCCAACCGATCGATTCCATATACTGATTTCCGGGTTCGTAGTCCCGTGAACAGTACGGTAGAATCGGATTTGTCATCAGCGCTCCGGGCGCAACCAGTCGCTTCAGGTTGTGGTGGACACAAACGGTTGAAGGCCGGCTCCATCACTACCTATAATAACGTTCTACCCTTTGAAAATAAAACTACCGTCTCTTCCTTTGTTGCTCGTTGGCTCTCATCGTCATTCTCATCCTCTTCTTCGTCTGTTAGCGCGCCCTTCTTGTCCTTTTTCGACTTCGGCTTTTTCTGAGGGACCGGACTGCCTTCGGACTGTAATGGAGTCGTTTTATAAAATACCGGAATGATATAGAAAATACGTTTTTTTTTCTAAACTCACCTTTCCCTTCGTCCAAAACATTCCAGTGGACGCTGCTGGGTCATTGACACCACCAATCGTAATTTTCTTCGTCTCAAAGTAGGCTTTCTAAAAGAGCTAAAATTTAGCTACATATTGATATACCTGGTTCTTCTTATTTTCCAGCGGTTCGAGCTCAAAGGCTCGGTGAAAGACGTCGAACTCGGTTTCCGAATTTGTGCAAACTATCGAGTACACGGCCATTGGATCGGTTGGCGTTTCATCCTCGCCCATCGCTTTTGGAGGAGCCCCATCGTCGATTATTTCGTATTCCTAAAAAAATCTCGACGCGACAAGCCAATGATAAACCTCCAGTATTTTTTCGAGTTCCTCTGTATCATACATCCAGGCGCAATAGTCCGTCAAAACCCGTCGGTTAGTCGGGAAATGGAGATAGTAGTCGGACGTCAATTCCCAGAGGGCTGATCGACAAGAAATTTGAGGTCTAAAATCATTCAATTTCTAAAAATAACAATTTACACCTGAAAATGCCGAGGAACAAATTAATCGCCGCTTGTTTATCGTAATCCCCGAACGTATTGCTGTAATATCGCGAGAGGGTTTGTAGGACGTCACGGGACCGTTCCTGAAAATCAAGTAAATTTTAGGTTTGTTATTTTGAAGAAACCTGTAAAGCCGCCGTCTTTTTATAAGTTTTTATCGAGTGGACCAATTGACTGCCAGCATACTGCCAAGCCAGGGTGTCTCCATGCGAGTCGTAGAGTTCCTCAAACGCACGGCAGAGCTCGCTTGACAGGTCAACGAACGGCTCGTCCAAAAGCCCCATGCCGAAAAGCTGACAAGCCAGCGCGGCTTTTCCTGCAAAAGCCGTTGATATTGTTTTAAAATTTTTTAAACCTATTGCAAATTGAGCCACATTGGTTCGATCAAGGCAATCGACACAATTTGTGCGCGAAATCCCACGTTGCAGCATCACGCCCGGATCGACGTATTTTGGCCTAGATTTCGATAATCCTTTCGAAGTCGTATTTTCTTACTGAAAGTTTCGGAAGACATCCCGCGGATTCAGCTCTTGCCGATGTGGGATTTTGAAAGTTTGGAACCATCCATGGGCCAATACAGCCCTCATCGCCGTATCGTTCAGCATCGACAGCACGTTCATATCAGGGCTCTAAAAATGAAAATTCTAAAGACTTCGAAATACTCTACCTTATTGCACCTTGCCACATCGAAAGCCACGTATGCAATTTGCTCATCGTCAGGCAAAAATTGGTTCAGATAATTTACCGTCTAAAATTGGGGGTATATTTAGGAGTTGCAATTTATACCCTCAAAAATTGTTCGTGAAGTAGAGATTCGTGACGTCGCTTCTCACGCCTTTTCACGAGATTGTAGACGACGATGGGTGCTCCATATTTTTTCAACAGCTCGCTGAAATGAGAAAAATTTAGTGGGAATTACGAACTTGTTTACCGAAAATGAGCGCCAGCGGTCTGGGCATGCGGTTCGTGGATGTCTATCATTATCAAGGGTTTGCCGACAACGCCTCGGGTTGAGGGGTCTTGGGACCATCTAGAGATGATATTTTTACCGTATACGCTTTTTTACCTCAACGGAACCGATCCCCTCCTCTGTACAAATGACGTAAAACGGCCGTCTTTCCAGCTCTGTGGCGCGCCGCGATCCCAGATGATTTGCTCGGTCTCCACATCGTTTGCCACATCACCTTCACTTTTATTGAAGGAGATGCCAAACAAAAAAACCTTTCAGATTAGCGCCTCGCTTCAAGAATCTCGTTCCAGCATACCGAGCTGAT
Organism: Mesorhabditis sp. LJ9110; assembly: GCA_038088335.1. NCBI lineage: Eukaryota > Metazoa > Nematoda > Chromadorea > Rhabditida > Rhabditidae > Mesorhabditis > Mesorhabditis sp. LJ9110. The sequence continues at coordinate 499,332 of JBBGBA010000017.1, read as the reverse complement.
CGCCGGCCAACCAGGATCAATGAAAGTTGCGTGAGTGGTAGCTCGACAAGCTGTTGGGCTAAACAAATCCCGGGTTGCTCCAAAAAAAAATACTTTTCTAAAACACACCGACAAATCCGTGAATTACTTCCACCATCCATCGCTCGCTGATAGCGTTCTGGCGCAATGGTTCGAGCAGGAAGCCATTCCAAACGAATCTAAAAAAAATACTTTGACCGCCGAATCGACCGACCTCGTATCCGCTGAGCTCTTCTTAAAGCCACCCTTCTTCCAATCGCTCGATAGATAATTTTCCTAAAACAGCCCATCAATTTCTAGCCGGATTTACTACCTGTAAGCTCCTCGACAAATCGTAGGTATAGGAAAAATAGAAATCCGTCGACAAATCCACAGATTGGAATATTTTCACGTATCGCTGCTCTTCGGCGCTGTTCGGTAGAAGACCATCGACCGCTAAACTCTTTTAAAACAAAAAGCTAACGAATACTCGCCTATGCTAATCAACGCGACCTCAGCGATTTTGTAGATGGAATGGTAGCCGACTTGTGCCACAATCATTGCCTTGGTGATGACCTAGATAAACCAATTCCAGAAGATCTTGAATACGTTACGATAAGATAGTATCCCTCCGTGAATCGGACGACTCCGAGGATTCCATAAGCATTTGGTACGCGGGCTATGATCCCACTAACGACTTGTTGCCGACGGCCGTTCGATCCGCGTTGTACAACTATAGATCGAAATGTTGCTTTCAATACACACATACTCGAGCTTCCCTCGGACACGGTGGCCAATAATTCCATAATTTCCGCTTCGGTGTAGTCATTTTCTGGCTCGCCGGTGAGTAGGACCTTCGATTCCAACCTGGACAGCTCGTTTTGAAGGAAAAGATAACTGTATACCGATCTATCTTCAGCAAATTGAACTTCTTCCGGCTATAATCGCTGCCGACAATGTAAAACTTGGTGCCAGTTTCATAGACGGTCACTCGGCGCAAGCGTCCCGGCATGCACTACTAGAATCTTTTTATTTTTGGTCCAGAAATGGGATATGAAGTCGGCTGCCGGATGAAGCCGAAAGCGCGACGCACCATTCCTATCGACAATTCAAAACATGGCGTAACGCTTTCCGATGAAGCCCGATATCTGTATCTATTCGCTTCTGAATCGTCTACCACATTCCGCTAATATAAATAAAAGAAGACTTTATTCAACAGCATCACACGCCTAATGACCCGGGGATAAAATGGGAAACGAATAACGACGGATCAAGCATACAAAGAAGAAGTACTGAAATTAGCGATGATCACGCTCGCGACTCCTTGAACGGCGACGCTCCCGGGATCGAGATCGACGGCGTTCCCTGGAAATACAAATTACAAGTATATCTTTGAGGCGCAAAACCAACCTTTCTTTCGAGCGACTTCGCTTTCTTTCCCTATCCCGGGAGCGGCCGCGTTTTCGTTCCCTGGCGGGGCTTCGCTTGCGTTCCCGACTCTTTGACCGTTTTCTTTCACGCGACTTGGACCGCTTTCTGAAATTAATTGGGTTTTATTACGTCTAGCCTCTCAAAATGAATTCAAAATATATCAAAAATTAGTAAACGCTTGAAAAATGTTAGTCGAAGACGTCAGATATTTAAAAAATTATGGTTACCTTCAGGGACGTAGCGTAAGGTGGGCCCCCCCCCCCCGAAATCGGCCGGGGCCCGAAAATTTCATAAGGGGGGACCCTTATGATTTTTATTTTCTCAAAAATTTTGCTGCTTGCGGCGCTATTTTTTCACGTTTTTACTGCTATTTGTAGAGCTATATTTTTCCTTTTTGGCGATTTGTCCGACGATTGGAGTCTTTCAACTTGCTCTTGTCTTTCTCTGACTTCTTATCGCGCTCACGACTCCGACTACGCTTCCGCTTCCGGCCCTCATCCTTTGTCGAGCCTCCAGCTTCAGGTTTATCTACTAAAAAGCGTTGTGAAACCAGTTTAGAAACTGACTTTTAGTGGAACCATCAGCATCCGTACCATTGCCCTCCTTTTTCGCCTCGCTATCGCCTGAAAAACGACAACTAAAGGTGTCTACCCATTTTGCCTAATTCGGCCCCAAGGCACCACAGTGCGAATGGGACCGCATCTCATCAAATGAGGTGAAAATCAAAATTCAAAAACTTCCGCTTATACGAAAAAACTACCGACACCTACCTTGCGGGAGTTGGGGCTTCACTGGAGGATCAGTGGGCTTACTCTTACGCATTGGGAAACCCAATGGCACTTTGAAAACAGCATCGTCGACAGCAGGTGGGGGACCATTAGCATCGCCATTGCCGTCCTCAGCCTCTCCTTCGCTCTCGTCGCTGCTACCTGCACCAGGGGATGGTTTGAGGGCAAGAATCAGCTTCTTAATTTTGAAGAGCTGCGCTAGGCGAAAGCTGGGTCCGAACTGCTCGAGCTCGATGGAGGCGCTGTTTCTACGCTTTTTGGAAGCAAAAGGGTTGATTAAAAACCAAAAACGGGCGTGAACTCCTCGGGGAAGAACGTTTGTGTTTCGCTTTTTTTTTTTTCCAAAAAAAAAAAATAAGGTCCTAAATGAAATGCTTTGGTCAGATATCCTGCGAGAACCGAGCGACCCGACCTTGCTGGAGACGCTGATATCGATCTCACGAGAAAAAAACAAAAACGCAGCGGTTTTTGAATACCATCAACTTCGCCAAGTAATGCGCCAGAGCACGGAAATGCCGCAAATCTTACAAACCAAAAAACCCACCAAATGCGGCGAGAGCGGCAAGTGCAGAGGTCTTTACGATGATTTTACTTTTTGCTGGAAATCACCGTTAGACAACAAAGACCACCAAATAATTGGCAGTGGAAAATCCTAGAGAAAGACCACAAAAACCTGGTTCATCCTCGTCGTAGTCGTCGCTAAGTAATCGATCCGTTTTCAGCTCCACTTTTTCCAGCTTCTTTCCGGGGGCAGGAGGTGGGGGTGGAGTGGGTGATTTTTTCTGAAAACACATTTATTTCGATTTTTGCGAGACCAAACCTGTTCTCTTGGAGTTGGTGGAATCTCCACATCATCGTCCTCGTCAGAATCATATTTCGAGCGCTCGTTCGACGTTCTTCGATTGGCCAGAAAAATCGGTTCCCCGTCCAGTTCATTCGGGCTGCGGCTGCTAGCTAAATGAAAAGTGGCGAAAGTTCTTGGGAAATACCTGACGCCTTATCAGCCTCCTCTTCATCGTCGCCATCTTCTTCTGAACTAGAGTCCTAAAAAACAGTAAACATTTAGATTGTACAACCCACAAATTTGCTCTTTCCAGCCAAGGCCCGTTTTCTGGCTTTCGCTTCCTCGGCGAGCTTCAGCTTTTCCTCTTTTTCCTGTTGCTTCTGTTTCTCGCGTTCAGCCTTCTCCAACCCTTCCAAGATCCAGGCGGGGAGTTTTTTGCGTTGTTCTGAAAAAGAAATGTCGATTTTTGTGCTAATAATCTACCGGCTGAGATCCCGGGGAACATTGGTTGTTCGAAAGGTTGTTGGGGTGGGAAGCCGTGGCCAGGCGGCGGGATGCCCCGTCCACGGCCCATTGGTGGTGGAAAACCAGGTCCCGGTGGGCCTCCATAGCCTGGACCTGGTGGTTGGAAGTGTTGCTGCATCAGTGGAACCGGGCCTCCTCTGGAAAAGTGTGTTATAAGTCCACGAAAATATTTAATCTTGTTCCGGTTCTGCAGATTGTAGTCAGATTGTAGTTTCTGCCTATTCTCGGTTTTGTCTAACAGGGTAACTTGCCAGCTGGCATTTTTTTTGATAGTCCATTTTCATCTCCGATACGTCGCTGATTCCGAGGCGCTAATTACGCGGGAATACAATAAAAATAAAGAAAAAGAAGGGTTTTCTGCCCAATTAAATCGGGAATACTAGAACGGGTTTTTTTGTTGAGCTTTCAGAAATAATTTGGAAAAATACTTAATCGTACTAAGGCCATCGCAATGCTTTGAAAATGTCAGGAACTCACCTAGCATTTGGGGGCGGCGGCCCCGGCGGAAACCGATTCGGCGGTGGTCCAGGAGGTTGAGGCTCAGGGTACGATGGCGGGACCCAATCGTCGGGTGGGGGCCAAATCGGCGGGGCAGCCATCGGGCCATCGTAGTCATCACGCCATCCGCCTCCTCGGGCGGGCTCTCGGAAGTCGCCGTATTCATTCGGGTGATGGAAGGCTAGAAAATCACGGTAAATCAGGCCAATTTCCTTTACCTCGATCCATCGGAGGAGGTGTGGGAACGGGGCCATGATTTCGTGGCGGTGGGGGTGGATGGAAGCCGGGTGGCCATTGTAGATTTCCAGGCCCCGGCGGGTGTGGGGGAGGGGGAAACGGTCCGCCGCGTCCGTATCCATTCATCGGAGGAGGTGGTACCATTCCGGCAGCTGGAAAATAATTTTAAATACGTAGATTCTGCGTCGTGATGAATTTTTAGACTAACTATATTTCAACAAAGCTTACGAGGCCGATGAAATGGCGGCGCTGGTGGGTAGGGTTGGTGTCCGTAGGGACCGCGCGGCCCTGCTTCCCACTGGTTTTGAGGTGGCGGCGGAGGAGGATGATGTTGCGGAGGTGGAACGCGACTTTGGAACGTCTCATTGCTGCTGACCGACGCGAACAAGGATCGAGGAGCTCCTGAAAATCGGCATTTCACAAGGCATTTCTTGCTTAAAGATAGGATAAAACATGTAGCTAATGTCTAAAAATATACCATTTCCAGGATGCCGCGGCGGGGGATCATCAGACTTCATCGCCACCCATTGCTGCGCCAGTTGTGCCCAGTTTACTAAATAAACAATATAATCATAGCTTTGACCACCAACCATCTCCATGAGCCATATTCTGATATTGACTCCATTGCTGCTGGTCCATCACTTCGGACCTAAATTTCCAATTTTCGGAGGTTCCCCCACATTTCACAAGTAAACGGAAGAGGAAAAATGTGAAGGGATTAGCGGTGGTCAGAAAGGTAAACATTGCTTAAACTGCGAGAAATGAGCTAATCCGGCTGAGGGGCGGCGGCGGAGGAGTTCATTTGCTTGACCGGCTTTTGGCGGTGCATTTTTTTGCTTTTTGGCGCGGGGGAATTTGGAAAAACGCGTGTTGCAAACGAACAGTAATTTTTTTTATGGCTTTTGAACTCGCGCTAACTCGCAATCCACCCGAGTTTAGAATGCTCTGTTGAATAGATCCCCTAATTTTCACCTTCAATTTTATATTAGCTCATGCTCAGAAATCTTGGGCCAGGACAGACTGTAAATATTCCTCCCTTCTTTCACGCATCTAGCCTTCAATATCTGGAAAAAAGGACCTTGACGCTTCAAGTTTGAGCTTTTCCCCCCATGAAAATGCTAATTGCAGTCGACCGGGAGTTGCCGGTAACTCGCCAAAAGCCAACTGTGCGGATTACCGAAGCGCGGAAGACGTTGTGCAAACAGGCAGCCGACGGCATTGCGGGCCCCCACCTCGGTCTCCCCGTCAAACAGAAGCCTCGTCCCTCACCCACCTACTCCTAGCCGGCCAATTTTCAGCGAACCCTGACCCGCTGTGTGTTCGGGTTTGACACCTCGCAACCGCGCGGGCTGGGGTTTCCCCGCCGAACGCTGGCTACTTTTTCTTGGAGTTACAAGAAGTTTGGCGGTCCAGCGGTGCCGCTCACTGCGGACTTTCTCAAACGGTGTATTTCTACATGTCCGTGCCACAAGCTTCAGCGTAGTTTTACGTGGGATTTACTATAGACGCTGAGCTACGTTTTAGATATACGCACGTACAAAAACTGCTAGACGTGACGTTTTTGGAGATTATTTGAGTTTTTCCTAAGAAACAGATAACTTTGTCGGAAATAAGATAGCTTTAAAACCCGCGACCGGATGGGAAAAGGAAAAGGAAAAAGAAAAAGTAAAGTTATCGTTTAGAAAAGCCTTAGTTTCCTTCATCGGCTTTGGGCAAACTGTCTGACGTTTTTTGGAGATTCTTTCAGCTGTTCCTACGGCAAATAGATCGCTATTTAACGTCAGATTTCAGCCTTCTATAGAGAATAATAATAAAATTCGATAGGTGATTCGATGGCCGGCTAGTTGGAAAAGCTTCAAGTTTTTTGTGCCGCTTTTGGGGATTGACCGACTCTGTGCAGCCGCCTACCCTTTGAAGGGCCCAACTACGGTCACTTTCGTGCGCTGACACGCTATAGCAAACGGGAAAGGGGCCCACGACAAGAAAAATAGTGAAAAATTTTAATAAAAAAAATAAAAAAAAGAACTTTAAAGAATAAGAATGTAAATTCTGAGACCAGCATGAACCCTTTGGATCAATAGCAAGACCAAAGGAGGTATTATACCTTTCCCAAATTATACCTTGGCGCACCGTCTATCGCATCGGAAAAGGCTTGATAAAATCAACTATAATAATTTTGCTGTGGTCTCTGTCCGTCTGTCTGTCTGAAGCCGAATTCAACTCGAAGGGGAAAGGAGCTAGAGCTTAGCTCTCTTCGGATTCGGATAGAGCGTGGTCAGAAACCCCCAAACTGATAAAAAAATTATGAAAAAGTTTTAGTTTAAATTATTAAAATTAACTTTGAAAGTGGCGCCTTAATAAAACGAGTGGGGGCCCCTCTCCCGGGAGGCCACGCCCCTTTCTCTTCGCCCTCTTCCCCAGGCCCTTTCCCGCCCCCAAATAGCTTTTTAAGTTACTTTAATACTTTTAATACTTTTTAATACTTTTTAATTATGCTAATTAATTATTTAAATCATCTGAAGCCATCGGGAAGGTCCTTAGGTAGTTTTTGAAGGGGATTTCAGCCATGGGGGGTATCTGAAGCCCTCAGGAAGGTATTTAGGTAGTTTTTGAAGGGGATTTCAGCCATGGGGGGTATCTGTAGCCATCAGAAAGGTATTTAGGTAGTTTTTGAAGGATTTCAGCCATGGGGGTATCTGAAGCCTCAGGAAGGTATTTAGGTAGTTTTGAAGGGATTTCAGCCATGGGGGTATCTTTAGCCATCAGGAAGGTATTTAGGTAGTTTTGAAGGGATTTCAGCCATGGGAGGTATCTGAAGCCCTCAGGAAGGTATTTAGGTAGTTTTTGAAGGGGATTTCAGCCATGAGGGGTATCTGTAGCCATCAGAAAGGTATTTAGGTAGTTTTTGAAGGGATTTCAGCCATGGGGGTATCTGTAGCCATCAGAAAGGTATTTAGGTAGTTTTTGAAGGATTTCAGCCATGGGGGGTATCTGTAGCCATCAGAAAGGTATTTAGGTAGTTTTTGAAGGGGATTTCAGCCATGGGGGGTATCTGTAGCCATCAGAAAGGTATTTAGGTAGTTTTTGAAGGGGATTTCAGCCATGGGGGGTATCTGTAGCCATCAGAAAGGTATTTAGGTAGTTTTTGAAGGGGATTTCGGCTATCGGGGGTATTGATGGAGTTGGGAAAGGATGTGGTGGAGTGGGACATGTAGGGTAGCTGAGCAGATGGTTGCAGTCGCGAAGCGACTGTAACCATCTGGTCCAATACATTTAAAAATACGCTGGTTTTCGGATATTTCAAAAAAGAACAATTAGCAGCTGTTTGCGCTTATTGTCCCCGAGGGGCCTGCGTGGTGGTCGGGGAACCGAATCAATTTTCCGCATGGGAGAGAGAGCAAAATCCCAGCAACACCGGGGACAATTTTTTAAATTGCCATGTTCTTTTCGGTGGAGTCGGCTAGATCTCTTGACGCTTTGACCTCACGGGTTGTAAGGGCACTTTTAGCCCGATTCCGGTCCCAAAATTCCAAAATTCAATCGTTTACTTTTTTAAAGGGGCCAGGAAGCGTGTGAATTATACCCTCATTGGATCAGTGTGTCGAGGCGTCACTCCAAACGGCCCATCATAAAAAAAAATACAAAGATGCCGACTTAAGTAGGCAATTTTCAACAAAAATGCGCCGAAAATATTTTTTAAAAAAGTTCACTTGAAAAGCAGTTACATTTTACCAAAACACTATTAAAAGACTCGCTATAATATTACTACGCATTTCTGGACCTATGAAAAAGTCGCCTCCCCCCGTTAACGCAAAAGAACCCCGTAATTCTCAAGGTCTATTAAAAGTACAAAAATATAGATTTTTCGACAAAAATAATCGATTTTCGATCAAAATGTCAACCAGCATTTTTCCATTTCTTTTAATTTTGTTTTGCCAAGTTGAATCTAGTTACCGTTTACTAAAAACACTATTAAAATCACCTGCCTTCACGGTCCCTTTTAAAAAGCCCCACCCTATTTCCAGGGGTCCAGCCCGAGCCCGAGCCCGAGCTGGTGCTCATAAAGTTTCCCGAGCGCGCATCCAAACGCTGCTTTTTGTAAGTGTGGGGTGGATGTGGTCGCCAGGGCCGTAAATTGATCAAAAGTGGCGCGGGGATCAGCGAGAAACATGTGCTCGCAGAAACCCCCGCGCCCTGGGTCGCGTGTAGGCGCGCCCTTTTCTTTCTTTTTTTTGTTGATGGCCGTTTGCCCCCTGATTTTCCTGTGGTGGGGGCAACGCAATTTGACCAGTCTTTTTCTTTCTGTCTCTAGATTGTTTCTGTTTGACTTGTTCGTGATCTTGGGAAAGGTTCGTCCAAATAAGCGACAACTTTGAACGGACGGTTTGAGGCTTGTTTTGCCCGCTATTAGACCGATATAAGCTAATACATAAAAATGGATAAATTCTCTACCATGACTTCAAGATATCGACTTTTTAAGGGGCTTTTGCTTCCGAAAATTTCTATCTATTTTCATTTATTTTATGTGAATTTTTTAGAGGTTCCCTACATTTACAGGAACCTGAAGGCATGAGTATGTTTTTGGGACCTATTGTATTATCAAGGGGGGATAGTTTATCTGGGTTTATCGATTTTCTGACTTTTTATGGAAATTTATAAAGTTCTGCGGTTTAGAAAAGGTAAAAATGCCTCTTTTAGATAAACATTTTTATATGAATGAAAAATATGGTATGCTTCCCTCCCCGATGAAGCCCCCCCCAATAATGAAAAAGCACCGAATTTTGTTGGGCTAATCTAATCCCAACTTTTGCTGTCCAAACCTATTGCAGCTCCAGATCCAAGTCCTCAAACCCACATTCCACCCATCTTACTCATCGAAATCTGATCCGCGAGACACTCGAGGTGTTCCCCCAATTGAAACAATCCCGGCCGGGCCAGCTGCACCCCGTGCAGTTCGACGCACGGCCGTTCAGAGCGTGCACGAGCTTTAAAAGCTATAGAAAACGCTTCCAACACTTCATTATATAAAAGTTTTTTTACGAAGTTGTGGGGAATTTTTTGCTTTATCGAACTAGAGCGGCGATTTTCGAAATATGACCCAGGGGAAAAGTTATCAGCAAAAAAGGAGAAAATCCTTAACATTTTCTATGGCTGGTTTTTTAACGCTATAGAAAACTCTGTCAGCCGCTATTCCTTAAAGTTTTTTATACTAAAACCAGGGTTGAAAAGCCGCTTCGCGACTTTTCAACCCTGGTCCCGTCTGATCCCATGATATTCTGCGCTTTGCATAATTCTCACGATTTTCGATGACAAAAAATGAGAAACGCTACCTCTCTTACCTTTATATAGGCTACCACAACTTCCGGCGCATGCTAATTGTTTCCTAACAAAGAGGGTCCTGGATTTTTCAACAAAAACTTAATTTTAACGTCGAAAACAGCTAATTTTTGAAAATTTTGTCGGTGTGCAGTCATCCCAAGGCCATTACGCACCTAATGACGTATCCTACATGCCCCTAGCTACCCCCCTAATTGAGATAGTACTGGAACACGCTGACGGAAGTTGCATGCAAAGTGGCACACACACACACACACACAGACACTATTTTTTTATATATAGTAGGATGTGCAGAATTTTTTTCTCTATCGAACTAGAGCGGCGATTTTCAAAATACGGTCAGGGGGGAAAGTTATGAGCTAAAGAAGAGCGGCGCTCTTAACATTTTTGGGGAGTGGGGGAAGCCCCTCATGCGCGCCTTCCCATAGATCTGAACGGCCGTGGACGCTAAATTTACTTGAATCGACAAAGTCTGGGCACTGTTTGCTGTAGCCGAACTTCTTGAAAATGTTGTTGCTGAAAACGAGTTAACTCGATATTTTCACCGAAAAATGTAAATCCTCAATAAAGCTCATTTCCTGGCGCCATTTTTGTCTCTACTGGACCGCAAAAGCACATCGAAATTCCTCATTTCTAGGTAGTTTATGAGCCGGTGCTGAACATACAAGCACCACCGGCCGTTGCTCCTCTCCGACGGGTCTCTCTTTTACGAAATGCCGACCCCGACCACCGTCAAGTTGTTGGTCGACGAGACGAACGAGGAGAACAAGCTCGCGTCGCCGGCAGATCATGGTTCGTCTCAACGTTTTCAGTACCGATTTTTCTTATCTGTGCAGATAAGTATAGTAAAATCATAGCAAGTTGTGCACTGGTCTTTCTAGTACAATTTTGTCAAATTTAAAGTGGAGAAACGATTTTGAAAATGTTAAAAATTGTCTAAAGTTTTGAAATTTCGGTCGAGAATCGAGCATTTTTAGTAGTAAAATCGTATTTTTGCATTTTATTACATTTTTTTGTAAAGTGTAACACCTTTTTTAGTCTGGAACGACCCACGCCTGCCGCATAATCGACGAAAATCCACTGGATGTGCAGCGATATGCGCGGTGGCTGGTGTGATGTTTTTGCTGGGCGTGGCGATTGGAGTTGCCGTCTACACGTACCTTACGCCTGGTGCCTTTTCGGAATTGGTAAGCGGTTTATGGTGCTACCTTAATTTTAGCTGAATAATTCTTTAATAAAATATAGCTTATTTGATAAAATTCTATTAGTTGTTTTTTTGTTTTATTTTGTTTTAGTTGAGCATCGGCGATTCTGACGACGACGGCGATTCATCGGACGAGGATTTTGAGAATCGAGTAGAGCAGGATTGTCCCGATTTTCCATGGTAAAATGGCGTAATTTAAGCTTTGATGTAAGCTAGAGTATAGTTATAGCGTTAAAATTCTAGATTTTACGATAGACTATCCACATTTTAGGGATGAAATACGGCTGCCTAATGACGTCGTCCCAGAACATTATAATATAACGATTCACCCGGATATTGAAGACCAAACGCTCACCGGCCAAGTCACGATCGATTTGAGGGTATTTTTGCACAGTTTCTGAGTGATTTGTACCCAAATTCAGGTGACCAACCAGACATCAGTCATCGTGCTGCATGCGAGTCGTCTGAATTTGTCATCATTTTACATTAATGTTAACAACAAGAAGGTTGACGCCGAACACGTAAGTTTTAGAGCCTTTTGTAAGCTAGCAAACAACGTTTGCGATGTTTTGCAGGCCGTAGTGAGTGGTGTTATGTAGCTGAATCTATTCCGTGCTAGGTAAATTTAGGAAAAGCGGGAAGCTTCCGTGTTAAATTTTTTGAGAGCTTTAAAAAGCTTAGAAACCTTAGAAATTTCAAAATACCCAAAAACCTTGGCAAGCTAGCAGAGAACGTTTGGGATTCCTTAACTGTCCGCAAGTACTAGCGTAATTGAACTCAACGGTTTTACAGCGATTTTTTCAGACCTCCTGCAACCTGCTCCAGCAATGGGCATTCACGCTCGAGAATCCGATAGAGGAGGACGATGAGGCGAGTTTCTTTAATTTTAATCAAATCTAAAGATTGAAATACTTCAACGCATTTTGATACATTAAATAAAAGGATAAATACATCCGTAAATAGGTTGTTCTCGGAATGGAGTACGACGGGAAGGTGTTGGCCGACATGCATGGGTTGTACATCAGCACGCATCACGATGTGAAGGGGAGGAGCTGGTAGGGTTGTTTAATTTAGCATCATTTGGCCTATTAATGCGCGGATCGATACTTTTTATAGCGTATTTTGGGAAAACAGTGGCTCACAGCGTATTTTAGGAAATCAGTCGCGTCCCAATTCGAGCCAACCCACGCCCGAAAGGCTTTTCCCTGCTTCGACGAGCCAAATATGAAGGCTACTTTCCAGGTAATTTTTAGGGCCATGAAAAATTCGTTTGAGTCTATTTACTGGTTCATTATAGTTTTAATTTAGTTTTTTTTTAAAATAAAGTACAATTTAGCTCTCCGTCGTGCGCGGTCCTCACTACGTCACGCGCAGCAACATGAACCTGCGCGTGAGCCGCGAGCGCGCCGAGGACGGGTGGAGATTCTCGAATGACAGGCACTTACCATGCACTATTTTTTGTCCATCCGTTCCCGGCCTCACATTAATGCTTTATTACATCGCTAAAATACCCTAAAAATTATATAAAACCATCTCTCCCGATTTTTTTATAGGGATTTTGAAGGCTGCAAGCTGTTTTTAGCCGAAAATTTAGTTTAAAAAGTCGTCAAAATTAATTTTTCGGTACTTTGAGATAACCTTGGAGTCTTCAGATCCTTTTAACAAGGTATATAAATTTTATTAAGTTTTTTACAGCCTCTACATCGATGTTTTCGAGCGTAGCGTAAAAATGTCGACGTATCTTCTGGCAGTGGCCGTGCTCGACAATTACGATTATATGAAGAGGTTGACAAAGTCGACGCAAGAGCCGATTGAGGTTAGAAAATCTCTTTTCTCTCTCTCTCTCTCTCTTCTCTCTCTCTCTCTCTCTCTCTCTCTCTCTCTCTCTCTCTCTTTCTACCATATCCCTTTCAGGTCCGTCTCTACGCCCCTCGTGACGTCCTGAAGGGCCAAGCCGATTTCGGCCTAGATGTTGCCGTTCGAGCGCTAGAATATTTTGAAGATTACTTTAATATTTCTTACCCTCTCGAGAAAGTCGGCAAGTTTCATTAATGCATCAATTTTTGTGATCTAAAAATTTCTAAAAGGCATGAAAATAATTTTATGTATTTTAGACCTTCTTGCCCTTGACGACTTTGCTGAGGGCGCCATGGAAAACTGGGGATTGGTCACGTTTAGGTTGGTATTAAATTTCATAAAGGATCGCTGCTAGCTTGCCCCTGGATTTTGCAAAATATCTATGAATTTTTCACTGGCGAGTCCCTTTTGAAATTCAGAAAAGCAGAGCAGAAATTAGGAAGAGTTGGCTTTTTTGGCTTAAAATCTTACTTACTAATGCCGACATTTAATTTCCTCACTGTTCCCGGCTAGCCTGCCCCATTTTTTTTCTCTCAGGATTTTGATAGATTTTTAGGTTGTAGGGCCCTACCTTTAAAGTGTTATATTTTTTAACACGTAACTTTTTTAGAGAAAGCGTTTTTATTTCCTAAAAGATCTCTGATGTTTGCCCCCAGTTTTTCAACATTACTATGAATTTTTAGGCTTGTTTAAACCTATACCTTTCAAAACCTATATATTTTTTGAGACTCGTAGTTTTTTTTGATTCCTCAAGGATTTCGGCTAGTTTGCCGTCAGCGTATTCAGCATTTTTGCTTGTTGACACCTTAAAAATGCTATATTTGATGCAGACATTTTTTGGATAAAGTATTTATTTCCCAAAGAATCTTTGCTAGCTTGCCCATAGATTTTAGGATTTCTTATGGATCTATTTGACTTGTAGCCGCCTTTAAAATGACGTCAATTTCCTTAATTTTTTAGAGACTCAGCCCTGCTCTACAACGAGGAGACGTGCAGCACGCTCAACAAGGAGCACATCGCCTTGGTCATTTGCCATGAGATCGCGCATCAGGTACGGTAGTTGGGGCACGGTGTAGAGTGGAATTCAGTGGTTCGGGAACCTGGTGACGATGGATTGGTGGAATGATTTGTGGCTGAACGAGGGATTCGCGAATTATATGGAGTATCGATGTGTCGATCATTTGTTCCCGTCGTGGAATATTGTGGGTTTTAAATGATTAAATTTGAACCTTTTTGAATATGATATTTGTATTTAGAATTAATTATATTTATGCGTTTTATTACCTTCTTTTCAGTTTCAACGTTTAAACTTTGATGTTATATAAAAACACAAAGTTTTACCATAATTTCGTTAGTTTCTAAACGGATTTTTAATACATTTACCTCGATTTAATTAATTAATTTTTTTTTTTTTAATGAAAATTGCGTTTTTAAACTTTTTAATCGTTCTTAAGGCTCTGATCCAGAGTTCATGCTCCCTTTAAAATTTCTCTACAATTCCAGATGACCCGTTTCTACGCCGAAAACTCGGGCTCGGCTATGGACCCGGACGGCTTGACGTCGTCTCGCCCGATCAACGCTGGACTCCAAAATACAACTAATATCATGTCACTTTTCGACGCGATTTCTTACCATAAGGTCGGTGGATATTCCACGGCTTCTAGCCACAGAAAGAAGTATGCGATTGAGGCTGTTTTGGCACCATTCGCAAGATCATAAAAAGGGCGTTGAATGCTCATGCTCAATTTTCGAAATTCTGCATTTTTCGGGTCTTAAAAAAATTTTCTGATACAAAAATTGTCAAAATTAGCAAATTTCTCTTTAAAAATCGGTTGCTGCGAGGCCTAGGATCCAGATAAAGGCCATAGCTTTGTTTTCCTTTTCAAGAGCTTTACTCCTCCAAAAATCATTGCGATCCGAAACACCTGACGACTTCTAGACGTTCAGAAAATACCTTTTTTGCTCTAGGCCGCCGCCATCATCCACATGCTCCAAGGTCTCGCCGGGGAATGGTATTTCCAGAAGGTAAGTGGAATCCTAAAGAATCGCTGCTACGTACCAAATTTTCAGGCTCTGATCGAGTACCTCAACAAGTACAAATACGACAACGCCAAGGGGGAAGAGTTGTGGAGGGTGGTTGAGAAGGTATTTCGAGGGTTACGGTCTAGATTGGGTGTTATTTAGCACGCATCACTTCCTCATGGGGTTACCATTGAGAATTTGGCGGAGGCTTTTACAACTCAGGTGGGTATTACTCTCTCGCTCTCTCTCTTTCTCTCCCTCTCTCTCTGTCTTTCTCTCTTTCTCACTCTCTCTCTCTAACTCTCTCTGCCTTTCTCTCTTTCTCACTCTTTCTCACTCTCTCTCTCTTCTCTCTCTCTATCTCTCTTCTAGGCTTCACTGCCCCTTTAAAACCGACTTCAGGTCGGCTACCCATTGGTGCAAATCGGCTTGGTCAACAACGACGAGGAAATCCTAGTCCATAACCAGGTAGCTACCCTAATTACCGTATCACCATTTTCTAAAACCTGCCCTAACTACCGTACCTCATGCTCCTTCCAGACCCGCTTCCTTTTCAACAATGACGATGAGGACGAGGATGATCTCGAGTGGCCAATCCCAGTCCATATTAGAACTGATGAGAAGGATGAGGCGCAGCTCAAGTGGTTGAGGCCTGGGGAGCAGAAAGGTAGGGCAGGCTAGCAGGGATTCGTTGGGATGGAGCGGGGGAGCAGGAGCTGAAGTTTTTATCACCTCGTGCTCCATTCCAGTGCACTGGCGCCTCGACTCCCCAGCCAAATGGGTGATCGCGAATACGGGCGGTGTCGGGTATTTCAAGGTGCTCTACGACAGGAAGATCTACAAGGAGCTTGGCAAGCAGTTGGAGGGTGATCATACGGTAGGGTTTAATGCATTTTTTTGTTTTTAAAGGGACCGAGAAGCCATAAAACGGCCCAAAACCGCCTAAAGCTTCATAAAAACAAGTAGAAATTTTGCATTTTGCAATAGTTTTTGGCTGCTGGGTTCCTTTAATCAAAAATTATTTTTTTTAGGCAATTACTCATAGTAATCCGTCTTACTGTATCTTTTAACGATGGGCACATTTTAGGAAATCTCAGCCATCGACCGTACGATGCTGATCACTGATGCCTTCGACTTCACCAAGGTCGGACTGCTCGACGTCTCGACGTATATGGACTTGATACAGTATGCCAAGGGTACGGGTTTTTGAGCTCTTTCCTGAACTCTCTCTGGTATCCAGCCCTTACTCAAGAATTTCAGATGAGCGAGACCGTATGGCCTGGTCAGTCATCAACCAGCAGTTGAAGCAGTTGGAGGACCTGCTGAGTGAGACCGACTATTTGCATCTGTTCAGGGTAAAAAAAAGCCTCGTTCTCTTCTCATACGTCGGTAAGTGACCTAATTTTCATATTCAGGACTTCCAACGTTCCCTGATCGTTAAAATATACGATGAGGTTGATTGGGACGATGATGAGGATGATGATAGTGATTCGGATGAGAAGGTAGGGGAGCGAGAAGAGAGGGAGAGAGAGAGAAGAGAGAGAGAGAGAGAGAGAGAGAGAGAGAGAGAGAGAAGTGAGAAGAGAGAGTCGAGAAAGACGAGAGTGAGAAATTAAAGGGATAGGGGCGGCATAAGTCAATCGATTACGCGAGGGAAAATGTCTCTGCGCCTCTCCTCGCGCTCTCCCTGTTGGCTACTTGCCAATTTGTTGATGGGATCGACATGCCGTCGGCAGCCCTTTAATATTCATTTAGGACCCCTCGCGGACCGGATTCCGCCAAACAATCCTTACGCTAGCTTGCCGACTTGGACATGGCGACTGTGCAAAACAGGCGGTGATCCGCTTCAACCAGTGGTCCGTGCTGGGCAAGAAGTGAGTTTTGAAAGAGAGCGAGCGAGAGAGAGAGAGAGAGAGAGAGAGAGAGAGAGAGAGAGAGAGAGGAGAGCGAGAGCATGATAGAGAGAGACCCAAAACTCATCCCCGCTTCCAGAGCAGCCCCCGAACTCCAGAACGTCATCTACGAAGAAGGAGTGAAAGCTGGAGATACGGGCACCTGGGAAAAGGTAAGCTACGGTACTTTCCGATCCGTTTTAAAGGAACCTGCAAGTGAGCCATATTTTTAGACCTACGCCGCATACCAAAAAGCGACAGCCCCCAACGAGAAGCAAAGCCTCATGGAAGGGCTGGCCGCCACGAAGGACCCGAAACTCGTGCATCGACTTTTGAGGATGACCCTCGATCCGAGCGCTATTAAGGTACGGTAATTAGGGTAGATACCGTAGTTGCGGTAGGGAATATAGTAAGCTATAGGACCAAGATTTCTCCAATTTCAGGCAAACAACGTGCACCGTGCCTTCTCAGCCCTCGCCGAAAACGAGCTGTCCCGGACGGCCGCCTGGCGCTTCTTCAAGATCAACTACGACGAGTTTGAAAAGCGGTATGGGTGTACGGTAGCCGGGTCACTTTTTAGCTTTAGGTTGGGCGCGGGCAGCAATTTACTATTCGCCTGCATTCGCGGCCTGGTCGAGAAGACGAACACGCGCCACGATCTCGACGAGTTGAAGGAGTTTTTGGCGGCGAAAAAGGTGATTTTGATGATCCATTTCTTGCTGTAGGATACTTTACGGTATTAGATACCGTAATACATACAGTACTGTAAGCAAAAAAAGTGTATTTTTCAGCTGGACAATAATAAGATGAAAATGCGACAACTGTACGAGAACATCGAAGTGAACATCCAGTGGCGCGAGTTGAACGAGGACAAATTTGAGGTGAGATTTTTTGATTATTTTAAAGGACGGGTTACGGTACTTTTTCAACTTAATGGTATCGGGCAAAGTTGTAGTTCAAGTAATTTTCTAAATTTAATTTCGAATTTGCCATAGATTTTAGTTTTCCATAGTGATTTTAGTTTTTTAAAATGTACTAAATTTTGGTTCTTTTGCATTATCGGGGGGGGGGGCTAAATTTTTGTATCGGTATAAGAAGCCTAGTAGCCGCAAAGTAAGTATTTTAGTAGTTTTTTAGTAAAATTTGATGCTATTTCTATTGTAAAATATCTTAAAAAAAGTTGGAAAATGTTGAAATCATTTCGGAAATCGGAATTTTTGTATTTTTTGTAAAATTTGAGTTTTTAAGCTTAGGAAAGTATCAAAAAGCTTAGAAAAACGTCCGCTATTTTTATTAGAAAAATTGGAACCAAAGGAAAAATTTGTCACCCCCGATAAGGCGAAAGTACCTTGATTTTGATTTTTGTGATTTTTGGACCTGAAAAAATCCATTTTTTTTGCAGGAATACCTACACGAGTGGGACGAGCGACGCCGGCGAATTCATAGGCGGAGTAAAAATCAATAATTTCTTACCTTTTTGGCCTTTCATTGTTTTTTTGCCTGCAAAGACCATTCCCTCTAGTCCGAACAATGATCTTCCGATGAATATTCCCCCAATTCCCAAAGAACCCATCTCTTCCCGCCAAATTCCACCATCACCTGCACTGACTGCCCGATGTCGGCGCGTTTTTAGGGTATTTTAAATTGCTGAATATCTGCCTTATTTCAGTTTATATAGAGTTATTTTTGTTTTGAGGCCTTGAGAATAAATGTTGTTATTTTTTACAATGCGCTACAGTACTAGATTCTCTACCCGGCTCAGTACAGAACAGTACACTACACTACAGTACGGTACAGTACTCCTTACGCGACAGTACTCCTTACGCTACAATGTTCAGAACAGTACAGTACCCTTCGAATATATTGGGTGCGCTACAGTACTTATACGCTAGGGTACTCAGTACATGACGGTCCGCTGCAGTATTCGATAGCGTATCGTATTCAGTACATTACAGTACGATACAGTGCTCTATACACCAAGGACCCTATCGTAGACGATAGATTACAGTACGCTACGGTACTCAGTAGATTACAGTACTATTTTCGGCGGTTTTTCTAGCACGCTAATACTAGCACAGACTTTAACCTTGCACTTTGACCAAACACGTACGATACAAATTTCCGAAACATGCAGATGTGCTACCCTACAGAACTCTTACAATTACAAAAATCCTTAAATTCAATTGAAAACCCTTAATTTTTCCTTCCAGACTCCATTAAGTTCCGCTGGACGGTGGGGGACAGATCTGTGCCCCCACCCAGATCCAATGCCCCGATTCTTGGCGTAGATCTGGAGCCCTGATTTTCACGCGCCCTCCTGCCCCAGGCCTCTGAAGCCTCCGCGCGGCTTCTTGGGTATCGATTTTTTGGCATTGACTTCTCCTATCTTTTTCTGGTTTACTGCTTAGGTCTAGACTTCCATGAAATTTTCGCCTTAAATTTGCCATAGTTTCGCTGCCATTGATAGATTGACAGAATTTTGAAACTATGCAAATTTTTTAACGAATTTTCCGGAGGTTGGGTTAATTTTTATAATTTTCTTGCTGGCACCATCCCTTTAAAATGGTTTTAAAACTTTTGTTCGTTTTAGAATGTCAGAAGACAAAGAGCTGCGTCGGCCGGTCGCCTCGAAAAAGGACATGTTCCTGTGGTGGGCCGTCAATTTGTCGGCTGGCTTCTTTCTATCTGGTAGTCAATTTTAACGGTTTTAATGACACCTAGATATCCGTTTAATTAATCATATATAATTATCCGAATATTTATATTCAGGTGCGCACAACGTTCTGTTCTTCGCCTCCGATATCCACACCCCAGTCATCCATTTTATGCACCACGCATCGACCGCCGTATTTTTGTTCCTGTTTTCGTTGGCGGGGATTATTCCCAAGGTAAGTAAGCTTTTCTTAAAAATCATTGCTAGACTTTTTTTTGTGTATAGTGCCCATTTCCTCAAAGTTTGCTTCATAGCCCAGTATTTTCTACCCAAATTTTGGCGTTCCGGGCTTTGTATCTCCGCTCCCGCTTGACCTACAGGGAAGTAAACTATACCAAAATGTTCGTCTTGGTTTACCGAGTATTTTGGTGTACTTTTTAGTCTTGTAGCACAAGAGAAAGTCGAGATACAAAAGTTGAGGTTGGTAGGGGGGGGGGGTATCTGAAGGCCTACCGGCCTTCTATTCCCCCCTATTTCTTTTCGACCTCAACTTTCTATTTCCCAAAGAAGGTTCGAAAACGGGCGTCGAGTTCATCTCATTTGCTATGGAAATTGATTCCGTCAATGGTCTCTGCTAGCCTGCCCTCGAATCACCGGCGAATTTTTCCGAAATAATCTCTGCTAGCCTTCCTTTCGCTACTTGATCGTATTCTCAAATGGTCTCCGATAGCCTGCCTAAATTCCTAGAAAGTATAGATTTTTTGATTGGTTCCTAAATGATCTCTGCCTGCCTGCCCTTGTAAAGTTGGCTTCATCCAATCGTTTTCAGCACCCTCCCCTGCCAATCAAAGAATTCGCGATTCCGGTGGCCGCAAAAGTCTCGAAACGTTCCTCTCCTCCATCGTCCATTCCCAAAATCGGACCGGCGGATTGTACGTCTTACGGTAAGATGAGCAGCCTTTAGAAAGCAACCTAAAATTCAGAATTTTTGACGTCATCACAACGGTGGCCATCGTCTACTGGGGGAAGCAGTTCGGGTTGAGCGACAAGGAGAAGCCGGCCAATAAGCATTTGGTCGGTATTTTGGGGGCGTAATTAGTTACGCAACGTAAAAGCGGGCTTGAATGTTGCGTGTCGAGCTCGTGGAAAAAGCCTGCCTTCTCAATCCCTTTAAAACCCCGATGTTCCAGCTCCTCCTCGGTTTGGCCGCTTCCCTTTCATGGCTCGAATTCGGCCAAATGGAGTACACCTTCTTCAGCTTCATCTGCTCCCCATTATTGGCCCTGGCTAGAGCATATTCGATTTTGAGCGTCTGGAGGTAGTTTTTGAGCATGAGATTGCAAAATCAGTCTCAGATTGGCCCAAAAGCTGCGCCCACCATCGCTTGATCTCCTCACAATGTACTATTGTGGATTGACGGCCTTGGCTCTGGCTCTCCCGGCTCTGATCTCATTCTCAAGTCGAACCGTTGAAGTGACGGCTTCTTGGGAGAGCATTGATACGGTATGTTTTGAGCGTATCCTCTCGTAGCGTTTTCAGTACTGGGTTTTGAGCTGACTTCTTTGAGGACTTTCGTGCGTAGAAAATCGGCATGGGGGAGCTAGCAGAGACCTTTGGGGGAACTTCAAACTCATGGAATGGGTTTATCGAACCTACAGGGTGTCCCATAAAAAAGCACCCCTCCCGCATTTCGCCATATTACGTCCGATCGGTCCCAAATTTGGACTAGGGGTGTATTCGACCCTAAATAACCACAATCCTGAGTTATAGCCCGCCAGCTCCAGTAGTTTTCGAGATACAGCAAAAATAAACTTTATGATCCGTTTTTCGTAAGGTTTTAATGGGAATCGACCCTTCGAATATTAAGTGAAAATGAAGCGGCAAGCGTTCTTTACCCCTAGGAATTTTTTCCTGATAAAATAAGCAAATAACCGTTAATTTCAACAATTTTTGTAACGCAAATTCATTCCCGATATCAAGCGAAATTAGGGATTCGTAGCCGGAAGTCGATGCAAATCGATGCAAAGTCCAAAAAGATAGCTGAAAAAACTGTTAAGAATCGCCTAAAAAAATAGTATTTTGGCGATAACTCGAAAACTACTGTATCGATCGGGCTATAACTCAGGATTGTGGTTGTTTAGGATCTGATACACGCTTGTGCAAAGTATGGTATCGATCGGATGTAACACGGCGAAATGCCGGAGGGGTGCTTTTTTTTGGGACACCCTGTATAGGTAGGCTAGCAGAGATCCTTGAGGAACTGTGAAAAACAGATATTTTCTGTAACAATTTAAATACCAGGGCAAGCGAGCCGAAACCTTTGAAGAATTTCCAGGCTAGCTAGATGAAAATCGTCAATTTAGTGGATTCGAAGAATACGCAAGCCAGCAGAGGCCATTTAGGAAACAGAAAAAACTAATACGAATTTCAGGTGTTGATGTACCTCTCTCCCATTTTCATGGCCTCGGCCCTCTACTCGGAACTCTGGCTTTGCCTCGTCGCCGGCCCCAAGACCTTCCAGGTACCTTTAAAATCCCCTAGATTCCACCTCAATCCAAATTCCAGGTAGCAGAGCATGGAAAGTACTTCCTGGCGTCCCTCGGGCAGTGGATCATCCAAAATATGGCCCATCCTTCAATCCTCGCCCTGATCGGAAAGATATTGTTTGTTGGATCGGCCGTACGTGCCGTGGCTCATGGTTTTTCCGAGTGATATCTATACGGGCATTGGGATAAATTGTCGTACCTGAAAGTATCGTAGCGTACTTTGGAGCTTTATGGAATGGATGAGGTATAAAAGGACCTCCGCAAATACCCCATAATTTTGGGGAATTTGCCTTGAAAGTACCGTTAAAGAGCGAAATGTCGAAAGTTGCGCGTGCGACGCGAAAGGGCCACGAGACGTCAGGCGAACGCCGCGTTATCGTGTCATAATCGACTGTGCGGTCTGCAGGTTCCTTGTTACGGCTATAGAAAAATCCATCAGGAAGTCTAACCTTGCCAATCCCTTTAAACGCAAACATCGCCTCCGATCCCTCAAGAAACGTGCGATTTCCCCATCCGCCGCACATAGATCATCGGCCTGTTGACTGCCTCTCGATGTCTATAGGAAGGTGATGTTGGTGTGGATTCACAGTGGCAGCAGCTGTCCGCCCTGCCGAGGAATAAAAAAAAGTGGAAACCCCCCGGGCGCGGGGTACTCAAAAAACAGAGCCACGGAGGGGCCCGAGTTTTCAAAACAGCCGATTGGGTTTCGGGGCCCCCGGGAGCCGGAGGAATTTACTGCCCAAACACACAGTTGTATACCGGTTGAGTCATGGGGGTTTTGAAGGGAGGAGGAAGTGAGGAAATATACGAGACGGCTGTCTCGAAATTGTCGCACTAACGCGAGATAATACGACAAAGGTATGGAAATATATACGAGAGCGAAAATTTAACGTCCGTATCGATTTCTAGCTTATAAATTTACATTTTTATCATCCTATTAGTGCGTCGGGGCCAAGGTATTTTGCGACATTTTGCGTTCCTGACCTTTTTGCATTAAATCCAAATTGCGTTGCGGCCGCGTTGCGTCATTTTAACCAACTTACGCAACTCTAAAGGTGTTCGTAAGGCAAAAACCTCCTTCTCCTTCTCCTTTTGCGACTTTTCAACGCTGGGCCTCCCGTTTCGCAGCCTTAATCCGGTGCCCCAGTTACCGTACCCCTAGCGCGAGATATTGGAGCTCTAGCCCAATAAACCTAAAGCAACAGGTGATCCTTTTAGCGCATCGCGACTGCGTTGCGGCTATTTCTGCTATGTCCCTGCAACGCGATCGCTACGCATGAAAAGGAGCATAAGATCTGGCAGTTCTTCTCATAGCAGGACCTGGAAAGTCAGGAGTCGGTCCCGGCTATTTTTGTGAGTTTCGGGCAACGCCTTGGATGAATTATCTCTATCCCGTGACCCAACTACCGTACTCGAGTTTGCCCACTTACTCTGGGGCATAAAAATCAGATCCCCCCCAGTGTTTGGGGCTGCTCATCGGGTCCTCGGAAGTCCATAAAAACGGCTCAGTCGAGTGGCCGGGTAGAGGAGAGGATCGATGGGTTCCAGATTGCTGTAATCCCTGAGGTGGCAAAATTCGACTGCCGATCCGGTGAGAGAGTATCCGCTTGGGAGGGGGTAGAGGGAAGAGCTATCAGTGGGGGTATTTTCAGCGTTGGGGAGAGAGAGAGAGCGAGAGAGAGAGGGAGAGAGAGGGGTGAGAGTGAGAGAGAGAGCGGGAGAAGAGAGAGCGGAGAAAGAAAAAGAGTAGGTCATAATGAGTATCAGTAGCGTTTTCACAGTTGGCTATAGAAAATCCGGAAGAGAGAGAGAGAGAGAGCGAGCGAGCGAGAGAGGAAGAGAGAGAGAAAGAGATAGAGAGAGCCAGAGATTCCGAGCTATCAGCGGGTATTTTCTGGCTTGGCGAAAAAGGAGAGGCAGAGAGCACGAGAGAGAATGCCTGTCAGAGAGAGAGAGAGAGAGAGAGAGAGAGAGCGAAGAGAGAGAAACCCAGAGATACCGAGCAATTTTTCATCCTCCCTAGGTGGCCCTCCTCCCGTTGGTGAGTTGAGGGGGCGGTCTATTTGTGCCCTGAAAGCATGAAAAGGAGGTGGATCTCCTCCTCCCTCAGTTGGTTGGGTGTGTTGTGTGCTGTAATGATGGCTCAACCCCCGGGGGCTCGAAGCCGAGATCGACAGCCTGCTGAGAAATTGGGCAGGGCCAAAGAGGCGGCAAAGGAGGAGGAGAAGCCGGGGAGGAGGAGGTGGAGCTCGAGCTCCTCCACGGCCCAGGTGCCCCCACCCCCCACCCTACTCCCCCTCTCAACCACTATCAAACGCCAATAATCCGGTTTCTTTCTGTCTTTTAGCTTTTTCTATTTCATGAATCTCGCTTTTTCTGTGGATCCCCTTTCCTTCAATGGTATTTTAAAACGGCTGAACGCTATCATGTATCTTTTTAGATCCAAAATTAATGCAGAAACTGAAAAGGCGATTTTTGGCTGATCCTCGGCCTTGATTCCTTTAGGAGGATGGCAACGCCGTAGACCGCGAGTATCATCGCACAAATCCAAAACCAACGATTCCGACATAAAAACTATTTTTTTTCCCAACATTTACCGGCCTTCAAGGGCCATTTAAAGGTCTGGAAAACTACAAGTAGACCGACCATATCCTATTGTCTATCTTGCATAAGTTAAAATTGTATTGTATTGTATTTTACTGTTCATTCTCACAAAATAATGCGGTTTTTCCTAACCTTTTGGTG
The DNA here is from genome assembly GCA_038088335.1 of Mesorhabditis sp. LJ9110. Lineage (NCBI taxonomy): Eukaryota > Metazoa > Nematoda > Chromadorea > Rhabditida > Rhabditidae > Mesorhabditis > Mesorhabditis sp. LJ9110. The sequence goes on along the minus strand of JBBGBA010000017.1, from coordinate 474,816 downwards.
GCATAATTTTGATGACTGTACGTTTGCCTTCCCGCAACCTTTAAAAAGTTACCTACATCATGGAAACTTTAATTACCGTACTAAAAACTCTTAAGAAACTTTCTCTTCGAAAATCGAACCTCGGCAGACGGCAGAGCTTCGATGTTTTCAAAATTTCTCAAAAAATTTATGCAAATTCCGCATTTTCGATTTCTCTCTCCCCCCTCTCTCTCTCTCCCTCTCTCTCTCCCTCTCTCCTATCGCTATATTTCGTTCTCTCCCTCTCTCTCTGTCTCTCTCCTATCGCTATATTTCGTTCTCTCTCACTCACTCATCCTCTCTCGCACTCTCTATCACAATCTCTCTCGCTCCCTCTTTCGCTCTCTCTCTCTCTCTCTCTCTCTCTCTCTCTCTCTCTCTAGTTTTTTCTCGCTGTCGCTTCAAGCATATCCTAATTTGGATACCCATCCATTTTCTTCCAGGGAAATCATGCCGCCGGCCGCCGAGGAGATCGAGGAGGAGGAGGAGGTTGCCCGTAAGTTACTTAGCCTTTAAACTCGCATCAATTTCAATTAAAGAACGGTTGAAGTCCGGGGTACTGTAGCATTGAACGTGTCAAAATCTGAAATAAAAATAGCTTGAAAATAGCCCCCCAAATTTGTGCAATTCTGGTGTGTTGGTGTTTCCTGTCCGCTAAAGTACTGTTGACCCTCGTTTCGTGTCTTGTCCTTTTCTCTAAACAGATGCAAAATAGGGTGGAAAGGGCTTGTAAGCTCTACAGTAAACTATGGAACTTGTTGCTCTAATTTTGGGAGGAATTCTATCAATATTGATTCAGAAAAATCCGGAAAAATCGATAATGGGCTTTGTATCAAATGAAAATTTTACATTTTGGTTTCCCCAAGAATCGCTGTGAGCCTGCCTCAAAACCGGAATTCGCTAAGCTTACAGCAGCATTTTATACTATTTTTTTCTGGGTTTGCTTTCGTCAGATAACCCAAAAGCTAGGCTGTGTTGTGTAAATAGGGATGTCTCGTAGCCCCCTCCCCCCTTCTATCAGTCCATCTCCATCCTAAATACACAACACTGCACAACCACCCGGTAAATATCATAATTTGACAGCCGGGGCACGGATCTGGTCCCACCTCGAGCTGGGGGTTTCAGCCTTCGAAATCTACGAATTCTTGTCTCTGCTTCTCTAATTCTCTTAACTCTCTTGGTTAGGTCGTAGTTTGAGGTTCTCCTAAGCCTAGGCCTAAACCTAAAAACTTTACAAATTTTTATTCAAAGTACAAAATATCGAATTTTTGACCTAAGAACCCGATTTTCGAACAAAATTCGAATTTTAAGGGTTTTTACTTGAAATCAATAGATTTGGCTAAAAAATACTCTTAAAACACTATTACAACTTTACTAGATATTTCTAGGGTTATGCAAAAATACCCGGCTCCCCCGATAATGCAAAAGTGCAACTTTCGCTATGGCAGCATTAAAAAAATGTATTTTCCGGTGTCCGGCCGAAGCCAACCCCCAGTCCAACCCCCACCCCGATAAGGAAAAAGTACCAGTTTTCACTACGGCCGTAGTACGCGATGCTACAGCTCCCATTTCCGGCCCCTTAAAAACGATAAACTACAGTATAACTGACCGCCTAACGTGATTTTTCGCCAGCTTTTCCCACCGATATCCCCAATATCCCCTCATCTTCCCCTTCCCACAAATATTTACCGTACCATTGAGCCCTACTTTTTTTCGGGGTGAGCTCCCCTGATTTTTTGTTGAAATCCAGGGGGGGGCACTCGGTTCGGAGGTTCGGTTAGTAGATGGCTTCTCACAGAGGGGGGAGGCTTCTCTTCAGATTCACAGCCCGAAAAACGGTCCCGCTCGTATTTGCTCCCTATCCCCCACCGGAAAAGACGATTCTCCTTCATTTTCGACCAATTGCTTAGCAAAGGGTTTTGGGTATTTTTTTAAGAATTTTAAAGGAGTTAATTTTAATTAAGTTTCGAGCTTTATAGAGCATTAAACAATTAAAAACCTATTTTCCCCTCGATTTTTTACACCTTTCTATAAAAAAAGATTTTTTTTATAGATGATTTTAGAATTTTTCGGCGGTTTTAGAGCGTTATTAGCGTTTATTAAATCGCTTATTTTTATATAAATAATAACCATATTTTTTGGCATACTTTTCCGTATTTCCCGTCACCCTGGGAATTCCCAGGCCATAAAATCTGGGCAAGGATGGCCATGGTAAACGATCGGTTTTCCCATTTCGTATCATAATTTCGAAACCTTGTAACTTTTCCTGGGTATCTCTCTCTCTCTCTCGCTCTCTCTCTCTCTCTCTTCTCTCTCTTCTCTCTCTCTTCTCTCTCTCTGCTTGCCAGCCTCCTTAAGACCGTCAAAATCACCTAGAGATCCAGTATTTCAAAAAGTAAAAAATCCTACTTCGCCGGGGATTGAACCCCGGTCCTCAATCTGACAGTCTAGCCCACTACCAATCGGCCACGCAATTTTTCTTGCAAAAAGTGATGTAATTTTTTGTTTCTGAAAGCCCCGTGGAACGCGCGGAGTTCACTAATCGTACGGCCAAATACTGCAAACGCTAGGTTGGGAAAGAGGAGTAGAAAAGAAAAGTAGTGAATAGAAAAAAGAAAGGGCGGGATGGGTAGTTGGCGGTGGGTTCTCTATTTGTAGATAGGAGTGGGCGGTGGCTTCTCCCTTCCTTTCGGATCTCCCCTTCCCTCCCCCTCCCCTGCTACCGTTCCGTCGATCCAGAGGCCCATCCTCTGCCCGGGTCCCGCCACGAATTGCCCACTCCCCCTTCGATTCCTTTTCGATTAATCGACACGGTGCGTTTTTGGGGTTGGATTACGGTGGATTACTGTAGCTTTCGGATCATAATTTCGAAACCTTGTATATTTTCCTTCGATTACTGTAGCTCGCCCGTTTTCATGGCGTAACCGATTTATGAAATGGGAATTTTTTGTATATAAATCTAAATTATCTATTTTACCTTCCAACACTGGATTACGGTGGATTACGGTAGAACAATTTTCTATTTTCAGGAATTTTCTAGCTAACGATTACTTTTTGTTTTTTGCGATTTCGGGAAATATTAAGTTTTTATGCGGAATTTTCATGAATTTCCTAGCATAATCGATTGTACTAAATCGTCATTTTAAAATATTGCTAGTTTTTCACTGTAGAAAAAAGTTACTAGCTAAACCTTCCCCTTAATTATGCAAATTTCAAAATCATAAAAATAACGCATTTAAATAATTTTCAAAAAATTTATAGCTTTTTCGTGCCTTCTACGCCCCTTTAAAATGTCCATTGTCCGTCCTTGTCCAATTTACGTCATGTCCATTTTCAGAAAATGTTGGGCCTCTCGTACGAGCAGCGGTCGTCGTTCCGCTCCGAGCGCTACAGCGTCCAGGGGAGCAATTCGGAACCCAAAAACGGTGCCCCCTCACCCACCGTACCCCAATCCGGATTCCCCTCTCATTTCTACCCACAAAAGCAGCAGTGGCCCGCCCTATCGCCCCGTCAAGCTGAAGCCGTTCAGCGGCTCGTCCCCAAAAAAATGGGCAATTCGCTGGTGCCCGATTTCCCGTCAGAACATCGTGAAGGAGGGCAGACAAAGGCCCAGGCGTCACCTGGCGCTGCTCAACCAAACCAGACCACCTACAAGGAGTTCATCGCCGCCCCAGTGTCACCGAAACCATTCGGAAACTACCCGGAATTAAAGAATGTACAACTCTATCGGGGACCCTCTAATATTTCCACTCCCATGCCAGTTGAGCAGCAACAGAAACCAGAAACCAGACCCCAACAAGCTCAGCCGGTTCACCAGATCCAGCCGGCGCCTCAATTGCAGCAGGAATCTGTGCCTGGTTAGTGTTTTTGGTTGAATTTCATTAATTTAAATGTAAAATAACAATATGTATGCGTGGTAGAGCCGCTTGAGAGCATCTTCTAGAAGTTCAGGCTCAGCTAGATGTTCAAGCTCATGTTCTAAAGCTGCCGTTTTCTATTTTTACGGCTAAGGCTCTAGCATGTCATCTGGGAGTTGAACATCATGTTCCAGGAGTTCGAGCTCATCTTCTAGGGGTTGAGGCTGATTTTTGGAGAACTAGACGTCATTTCTAGCAGTTCAAGCATTAGAAGTTCTCAGTCAGAAGAGTTCTTTTAAGAGTTTAAGCTCATGCTCTAGAAGTTCCAGCTCATGTTTTAGAAAGTCGAGCTTGCCCGGTGGTCTTACATCATTCTCTAGAGGTTACAGCTGACCTTCTAGAAGACGTCGCTAGCTTTAAAAGTGGGATAGGTCGGCTGCTGGCAGTTTGACCTCATCTTCAAAAAAATGATAGTTCAAAATTCCTTGGTGGTTCTTTCTAAATACCTCATCTTCGTGGAGTTCAAGCACCTGCTATAACAGGATTTTTTTGGCGCGGTCACCTTCAAGGAGTTCGGGTTCTTTTTCTGAAAGCTGTAGATGCTCATTAGAAAGCGCGGAGAATCCATTATAGAATTTTTAAGATTTTTTAGTGGTTTTTAGGGAATTTTTATTAGCACTTTGAAAGCTCCAGCCGCCTAATTAGCTGTCTGTCCGCCTTTATTTCAAATGTTTATTTGTTTGTCCAGCTTTCCATCCGGGGGCTTGTTTTCCGTGCGTGAAATCGCGGCGTAGTGCCGTGTAGCGCGGCGTCTTTTGAGTGTCCACCCTCGCTTGGGCCTCTTGAGTGGCCAAATGGCCACCTGGGGGCCCCCAATTGACAATCAGTGCCTCCTGAAAAACTAGGAGTAAACAGATACCGAAATTGCCCCCAATTTTCCGAGCTTTTTTGGCCCTCTTTCCCAATGATCGGCTTTTGATCGGTTAAAGGGATCCGGGAGTCGATATACCAAAAATACCGAAAATGCCGAATTGGAAAATACCGAGTTCAAAATGCTATGCAAATTTAAAGGTATTAAAATCGACAAATCGGGCATTTGCATGGCCGTGTAAAATTTTAAGTTTGTAAGTAAGTAAAAGAAAGTATTTTGTATGTAAATTATGGAAAATCTGCACCGATAAAATAGGTATTTTGAAAACTAGGGAATTTTACAAAAAAAAATGCGAATCAATTAAACTACGGTAAATATCTAATTTCATTAATGCTAAGAATTCAGATTAAATTAAAACTGAAATTTGTATTTTTCAGAGCAGCCAAATGCGACGATGGAGACGAAGGTCTCGGGCCAGGGCCAGCCGAAGCGCGTCGGCCGCTGGACCCTCGCCCAGCTCCGTCAGACTGATGGTACGGTTGATCGGGCAATTGAGAGTCTTTTTCTGTTAAGGTATCATCCCGAGCCAGGCCGGTTGGAACAAGGGAGACTCCCAGAAGCTGATGACCAACTTCGGTACGCCCAGGAACACCAAGACTGGCGTCAAGGCCGAGAACCTCAAGGTGGGCGGCTGTCTTTTTGAGCGGGTTTTTTCCATTTGCAAAAATGAATTTAACCGTTTACGGTATGATAATTAAAGGCAGAGTATTTTTATGGTATTTGGTTGCACCTTAATGGTTTTTAAAACAATTTTCCAACCTTTATAAATGTAACCATTGAAAAAGTAAAAAAATACAAATTTTGTAATTTAATTCCTGATTAAGATACCGAAAAGCCGGTTTAATTGAAAATAAAATTTTTTCCGTTATTTTTATTCAGAACACTAAAATCGATATCAAGTAATTACGACGCCAAAAATCGATGTAACTCAACTTCAAAATTTTTGATGGCGTTTATGCAAATTAGATTACTTACCCATTAAAAACTGCCATACGTCTTAAATAAGGCAAATAACTGTAAAAATTCGAATTCACTATTTATTCCTAATTTTTTTTGACGATTCGGGCCCTATTTCTCTTCCCCAGTAGCAGAACAACGTCTGGAAATCGCCCAACAATCCCCTGGAAAATCATAGAAAAATAGAAAAAAGCGCCTAATCGCCTTGTTAAGCCGAGTGGGAGTACTCGCCAGCAGGGCGCAGTAGTAAATGGGCAAATTGGGTGGGGTCGTGGCTGCACAAACAGATGCACCAAACGATTCTCCTTTTTTTTGTGTGGGAGCGACAAAAGAGAATATACGTAGTAGTAGACGAGGAGCAGCAGCATAGTCACTCGTTCAACCCGCATCGATTTATTCTGCTATTTAAATTCTAATATATTCGATATTAGGTGCTATAAAACTATTAAATTTTATAAAAATTTGAATGGCGCCCCGAACTCATCGGGTTCGCTTTGATATTCTGGTCGGGAATAACTATTATGAATATGAGTATCCTGTAAGTTGGATCTTAAAAATTGCCTTTTTAATCCCATGTACTTCATTTTCGGCGCGTCCATGCAAATTTTTTTATATCGTTCTGTTTCTCTGTGTTTCTCTCTCTCTCCCTTCTCTCTCTCTCTTTCACTCTAGCCTTGTTGCGCTCTCTCGCAATCTCTCTACCTCTCTCTCTCTCTCTCTCTCTCTCTCTCTCTCTCTCTCTCTCTCTCGCTCTTTCTCCCTCCCTCTCTCTCGCTCTCGCGCTTTCTACTGGCCGGCCTCTAAAATCCATAAGCAAAAACACTTACAAATCCCTTTAAAAGCCCGTTCATGAGAAGAACTACAAAGTACAAAAAAAATTGATGGTATAGCATCAAATCTATTCTTTTTTTCAGGAGATCCCGGAAGATGTTCTGATGCGCACCCACGGTGAGGTCCGCCTCCAGTCCGGTACCAACAAGTATGCCTCCCAGGTTGGTAGATGAACGTATTGCAAGCAGCTTCGTGTCACCACCCCTTTAAAACCGTCAAATAAATTATATCGATTTTCAGCGTGGTATGACGAACTTCGGTTCGGGCCGTGACGTTTGCCGCGAGTCCGTCCGCGTCAACCAGAACCCCACCGATCTGCCTGTACGTTTTTTGAAGAGATTTGCATAATTTACATTTAAGCTTAAACTTCTGGATTCTGACTTCAATGGCCCTTTAAAACTGGTTTCTAGGAGCTGCCGGAGGAGAAGATCCGCCTCTCCGAGGGTATCGTCCGTCTCCAGGCCGGTACCAACAAGTACGACTCGCAGAAGGTATGCTAATTTTTCTAGGGTATTGGTTTTAGCATTAATAAATTTAGGTATACATTTGAGTACTTTTGCATTATCGGGGGTGCCGTTTTGATGGCTTCGTCGAAAAATCGAATTTTGTATTTTTTAACTAAAAATTTGTAAATGTGTACGTTTATAACGGTAAAAATAGCTTAAAATGACTTCCATTATTTATATTAGAAAATTTGAGTACTAAACAAAACATTGTTGCCCCCTGATAAACTCCGCCGCCGCCCCCTCGATAATGCAAAAGATCCAAAATTTGAATATTTTTGTTTTAGGGATCCAATATTTTTTTAATTTTTATTTACTGTTTTCCGCGCCTAATTAGCATATTCCAGGGTATGACGTGCATGGGAACTGCCCGTCGTGAGACCACTCGCATCAAGGATACGGCTCGCCCAGACTATGATCACGAGAGACCCGATCAGAGCGAGATCCCGCTCCAGTCCGGAACCAACAAGTTCGCCTCGCAGAAGGTGAGCATCTACCGCCTAGACCGTTCATTCACCTCAATTTAGGGAATGACGTGCATGGGAACAAACCGTCGTGAGACGTGCCGCATCGTCGACACTGCTCACCCGGATTACAACCCGGAGTCGTCGATCGATTCGTCGACCATCCCGCTGCAGATGGGTACCAACAAATATGCCTCGCAGAAGGGAATGACCAGCTTCGGACAGGGACGCTGGGAGGTAAGTAGATGAGCTTTGAACTTGTTGAAGTTGAGCGGTTGCTAGGGTTTTGTCGAAAATGTCGAAAATCCCGAAAAAATCGTGTTTTTCCGGGTCTTCCTTTCCTTCTTTGCGTTCCATTCCGGAGTAATTGAGCCGTTTGAACTTCTTGAAGTTGTTATGTTGCTGCGATTGGGTCGGTAGTGCGGAAACGTCAGGGAAATAAATTTTTACGGCTTTTCCGCTCTTGAAAGCACGGACAGCTGGTAGATGAACAGTCGGACCTGACTAAAAATAAAGCTAAAATTTGCCGAATTATTTCTAAAAGTCGGCCTGCTAGTAGATGAACTCGAATAACCCGAGCCAGAATTATTCCAATCTATATGAAAAATCGGACAGCCAGTAGAACCGTTAGGCCGTCTTGCAAAACCGGATGGCCGGTAGATGAACTCCCGAAATGCAAACAGACAGATGAACGTCTTGCAAACAGATGAAGCACGAAATTTGAGCCAATTGTATGAACCGTTCGGAAAAGTCGGCCAGCTGGTAGAACAACCGCCGGTAGATCAACCATTTAAGCCCTAAAAACTTCTCGGAGACTTCTATCCCCTCAAAATCCATGCTAATTTGCAGGTGCTCGACCCGTCGATCTCGTGGCAGAACAGGAAGTCGCAGGGTATGGTCCGTCTCCAGTCCGGAACCAACCGATTCGCCTCCCAGGCCGTAAGTTACTATTTTTTGGGAGTTTTGATTCGAACGTCGAAATTCTAATTAATTGTCGGTATTTACTAAACGTTTTCAGGGTATGACCGGATTCGGAACGATCCGAAACACGACCTACGAGGCCGAGGCCGGTGAGCTGCCGTATGAGGACATGAAGAAGTCGGAGACCATCATCCCCAGCCAGGCCGGATGGAATCGCGGAGACTCGCAGAAGGTAACATTCTAATGTCATCATTGGCTCATTAAAAAATTTAATTTTCATTTCGCCATTATTCTACGGGGCAATTTTTTAAAGGCATTTTAAAATTTTTGCAATTTGCATACGGTTTTTCTTGATTTGAAATATGCAAATTTTAAAAACTTTCTGTTTCGAAAAATCTAGAATTTCGAAAATGCTCAAGCAAAATTCGATTTTGAAGTTTTTGAATTATGCAAATTAGGTTAGCGAATTTTGAAAAACGGCGATTTTGCTGTAGTTTATCTAATTTGCATAATTCCACATACTCCAAGTCAAAACTTGGTATTTTTTGTAATTTCGTGTAATGAAAAATATTTAAATCAGGTTTTAAAAATATATAGTTTACGTAGTTAAAATCGGGCTTTAAAAAGCTTTTAAATCGTAAAATTACAAGAATTAAATTCATAATTATGCAAATTCCCCATTTGCAGAACATGACCTGCTTCGGCGCGTCCCGAGACGTTAAGGGCAAGCATCTGAAGCGCATCTGGGAGCTGGAATACCCGGAGGAGGCCGAGATCTCCTTGATCGGCTGTAAGCCATCAACAAGGAGCATCACCTGCCGTCCACTAAATGACAACCACGCTACCGTATCCCCCCATCTATCTAGCCATCAAGATGTGGGTCCCCCCGTTCCTCTACTGCTTTCAAGTGAAATCGTCGGAAAATCCCAAAAAATCCTCCATTTTCCATATTCCCTGTCTGCTGCTAATGCTGCCCCCTACCACCATCTATTCGAATTCTATTTGTGTGTCATTTCCCTGCCTCCATTAACCCCCCTCCAACCCCCCGGCTGTCCAGAGGAATAAAACGTATTTGGCATCGAAAAAAATGTTGATATCGGCATGCGCAGGTAAACAAGCAGAGAGCATTGAGGAAGAGAGACAAAAGAGGAAGAGGGAGAGTGAGATAGAGAGCGAGAGAAAGGGCAGAGAGAGAGAGAGAAGGGCGAGAGAGAGCAACCCAGGGTAGTCTAGCAGAAATTCTTGAGGAATTTAAGGTTTCTTCAAGCTATGTAGCAGAACTCATGCGAAAAACCGGCAGTCGTGGAGCATGCTAAGGTTTTTGAGGAATAGGTAGATTGGCTAACTAAGGTCAGAAGCAGAGATCTTTGGAGAATTTTTTTTTTTCTAGGCAGCAATTCTACATACCCTCAAAAAATTTATACACATTTCGAACGAAACCAAAAAAAGACTAGAAATTTATGGCATAGATAAGAAAGTAGAAAAGAACGAAAAATGAATGAGAATCAGCTCTTTTTGGGAGGCTTAGAACACAGCATCACAACCCGTTTTGTCGTCTTCGATTGGTCTTTGTAGTTTTTCGAACGAATCAGATGGATGCGAAATTGATAATATGGAAACCGATACATTCTGGGGCGGTTCATCCTTGATCAAATTTGGGTATGAGCGTCACTCTGCTCCACGTGCTCAACGATTTTTCGGGCTTCAGCGATGATCTGAAAATGCTGCGTTATTAAATTTATGGTTTAAGTCTTTTAGTTGAATCGTTCCTCAAGGATCTGTGCTTGCCTGCCTTGCCAATCAAATTCCCTAAAAATCTCTGCTAGCCTGCCTTCCTCAAAGAATCTCAGCTAGTCTGCCGTTTCCTAAAGAATTTCTGCTAGCGCGACGGCTCATCTACGGACCTGCGATTTCCCAAAGATCTCTGCTAGCCTAACGCTTCCCAAAGAACTCTGCTAGTCGCTTTCCAAAAAAACTCGCCAGTTCCAGGAAGCGCTACGAGCCAGGATCTCTGGTACCTAGAAAATTAAAGATTACAAAGCTTTATGCGCATAATAAGGTTTAGAAACGCAAAGCTAAAAAATTTAAGTGCGGCTTCAAATTACCATCATAATCGTCATATTCCAATTCATCCAAAACCGAGGCGGCCGAAGAGCCAAAGGGTAGCGGCGTATCGGCAGCTCGATTCGTTCTGGAAATTAATTTTTACGTTGGGATACTGTAGCTGATACTGTAGAAGTCATACAATAGCTATTTCGTTTTATACCCCAGACGCCCCCCAAAAAATTAAAGGTACCTCGGGGTCCCGTGGGCGCTCAACTGGATGCCGATACTCCGCTTGGCGACAAATTTCTGGATACTGGCTTGCGTGGTGTCGGTATTTCCCGAGCGTATCATTTCGGAATCGGGTCTGAAAGGAAGGTTTCCTAAATGATCTCTGCTAGCCAGTCCCCGGTTATCAAAACCAATATTACCATGAACCTTACCGTTTATCGATCAACGGCAAATCGGGTGTCTCGTTTCTTCGGACTCGTTTTGTGATAGAGGCACAGACGAAGGGTGGGATGAAGACGAGGGCAAGAAGGAACAGGCAGGTACACGCTGCAAAAAATAATCATTATTAATACGCGATATAAAGCTATTTAAATTTTTTTAGATCATCCTATCGACCTCTAAAAACTCACCAATAATCAGCTGATTCTGGCAGAATGGATAGCAGCTCTCCTTTCCGAGGGCTAACGGCAGTACTTCGGCTAAAATTTGGATTTGTGGATCTTTTCGACGTTCTGTTTCAAATTTTCTAGCTAGGAATTTTGTTTTAAGAAATTGATAATGTTTCCCCGATTGTTGTCTTTTCCCCATGAAGCCGAAGCTAAAGAGCTACAGCTGTCTTCCTTTCCTTCATGTCTCAAAAATTTCCGTATGCATACACCCCCGCCCAAGAGACCGCTCTTGACATTAGTCGGAATAATTAACATAGACCGGGAGGCGTGGCACGCGAAGGAATTTCTAGGCGTCAATTGGAAGGTTGCGGAATGGGATGGAATGGAAGTTGTACAGTAGCGAAGCGTAGTGACATTTCAAACATGCGCTTCGGTTTTGAGGTACTCGAAAAACTGGTTTTCTACGTCGTTAACTTTGTTGTTTTAAGGAATGGGATTTTTACTACGCCGTGACGTAGCGTAAGCAGTATTGAAACGTAATCCTAGGCCAAAAATTAAACGCCAAAAACGTACGCCTGACAACATAGACGACCGTATACCCAGGAGCTATGGTATTCGGGTCGATGACCGGAACCGGCAGATGCATGTCACGCTCCGCTTTCCCATCTCTCGGCACGAACACGAAAAACAGGTCCTCGTCCAGGTGACTCGTCCAAGTTGATTGATCTTCGGCGGAGGAGCTCCACCGGAGGGTCTGAAATCAGTAAACTGAGCATGAGCATGAGCATGACATGAGCACTGAGCAGAAATGAGCATCGTAAATTAAGGATTTAAATGATTTATCAAAGGGTCAAATTTCGGTGCCGAAATTTCCAAAAATACCGACAAATCTGATTTTTATGAGTCGAGATTCAAAAAAATACCGAAAACAACAAGATGCTAAATTTGCATAAAATTTTTGCTGAGCTGGTGCCTAGGAAAATGCCAGTGTCGTGCCCATTGCTTCCACAATAATCCTTGGAAAACAAGTGGGTTTTTGGCTTTTAATTTTTCCAGTAGCTTTTTTATGGAATCTCAATTTTTTTTATTGTTTTTGCCTGACTTCCTGCAAGAATACTGTATTTTCAGTGACGATCTCCCGTGGCAGCACCCCGGGTAGTGGAACGACCGATGGGTATGGATAGGGACTTGGGGTTACCGTACATTCCGCTACAGTACCATCGACGATCGTCCGATGGAGAGCGACAGCTTCTACGTCTGGGATCGTGATCCGTATCCGCCCATTCAGGCTGATCGCGAGTACGTAGTTTACGCCCGATTCGAGAGTTTGAGAGGATAGCAACTTCGTTATCTTCGAAAATCGGGTTACGGTAGTCGGGATTACGGTAATTCCATCTTTTGTAAATTGCATAGTTCTATATTCGGTAGTACAAATTAGCGAGTACGGTGGCCGGGGTTACGGTAATTCTTAATTTTTGATTCTGATCCCTTAGCGGGGGGGGGGGGGTGACGGATTCGTGCTTCCCCGATAATGCAAAAGAGCCATTTCCGCTTTTTTCCAGCCCGTGGTGGCTATGGGCTTCCCGTGCGACTCTGTGGACGAGCGTCCTGTTCTTCTTGATCAGCGCCGTCGTGTGGATCTCCCTGACGCCCGACGATAGCTATTATTTGGGGGAGGTAGGTTTTCTCGAATTAAATTAAAACCCATTAAATCCGTTTAGACGAGGGAGCCAACAGCGGCAGAGTGGTTCGCCCCGGGGCAGGCGCCGTGGCGCGATGACCGCAAGAAGGTCATCAATATTGCCAACCAGGCCGACTTTATCTTGACGACGCACGGGCAGTGTGCGCGCATGTTGCGGTGGGTTTTGAGGAAGGGCGCGACGCGGCCGTGACGCGTGTTTGGTCCTCGATCCCGTTTGGTCAAGTGGTATGGGTCCGCGCCTACCGATCTAGCGACGAAGGTTCGATCCCCGTCCATCATAGGCTTTTGCTTTTTGCTCAAGATGTTTTTTGCGTATTTTTCCGGTTGGAGGTATGTTTGCAAAATCGGGTTCTTGCGCATTATCGGGGTTAAAAATCTTTTTTTTTGCCAAAACTGGCCGATTTTTGATCAAAATTTCGAAGTTTGAAACTTTTGAAAAGTTTTTTGTAGTTTTTACTATGAAATACGGTTAAATTTACCGAAAAACACCATTAAATTACCATTTCAGGACAAAAAAAATTGGTTTCCCTCCCAGAGTCCCCGTCCCACCCGCTAATGCGAAAGCTCCGAAAACTAAAAAACCACATCTGCTTCAGCACGGGCTCGGTGGGCCAGGATTGGACCCTCCGCCAGCAGGCTTTGTTCATCCACATGTGTGCCATCTACGAGAACCCCCAGCGTGCCTCGTTCTACTCGGCTTCATCAGCCATGGTCTTCCGCTTGAGCGAGTGGGGCAGGCTTCCAGCGATTATCTTACTAGGGAAGTCCAAGATACCCGCAACACGAATCGGGCTGAAAATTTGCACAGTTATATAACTGACCATGCTGATCATCGCCTCGTTTTCCGAATTTGCTACCGAGCTGAAATAATTAAGATATTAAACTTTTAAAATGGACCGAAATCCCGCTACCCTGACCCTGGCTCACAAGGGCGGGTGGTGTTCAAGAGGCCTTTGGGAAGCCCCCCTTCCAGAGCTCCGGTAGCCAACTGGTAAGCGCCTCGCTTCCCAGGTGGAGGGTCCGGGTTCGGACCCGTTCCGCGCATTTTTCTTTTGCTTTTTTGCTAATTTTGCGCCGCACATGCGGCGCGTGTCCAGATTGTGTTTTTTACTACACGCAGATGAGCCGGTTGCTGCCGCCGAATTACGGAATACCGGTTTTTTTACTAGTGTTGTTTTTATGAACTTTTTTCATAAATTTATGATTTCGTTGAATTTCATTTCTAGGATGTGCGTAAATGCGTGTGCATAACGCAATCTGGACACGCGCCACATGTGCGGCGCAAAATTAGCAAAAAGCAAAAGAACTTCCCAAAGGCCTCTTGAACCCCACCTGCCCTAGTGAGCCAGGGTCAGGGTAGCGGGTTTTCGGCCCATTTTAAATGTTTAATATCTTAATTATTTCAGCTCGGTAGCAAATTCGGAAAACGAGGCGATGATCAGCATGGTCGGTTCTATAACTGTGCAAATTTTCAGCCGGATTCGTGTTGCGGGTATCTTGGACTTCACTAGTTAGATGAAATGCCGACCGCGAAATTCGTTAATTTGACCTTTCGACAAATTGAACTTTCCCTGAAATGAAATGCCGACAAAAGTTCCACAAAATTTCGACGAATTCTATTTTGAAAAATTGCCTTTACTGTTTTTAGACAAAGCCAGGTTACGTAGCAGGGATCATTTGCGGAATTTTTTAGCACTGGTCCCCCACTGGCGGAAACGGTCAGCTCGCAGGGGTTCATCACCTACTGGCAGACGGACGAGGCTCGAAAATATGGAATGAGTGGGGCGGGCAATCGACAGCCGTTTAAAGGACCATTGAAGGCATGTGGGATACGGGGGTCCCCTCCGCCTACACGGTCCTCAAATACACGGCTCTCAAGAAGTTTGACGACGACAAGAATTCCACCCTCGCCGACATGCATGCATGGCTTGAACAAGTCAAATTCTTGTTTCTGCCTACTGGCAAGGATCAGGTGATACCCGCTAGCAGCCCAGTACCTGTTTTCCAATGCAGTTTGGCCGTCTGGTGCCTGTATCAACGGAGACTTGGCGATCCTTCACCCATCTTCTCGAGTTCCAAGAAGCCGAGGTGCTGAACAGGCAAAAGTACGGGCTCATTTCTCGTTCTCCCATCCTTCACTTGTCCTTCAGGGAAGGCCTCGCCCAGTTGACGAACCTATGCAGCACCTTGCGCCAGGGATCATGGGGCCGCTCGATAGACGTGCTCAATATGACCATCACGTAAGTCTCCGATCGTCCAAGACTCACTACATTTGCAGCCGTAACGCTACGTTCCTCGAGTTCATGGGTAACACGTTCATCAAAAAGTAGGCCACTTTTGGACAGGTATAAAATGCACCACTTCAGCGAGAAGATACAAGGCCTCTACTACGTCACCACCGGGTAATAGCTTTCATGAGCCTAAGCCTATGTCTAACCTAAGCCTACGCCTGAGCCTAAACCTAAGCTAAGCCTAAGCTTAACCAACAAAGCCCATTTTACAGCCGAAAGCTTCCGCAAACATTGGACGACATTCTCGAGCCGCAATGCCTCTTCATGTATCTGCCGCTGTAAGCGAATTCCCTCCCACGTCGTGTAGATGAACATATCTCTCCAGATGGTCCGATACGATGGTGTCGCGCATCAATTACCTGCTATTTGGCGGTACGCATGAAATGCCGCTCGCGGGGGACGACGAGATGAGAGCGCGGGCCAAAAGGTACAAGCTATTGGATTCTTTCTGTATCTCGGTTGCCCTCTGTCTTCAGGGTTGTAAAATACACCAAAATATTCGCCAGAGCGCGGCGAAATTTATGGTATACTTTACGTCTTTTTTGCAGCACTGCTCCCTTTTCGACGTGGGACGAAAAATCGAGGTATCCCCCGCATTGCATTGCGTCATTACCGATCCTTATTTTGCAGCCAAACATTCACTTCCTCGATCTTCGGAGAACTCAAGTACAAGTAGGGCACCGCATCTACAGTAGTACCCATAAAATGACGTTCTAGCGAACAAAAAGGGTTGCTCGACGATCAAACCGAACCGGGATGTGCATTCTCGGATCGATGGAGGAAGATGGTGCGCGAAGACTTTTACGCAACGATTCCGCCTAGTAAGTAATTTGCCTATTCTGGCAGGTACTTGCCGAAGTGTCGGACTTGTGGCTTGGTTGCCGAGTTTTCGGACCGTACTTGCTAGACTTGTCGGGGCGTACTCGCCGAGCCGAGCTTGAACCGTACTTGGCGGACCTGTTCGGCCGGCCGCACTTTGCTTGATCAAGTTCTCTGAACAACCGTACTTCTTGGTGTTGTTCGTCCAAACGTATCCGGTTCGGTCCAATCGCTCTCTCCTTATGATTGTTGCGGCCTGTACTTGTCGGTGTCGCCTGCCGGTTGTACCTGTTGGTGTTGTCCAATTGGTTGCGCTTGCTGGATTTGCCCGTACTTGTCGGTGTTGTTCGCCCAGTTACTTCATGCCCTGAATGGGCCGCTCGTAGTTGCCGGTGTTGTCCGGGATTTTCAAGATGGAAAGTCCGGACAATTTCGACAATTGCGTCCGGCCAGACAAGATCGGCAAGTAAGGGGCGGTCGGACAACATCGACAAGTACGGCTCGGCCGGACAACACCAACAAGTACGGGCCAAATAGTCCGATAATTACCACTCGTAAACTCGAGTCGTGCTCCCCAAATTTCAGTGGAAACGAAATACCTGCCTCGCGACTTTAACCTCTTTGCCGACAGCGCCTCCATCAAGGAATTTGTGTCGAAGCGAGACCCGGTGAGGGGCACTTGTAAATTAGGAAGATTCCTGGATTTCAGACCAAACAAGGCAACCAAACGTGGGGCTCAATCGTCGGCCATCGATACCCCTACGGCACCCAGTTCTTTGCCAACCTCTACCAGCTGCTCAGTGCCGAAAAGGACCCGCATGCCGTGGTAAATTTTGTAACTACCGTAAATTTAAAAAAAATAAAAGAAACAATTACTTGCAGCTCTCGAAAAGCTATTCGGCGAAGAAAGTGAGCTGCCGCTACTTCAAGACGCCCGAGGAGCCGGCCCGTGCCGACTTCATCCCGATGCTCAGCGCCTTCGATGAGGGTGAAGTTGTTGGGGTGGGTGGCGAAGCTTTAGGGGCTTTTAAAGGAACCGGCAAGCCAGGGATATCGATTTTTGTTGCGGATTCCTTGTTGGTTTCCTTTCGGCTGGCGCGAAAAGCACCCGCGCTTTTGCGTTGCGTACCGAATTCCGCTTCGAACCTACGCCTTTAGGACGACTTTTGCGACTCGGTGTCGGTGATCAAGCGCGGCGATCTGGTCTACGTCATCACCACGTCCATGGGAAAATGGTTCGCATTTGAGGCCACATCCAGCACAGATTCTTGAAGTTTTTTCCCAAAAAATCTCTGCTAGCCAGCCGTTCCACTGTATCCACTGGATTCCAGCAAAAATGCGTTCCGCGTCGGCCTCCGCACCACCCAGGTGATGCACAACATCCGCGACTACTACCTGGGCTCAGACAATAAGTGGGGTTTCTCGAGCTTCCGGCATGGTTTTTCGGCATTTTAGCTCGTTCCAATACTGCCGCCCGATGATCCCGACCACCCCACCGGCCACTGAGTTGCCATTCGTTGTCAGGAATGAGGTAGTGTCTCATAGGGGTTACGGTAGCTTTTAAAGGGATGGTGACACCAAGAGGAGCACAAATTTCGGTTCTCAAATCTGAAATAGAGACGGCTTTTCAGGATGACCGCGTCAAATGGTTTGGCTACGTCGCTGGCCCGAAGGTGAGGCAGGAAAATCAAATTTAATTTCTTGTGTCTAGCTGATGGAGACGACGCTGAAGCTGATGCTCTCGAAGGAGTACTACGACAGCGCGCCTGAGGACCAGAATAGCGGCCTCGGCCACATGACCAGGGTCAGTGAATTTGAGGAAACTGCCCCTTAAACTTTTGAATTAGCGTCTTTTCCACAAAGAAACTCCGCTAGCCTGTCTTAACCCGCAGTCACACAGCCTTTAAACGTCCTATTTCAGCTCCGTGCCCAGCTGTCACGCTCCCTTTAAAAGCACCAAACGAGCACTTTCCAAAAACATTATTTGCTAGCCTGCTAGCAGTTATTCGGGCAAATTTCGAGCCGATTCCGCAAAGGATCTCTGCAAGCCTGCCTCCAGATCTGTCACGCTCCCTTTAAAACTCTACCTCCAGGCTCGCTACTTCACGATCGACAAGGAGAAGATAGTGCTGAACCCTCGGATGGCTCGCCAACTCCACTATGTCCCGATCCCGGGCCCCGCACCCACAAAGCCATAGCCCGCCGAAGTATCTCACATGCCGTATCTGTCCCCCCACCCACTCTATTGTATCCCCCCGCCGTAACATTCTTCTTCTTTTTTTTTTGTTCAATTTCTCGTCTCTTCCCCCCAGTGTGTGTTTTTTTGGTTGTTTCGAGCGGAAATAAAGTTTTTCGAAAATCCGGCTTGGTTTCATTGGAGTCTATGGATTCCGGGGCCCTTGACTTCACTAAACCTTTAAAATTTTGAAATTCGTCATTTGGTGGTTACGGTATTTACAGAAAATTCGGCTTTTTTGTCTACAAAGTAGAAAAACGTAGAAAACAAAAAAAAACTACGGCAAAAATCACTAACCTTATACGGCGCGGCGCTGTAGACGAACAGTCGATCGTCGGTCCGTCCTTCCCGAACTACAATAACATCCACCAGATGACGATGCCGAGCTGGGAGTCGCCAAGTGGCATTTCCGGTACAAGGAGGGCCTGTAAACTTACAGAAAACGTTCTTGATACTCACCCGTCGGCCTTGCCGCATAAAAAGTACCACGGTCCGCATCTACCGTACACCCGCACGTGCAATTTGAATCGGTGAGCAGGAAGCGGCCTTCTGGAAATTATCAGAATAGACGACGAGTTCAGCAAGTGCAGCGCTGAACTGTTTCAAAAGGTTACACGGATTCCGACTGAGCGCACCAACGCTTTCAATGCGTTCAACTTGTTCAGAACGTTTAGACATATGCAATAGGTTCAAAGGAACAAGTTCAGCGTTTAAAACACTACGGTGCGCTTTCAAGCAGTTCAATTTAGGAGAAAATTTAGCTGCTCACAACAAATCCAACAAGTGTAATTAAACGAGTTTTTCTGTCTCGATACGTCCAACGACTTCAACAACTGCACCCCTACCTGGACACGGCTTCAACGGACACGTCAACCGCTCGATCACATCACCGGAACAAGCTCGACCTCGCTTTGGTTTTGGCGAATCGCAGGCACGGGATCTCGTGCTTAAAATTTAGATTTTAGATTGTAAAATAGGTGTTTCTTACCGTACACCCGTGCCGCAAACACCCTCACATGGTGACCAGGAAGACCATGGGGACCAGCCGCCATGGACGGTTTCGACTGAAAAAGCCGATTTCAGTACGTTTAAAGGGCTTGGCAAGGCTTCAATTCCTCAAAAAAAACTGTGCTTGTTACTCCTGGACTTGGCTGTATAGCTGCCTAGCTGCTGTGTGAGAGAGCGAAATGGAGAGAGAGAGAGCGTTAGCGAGAGAGATAGACAGAAAGAGCTAGAGAGGGGGAGAGAGAGAGAGGGAAAGAGAGAGATGTTGAGAGATAGGCAGAGAGAGAGAGAGAGAGAGAGAGATGGCGAGAGAGTGAGGGAGAGATAGCGAGCGACACAGACAGACAGGCATTTTTTAACCCATCGAATCACATCTGCTCGAATTGCATCCCATCGAATTGCATCCCATCGAATTACATCCCATCGAAATTACGACTCATCGAAATTACGACTCATCGAATTACGACTCATCGAATTACGGCTCATCGAAATTACGACTCATCGAAATTACGACTCATCGAATTACGACTCATCGAATTACAACTCCTCGAAATATCGGGTTTTGTCAACCAAATTTTTTTCCGTCCAAGCCTAAATTTTTTTATGAATAGCGGATGCGTTTCTAAATGGTTTTTAACTATTTCTAAGCATAAAAACTATACAGATTTTTATTAAAAATTTAATTTTAGGTTGAGAAACGGATTTTTTTCGGTCAAGAATGACTAAAAATGGACCGGGCAAAAATTAGTATTTTTTGAAAATTCGCTTAGCTGACATTTCTATGAGTCGTAATTTCGATGAGTCGTAATTTCGATGAGTCGTAATTCGATGAGTCGTAATTTCGATGGGATGTAATTCGATGGGATGCAATTCGATGGGATGCAATTCGATGGGATGATAGCAAATCAGACAGACAGAGAGAGAAAAAGTGATAGAGGGAGCGAGCGTGAGATTTCTCATCCCTTTAATGGCCCACATCACTCTAATCCGTTATTTGTTGTCCATCTTCGTACAGTAATTATCCACTCCCAAGGACCAATCACTAGATTACTAGATTTGTTTTGCTCATCATTACAATCTGGGCTCCATAGGGCCCACAATATGGCCCAGAATCAAGTGGTGGTGGTGGGCCCTCATTTTCTGCCCTTCCTGTGCCCCCCCAAAGGGTCAAGCCCCAGAAATTGGCCCCTCTTCATGGGGATTGAGGTGGTGTACAGAGTTGTGGTCCGTATGGCGTCTTTCCTCGTCTTGTGTGGGGCAATTATTCCCTCATTCATTCCCCCTAGCCGGGACACCGATAAATCTTGGTGCCCGCCTCGGCTCGTCTCGGGTCGGGGGCGAGAAGGTGAACCCGTTAGCATGACTGGATCGTGGATTCTCATTTCCTTAGTGGATAGCTATAGCCTGGGGTAATGGAAAAAATCTTAAAGGAGCGTTTGGCTAGCCTGCCCCTTTCCAAAGATCACTGCTACACTGATAGAGCAAAGTTTTAAACCGGAAAATTGAGTTGAAAATTAAGCAATTTCACAGAATTACTTAAGAAGCGTCTATTACTTTTGAAGTTTTGAAATTTTGTAACGTCGAAATTTCCCAATGTTGAAATTTTAATGTCGATATTTACGGTACTTTTGCCTTATCGGGGGGGGGGGAGGGTAGCTTTTTCGAGGATCCTTTTTTTTGTTATACAAATTCAGCAAGTGTCTCCAAGCCGTTTTTGCTTTTTCTAATTCTAAAATTTGGAAATATTTTTCAAAAGTCAAAAAATATAGATTTTTCAGTAGAAATGACCAATTTTCCAGAGAAAATGTCAAAAGTTAAAAAGTTTTTTAGCTTTTTAGATAGTTTCCAATTGGAATATTCGCAAATTTGCCAAAAAACATTATTAAGCCACCTAATATCACACCATTAGGTAGTTCTGTACGTTAGAAAAATAAGCCGCCCCCGATAATGGAAAAGAACCTCAAAAGTACTGATGTATTAATGGCACGCACCTTTCATGATAGATTTCATGATGTATGATAGAATCATACAACTTTACCCTCATCTTTTTCAAGTTTTTCGTTGCGTTTAAGCCAAATTTACCCATCAAAACCTGAAGCTCCCCTGAATTGCACTCTTTTTTTGGGAACTAAGCTTAAGCTCAAAGCCCCCCATTCAAGGCTTATTTTAAGCTTTTCCTCTGCACTACTATGTATGGGCATTCAACAGGGTGGTAGAGAGCGAGAGTCCCTAGGGAGAGAGGGTAAACCCATCAACCATTCCATCTGCCCTGATAGGTGCTGCCAGGGCATGGGGACACTCTATAGAATATGGCAGACTGGGGAGGGTAGGGGGGAATTGTTTGAAGAGGAGTAATTAGTAGCCCCACGTTCACCCATCCGGCCAGGAGGGGAATATAGCCGGATGGGATGGTCGGAGGATGGAGAGGAATCCGGTCGTATTTTTGTGCAGAAAAATCGGTAGCTCCCAGATTTTAGCTTTTAGCTGCAAGCTCCTGCTCCTAACTCCTAGCTTTTAGCTCCATGCTTTTAGATCCTAGCTTCGAGAGCCCGGCTCACGAGCGTGAAAACGTTTTTTTTTTCGGGAAATGAAAAGAAAATCCGGATCTGCCAAAATTCCCAATAGCCAAAATCCCGACAGGATAGCTTCAACTCCCAGCTCCCAGCTCCCAGCTCCCAGATTGTGGCTGTCAAGCTTTTCGCTCTCGGGATTTTGCCCTGTCGGTATTTTGGAGGTCGGGATTCTGGTATTAAGCGAAAATTGACTAATCGGCCGGAGCACCGGTGAAGAGCTTCAACTTCTAGCTTAGCTCCCAGATCCCAGCTCCTGGCTCCCCACTTGCCAATTTTGGCACCCTAAAAATTGCCCGGTGCTCCTGTGCTGTCTACAAGATGGGCCATCTGCCGTGTATCCCCCCTATTGGCCTTCAACCCGTTGGGTCCCCCGCAGTGCTTCTGTGTTCCTTCCCCTTCGGGCCCCTTTATTCTTGTAGTGGGCCACTTTTTGGGCCCCTCGCTGGGCCCTAATTTCATTGACCCAGAAAGGAACGGGCGAGAATTGGCTTGGGGTCTATTGAGTAGGGAATAGCGGGTTTTAAAGGGATGGTGCCGGAGGCCTGCCGAATCATAAAAAATTAGATTGTGAAGAAGATGTATCAGGGAGAGAGAGAGAGAGAGAGAGAGAGAGAGAGAGAAAGAGAGATAGAGAGAGATGGGGAGATAGAAAGCGAGAGAACGAGAAGTAGAGAGAGAGAAGAGACAGAGAGAGAGAGACAGAGAGAGATGGGGAGAGAGAAAGCGAGAGAACGAGAAGGAGAGAGAGAGAAGAGACAGAGAGAGAGACAGAGAGAGAGAGAGACAGAGAGAGAGAGAGAACGAAAGTACCAGCCTGGTTCCGTGTGAATACACTTGACGTCCCACTGATGAAATTGTTCGGAAGTCGGGTGTAAAGAGACGAGCTCGAAACAGTACTGCTCGTAGAGAATGTCGAATTGCGAGCAGGGCAGTGATAACCAAGAATCGCCAGCGTCAAGGCCTAAAATTTGAATTTTTTGCGACAATTTTCGAAAGTTTTTGTTCCGCAAAAACTTTAAAATGTAAAGAATTTAGGTTCAAGCCAGGCTTTTATCATTTTTGATGGTTTTCGGTAATGTGGCTGGCGTTACCCCATAAATAAAATCCTTCCACCCGGATTTGCTTACCAATTTCCTCTACGTAAATCGCTCTCTCTTCTACATGATCCGGATTCCCTTCCGGCACTGCCAGAAGCCGAAGCCGGAACTGAAGAGGCGAGGAGGTGCATCTAAAAAAATGTCTGATAGCTTAAAATAGCGCTCAAACCACAATGAATATGAATTAAATAGAAGGCACAGACATTTACAGATCAAATTTGAGTCAGTACCTCGGATTCGTCCACCGTATCTGGTACTCGTCGGAGCAATGCGGAAATATCGAGCCCTCCCTCAACTGGAGCTTCACTTCTGTCGACACATTCACAAAAAGTGTTTTCTCGGCCTGAAAAGTGGCTTTCTAAAGAGCGGACCCTCCTACCGTAACGGTCACATTGTTCGGGCCGACGAGATCGAAACGGTAGACACCTGTTCGAGCAGTCGTTTCGCACGGGAATTCGATAAATTTCTGCAATAACAGCTAAAAAGAGCCTTTAGAGAGCTACCTCGGTATTCTTGAGCATCACCGCCTTCTCGTCCACTTTCACCCAATAGTCTTCAGAATCGGGAAGCACCTCGTGAGTCCTAAAAGCTTCTCCCTTTCTACAGTAACCCCCTTACCGATGCCACATCTGGATGTGATACTGTTGCTCCTGGCATAATCGAGAGCGAATGTGTACTGACAACTCGGAGAGGAGGGGTGAAGACGATTTTTGAACTGATATTTGGATGGCCGGGGGTCCCACGATGAAGGTGAGGAGCTGGAAGGGGTACGGTAGATGGGCAAGGTTATAGGAATTAACGAAAACAAGGCAAGTGAGAATTTTCGAAGCATCTCGGCGAGTTTGGCTTTGCTCCTCAAAAACCCTGCTAGCCTGCCAGCGGCAACCTACCGTAGTTTCATTCTGCACCAGCCCGTAATCCCCTTCAACCGGAAAGCATTCACACGGGATTCTGCCACTGTAGAATTCACAAGAACCGATTGGACCTGAAACTATTTTTGTTAATTTTATTAATTTACTTAATTACCATTATATCTATAAAACTTACTAATAATAATAAAAGCCTGGGTGCTGGACGTATTCAGGTAAGCTTCGGAATTTACGGTAATCTTTTCGGGGTGGAGCAGGGCGCTGAAAAAAGAAGGCGATCACTTTTCCGTATTCTGTCTCTCTCTCGGTCTCTGTCTCTCTCTCTCTCTCTCTCTCCCTCCTTCTCTCGCTTCTATGACCGAACTGACCTCCTCTGCCCCCTCGCTGCATACAGCAACAAGCAGAAGTAAAAGAAGCTGTGGTAGTGCGGCATTAGACATCACATTTTAGGGCAAAAATAAGGTCGAAATATCCTGAAAATCGTCGATTAGGGTGAGTGTGAGAGAGAGAGAGAGAGAGAAAAAAAGAGAGAGAGCGAAAGAGATAGAGCGATGGACAGAGAGAGATCGTTGCTGAAAAATCACTGCCCCCCCCCCAGCTGGCAGGCTGGCAGAGACTTCTTAGGAAATAGCATATCCAAAAAATGCAAAATTTTGCACAAACGAACCAGGCAACCAGGCGGCGCTAGTCAAAACACAGCCCAAGTACCCAGTGTGAGTGTAGATGAAGGCAATCTGAAGAG
This sequence comes from Mesorhabditis sp. LJ9110, assembly GCA_038088335.1. Classification (NCBI taxonomy): domain Eukaryota; kingdom Metazoa; phylum Nematoda; class Chromadorea; order Rhabditida; family Rhabditidae; genus Mesorhabditis; species Mesorhabditis sp. LJ9110. The sequence goes on along the minus strand of JBBGBA010000017.1, from coordinate 450,337 downwards.
CCCCTGGGGTGGGCCCGTCCCGCTTTGGTGTCCGGGGGTCTTAAGGGGTTGTGGCGGGGGTAATATCCAATTTCTGCCGGCCAGATCATGGGCCCTAACCTAGGGAGGTCCCAGCACCCCAGGGGAGGATGCCATAATAGGGGTGGGCAGGGGTGGGGTGTCTTCAGCACTTTGTGTCAAAATTCGAAACGAGGGTGGAGTGAATTAATTCTGCCCACAGGAAGGCGAGCTAGCAGAGATAATTTGGGATTTGACGGCAGGCCAGCGGAGGTTCTTTGAGCAAGGACAGACTAGCCAAGATTCTTTAGGAGTTGGGGGCAGCTGGCGAGATCTTGAGGATTCTTTAAGGAGGCAGGCTAGCAGGAATTCTTGAGGGCTAGCAGAGATTCTTTGAGGAAGGCGGGCTTGCAGAGATCATTGAGGAATTTGCGGCAGCTAGTTGAAATTTTCAACGATTTTCCCAAATAATCCCTGCTAACCTACCCATTTTTCTTATGCTACTTTTTATAGCCCCAGCCCCGTCCAGAAAAAGTGTGGGGGTGAAGCCGTGAAAAGTGCAGAAAATTGCAGCAAGGCCAGCTTGGTGGAGATAATCGCGATAGAACCCCGAGGCAAGGCAATAGGGCCAGGTGTGTGGGCCTAGGCTTGAAGACAATAGCCCCAGCCTCCTCCCCGGGGGGAGTTGCGCAATTTGCGCCCTCAATTTCCGCGAAGCTCCCCGTTTGGCCGCTGGGAAAACCGGGGGGATTTGGGTGGAGCATCTGGCTTATTATCTTTTTGATGAGCCTTGAGATTTGGGCAATATGGTTTGGGTTATTAGGCGAAAAAAAATATGTTTTGAAGAGGCTGGTAAGCCTTCCCAATGATACCTTTTAGGGTGAAAGAACTGAGAAAAGAGCTCTTTGGTGTGAAAAACACGGTCATATTCTCAAAGAAAAAGAATTGAAGGAAGGAACGGAATTCAAAAATTTTAAATTTTTTCGATCCCGCTTCCTTTAAAGAACCCAGTTCCCCAAGAATACTGCCGGCTTGCCCCCAAAAAACATGAGGCTATCGGTTATAAAGCTGACATTTTTAAGGAAGCTAGCAGAGAGTAGTTAGGAATTTTTTTTGATGTTGCAGAGGGCGAGAGAGATAGAGGCAGAAACATCGAGAGAGCGCGAGAGAGAGCGAGCGAGCGCTAGAGAAAGACACTCAGACCCATAATTCTACCATTAATTCGATCAATTCATCAGAAATATAATTTTGCAAATAATTATGCAAATTAGGCATATCCCAGGCACCAAAAAATGTGCCAATGACAACGCGGCAAATGAAGTGATACCCTGTCGACAAGAGGGGGAGTATACAATGGGCCCTTGGAATGAGGCCACCCATGCCAAATCATAAGATTTGCATAAGGGGCCGATGAGAGGATGAAGCCGAAGGGAGGAAGAGAGGACGAGATGGAGAATGAGAAGGGGAGGGACGGGTCGTATAACAGAAGGTGGCACCCACAGCTAGCCAGCCGGCCCGAGCCACACATGGGAAAAAGGGGGTGGAGCCTCGGATGTTTGGACGGAGGAGGGTAACGGAATGGATTAAAGGGATGGGGAAGTCAAAGGGAAAAGTCTAGTAAAATAAACGCAGGCTGTTTCTTGCGGATTCCCAAATAGCTTGCTAGCCGGAAGCTTTTCATTCATTGGTCACTTTTTACCGGACCAGCAATTTTTTTCAGAATTTCCCTAAGGCTCTTTGCTAGCCTTCCCTTAATTTGGCAAAGTATTTACCGTTTTGCCGTTTTTAGGATTTGCGCTACAAGGATCCTGTCGACATCGTTCAGGCTCTTTCGTGTTCCTCACGGCTCTCTTCTAGCCTGCTCTGGTCCTCCTGGAGAACGCCTGCTAACCTGCCCGGTGCTAGACCGTCGTATTTTCCTCAAAGACCCCCGCTAGCCTACCTAACGAAAAAACAATATCCAAGGGATTACCCAATACTATCTACCCAAAAAGATCCGATTACCTTTGGGTGTTGTGCAAGGGGATTTAGGGTCTTCCACCCTCTAGGGGAGTCGGGCCTCGAGCCCTGTAATTTCGTCTTCAATTGTCGCCCCTAGCCCCCCCCAGCCGGCCTCCCTCATTTTTATCCCCATCCTCCCCTTCTTCGGCTTCAGCCATCCCCTAGAATAATGAAAGCCAGAAAAACCCCTGGCCGCCCATATCCATCAAATTGATGACATGAGGAGGGCATTGGAGGAACGCTTAACGTTTTTCACGTTTGGGTCTGAAACCTATGAGATCGGAGCAATACGGAATTTGGGGCAGGCTAGCGGAGAGTCTTGAGGAAACTGAGAAAATCGTGTCAAACAGGAGCAAAGGTGTAAGCTAGCAAAGGTCATTGAGCATGAGAGTTAAGCAGGGCATGCTAGCAGAGAACATTCGGGGAAAACGAGATCAGTTCCAACCGTCGTAGACTAGGAGAGACCATTTAGGAATAAGTTTTTCTGGCGATACCGGAGCCCATTTCAGGGTTAGCTAGCAGAGAACCTTGCGGAGAACCAAAGAGATCGAGGCTCAGGTGAACGAGCAGAGATACTTGCGCAATATAAGGAATGTGAAATCATACTCGAATCGGGGCGATGTAGCAGAGATTCTTTAGAAGAAAAGTATCGAGGAAAAGCAACTTCAAATCCGAAGCGAGCTAGCAGAGAACCTTGAGGAAATCTTGCATAAGTTTACTATGACTTAATGAAATGGCTTTTAGAAGCTAAAACCCGGATTTAAATTGCAGAGACGATTTGGCTGAAGGTCAGCGACTTCAATAGCCCTTTAAAACCTCGCAGCCGGACCCAAGTCCAAACTAAGCCGTCCGAAATGACCAGTTGTGGGCCCGAAAGTTGCCTCAAACAGGCCCAACCCCTCTCGGGACCAAATTAGTGCGTACTAGCTGGGCGTAAGGGGCACATGGGTAGTGTGGGGCAGAAATGGGCCCCGCACAGCACTTTTTATCGGCGCTTGTAGCGTAATTGGATTCTGTAGAAGGGAGACTGAAAGGAAGGGCACAATATCTAGCGACCCGGCGCGTGTAAACTTGTTCGAGCGGGAGGGAGAGAAAGAGAAAGAGAGAAAAGAAAGAGAAAAGAAAGAGAAAGAGAAAGAGAAAGAGAAAGAGAAAGAGAAAGAGAGAAAGAGAAAGAGAGAGAGAGAGAGAGAGAGAGAGAGAGAGGGAGAGAGAGCGGGAGGGAGTGAGATATAGCCTTAGAGAGAGAGAGAGCGAGAGAACGAGAGAGAGAGAGCGCGTAGAGCAGGAGAAAGAGAAAGCGGGAGAGAAGAGAAAAGAAGGAGGGCGAATGGGCGAGTGAAATAGATAGGTGAGAGAGAGAGAGAGCCGCCGTCACACCGTCGGAATCTAAAGTACAAAATCCCCAAGAACCTTTGCTTGAAATAACTGAAATTCTAAAAATCCCAAAAAATCGCAGTCGAAGCCCGGTCCGAAAAATTGCTTAAATGCATTTAGTAATTTTATTGATTTTTTATTGCTATTAAGCATCAAAAAATCAAGCTTAGGTTTCAAACAAATTGTTCCACTAAAGACGGGGTTATTTTTGCATGTTCTAACTAAAAATTCGGCAATTCTCAAAGAATCTCTGCCCGTCCGCCTCAAAAAAGGCTAAAATCGAGAATCCAGACCTGATATTCCCAAATAATCGCCGCTAGCTATCCCTTAACCTGTTTTTTTCTAATCATCCAAACCTCCAAAACGATGCCGCCCATTGTCTCCCCCCGTTGCCCGTACTAGGGGTCACCGGATAGAATGGACCCAGGCTCCGAATATTCCCACAGTGGCCCGGGGCCCACCTGCCCCCCCCCCCCCCGTTGGGCCCTAATTTGAGGCCTCCCCCCAAACAGTGTACATTTGGGGAGAGAGCGATCGAGAATTATTCATCACGACCTGTCCATTCCCGGGGGTACCAACCATTGGCCCAGTCACTCATAATTGCCCTAAACACACCCCCACCGTATTGTCGTGCCACTGAATTTTTGAGTTGGGTAGGGTAGAGGGGCAATTAGCGCCTTTAGGCGAGCAACGAAGCGATGTCATTAATGTGTGGACATCAAAATTGTTGAGCTGATGCTGAGGATGACACAGCAGCCTTCTGGTATCTTTTACGATGTAAACCGAGTTTTTCGACAAAAATTTGGCCTTCCACGGTCCTTTAAAACGAGGGCGGAGATCTTTGGCGTTTTTTCATGACACTACGACGTACATTCAAATCTGCTTCTAGCTCTACCCAAAAAACCGCTTTCATCACTAAAACAACTACACAACGCTCCAAAAGACGCACTGGAAAAATGGTACTGTAGTGGCGATCTAATTTTCAGAAGCCGATTTTCGACATTTTCAGTATTTCAGGTTTTTTTCCCCTTTAATCTGTTTACGATTTTCGAAATGATCACGTCAATATGGTATCCGAAACACTCTAGTTGTGAAAACGCCTGAAACCAACAACACTACGCTCCAAATGACACCCACCAGATACCGTAGTCTTCAGGCCCTAGTTCCCGAAAAATTATTCAATCATTGGGTTATCACGGTCCTTCAGGGTTCAGAATTTTTAGGAGTTTGGACAAATTTCCTTCACCACTCGCTCAAACGTACATACCGTAGTGTAGCGTACCGTCATCGTAGTCCAACTTTTTCGTTCACAGTCCAAAAATTTTACAAAAATGGCTTTATCGTGATTTTGGACGTCCGCTTCAAACGGCACCATTTATTACGAAGCAGGTTATTTATTACTTTTAAATTCACATAGTTCGCCTTCGCGGTACCTTTAACAGCGACTACGCTCCGCTCCAAACAACACCCCGCAACAATTCCAGCGCTGTCCACATTTTAATCAGGCCGATTAGTTCTCAACGTTGGCTAGAACGGGTGTCGGTATACCCCCGGGGGTGCGAAAGGGCGCGACATATGGAGGAATTGACGCAATTAGTATAAGTGTGTACCCCTTCGGGGTGGGTGGGTGGAAGGCTATGGCGGCACAAATATACCCCAAGGCAGGCAGATATTGCCTAGGATTTCCTCAGGGGGACCACCGCAGCCATTCGCACCTGCCATACACAATGGAATGGACACTCTCTGATTGTAGCCAAAGGGCACCGATTAAGTAGCAAAACTGCCTCAAAGCGTACTATACGATTAGCGCAGGAAAAGCGGGATCTTGGAAAAAGGGTCATGCGCAAGGCATGCTAGCAAAGACAATTGTGGAAAACTTGCGAAAGCGAGAGAAAGCGAGAGCGAGAGAGAGACAGAGAGAGCTAGAGAGAGCGAGACAGAGATAGACAGAGTGCCCGAGAGCGAGAAGAGTGCGACAGGGTGAGAGCTGGAGAGGGAGAGACGGAGAGAGAGAGCGAGATACATCGATCTATGTCGTGTCTCTGCCAAAAACTACCATTTATTAAACGCCAATGGACAGCACAGTAATTTGCAAGCATTCCAAAGAAACTCTAGGGATATCGAGCAGCAGATATATCATAGATACAGTACGCAAATCCCGATCGATAAAGCACAATTTAGAGAGTAAAGTGAAGACAGCCAACAATCCTTCAGATTAGATCAAGTCGTTTGTAGTCTGTAGATCGCATTGGGAGAGTAGAAGGTCCCATTCCTAATAAATACATTTTTAATATTTGCGTAAAATCTTGTAAAATTGAAATCAGAGTTATCTGTATTTAAATCTGCCTTGAATTTGTAAAATAAATCTTTAAAAACTCACATTACTAAACCCGGCATTCCCCTGGAAAGCATTTGTTGGATTTGTAGGATCGGAGCCATCGGGCGTCGCTAATATTTTTTAGCTTTAGAACACTGGTATTTCTCTCTCTCTCTCTCTCTCTCTCTCTCTCTCTCTCTCTCTCTCTTCACTCTCTTTTCTCGTAAATATCTCTCTCGCTCTCTGCTCTCTCTCTCTCTCTCGCTCTCTCTCGTAAATCCAAAAATGAATCGATACCTTTGGGGCGGAAAAGATCACCACTCAACGATAATAAGTCGAACGGGTCGTGTTTTGGAATCGTTTTGGAAATTGGAGGCTTCTGCGTGAAATTCTCCGGAGGCGGAGTCAACTTCGGCACGTTTTGGGCTTGATATAGCGGTGGGAGGGGCCCGAAGTTTGAAAGATCGTCCTGAAAAAGTACAAACTTTTGGTTTATCTCTATTTCGCTTTCGCACTCTCGCTCTCTCGCTCTCGCTCTCTCTCTCTCGTCTCTCCTTCGCTCTCTCTATGTCTCTCCCTCGCTCTCTCTCGCTCTCTCTCTCTCGCTCTCTCTCCCTCGTTTTTAAAGCCGAGCAGGAAACTTACAACTCGCAACCCCTCCAGCGCGTCCATCCCAATTTCAGCTTCTCCCACTAGCGGACTATCTGGTCGTTCCTCATCGTCGGCCAATCGCTAAAATCAGCATAATTTTTCTCTTTCCCAAAGAACCTCTGCCATCCGCTGATGCGGCCTCTATCGATTTCCTTTAAGCACTTACCCTTCTATCCGTCACAATTCTCTCCTCACTAGGTGATTCTCCTCCAAAAAGATATCGTAGACTCGTCTCGTCGCGGTCGTTAAATTGCATCAAGCTGGAAAATTCAAGTTTGTTCCTCAACGATCTCTGCTAGCCTGCCCTGAATTCTATTTTCTAAATGAACTTGTGCTAACTAGCTTGTGCCTCGTTTACACAAAAAACATACTCAGGCTGTTCGGCTTCGATAGCCTTTTGCTGCTCCTCCTCTTCCCGCTCTTTTTCGACACTTTCTTGCCGAGCCTTTTGAGCAGCTTTTCTTGAGGGCTCGATCAGTTCCTGAAATCAAAAGATATGATCCCTCTCACTCTCTCTCTCTCTCTCTCTCTCTCTCTCTCTCTCTCTCTCGCTACCCTTCACTCACCGTCAATATCTCAAAATCATAGTGATCATAAACGGAAAGATTCTTGGCCAGCGTTGCATAGATTGTTCCCGTTTTTTGGTAGTATGTCGTGAGGAGCTCGAGGTATCTAAAACATCCTTAATTTATCTGGTTTGTCAAAGCCTACCGCCCTAACAAATGCGACAGTAGATGAGATCGACTGGCCGAGAGGAGGTCGACCTGAAAACGAAGAACTACGGTACATTAATTTCCATTCACAAGTTGTTCCTGAATCTACTTTTTCTACCAAAGTAGGCTATGCTTAGGGTTACGGTAGCGGGAAAATGCTACCTTTTGTAGCGTATCTTCCTTCAACCGGTCCAGCCGCTCTTTATTCAATCTAACCGTCGCCTGTACTTCTCGGAATCGATCCATTTGCCGGAAATTCGAGGGGTCCAGCTGAAAATTATAAAATTAACGTAGCAGCCGTGATTTTGTAAAGAAAATAAGTTCTGTACTAAGAAATGCGCTTCTGGGGCAAGCTAGCATAGACCCTTTAGGAATCCACCAGTCCTTAAAATTCTACCTCCTCGCTTTCCTGTTTCATCCACAGCAAGCTTCCTCTGTATTCTGTCTTCGCTCGTTCAGCCGCCTCTACCGTCTGCCCACAATCGAATATGGCTCTTTCGTTGAAGACACAGATTTCTTCATAAAATCTACAAATTTGCATGAAACTGAAAGTATTATCTTACCGTAATAGGGGTTGAGAAATGGCTGCTCTTTGATGGGAAGCGTATAGGAAGGCTCGGCCTACGGCTATCATTACCTAAGAAAATTTTTTTGCGGATAGGGTGGGAGACACGGTAGAGAGAGAGAGAGAGAGAGAGAGAGAGAGAGAGAGAGAAAGGAAGAGGAGAGAGGGAGAGTGAGAGAAAAAAAAAGTAGAGGAGGAGAGAGGCGATGGGCGTACCTTCTTGGTCTCCTCCCTCCGTTGCTCCTTCCCTCGATCTTTCAAATATTTCCCGACGCCATTCTCGCTTTGCGCGGCGTCTAAATTTTGAATTCACCATTTTAAAAGATCGAATTTACCTAGTAGGAATCCATGGTAATTATTTGAGGCCTCGAGCAGCTGATCGCTGGTCCTTTTGATCGAATTGAACAGCGTCACTTGGAATCGAAATCGGCATCTGATGCCGTGAGTAGCTCGTCTTCCTGAAGAAAATAGTTAACAAGGTGAAGCTCCGAAGCGGATTTGCCACGGCAAGCTAGCAAAGGCCATTGAGGAATGGTTTTTTCTCTCACCTTCTTCCCCATTTTATTTCGAAACATCTGCTTGGCCGTCCAGTAGTGTCGTTTCAATTTTGTCACGGTATTCTCATCGAAACGATCCAGGAATCGATCAAAGTTCATCCCGCTGAAATACCGAATTTTTACATGTCCAGTTTAATCGATGGTTCTAGTAAATTAAATGTTTATCGTACACCTACCCGAGTAATTTTTTGAACCACATTTGCAAATTTGAAATATTATTGAAGTATTAACTAGAGCTTGCCAGTATAGTAATGGAACTTTGGACCTGAAGCCCGGAGGCCAGCCTATTTTTTGCCCGATCGAACTGGGCTAACGGGGGATTAGGATTAACAAATGTTTTGGGCTGGAAAACCAGTTCATAGCTCGTGCTCCGAGCACCAACGGCTGATTTCAGCTTTGCAGGCTAGCCGAGAAAATTCGAGAAAAAGCAGAAAATCAAAAACTTTTAAAAAGGTGATATGATAATTGATTCTCACTTTCAGGGAAAACTGCCGAACTTAAACTCTTAAAAAATTTGCCTAAGAAATTCTTGAGCTAGTGATTGTGTTCAAAACCTCCAACTTAGAAAATGCCGATATGTCTGAAATATGCAAATTACCGCTAGTTATTTTATGAAAACTACCTTGAAAATTTGTACTTTTTTTAAGGATTCTAAAAAAATGAAGCATACTTTAATTACTCAATTTAGATTATGCAAATCTGCAGCTTTCCCCAGTCCCAGTTCCCGCAAAATTAGAATAAAATTGGCAGCTTAAAAAAATCCAAAAACTTTACCTCGTTCCCTGCTCATACTGTCGATAGGCCATCGCTTCGAGTATCTGAAAGTGGTGCATCGTAATTTGGTGTACATTGGAAAAGCAGAAATTTTCGATACTCATTAAAGCAAAAGCCCCCCGGCCCGGGAAAATCGAAAGCGGATACTAGATGAGGGCGAAGGATGGGCCAAGCTGGAATGGGGGCCCTGTCGAGGAGGGCAGAATACGGAGGGGTTAGAGAAAAGGCAACAGAGAGGCCCGGGCCCTCGGCGGGCCCTGGGGCGCATTTTAGCAAACAGGAGACGGGCCCTGGGTGAGGGGAAGCCTTATTGGAGAAGCCTGGAAGAGCCCGAGCTAGGGGTAATTTAGACGGGAACGGGCTCTTGGAAAAGAACAGAAAAAGTGAGAGCTCTTTGCCGGAAGGGAGAAGATAATGGCGGTTCTTTTGAAAAGTGAAAACAAAAATTGGGTTTTAGGTAAAAACGAAATTTGGAGTTATTGTACATGGAACCGGACTTTTCGAAATTTTGTATCTTCTGCCTTCATCTGCCCTTAAAAAACCAAAATTCAAGAAGAAATAGCGGAGAGCATTGAGGAGAGCAGGCTAGCAGAGATTCTTTAGGAATCGGAGGGCAGGCTAAGAGAGATTCTTTAGGAATCGGCGCGCAGTCTAGCAGAGATTCTTTAGGAATCGGTGGTCAGACTAGCAACCAGATTCTTTGGCCAACAGAAGCAAGAGAGAGATAAACTGAGAGAGTGGGATCGAGAGAGAACGAGAGAGAGAAACAGTTTCTGCTTCCCAATCCCTTTAAGAGTTCACTTGCCCCCCTAAATTTCACCCCTTCCCTCCCGATCTGGGTCCCTATTTGATGGTGTGAAAAGGGGGACCCAGCAAATATGATGTTGGGTCCTGAAAAGGAGTCAATTCCCCTCGGTGGTGAGTCAACCCTTCGAAAAATCAGGTCCGGGCCCTGCCCACGTCTTCGCGTGGGCCCCTTCCTTTTTGGGTCTTTTCTGGTTCTACTCTCGGAGCCATTGATGGTGGCTAGTCATTCTAAACACGTTAACCTTGGTGTTGGAAACATCTACACTTGATGCTACTGTAGAAGCTTTGTGTTTTCGATGGATTCAATGCTTGTTTTGGAATTTAAAGGGACCGGCAAGTCATGACTATGGATCGACCCCCCCCCGATCACTATTTCTGGATGATTCCAAATTTCTGGGACCCTATCGCACGCCAGTTTTCCCAAAAGATCTCTGCTAGCCTGTCCCCCGGAGCTACGTTTGAAAATCTTCACGCATTAATGATATAGAAAGTCCATAGTGTATCAAATATCCTCCATAGGCTCACCCAAATCAAATCGTCAAATCCCAGCCGAATGTCTCTTAAAAGGCGAGAGAGAAAAGAGGTAGAGAGCGAGAGAGAGAGAGAGAGAGACGAGGCAGAATGTTTTGGTAGTTGAAATGGGCTCTTTGTGAAGGAGGGGAGGGCCGTTCCGTACGGTTCTCCTTCCCTCAACCGGCAGCTGGACCCTGGGAATCAGTGTTCCACACATTTTACTTTTTAAACATCAGTATTCTGTTTTTGAGGCTATTGAATTTGTTTGGTATTGTTTAAAAGGTTGCACTACGCTAGATAACTTGAACAAAAAACCTAAATACTTTTACGGTGCTTTTTAGACGCTCTTAAGCTTTTACGGCATTGACGCGTGAATTTAGCACTTGCAAGTTCCTTTAAAACGCAAACAGCTGTATTTTAGTTAGATCTACCAATTATCAGTGCGCCAAAGATTATTTTTTCCATTTTTCCATGAGTTTTGCGTGGAAAAAAACGCCTGCGGGATTTTTTTTGCCTTTTTTTCTTCCCGAATACTCTACCCTTTAACTCCCTCCCTATAAAGCACTATATTTATAAGCATCGGCGCGTGCCGACCATAATCACCGCTAGCTACCCCATCGAATTGCGCAAGTCGCGCCCGGGCCACTCATAAAAGTTTGGGGGCCCCACCGGATTAGGTCCAAGGGCTTGGAGATTAAGGAGTATCCCTCCTCGGCCAGTCTAAAAGGTGACCTTGCGGGTTTACGGATCTTTTTAGGGGATCCGGGGTGCAATGGCCTCTAGCCATAACGAGCACCACACTCAGCTCTGAGCACCCCCTTCTCCTCGAAACTTTGCCCCCACCACTAATCCGGTTGGATACTATCCACACCTGGGGGTGTAAAGAGGATCGAACGGAATCTGGAGTTTTCTCAAATCTGCGTGTCTTTGGCCAGGCACCTCTCTATACTAATTCTCACTTTCTCGACTTCCTTGGTTTTCTTCTGATCACTCTCTCGTCTTCTTTGGCTTTGTCGTACTCAATATCTCCCTTTCGCGGGGTTTCTCGTGCTCAGTTTCTTACTTTTTGTTTTCTCGTGCAATTCTCTTACTTTCTCTGTTTTCTTGTGCTCACTCTCGCATTTTCTTGGGGTTTTTCGTTGGCCCACAATATCTTACGTGCTTTGGGTATCTCGTGCTCACCCCGCTATCCCTGGGTTTCTGGGGCTCACTCTCTCTCCTTCTCGTGTTCATGAACTTGGTATTTAGTTCTATCGTTTACTACATTACAATTATATTTACTTCATTTATTATATGACCAATTTGGGATTCAGAAAAATCGGCCGTCCGTCCTGTGCGTATCCAAATTTCTTGGTTTTTCGGCGGGGTGGCACGAAAAACCGTGGGATATGACTGGTATCTTGTTTTGTCTCATCCCCCAGCGGCGCAGATCCCCACGACCGTTTTGTTGTGCAAAGGTTTTTTGGTTCTGCGTCAGCAACGGCTTTTTCTCAGCTTCTTAGGGAAATTTCTGGAAAAGTTTTTCTTAAAAAAACGTTCCTGGGGTTGCAGATTCTAGGGAACGGCCGGCTTTACGATCGTTGCCTTACCGTAGTTGGAAGTCGCTGGAATAGCGCCAAGAAACGTACGCGTTGCGTGTCGCGGCGCTGACAATGCTGATGCTAATGCGAATGAGCCGCGAATGCTAATTTCTTAACTAGCCAATCCACCCAAGCCACTTCCTTCCCTCCCTGGCACGTGCCTCGGGTCTGTTTTGGCTTAAAGCATCACTCTTCAAATGTGCTTATCACCGATTCTTTCTCTGTCTTTTCAACCCCATGAAAAAGCTTCATCTCCTTCCCCTCTGTGGCCTGTCTTCTAATCGATCCCATTTCCTGCCCATCCTCCCGAGATCGAACGACCCGATACGAGGGGAAGCTATTGACGATTTGGAGCTTTTTATCTACTTTTAAGCAATTTATCGTAACTGTCTTTTTTATAGTAATTATTTTTACAGTAATAGATTTTACTGTCATTTTTAGCGTTCTTTGGCCTCTCTTGTAGTCATCAAATCCACTTCCGGTCATCCTGTTTTTTTGTCGAAATCGCTTGAAACCCCGATTCTCCGCTCGTTTCTTGCTAATTCAGATTCGTTTATAGTAGTGTAGCTCGTAGTGATTGTACGATTTTTACTTACCGTAACCAGTTCTCGCTGCATTTAGTTACGATATTCTTACGCTTCTTCTTCTTTACGATATGGACCCATGAAAATCTAATTTTGTGCCTTTGATTTTACCTTATTTTTTTGGTATTTGTGATTTCTGAGATTTACTATCGACGGTAGCTACGTACATAAGCCTACGCGAAGACAAGTTAAGTAAGCTCACGCCTGTAAGCCCAGGTCTGTACCCAGCATATCAGTACGGGAAATACAAAAATCGTCGACACTTCCCTGATGCCCACTGGCCATTCTGACCTTCCCCCTAAATTCCTTCCCTTTCTCATTCCGCCTCATTCCCAAATGATTCATCTCCTCCACGGCGGGCATCCCCGGGGGGATGGGGCTCTAATTGTGTGGAAGAATTTGGGGAGAAGGCATCGGGTTTTGCATGTTTTTCTGATACCTAGCTGAGATAGCCTGCACCTACCATTAATGCTCCAAGCCGTCTTCGAAAATTTTTCCATTTTGTATATTTGTATTTTATCAGACGTTGGTATATTGATACTTGCTCATTCGGGCTGCTTTTTTCAATGATCTGTTTTGTCATCAATACGTCCCATTTTCGGAACTTTAATTTTTTTGTTTTTTTTCACCGATATCTCGAATATTTTTATCGTATGCCCTTCCTCGTCCCTTTAAACAGTTAAACTAGATTTTTAGGAATGCGATGGGGGCTTGGCCTTTTTTGGCTGTATCTAACGGCCTACTGTAGCCCCAGGGAATCCAATGAATTGATTGTAAGTCTTTATCCCTAGAAAAGATCAAAATCCGTTTAGGAAGACCCGGATGCCATTCTAAATTCGCAATTTTCGACTTTGGAGCCGAAAAGCCGATTCCCGAATAGCCGGTTGAGATGTGAGTTGTTTTTTGGTTTTCTAGCAGCTCTATTTGAACACGTTGCGACTGCATTACGTGTACAGTATTGGATACTGATGCAACGCGACCGATACCGAATCATGGAACTTAAAAATTCATTTTAACAACTTTTTAAGTCGATTCGAACAGCCCTGGAGGTACGGTATGTTGCCCTATCGTAATGTCCAAAAATTCCTCACCGTATGAAATTGTTGTAAAGTGCTGTTACCGTATCCCATTGTTTTTGAATTGTTAAACTAGTTAAATCAGGTAAAAACATGAAGTTTTTTCAAAAATGCGGTGAGCTAACGAGGATTCTTGCGGAATGAGGGAAATTTAGGAGTTAACTGGAGCTATGGCAGCCAGCAGAAAACATTTAGGAAATTCTGCGCGGTAGCGCGGAGCCCTAATGAATTTCAGGGCAAGCTGGCAGAGATTTTTTAGCGATTTTGAAGAGCTTACAGTTTTCAGAGGCTTTATTACCGAAGGGACGGAAATTGGGCAAGAGAGAGGGAGAGTGAGAGTGAGAGAGAGTGCGAGAGAGAGTGAAAAAGAGAGTGAGTGAGTGAGAGAAATTTAAGGCAAGCTAGCAGTGATTCTTTGCGCGCAGAATTTCGGACATAAATAGATTCTGCTTGTTGCGTTCAGCTGTTTCACTCTCCTTCTCCCCCATGACTCAGCTAAAAAAATCGGATCCCCCGATTACTCGGGTTCGTGGTATCCCTTTTCAGGCTTCATTTCGGAAATTGGCCGTCGGGCCCTCGGCCGTCGGACCCCTAAATATTTGTGTAGATCTTATTATTGCATGCCGTGGACCTGGGGATGCACACGTGCTGCTATGTGGACCTCCCGGGTGGAGTAGACGGACTTGCAACATTTCAATCTCTCTCACTCGCTCTCTCTCTCTATCTCTCTCTCTCACTCACTCTCTCTCGCTCTCGCAGTCTCCCCGACACCCTATCTCTCGCCAGAATTTTGCGAGCTGACTAACCAGTTTAGATCTACCGAAAATCCTAAATGATCACTGCTAGCTTGCCCTAAACCCTAAAGGATCCTAGCCAGTTTTTTACTGGTTTTCTGAACCCCCTTGATCAATTCTCACAAACTCAAAAAGTTGCGTTTACTTCTATTTCGCTACCCAACTCACTGCCGTCCTTAGTTCCACAACGGAAGCTGGAAGGAAATGGAATTTGACGAAATCGGGGAGGGACAGCGCTACGCCGCGGCCAAAATTCTTCCTCTGGTCTTATTTTCGTCTGCGTGGGGCTAGAACATGCTAATAATAGAGTCGGTTACGGTAGCTTTTGTGGTTACGGTAATTCAGTTCTAAAATAGCTGAAAAAAGGCTTCTATGAGTCTACTTTGCCAAGCGTAATTTTCGGCGGGACAATATATTAGCGGGTGCGGGGATTATGGAGAGAGAGAAAGAGAGAGGGAGAGGGAGAGAGAGAGGGAGAGAGAGAGAGAGAGCGTGGGGGTGTCAGCGTTTTGATAGGGTTTGTGTGTGTGTCTGTCTGAGTGACTGACTGACGCACCCCTCACGGCTTCAACCTTTTTATGGGCTCTTGCCCTCCTTGGCGCCTGCCTTGTGATGGCCCGAAATTTGGCACCTTTGCAGGTCGGGGATTTTTAAGCAAATGGTTTTTGCAAGGTCTCTCACTCAATCACTCGCTCAATCTCTCTCTCTCTCTCCTCTCTGTCCGTCTTTCTCTCTCTCTCCCGCTCGATCTCTTTTTCTCTTTATCTTTCTCTCGCTTCCCCTGTCTCTCTCCCTCTCTCTGCCTCTCTCTCGCTCTCTCTCGCCTTGGTTTTGCTTTCTAAATGTTAATATACTTTTGCGGTGTAGACATTTTTGCTCAGCGCTCGCCGCCCCTACCTGTGGGCCCTAAATAATGGCTCCCTCGGCCGGGTACCTGCCGTATCCTAACGTACTGCTCCTCTTCGTCTCCGTCCTCTGTATCCTCGCGTACACCACCCAAGCCAGTGTCCAGTGGAAGTTGCCGCAGTGTCGCCTTGGAGTCATCAATTGCAGTAAATACCAAAAAATTATCAACGAAAAAAACCCGAAAAAAACGGGTTTAAGAATTAGAATAAAACGTCCATGAAAAACCCTGTGTAATCCCAACCGTTCCCTAAACTACCGTAATTTTCAAATATTTTTTTAGCATGTTCCGGCTCAAAGAACAGCTACTCCAAAAGCGGCATGCGGCCCGAGATCTCGCACTATGAATATTTGCAAAAAATGTACCAGGTGGGACCTATAACGAAACTAAAATGCAAAAATAAGAAATACAAAAACGTCGTGGTTTCCAGAATTGCACTCACGTCTACAACAACGTCGAAATCGTCAATTACGACGAGGATCGACCCATCGATTTTTTGGATGATATCGTCCAGGTTCGAGCTGAACAATTTAGATTTATGATTTTCTGTTTACTGTAACCCAAGTCGCACAAAAAAGCCATCGTTTTAAAAGGCCATTGAAGGCAGAAAAATTGAAAATTTGAACTTTCCGGAATCATTGTTCTTTTTTTGAAGCTGTTGAACGGTTTTAGGACCCATTGAAGCGAAAAATCCACGATAAATTTCAGGTGAAAGGCTACATCCTCATCTACAACAACCAGAACATGAGCAGCATCAGCATGAAGAAGCTGCAGATCATTTGGGGAGACTCGCTGCATAGGAATGAGTATGCCATCGAGGTCTGCTCTCTCACTCTCACGCTCTCTCTTTATCTCTCGCTCTCTCTCACTCTCTCTCTCGTTTTTTATAACCTAAACGTTCTCTCATTCCAGATCATCCACAACGCCAAGCTGCAACTCATCCAATTGCCCTCACTTCGAGCAGTGATGCAAGGGAGTGTGGCGATTGCAGAGAATCCGAGGTCTTGCTATGCAAATAATACGAACTGGGGAGAGGTACGGTATTTTGTAGAGCTCAAGTTCCCTCTTGCTCTCACGCTCTTGCTCATACATCATTTTCTAGGTCCTCGACCCCGTCCTCCAACCCGATGGTACCTCCCGGATACAAATCAAAAACAATGGTCAAGCCTGCCCGAAAGGCCGACGATTTGTATGTGACCCAACCTGTGAATCGGGATGCTTTGGGAGAGGAGCCGAGAATTGTCAACAAAGTTCGTTTCATATAAACTTTGTGACGTTTTCTGTATGAACTCTCTCTATCCTATACATCAAATTTTAGTGGTTCGTTCGAAGTGCACACCGGCCTGTAAAAAAGATGCAAATGCTTGTTACCCGGAGGTGGATCCGGTCACGAATGGTGGGTAGAAAGTGAGCGAGAAAGAAACAGAGAGAGGGAGAGTCAGAGAAATAGAGAGAGAGAGAAACAAAGATTTCTATTAATTTCCAGTAACCAACTATGAATGCTGCGATTCCGAATGTGCCGGTGGCTGCCGTGGCCCCACCCCATCGGATTGCTATGTAAATTTCGGACCCCAGAAATTTATACTATTTTTTAAGAGCTGCAAGCATTACCAGGACGAGGAGACGAGACGCTGTGTCGAGTTTTGCTCCCCGCTTTATCGGTAATTTTTGAGAAAATTTAGTTTAAAGGGACAGCGACATTGGAGCTGTCATTTGGAACGAAGTGTTTTTGCAAACGTTAGACTATGATGGCTCCTCTAACCACGATGACGGCTTTCGCGAGTTGTAGATGTTCATCTTCAAACTTTCAGACTCAACCCGACGACGAAAACCCGCTACCGTGACCCGAACGGGAAGTACACCCATGATAGGAGTTGCGTGGCAAAGTGCCCAGGTATGATTTTGGTTTTAAAGGGACCGCGAAGTGGTTGAACTGCTTGAAAAGTGGGCAGATATTCCATTAATTCACCTATAGCTTCTCAATCATGATTTGAGAGGGCACTCTAATCGAAGGAGCATATTGCGTACTTCGGTGCAGCGAAGGGTACTTCTACGACGCGAGGGAGAACACGAAGGAGTGTCAACCATGCAAGGGATTGTGTCCGAAATGTGGGTCTTGGAGAATGAGAGAGAGAGAGAGAGAGAGAGAGAGAGAGAGAGAGAGAGCGAATGAAAGACTATTTTAGCCTGTCGCCTGGAAGAGATCATCGACGCGTACAACATCGAAGGCCTCCAGAATTGCACCGAAATCGACGGGTTTATCAGATTACGCACGCATACGTTCAAGTCGCACAAAGGGTACGTTTATAGGTAAAAATTTGAAGTCAAAAACATGGCAAGAAATTTTGGGCAAAAGGATAGAGGCAAATTCTAACTTTTTTAGCACGAACAGCACCACCGTGCCGGCGCTACGACCGGAAAAGTTGAATTACCTGAAGACGGTGCGCCAGATTACACAGGTGGGCAAGAGTAGGAGGCAAAAGAAAATCGAAAAAATCCCTCAAACCCATCGACTTTTTGTAGTTTGTCGACATTGCCGGCGTAGACCTGAGAAATCTAAGCTTTCTGGAAAACGTGGAGGTGATCGAGGGGCGAGAGCTGTCTGAGTAAGTCAAGTCGTATGCGTAATTATCAAACAATTTATCTAGTAAAAAATTCGCGGTGATCGTGTCGAATAACCCGCACGTCGAGTCGTTCAATTGGAGGAAGCTGGATGAGGTGAGGGTTTTATCAATTACGCGATGTAATGCTTGTTAGTTAGATCTTCAGATTAATGCTGAAATTCGAGATTAACCGATTACCTTATGAATTCAGCTTAAAAGGATCTAAACGCGGAAATTTCAGTTCAAGCTTCGCGGTTGCTAGTTTTTGCTAAAAAAACGTACATATAAGTGGATGTTAAATACCATACATACGGTAGTATTTCGCTTGCACCGATTACGCTATGTATTTCGCTTCCTTGGGACTTTGAAGACCAAATTTTTGAGTAAATAGGTGGTGTAGCTGCACAAAACGCTACGTAGCTGCGTATCATTACGTAGCGTAACGTAGGTACGTATCTCTACGTAACGTAGAATCGTAGAAAAATGTAAATTTAGTCAATAACATTAGTTATATCTGATCACGCGTTGTTTTTAAGCTTTCGAGGATCTCATTTTTTATCTATTTTGAGTTGATGAATGAATAAATAAATAATCATTAAGGTAATACTATCTCTCTTTTCTATATTTAAGCGATTACGCGGCGCCCCAATTCAGATCCGCCGTGGTGACGTCGTGGTCAGCCAGAACCACTTCCTCTGCTACCTCTCCAACACAACATTCCGAGGGATCACAGCAGCAAGTGTTGCTGTGAAAGGTGTGTACGACAGATGCGGTGAGTTGACATTTCATGCCCTTCCTTTGCAGACACTGGATACATGGCAGTGCCGGCGAATTGCGAGTCAAGTAGGGACACGTCTACAGCATGAAAAACCACTTTTTTATTTTTTGATTTTGCACTTGCGTTCTGAAATGGCACGATTTTTGATATTAATTTTTCCGAAAGGGTTGGGTTTTACTAACATTTCTTCGGGTCTTGTTAGTGCGCGTTTCGGGAAATCGCTCTCAAAGAATTTCTGCTAGCTTGTCCATATTTTTGATCAGCATTGGAAGATGGGGGTTGGAAAAGTAAAATCTGAAACGGTCTCTGCTAGTCTGCCCCAAAAGCAGTCTATTAGTGTGCCGCTGGCCAAGAAATATTTTCTGAAAATCTCTACTAGTTTCCACTTAGTGCTCTTCTAAATTTCGTAAAGGATCTATGCTAGCTGGCCACGGATACCGACTATTTTTATTGAGCAACTTACAAATAAACGCTAGCTAGGCTCCCCAAATTTTTCTTGCCATTAATGCGCTCCTTTCGAAATCTACTAAAACCCAATTAACAGCACAACCTAACCTAAAAAGCCTTAATTTTAGCAAACAAATGCGACGACAACTGTGACGCGGAATTCGGATGCTGGGGCAAAGGGCCGACACAGTGCCGGAAATGCAAAAACTGGGATCAGGAGGGGAGATGTGTCAAGAAGTGTTCGGAGAATGGGTATGTACTACGCAGCCTGTTGAATTGTTTTAAAGGGGCACGAAAGTGCCGAAATCTACCGTTACGTTCAACCAGGTCTAGAAAAATAAGTTTGTCGCGAAATAGCTCTCCAAATTTCGTCCTATCAGCATTTTTAAGCGAGCTTTTGCATTCTACGTCGTTGTCGAGACCTAGCCTTTGATAGGGGTCGATTCGCTCGCTCCTAGCCCTTTTAAAGGGACCTGGAAGTCAAGATTTTGCCTGAATTTCGACTAACGATGGTCTCTGCCGTAGAAAAACCACCCTTCAGCTTCCGAGCCGTCGAGAAAACGGACAAGCAGGGAAATCTGAAGAGAGTTTGCGAAAAGTGCGCCCCACAGTGTCTGCAATGTTCGGGGCCCGGCGAGGAGGATTGCAGATCTTGCCGCAATGTTGGATTGGTAAGCGGTTCGGGATTTTCTGGCTTGCCGAGGCCTTTAAAGGAGCATAGCACGGAAAAAACCTGCAAAAATTAAAAAAAAACTGAAATCTTGACGCCGGTGGGAAACGAACCCAGGTCGTGTGTTTTGGAGGCAAGAACTTTATCAATTAGCCATGAGCGCAAAACTTCAAAATCCTCGAAAGTGATAAAAAATTGTTTTGTTAGCTCGTGAAGCTTAATTTGTTCATTTTGAATCGCTAGAAAGAGACTAAAGATTTCTTCCACATTCCTTTAAAACGATCCTTTCTGTTTCAGGTAAAAGACAACCGACTACGCTGCCTTCAAGAATGCCCCATTGAGTACTTCCGCTCAGGAAATCGATGTTTGCCCTGCCATGCGAGTTGTTACGATAACGGGTCAGTTTTTGGGGTTTGCGCAAATGGTCTCTGCTAGCTTGCTTCAATTTTCTCAAAAAATTCTAATTTTTGAGCTGCACCGGTCCGGTGGATATGATGGGTGATCATGGCTGTAATAACTGCTCGATCTACGTGGAAACGGAGCTTCACGGGATCAGGTGCGAGTCTGCTTAAACTTCAAAAATCTAGCCTTGTCCGTCCCTTTAATTTACGGAAACTCATTTTTCAGATGTCTCTACGTCGACCGCTCCCATAATCACGACTCTGAAGCCTGCCAGGTCAACAACTACACCGGATTCTTTGCAGCCCCAGAGGGATCGAGGATTGTAAGTTGATTACGGTAGTGCGCTAAATACGCCTTGGTATAGTTACGTACTTTACACTACGCTAACTTACGGCATTAAACCCACTGTTTAGCACTGCAAGCGCTGCGCCCCGGAATGCAAAACATGCACAACGGGCGGGACATCGGTCAAAGAATCCAAATGCCAGTGTCGGAATATGAGGTTTGGGGATTCTAGTCTGGTGATTACGGTATTTTTAGCATTCCGTCACTGTCCAATCCAATGGATTACGAATGTGTCAAGGATTGCGGGTAAGTGTACTTTCGGTTCGTCAAATTCCTTAAAAGTCCTGCTAACGAGCCTACCGTAGCCTAAGGCGTCCATCGTAACCTAGTAAACCTCGATCTGGTTGCCAAATTCCACAATGATCTGTGCTAGCTTGCCAACCTATAGTACCCAAACTCAGATCACAAGGCTACCCGCTAAACAACACCCACTGCGCCCGGTGTCACGTGTTTTGCGAAGGTGGTTGCAATGGACCGTCGAATCTGGAGTGCAACAAGGTAATCTTTCTCTCTCCCCCTTTCTCTCTCTTCTCTCTCTCGCTCTCTCTATTTCCCTCTTCTCTCTCATCGATACCTTAATTTTTCTAACTTTTAGTGCAAAAACGCCACCATCACCTACGGCAATGGTACGGTGGCTTGCCTGGCTGAATGTGACGATGCGCATCCATACTACGATTCCGTAAGTATCTAATTTAATGATTTAAGAGTATGTATACTACAAATTACTATATTTTAGCACTCCAAACTGTGCCACACTCGAGAACACATCGCCTGGCTCAACGTGAGAAAATTTTTGATCGTCGCCTCGATTCTGCTGATGATTGCAATGATCCTGGTGGGTTAAAAGAGAGGGAGAGAATGAGAGCGAGACTGAGAGACAGAGAGGGAAAGAAAATCAGCTATTACCGTAATCAACAAATTTTAGATCGTCGCCTGGAAATGCAGATACTACAAGAACAAATATGCGGTGGAGAAAATCCAGAATGGCCCAGATTTGCCCGAGGAGATTCCGTTTGGTATGGTTTTGAATTGAGGCATTTATGGGCAGGCTAGCAGAAGTCCTTATGGAAAGGGAGACTAGCAGAGAATCTTTGGGAAAGGCAGGTTATCAGATTTTGCCGAGGAAAGGCAGGCTAGCAGAGAAGCTTTGGGAATTCGGGCAGACTAGCATTTTCTACAGGAATCCGACTTACCAGGCAGGCTAGCAGAGGTTCTTATGACATTTGAAAAAATTTTCTATTTTTATAGACCCCACCATCCGTCCGAACATGAACAAATTCCACGTGATCGGCATCGACGAGCTGACGAGGCAGGGAAGGGTGCTTGGTGAAGGGGCTTTTGGCGTGGTGTATGCGGTAAGTAAGGCTTTATTGCCTCGGGATTACTATCTTATTGACATATTTTATTAGTAATTACCTCCAATTTTTTCCTTAGGGCTACTACAAACAGTACAATCGAAAATTCCCCGTCGCCATCAAGGTCATCAAGAAAGCGCAGGGCAATGCACAAATCGAGGTAAATTCGGATTGTCCATGATTTTAAAGATATTTTGGTCATATATTCTCACTTACATGTTTTTTAACGCTAGAAATTTCAGAAAATACAGTAAATTTTTAGGAAACGATGGACGAGGCTACAAAAATGGCCGCACTGTCCCACCCTCACCTCACGAGACTTCTTGGAATTTGTTTTGCTGACAATAGTGTGCAGGTACGAAAGTCTAATTGGTAATCGTAGCTTGTGGTTTTGATTATAATCTGTGGTATAGTGTTAACTTGGACTTCGTAGTCACAGCTTAACCTTCAACTTTTAGCTCGTAACCTGGCTCCGCCCGCTGGGCAGTCTCCTAACATTCCTGACGAAACACCGAATGAACCTGACCGGCAAGAATTTGCTGATCTATTGCTATCAGATATCATCGGTATGAGATTAGATTACGATATGTTAATGGAATGGAATTGATTAGGCGATGAAATACCTCTACGAACAGCGGATTGTCCACAGGGATCTGGCGGCCAGAAATGTTTTGGTGAAATCGATCGATTATGTTGAGGTGAGAGAGACAGCAAGCTAGAATGAGATAGAGAGAGTGGGAGAGAAAGTAGCGAGAGATAGAGAGAGAAGATGAGAGAGAGTGAGAAATAAGGCTAGCGTTTTCCTCAAAGAAAGTTTTTTTTTTAGGTGACCGACTTCGGCCTCTCGAAACTCCTTGAAATCGGCGATTCCTCAATCCACGTCAAGTCCGGCAAGGTCAGTAGCGTACCTATAACCTGTAAAACATCCTCTTAAGGTTCCCGTCAAGTGGATGGCTCCGGAAAGCTTGATGAAGACCGTCTACACCAGTGCCAGCGATGTGTGGTCGTTTGGCATTACCTGCTGGGAGATTTTGACTTATGGACAGGTGAGAGAGGGAGAGAGAGGGAGAGAGAGTATCGTATCCTTTTTCAGTCCCCCTATCAAGGCATGGACCACATGGCGATTATGGACTTTTTGACGGTGAAAGGACAACGTCTGGAGCAGCCGAACAATTGCTCCGTGGATTTGTACTCGGTGTTGTTGAGATGTAAGTGTTAGGGTAAATAACGAGCTAGCAGGGATCATTGGGGAAATGGGAGCGAGAGAGCGAGAGACCGAAAGAGAGAGACTGCCATTTCAGGCTGGGTAACCGACCCAAACTCCCGACCAACATTCATCACCCTGAAGGAAGACTTCCATCGATTCTGCCGGGCACCGCATCTTTTTGTAGCTGTGCGTAAACCTAAAATAATTAAAATTTTGAGTAATACTAAATATTACAAAAAATCTATTTAGGATGCGAACGCAGCGAAGAAGATGCTGCCGCAGTCGCAGAGCGAGATGCTGCGGGAGGTGTTGGAGACGCCAGACATCGATTTCCAGGTTGGATTTTGCTAACATAAAATCTGTAGCCTGTAAGCAGATTTGCAGCATTTTAAGCAAGAAAATTATATTCTTAGGACCCTCTGGAATACGACGAACACGTGGCCGGGTCAATTGTCAGCGGAAGTCGGGTCTCCAGGTTGACGTCGACGAATAGTCAACGGTGGGTACTTGCTCTCTCTTTTTCTCTTTCTCGCTCTCTCTCTCTTCTGTCTCTCTCTCTCTCTTTCTCTCTTTCTCGTAGTATTCGTATTTCTAGATACCGCGGCGATCCAATGGACATGTTCCACGACGATCCACCTTCCACTCCGACGACACCACGGCCAAATGAGGTATCGAGAACTTTACTGGGCTTAAAGGCAGGCAAGCCAGCAAAGATTTTTGAGGAGGCAGGCTAGCAGAGGTTCTTCAAGTACGCTGGCGAGCAGAGATCCTTGAGGATTTAGGATCCCCTTCCACCCCCCAATTCCCTACTTGCAGCTTGAGGTGGAGGACTCGAACTACTTGGTGCCAAATGCAAGGGCAGCCCCGACCGGAGGTGGCGGGGTCATCTACACTACCGTAGTCCGGGACACCGGAGAGACGGGTACGGTACTCGAGTCAGGGTTTAATTTTCCATGCTTTAGACCTCGTTGAGCGGCCCGACAACATTTACTACAATGACGTTATTCAGGGTCCTGATTACTATAATGTGGTATGATTTTTGTGAATTTACAGTACGTTGCAGTACCGTGTACGTCTAGTTGAGGATTACCTTAGTTCGTTTCTCGTTCGAAATTTAATATTCTTAAGCTATTTATATTCAGAAACCCTCAAAGCCGAGCCTGTTAATTTAGACGTGGTAAATTTTGCCAAAATTTGCATATTTTCGCTCGGTTTTTTAGGCTTGACTTGGCGAGCTTGGGGCTTTACCGGCTTCTTTTTCAAGGAGAAAAGCACAGATATTCAAAATTCACATTCAGGTGGGCCAAAAACGAGCGCTGCTCACCCCTTCTACCGACGTCGAGGTGGAGGAGGATGAGAACAGCAGGCCCAAGGAGGTCGAGAGTGCTGTGTAGATTTTGGCATTTTTTTATTTTATTGGAGTTGTTTTTAACAACTTTAAAAAATGCAGCCCGTTAATGCAATTTTTCTGTAATTATTATCAATGTTTTCCGCTGCATTCCTATGCCAAAACTTTGCGTTTTCACATCGCATAATAGTCACGTTGGATCTGTTGTTGCCCCCGCTTTCCATATTCAAATCTGGTCAATTGCATATACAAAAAATAGTTGAAACTCGTAAGGAAATTTGTCGAATTTTATGACGAATAACCTAATCTAATTAACCTATTCCGCAATGTATCACATTCCGTCATTTGTAATATTCCGTATTGCCGTCCTCCTCCGCCGGGTAACCCCAAAAAAACAAATCGTATTTTCAATTGGTTCTAGAAACCATAAAGGGGCAGGAATTTGCATATTTTGTATTTGTAGCGTTTTTCCTTGTTTTTTGAATGTTAACGCTTTGAATCCATTGGTGCACTAATTTTTTTATGCTAATTACGAATTGAGTTTGAATTTTCCCTGTTGATTGCTAGATACGCGTTTGAAAATACAGCTTTGGGTTTAAAAAAAACATTTTTTATATATGTCCGATGCTTACAGTGTTATTTTCTTTCAGATTTAAAATTTTATAATTGTCAGTTAGTAGACCCTAGAGAAATTAGGAAAAAGGACAAGATTCTTTAGGAAAATTGAGGACAATCTAGCATAGATCATTCGGGATTTTCTGATTGCAAAGATCTATGAAAAATACAGCGAATTTTCGAATAATCCTTCGATTTTCAAATTTTGTCGGCGCGTCCTCAATTTCCGGGCTGGCAGGGTAGGGGCGTGAGAGGTGCACGGAGGGGAAAACAAAAAACACGTCGCGGGCCCGGCGCCACCGCTCGCGATTTTCACGTGGGCGGAATGGGGAGGGACCGAAAAACGGACGTGCTGGTGGTTGATTATGCATTAATGGGTTGCTAGCTTTCTTTTTCCAGAGAAGCTCTGCTAGCTTACTTTTTCTCAAAGAGTTTCTGCTAGCTTGCCGTTTCCTGAAGAATCCCTGCTAGCTGGCCCTTCTAAAAAATGTTGCTAGCTTGCCTGTTCCAAATCATCTCTGCTAGCTTGCCTGCACCCAATTAATCGCTGCTAGCTTGTCTTTTCTTCAAGAATCCCACCTAGCTGGCCCTTACCTAAAAATCACGTCTGGCCAGCGACTTTCTCAAGAATCTCTGCTAGCCTGCCCTCCGATCCTAAATTATCTCTGCTAGCCGATTTTTTTTCACAAAAACCTCGAAATCTATGTGTTTTTGCAGAGCTGATGATGACATTTGCGTGAGAGACGCCGTGTCCCTTCCCTTCCCGTCGTCCATCCCCCCCCATCCATCCACTTTTCCTTCCGCCTTCCGCCCACCAACTCCACAAACCCTCCACCAGGGTCCCTTACCAGCTTTTAACCGACGCTTTCAGAATTTACCATAATTAGCGTTTAATTATTTTGATTAGGACCAGCTAGCTGGACTATCCCTTGCATTCTAATGGCCAAAAAATTTCAATCTTTTCGAAAATCTTTTGAAAATCATAGGTTTCTTCACCAATCGGCATTTAAACTCTATTTAAGGACCTTGGAACGCATTAATGATACCTCTAACTGCTTCTGGATAATTAATATTTCGATTTCTCCATATTTTGTGAATCTTCGGAGGTTTGCCGAATTTTTAATGCTCATTTTTTTCTTATCTCCTCCCTTTTTCGTCGAAATTTTTGAGGTAATTCAAAAACCCGAGACCAGGTCCACTCGGAAATCACGGGGTTTCGAAGTTTCTGTTCGGGCCCCTTTCGTCATTATGGGGTGGTGAACGGGGGACACCAAACAACACCCTTGTGACTCAACCCAAACGACCTTTCATTTCACAGACCCCCACCCGGCTGACCGGCACCACCACCGTGAGCGGCAACATTTGATGAATTAGAGAACGGCACCCCGCTCTGGATTCTGACAAAAGTACGAACCTGCGCTGGATTACGGTCGCCGGACAGGGCTGTAAACAAAGTTCTTCACGAGCAAATGAGCACCCAAAATACAGAGGGATGCGAAGCGGACATTACCGTATTCTTTCGCCCCTATCCATTTCTGAATGTTGTTTTTTAGGGTCAGCGCTGAATTTTTATTTTATTTTGTTGAATCGTATCTAACAGGATTTTGCAAACTCGGGGTAATGCCGATTTCCAGATACGGTACTGGTCAGTTACCGGGGCGCTGGGGTGGGGAGGGGGGATTCGATTTATGTTTTTCCGCATATCCGGTTAATAATGAAATTGATATAATGTATTTTTCTAGTTATTTTGACAGCATCGCTAAAAAATTACAACAATGTTTAATTCTTTATCTTTTTTAGACAATTTTGAAACAATTTGAGCAAAAAGTCACTGTTTTCGACATTTTTGATGAGTTTTGAGACCTAAAACTAAGCAAAAAGCTATAAAAATGGTTTCCATTTAGTTATAAGACGTACGAAGTTACTGAGAAAAATTAGCTCTCCCGCTAGATCCTCCCTCCCCCCGCCGCTAAAAGTCTAGTACCGCCCTGCGGCAACGTGATTTGCGTGTGTGTCTCTCACCGCTCGATTATTTGTCTCCGATCCGATCCGTCCGTCCGTCCATTCCCATCCAAATGACGCAACGGAGACACGCGGACCCTCCGTGTGGCCATCCAGCTCTGTTGGTTGGTGGTGTCCATGATTCTCTCTGTCCGTTTTCGCGGCGGCGGACGATTTTCGCGGGGGACGTCGCCCGCATCCACCCGGAACCCCCGCTCCGTCTTTTGGGCCTTCCTCGCTTGGCCCTGTGCCCTTAGGGCCCAAAAGTCTGGACGGCGGCTTGAGTGGTTGGCCGGGCATCTTTTGTTCCTTTCCGGGAACGCAGCCCCGGGGAAGCTGGGGTTTTGGCATTTAGTCGGAAAATTGTGTTTTGAGTTTTTTTGATTTTCTTCACTCACTCTTCGTATTCTCCAAGATTTATGCTCCCTCGGTTGGAAAGTGTTTAAATTTGCTAGCCTAAGATTTTGCCTGTCGGTATTTCCTTTTCGGTGAAACACGGAAATTTTGGCCATAATGCCGTCAAATAAATGCCGATGTAAAAAATGTCGAAAAACAAAAATACCGACAAACGGAAAGCAGCTCAAAGAAAATTTGACTTCCGCCTGTTTTCTGTAGATATTACTGCTTCCTGTTGGCATTTCAGCCCTTTTCCCAGTAGAGTGACTTCCGCCCATGCTAACTAGCATAGATTCTTCGGGATTTTAAAGGGAGTGTGACAGCTGCAAACCACCCTCGTAAGTATGCAGCGTCCTTTTTTAACGAATTTCCAATTCATGTCACGCTCCCTTTAAAATGGTTGATCCCCGGCTGGTTTTAAGCTGTTTATAGCTTGGGTTGAACCGGGTCATTCCACGGGAACCAGGTCCCAACTAGGGCACAAAACACCACCCCCATCAACCCCCCATTGAACCCACTCACCACAAACCGCTTTCCGCTTATCTGTGTTTAGTGGTTTTTCAGAGCTTGCTAGTTTAACGTCAGTCATGAGTCACGCTTTTTAACAAATCTGTTTGATGTTTTTCAGAAGCAATAAACAAGTCCAGGCAAGAAAATCGATTTGGCGAGTTAACAACTCATTTTCTGAAAAAAACTTTGGAAGCGTTTAGGACCAGAAAGAATCGAAAATTTAGAAAACTAAACTAAATTTCTTTTTGGGTTTTTTCTGGATTTTGAAGAGACAGTCAAGTTTTAAAGACTAGAAAAGAAAACATTAAATTTTTTCTATTCTTTATAACTTTCTAATTTTTTTATGTGTTTTAATGGGACGGGGAAGTGTATAAATCAGCAAAATTTCTCTTTTTTTGAGCTTCTAAAGGGCCGGGGAGTGGCGTTACTTCTTGTGTTTTTTACGTCTGTGGCATTTCTACAAGCGGCAGGAATATTGAAAAATTTGGCTAAGCGTTAGAAATGAGTCGGGCAGGCTAGCAGTGGCCCTCTGAATTTCTAGCAAAATTCCAACGAGTTCCAATGCGAAAATGGCATTTTTACACAAAAGAGGGCTAGCTAGGCGGGGTTTCGCAAATGACCAGCTACCATATATTTAAAAACTGAAAGCAGGCTATCATAGATCATTTAAGAACCCTAAGGAAACTTGGTCCCCATATTCAAATAAAAACGGGTAACCCCTGCCCGTGAAATTGTGGGAATTGACGAGGCCGGGCTGGGCTGGGCGGGCTGGTCGGCCTGGTCCGGGAACCAGCAGAGAGAAAAGGGCTGATCCCAGAGTGCTCGTTTCGGAATGGGGGAAAAGGCTGACGCTCACGTGGACACACACACACGCTCCTATCGACGGCATAGAAGGGCGAGAGAGAGAGAGAGAGAGAGGGAGAGGCCCATCGGTTGGTCCGACGGCAAAAACATTTCCCCATCCTCTTCTCTCATTTCAACTGGGTATTGGGTTTTAAAGGGACCGGGAAGTAGCATCCTTGGCCCTACTTGACTTCCTGGTACCTTTCTAACGATTCTAATATTTTTTCGGGATGGTATGGCCTTTTAAACAGATCAATTTTCGTTTGATCAAACGTTTCAATTCCTTTTAATGAGAAATGCGGTTTCGCAAAGTTTTTTATTTCCGCCCGTCTGTAAAAATTCGTTCCAAACTTATCAATCTCTGAAAGCGATGGATTTTCTTTCTTCTCGGTCCCTTTAAAGCCCATTTCCCGGGAGGCTGGCCCAATTTCTTGCCCCTCCTTCCCCTCGTCTACCCCGCGAAACGACTTGCCCTGCATTTTAAAGGAATTCGCCAGGCAATTTCGGCTGCTCCGGCCGACGCCTATGTACGTTTTGAGGGCTAGTCACCCTTGGACATCGATCTTATTCTGTTTCTTTCGCATTTAAACTTAAACTGCCTCAAGAAGCATAATGTTAATATCGAATTGCCTTTCTTTCAGTAATTTTTTTCGGAAAAAATTTTCCGTGCGAAAGCGGGTTTCCCCCTGGAATTTCAGTACGACCGAACCCTAGAAAGAACGTCGAAAGCCGATTGCGTTATCTCCCGTTCCACATGTTTCAAAATTTCGTAGTCACCAAGGAATTCGAGGGCCTAAAGAAAGTCATCCCCCAAAAAATTGGTGTTTTTGTCAATTGTCTGGGCTAAAATTAGCGTTAATTTCGCGTTCTGGTGGAGATGAGTGTGGGTGGGTGGTTGGGCAGATTTTGTTGATTGTTGACGGCGGGGTGGACGGGCTGAAGATGGGGCGAAAACAGTGAAAAAGAAGGGAACACTTTTTGGAGGGGAGATGGTGATTTTGGGGCGTTAAAAATATCTTTTTAGATTATATTTTATTTTGTTTCTATTTACGTTATTTCTCTCGATTTTCTCTTTTATTTAAAACGATAGACAGGCTAGAAAGAGCGAGATAAAGAGCGAGAGAGTGCGAGAACAAAAGCGAGAGAGCTAGAGAGAGAGAGAGAGAGAGAAGATAGAGAGAGAGAGAGAGAGAGAGAGCCCAAGTCCATCCACCGGTGTCTCGATATGCGGCCAAACAAAATTGTTTTCCGTTCGTATCCTCGGGACTCGGGACAAGACAGGGACACGAGTGTGTCCTCTCAACTCCTCTTTCTTATCCCCTCCTCTCTCTTTCTCTAATTCTCTTCCCTCTCTAATTGTACTAATGGGCCCTCAGGACAAGCCCTCGGCCCTGGTCATACGATTGTCATGGTCATGAGGCCTGCGAAATGCTATCGTCTGCGATTTTTGAACGGGTTTTAAGTAGCTAGATTTGGCCCTCTGATACTCCTAAAGTTGAGATGGCTTTTATGATAAAAATACATCGAATTCTGGCCTTCAGGAAACCTTTAGGGTTCAAAAACCAATCAAAACCCGTCTTGGAGCCGTTTCAGTGCTTTTACAAGGTAGAAAGAAGGATTAAAAAGCTGATTTTGAACGCTTAAACCTACAAAATTGATATTTTTATACTCCCAAACTACTCCTCACTTATGTTTTCCATTTTTTAGCAAAGATTCTGCTTCTCCAGCCTTCTCAGTTCCTTTAATAGCCGGCAAACAGTCGTGGTTTGTAAAAACCACAGAAAATTACGGAATTCTAGTCTGTCAAATCCCCTTAACCCTGACAAATATTTTTTCGGCTTCTTCGCTCCTTTAAAAGGCCATCCGCGAGCCACCCGAACTGTCCCCAGTATCGCTTGTCACAGTTTTTCGACCCGTTTTTCGATGCCATGTGAAAGAGCATGGTCGAATTAGTAGGGCTGCATAGTTTTGAATGTTTAGAAAGTTCATTTTTGGGGTTTAAATGGCCGTTAAAGTTGGCTACCTCGAAAAACTATCTCGAAAACGACCTCACCAAATTCGCTGAAAATTTGTGAAAATACCTAATTTGGGGCGGGGATCATTTTTTTAATACATTTCAAAACATGAAAATGGCAGGAACATTGGAATCTCGCGTACTCAAATGAGTTTTTCAAGAATTACTATTTAATAGGAAGTCGTCGCCACTCTAGAAATATACTTAAAAGATGCGCAATTAAATTCTACATCGAATGATGTGTTTTCCAACTTGGCGACAGATTCCTATTAAATCGAAAAAATGGCATTTCTAAAATTAGCAAAAACAGCTCGAAAACATAGATAGCGTTGTTTTTCGCAGCCGGAGGCATGCAATCGGATATTGATGCTAAGTCGAGCCTGATACAAAAAATAGCAAAACGAAAGATCATTTCTAGCGAAATTGGGCTCGGCGGGGAATCGAACCCGCGATGTTCCGCCTGGGGGGCACTGGGACAGCCACTAGTGGGCGCCGCCACCTCCCCAGGCGAACGACCCGAGTTCAATCCCAGCCCCCTTTTAGAAATCGAATTTCTTTTTGCTCTTTTTTGCAATAGCTTTGTTTTGTTTTCTAGATACGAAACACCGTCTTTCTGTTCAGAAATACGCAAACTTTTCCTTTTCGGTGCCTTTGAAAGTCGTTTTTCGATTTAATAGGAATTTGTCGCCAAGTTGGAAAACACATCATTCGATGTAGAATTTAATTGCGCATCTTTTAAGTGTATTTTTAGAGTGGCGACGACTTCCTATTAAATAGTAATTCTTGAAAAACTCATTTGAGTACGCGAGATTCCAATGTTCCGGTCATTTTCATGTTTTAAAATGTATTAAAAATGATCCCCGCCCCAAATTAGGTATTGTCATAAATTTTCAGCGAATTTGGTGAGGTAGTTTTCGAGATAGCTTTTCGAGGTAGCCAACTTTAACGGCCATTTAAACCCCAAAAATGAACTTTTAAACATCAAAACTATGCCCAATTCGACCATGCTCTTTCACATGGCATCGAAAAAACGGGGTCGAAAAAAAAGTGTGACAAGCCTAGTTCGGCTCTCTGCCAAACGGCCTTTTAAACTTTGGAATCCGCTTGTTGTTTGATCAAAATCTATAGAAAAACGACGATTGTCGCCTTCCAAGTCCCTTTCACAAATTTTTCGGGTTTGCATCACTTAAAACCTGGGTACGAGGTCTTACTTCGACAAAATTCGACAAAATAAGCAAATTTCAACTTCCCAGTCCCTTTAACCCCTTGCAGCGTCTATATTGGGTGTGTGGCTTGGCTGGGTAAAGCCAAGGCCAGCCGCCAAGCCACAGAGCAGAGCCATTCCCAAGGACTGCTCTAGCCATTCCCTCCATTCCCTCGCGGCTTCTCCTATAGACCGACCGGGAGGAGGGGGGAACCTGATCTGTCCTAGCCAGACCCCCCTCTGCCTGCCTTGCATCCCACCGATCGACTCCGCCACTTTCCGCCGTACCAGCCCTGGCTGAATGGCTTCTGGATTCGTGTTTCGCGTTGTGTGGCAGGCAGCACGGCTTCGTAATGTCGGCGTGGCGCGTTGTCTCGCTTATACTGGCGCTGTGGGCTTGTTTTAACGGGACGTTGAAGTCTAGGGATTTTTCTGCGAATTTAAGCTATTCTAATTTAATGGTATAAAGCTATATTGTTATCGTTTTTACCGCTTTACCTTCTCTAACACTTTTTCTTTCATTAACTCTATCTCTCTCTCTCTCTCACTCTCTCTCTTTTCATATCGCTCTCTCTCTCCCTCTCTTTCTCTCGGTCTATCTATTCGTATATCTCTTAAAAATTTTCGACATTATGCGCTTTAGACATTCATCGAAGCCAATGCACAGTATTCATTTTTCTCTCCTTCTCCTCTCTCTCTCCTCTCTCTCTCTCTCTCTCTCTCTCTCTCTCTCTCTTTCTCTTTCTCTTCAAAGGGATTAATAAGGTCAGCAGGATCAAATTTCACCGGAACAGCCGGCGGCGGCCAGTCCACGCAGCGTTGGCCTGGGAACATGACCAAATCAAGGGGAATGAGGGTGGATTTCTCAGGAGGGGGAGAAAAACCCCTGGATTTGCGTCAGAAGGTTCTATGAAATGCGCATGAAAGCGTTACATGGGAAATGGCATAATCAAATTTGATTTTCTCAGCAAGCGATCGTTCAAACTGCGTCAGAAAGTTCGGACCCTTCCGTAATTTTCAGACGTTAAAATTTTGCGATTCGCAATTTTTTAGTTTTAAAAACACTAAAGATAAATTATAAATCGATGATATTACCTACTTAAAGCCAAAAATACCTTATAAGGATTTTTAAAAATCTCTGTTTCGAAAAATTTCGTGCTTTTCGATAATACCAACTTCCTGTCTTTTGAATTTTAGTTATACTAGTTTAAAGCGCCGATTTTGAAGTGTCAACCTCCAAGGACTCCTATAAGTCATGCTCCCCTCCCAACCTCACACTCTAATTAATTCCTAAAGTGCCCATCTCACTCCCAACCCCCATGTAGTCTCTAGAGGAAATGTGACCTCCTCCAACCCCCCGGAAATGCCCTATTTCCCATCCGGGCGGCTAACAAAAAGTTCAAAATGCCCCGAGTCAGTGGAGTTCCTCTCCCGAAGCCGGAACCTCATCAGGGAGGTTGAACTTCCGAGAGGTGGGTGGGGGGAGGGGAGGGGGAAAGGGCCCTGTCGTCAGCTACGCGGCCAAATTATTGACGCAGCGGGGTGAGGCGAGAGAGTGAGGGCTAGAGAGAGACGCAGAGAGGTGGGGGCAGAATCGGAAGTGAAGATTCGTGGTGGCGTTCGTGGAATTTTGAAAGGGTACTGCGATCTTTGGCGGGTAATGGGGGGTGTTTGCTAGAGCTTTAGCTTCGGTCTGGAGTTGACTTATACCTAAGCTTAGGTTTAGGCTTAAAAAAAGGCTCAGTCTAAGGCTTCTGTTTCTGCTTAGGTGTAGGCTTCGGCTTAGGCTTATGCTTGGCTTAGACTTAAGATTAGGCTTCGGATTCCTTGGGTTTGCTTTGCTGACCCCTTCAAAATCCTTATAAAAACATTTTCTATCATTTTCTATCCATTTATATGTCTACCAGCTGCCTAGAGGCGGACAGACAGACATAAAGACAGACAAACAGCTAAATAGAGACGCAGACAGACAGACAAAGAGCCTGAAAGTGAGATTCAGACCCACAGAGATCCAAGGTCAGATTCCAGGCGGAGATTCAGGTGAGGAGAGAGAAAGTGAGGGATGAGAGAGAGAGAGAGAGAGAGAGCTAGAGAGATGCAGACGGCCCAACCGACCCACGCATTAATAGTCAATGCAAAACCCCCCACTCACTAAATTTCCACCCCAGACCGAATTCCCAGTGCGGGAAAGAAGCCAGAAACCACTAGAGAGCAGCCTCCTTTGAGAGAACCCAGAGAAAAAGGAGGGAGAGATCGATTGAGAGGGAGAAGGGAGGGAAGGGGGCGCGTGATATCGAGCTGTCTGCCGCCCCTCAGCTGTCGCCATTCCTCACCCTCTCTCTCTCTGTCTGCCTGTCTCTCTCTCTGCCTGTGTCTCTCTCGTCTCTCTCTGGTTGAGCAGTCGGGTCACGGGTTCTCCTCCTCCTCCCCCTTCCCAGCCAGCCACGCTGGCAGTACTTCCCATAGGGACTCGGCCCCGGCCATTGCATTCCCCTAGCCCCCCGCATTTCAGCCTCCCGGCTTGGTCCAGGGTCCAATGGGACCTGGGGATCAAGCCTGTTGGACTTGTGCTTGGCTTGGCTTGGCTTCGATTTCTTTGTCTACGTTCACGGTATAGGCTTTGGAATTTTCGCCTCTGTGCTTGGGTTTCCTTGACTCCCGCTTCCCCTGGCTACCGTTAGCTTGGAAAACAAGCTTCGGCAGCTCTAGAATAAGCTGATGAATCCCGAGCTACTGGATTGCGGCTTGGCTTCTCAAGCTTCGGAATCTCCAGCCTCATACTTTTGCTGGTACCGTGTTTTACGGATAGTCTTCGAAGCCGTTCCCCGGTTTAAGCTGAGCTTTATCGGCATTCTATTATCCCGAGTCGATTTGTTTGCCGGAATTTAAGGTTATCGGTGCCTGAAAAATTACTATAAATCCGACCTTACCGTGAAACCTTAATATCTTAATACCGTAATACCTTAAAGCCTTTTCCCCATTTTCTTTACCTCGAGTAGTAGATCACGAGGCGCTTTCACCATTTCCTGGTATCACGTTATCTTTTCTTATCAATATCAGCCGCCGGCCAGCCAATCCAAGGGGGGCTGTGGCTAGCCGCAGGGAGAAGAAGCCAGACCCTGCGCTACTGGCCTATATACACCTTAACATAGTTTAGATGAAAATTGAGTGAATCTACTGATTTCTACCCAAGTTCGAGACGCCAAAAGTTTATTTTTGAGCTCTGGTATTTTTGGGTCTAAATTGAGTGAAATCCAATGGATTTCAGGCGGATTTCGATATGTAGTGAGCTTTTAAGCTTTAAGTTATGCCTTCCGGTCTATGAAGATGTTTAAGGATTACACCGTAGCCCGATTGCGTCATCTGACGTTTCTATCCGTTCTTTGGCCCCCTTTAGGCCCACCAAAACAAAGTTGAAACCAGTTTTTTTGTAGCTTAAAACTTAAAGAATTTCGAATTTAACGTTTAAAGGTGTCCACAGTACCCTATTGCGTCATCTGACGTAGCTTCCCGTCCTTTCAGCCCCCTTAAGAATTATCATGATGACCTCCACCCCTCCCCCTAGAGCGATCAATCGATAGTGGAGTATGTATCCGTTTGCCCTGAGTGTGTACTAGGGGGTGTATAGCGTAGCGTTTCGTAGCCTCCTCTTCCCCAACCATCGTCGTCTCGTCGTGTCAATCAATCTTTTCCCTTTCCCCTCTGGATCTCTCCATTTCCTGCCCCGATTTTACGGCCCTAAAGTACAAACTACACCACAAGAGATACGGTACCCCCACCTCGGACATCTGTACTTATCATATGGGACGTAATTCCCTTAGTGTATGAATCCGATAACATGACCTGGGGTTACGTATGGCGCGGCAGAAGGTTCGGGAACCCGGGCTGAAATCGATTTCTCCCTGGCGTCATCTGGCGTAAGGCGAAACGGACATTCGGGCGAGTCACCTCATTTTGGAGTTCAGGCATTTCTTGTTCGGGTTTGGTAACTTTTGGGCATTTTTTTTGAGTTATAAATTCTTTTATCGAAGATTTGGTTACTTAAATGTCCTATAATTTTTAGAACATTCCCGATTAAACTGTGCTAGCTTACCTTCCCAAGAGGAATTTAATACATAGAATTCATATTTCCAATCTTATCCTCCAATAATTCCCGAAAAATCCTTGCTAGTTTGCCCTGATTCTCTAAAAAAACAAAATTTTTTTCCCTTAGCGTTAGAAGCTAAAAAACCTAATTTCCGCTTCACTTTTTAAGGCGCGGAGCTCGGAGCTCGGAGCTAAAGCTGTGACCAGCTCCCAGATCTCGACGCCCAGTTTTTGGACATTTTCACCCCATTCTTGTTGTCCCGCCCCCTTTAAACCCGCTATTCGACCCGCAGTACCCTTGTGGGGGTGGGTGACCCTACAGGCCACGGTGCCAGCCGGCACCTACACGGAGGGGATTCCCTTCAGCTCCTATACACACCCGCTCCTCTACTCGGCTGCCCACACTTTTGTTGTTTAGCCACCCGGCGGCAGCCTAATTGGTGTTATATCGGCTGGGCCGGCAAAATATCGTGGATACGGTAATATACAAATTCCGGGTGAAATTCCGATTTTCGTCATTGGGGTAGCGTTTCGGAATTTCGAAATTTGTGCGAAAAACTATTTTTCTGGAGTTTTTTTGCTTTTGTAAAGTTTTCTCTATTATTTATTGTTTTATTCATGGCTACTATTACTTTCTATTGAAGGCTATTTTTTTTTGTCTATCGATACGTTAATGACTCACCCAGCCCAAAATCATCATTTTTAAGCTGACGCAAGAATTTTTCGAAATATCGAAATATCTCGTTTTTTTCGGACTGTAAGAACCAATATAATAAAATCCTTTAAAATTGGATGTAATCTCTGATTCAAACACACACTAATGAACGCCTCCAAATTACCCCGAAAAATCAGAGAATGGCTCCGAGTCCTCGGGAAAAATTTTTCCGCGAAGATCCGCCCTTCCCTTCCCTTTCAATTTCTTCTTTCTCCCCCTCCCGCCCTTCATTCGTCGTCGTTCTATTTTTCTATTTTTCCGCTCTCTCTCTCTTTCTCTCTGTGTTCTTTGTGTGTATTGCGTATTCGTTACGGTATTCCTTTTTCTTTTTGCAGGCGGCCTTCCCATCCGTTCAGACGATCCCCCTCCCCTTCTCTTCTCAAATGGAAAACCAACAGCAGCAACCCCAAGCCACCCTCTTGTGCAGGTGAGAGAGACAGTGAGAGAGAGCAGAGAAAACGATCGATAAATCCATAATTGAATAAAATGTGTTTATCTAGCTTTATTAACTTTTCCAGACCTTCGAGAAGCTTAGCAAGCTCTAAAAATTATTAAAATCATCTAAAATCGATAGCCAAAACGAGCATTGAAAAACGATCGATAATTTTATAAAATAAGGAGAATACTGTTTTAAGAGTTTTTTTTTCATGCACTTTCAATGCTTTAAAACTCTTGTGCCATTCTTTCTTACCTTCCGATTTGTCATCATCAATCGATATTCCCGAAATTTCGACATCCCATCGATTTTTCACCCCCTTTTTTGCAAATTTTACATATCTGGCCGCTCTGACGTCCTTTCAATCTTGTCTGGGCTTTAAAACCCTTCATGCTAATTTTTTGCCTATTTCCAATCGATATTCCGGATCGATAAGTGTCTAAAAAAGGGTAGAAAGCCGTGAAATACTGTTGCCAAGCCTATGCTTCAAAGCTTATAGCTTTAAAATAGGAAAATCTGTATTTTACAATTGTCATCACCGATCGATATTTTGGGGATTTGGCAAATATCGATTATTATTGTTAGAAATTCATGCGAATTCCATCCCTATAAATCCAGATAAGCCATTCTTATAGAGTTTTTCAATATTCAAAGGAAAAAAAATTTATTTATCGCTTTTTCTGGACTTTAAGAGGCCAGGGTTTTGTCAGCTTTTGCGCTCCTCTGTGTGTGTCTCTGTGTCTGTCCTTGGCAGAGCAGCTCTGTCTGTCTGTGTGTCGGCGTGTCTTTCTTTTGTCTGTCGTCCCTCCTGGTCGTGTCCTCAAATGCTCGGGCAGGGCTAGCGACAAATGTTGGCAGCACAAAGGGGCGGCAGGCATCCATTTCTACAAAGGCCGAAAAGACCGGATTTTGTAGAGTATGCACGCGGAATTTTGGGGTCAAAAAATGGAAAGAACGAGATTGTATCTCAAGATGAAAATCTCTAATTTGCGTAATTTAACATGATTTTTTATTCTATTTTCGAGGCCGAAAATTTTCGAAAACATGCAAAATGATAGCAATTAAAAAGCTATTAAACGGTATTTAGCGCGATTTCCGCGTTATTAATAAAATAAAGTAAAGTACCCCTTTTAAATAAGACTAAATACAAAGCGGTCAAATCGTTTAAAATCTCATTTTACCATTTTTGTTTGCAGAGGCGGATGTGGATTCTTCGGCTCATCGGCGACCGAGGGCCTCTGCTCGAAGTGCTACAAAGATTCGATTAAGCGAAATCAAGAAACACAGCCGAGGTTGAGCCCCACAAGTGAGTCTTGCTCCAATTTAATTATTTTTGCAAAATCCGCAAAAACCATGCAAAACCCCCCATAATTTTGCCCAAAAAAGTACGTAAGCGTCGGTGGGTAAATAACGGAATCACCGTCACGGGAACGCGTCTTTAAGAGAGGGCTTACGGTATTTTTATAGTCTTTTTTGAACTACGTACTTGTACTGTTGTTTTTGGTGGATAGGGCAGGCTAGCAGCGATATTTTCGGAAACCCTCGGAGTTGGGGAAAAGAGAATAAAAAATTTTGGGAAATTATTGATTTTTTTGTTGCATAGCAGGCTAGCAGAGATTCTTGGAGTTTTCTAGAGCTAGGTAGGCAAGCTAAGCAATATTAGCAGGCTAGCAGAGTTTTTTGGGAGTTTTCTAAGTAGCAGAAAATCTTTAGGAATTTTTTTAAGCAGATTTATATACTTTTTTTCGGGTAATTCCCTTTAAACCGTTTGAAAATGCGGTACTTTTCAGTGTCGTTGGCGTCATCATCGGTGCCAGTAGATGGCCTCCTCTCTGGATCATCAGTTGTTGTTCCAACCTCATCTCCATCCCCTCCTCAACATTCATCATGTGGCCAGGCTGCCCTCTCCACTGAAGAAGTCGCCGCCAAACTCGAGAGCCACCAGGCTAACATCGAAGCCAAGGTCGGTCAGGGGGAAAGGAAAGAAAAAGGAAAGAGGGGCAATCGGTAGATAGCTCTAGGGTGGATAGGTCAAATATTGATGGGGTCAACGACCCGTAAGGGGAGAGGGATCTTATAAAAATTACGTATAATTTTTCTAGATAAATTTTAGGTTTTAATAAGCTTAAATATATAGCTTTGCATATCATTGCTCCTATTAAATGCAAAAAAAAACTTTAAAAGCAATGAAAATCGTTAAACTCAATTTTTGGTACAATGAAATTTTTCGACTTTTCCATAGCTTTTTCATAATTAAATGCTAGTTACACCCTATTTAATACCCGGTGAATACTGTAAAATATTAAGCAGATTTTTTCAGACAATTTTTTGCTAAAATTTGAACTAACTTAAGACAAATTTTAATTTTCATTGAAATTCGGCCAATCGGTTTTTGCATTTTTTCGAATTTTCGGAATACTCGGTTGTTCCCGATACCTTTAAATGCCAATTTGCCATCTGAAATTACCGCCAGACCCGTACTTTTTCACCCATCAAAAATTCCCACTCAATTCCGCTAACCACCAATTTACGCGGCAGGACCCCGTTAATTTCCGTGTTTGCGAAATCACCCGGATCACCCCCACCACACACCCAAATTACCGGGCCGGCGTTTTTTGGTGTCACGCGTCTACTCTGGCGGGGGTGATTTTGTGGCCGGGTGGTTGACGAGTCGATGACGGCTACGAAACGCTCCAGGAAAACACGTGTCTCCCCAAATCAACAATTAGAAATCGGGGCAGGCGGGTGGGGGGAAAAAAGGCAAAAGCCCGGGCTGGGGCAGCTGAAAAATCACCTCGAAATGCGTCAATGGCTTTCCGGAAATGCCCATTTAAGGAACGTTGGAGTTCAAGCCAAACTACAAATTTTCTTCGACGGTTGTTTTCGATTTAACCTGTTACGTCATGAAATGCAATTTCAACGATGTATTTCATGGCGTAATGCTTGATGATTATTTTTACGCCAAAATCATAAAAAGTAAAAAAACAAAATATAGATTTGAATTCAAGGATTTTGGGACTTCTCAGTCCCTTTAAAGTC
Source organism: Mesorhabditis sp. LJ9110 (assembly GCA_038088335.1). Classification (NCBI taxonomy): domain Eukaryota; kingdom Metazoa; phylum Nematoda; class Chromadorea; order Rhabditida; family Rhabditidae; genus Mesorhabditis; species Mesorhabditis sp. LJ9110. Next base: position 410,113 of record JBBGBA010000017.1, on the reverse strand, counting down.
CGTCTACAACATAATTTAAAAATTTAAAATTTAAAAACGCTAGATAATTTTTATCGGGCCTAGATCTCCAAAAAACGAAAAAGCGGTTTTCAATGATTTTTCAGTTCGGGTTCGAGCTAAAAAATTAAAAAATTTTTTAAAATTTAAAATGTAAATTCCAATTAAAAAACCATTTTTTCAGCTCGACGCCTCCTCCGGCTCAGCCGATACCTCCCCTGCCCCATCTACCTCCACGAAAAAGGCGAATCGATGCCATTCGTGCAACAAACGTGTCGGACTCACCGGATTCCCATGCCGTTGCGGAGGTCTCTATTGCTCTGAACACCGCTATGATCTGGCCCACAACTGTACATTCGACTACAAAACAATGGAGAGGGAGGAGCTGCGTAAGAATAATCCCGTCGTCGTCTCCGACAAGATCCAGAGAATCTAAAAAAACGCCGTCCCGTCATCGCCGAATTTTCACCCAATTTTTTTGAATGAAGCTTTCTGGTCGGAGCCCTCTTCCCCCTCATCTACCATCCTCATATTAGGCACCTGTAAATTGCGTACACTACGCTCCACCGTACACTACAAGTACTCGACGTAAAAACGACAGAATTTACCGCTTCACCCCCGCTTCCTTTTTTTGGCTGTAGATAGAAGCTGGGCGGAATTTGGAAGGCTTCAATGGCCCTTTAAAGCTGGTTGATCTAAAGATGCAAATTTTCTAGTGAATTCGTTGGATTTTTTGACTTCCTGGTCCCTTTAAGGCGGTTTTAACATTGATCACATTTTTAATTAGTCAAACTAAAAATTTTTTTTTTTTTCTTCCCCCTTTAAAAAGGCCCTAAAATAATTTTTTTTTTTAAAAAATCTAGTCCATTTCACACCTGCCGATTCTTTTTTTAAATTAAAATTTTTCCATTAGCACAAAATAATCGCAAAAATCGATTTTAAAGGGACAGTGAAGTCAAATCCACAATTTGAAGAAAAAGGTTTACGCGATATGCCAAAATCCCGCCCAGTTCCCCCCAGATATACACAGATACACAACGATTCTCTCCCGTTTCCCCGTACTAATGGTCAAAAAACCCAGTTCTTTTTTCCGGTCTAGTGATTTTTGGGGGTTCTCCAACCCTTTTATGCAAATTTCAAACCCCCCAAAAATCGCTAGACCGCCTCTAGGTTTTTCCAATTTAGCCAACCACACCGTCAGGGGCCCCCGGAATTTCCGGAATCGCGTGGAAAAATCGGTTCTTTTTCGGGTTTCCACCGTATGCCGGAAGTTCCTCGGGGGCAAGCCACCTCCCCAAAACCCCTCAAAAACCGTTGCCTCTTTTCTATTCATTGATGTGGTCATTTGATTGTCATTTCCGGGGGTGCTGTGGGGGGAATTGTCATTTTTGCGATCCCCTCCTCATCGCCCCTGCCACCCTGTGTCAATTTGCATGCACGTATATACCGCCCGCCCAGCCGTGATTTGGATATTTGTCTGTGAGTCTGATTTTGCATGGGCTTAAGCCTAAGCCTAAGCCTAAGCCTAAGCCTAAGCCCACGTCTGTCCGTTCGCCAGCTTCAACAATTCGGCTTTGCCCCCCTCCTTTTTAACGTTCGAATTTTGTTGTCGCTTCTTTCTGGGTAGCCTCCTCATCCGCGTTTTGCTATAATTTTCTGAATTCTTAAGCTACAAAAACGACAATTTTTCTTAAGATTAAATTTACATTTTTTTATAGGATATTTGCGAATATTGTGATGTTTTCTCTCTCCCCTGGCCCCCCCGTCCTGAAATTCGCTACACGACCCCCCGTCCTCCTTTCGGCATGTATATAAGGTTTATGAATGAATTTTGTTCATAGTTAAGACGTGGAATTTACACTACAACATATAAAAGAAATACAAACTACAAGATAACAGTAAAATTACCGAGAAATTAGCTTCTTACGCCATGAAAATACGCAAACCAGCACTAAAATCGTAGCATGGCGCAGAAATCCCCAAAAGTCTTTGCTAGCCCGCACCAACTTTTTTTGGGAATTTCAGGCTGAGGGCGCGGCGCGTGACAGTATCACGTTTTTGCATCGATTCCCATCCATCTTATCGCTATCGAGGACGGACGTCTTGCTCTCTCTCTCTCTCTCTTCCTCTGTTGTGTTGATTGAAAGCATTTGAAGGGCCGAGCTTTCAGTGGGGAATTTTTAACTGCCACCCAGCCTTTACCTAGAAGAAAATAAAGAAAAAACGGAAAAAGCTGATTTTATGAACGGGGGTCGGGTAATTTCCGGTTCTCTAGTGATCTCGGCTAGCTTGCCTTAGATTGGGATTTTTCGATCATCAAGAACACTTCGTATTAGACCTCCCGCCCAACCCCCCTAGGACCCCCATCCAACCCCCACAAGTATGGGGGTAAATGGGGTTCGGGAGGTCTACTTCGTATGGTCTTTTCTGTTTTGGTCCGTTGGTAGATCGATTTCTCTCACACTCTCTCTCTCTATATCTCTCTCTCACACTCTCTCTCTCTATATCTCTCTCTCACACACTCTCTCTCTCTCTCTCTCTCTCTCTGTCAGTCCCCAATGTGGACCGACCAACAAACGCCACCTCATATTTGATGGGCCTATATGGTCTCGCGACGCCGTTTCGGCTCACCGAGCTGTACAATCCGTTTACAATCGTTTTTAGAGGGCCTGGACCTTTAAAAAAAGTGAAAATGTAAATGAAATCTAAAATGTCGCTAAATTTATGGCATGCTAGCAGAAAACGTCCACTATAGGGGTTCTCATTAGCTCTCATTATTAAAACCATCAAACTTTTAAAAACCAAAGGCACTAGCAAAGATCGTGAGAGAAGCGAACACGATTAGACCTTGCAAACCACAGAGTCCCAAAAAACGCCGTAAAAAACGGAATTCTTTCGGAAATTGGAAGCGGTCAGGCAAACCAGCAGGGATTCCTAGGGAACGCCCCCTTTCTGACATCGAACAAATATAAATATTAAATGGTTTTCTGAGAGCTTTCCGTTTTTTCCAGTTCACTCCGATTGACCGTCTGACGCAAAGGCCCGAATCCACCCGTCAACCGAGTCCACACAGACACCACGGGGTTCAAAAATTGTTTGAGCCCGGGTTCAGCAGGGGGGGATGGCATACACGCTGTGAAAAGAGCAAAGAAATCGATTCATCGGATGGCGAGAGAGAGGAGAGAGAGACGAGGGCCGAAAGTGAGGTCTTTCTGTATATTTGAGGCTGTGCACACGGCAAACAGCACTCCCTATCTCTCTCTCTCTCTCTCGCTCCCTCTCTCTCCCTCTCAATCGCTCTCTCTCTCTTCGCTCTACCATCTGACCCCCAAACTGTGTTTATTGAGGTGAGGGGACAACCGAATTTCGCGAGGTCACCGGAAATAAATTTTCAGGGGCCGTTAAAGTAACGGTATATCTTTGCCAATTCCGTCACTATACGACAACTCAATACCATACTTTCCGACTTCGTAGCCCGTCTTATCACGTAGCAAACTCTCGGTTTTTTTTGGGGGCTCGATGCCGATCTCATCCAAGGGTCGGCCGGAAAACAGTTCTCCCGTCAATGGCGGCCCGGAACATTCGACCGGCCGGGCTGACGAATTTCTCGTTTTTTGGCGCTCACTCTCGCTCGCTCCCCCTCTGTCCTATGAAAAGGTAGGACTGGGAAACTTTGCGCTGGGAGGGTCCCGCCGAGAATTGTGGTCCGAAAAAGCGAGGGACGAACCGACATATTTGAGGTATTTGAGGGGTTAATGGATTTTCCCAGAGATGGGAAACAATTAGTTGCGACAGTTTCTCTCTCTCTCTCCCTCTCTCTCCCGCTCTCTCTCTTTCGCTCTCTCTCTCTCTGTCTATATATCTCTCTCTGTCCGTCTGTCTATCTTTCTCACCCACTCTCTCTCGCCCTCTCTCGCTCTCTCTTTCTTCTCCGATTCTCTATTGTCATTTTGGCACCATCAAAATCAACTTATACTACCAAATCCAGATCCTAATATAAAAGCGAAACCAGTGCAAGTATAACTCAAGGCAGCGGAGCCTTGCGTAGTCGTAGCTGGACTTTCGCCGTCGTCGCAACATTGGCTGTTGGCTGAGAATTGATGGGACCACCTGGAAATTTGGTTGTTTAAGATAAAGTAGTTATAATGATTGTTATATTGCCCAAAAATCAGCTTATTTATAAAACAATTATGTGTCTTACTGTAGCTACAGTTTACCGTACTATCGTACTCTATCGTACCTTATTCCACATAGTCGAGTCGACCTGTCTCCACCCATCGGCCATCCTCATCCCATCTGGTGATATCCTCCAATAGCGATTCAACGTGGGCTCCACGGCTTCCCATTGATTTCCCATGGGTTTTCTAGGATACGGTAGAAAAGGCAAGCTTTAGAATCTTACCCAGTTTTGGCGAAGTTCGTCCAGGAATCTGCATAAAAGTTGGCGACGTCGTAGTCGAATTGGATTACCTGAAAACAGGAGGATCTCTCTCCCTCTCTCTCTATCTCTCTAGCTCTCTGTCTCTCCCTCTGTTCTTTCCCACCTCATTCGCCTGTTCAGCTCTGGCCCACTCGCCGTCGGGCAACCACATGAAGAACAACTCGGAGCAGTGGGGAACCGCTGAAAAATTAGATAAATTTTTCTTGGTTTTGTTTTTAAAGGGACGGCGACAGCTAGTAACCTGAGGCCAAAAATTTGAAAACTCACGCGTCCAACCCTGCAACGAAAAGATCCTTCCAACGTTACTAGAATAGTCGTGCTCCCAGAGGAAGACGTCCTTATTCCCCTTGGCCCAATATCGATCAACATCCCGCTGCATTGGGCCTCCAAAGAATTGACCGGAGTACATCTAAAGTTGAAATTAAGGTTAAGGTTTGAGAGAGAGCATGAGTGAGGGTGAGAGAGTGAGAGGTGAGACAGAGAGCGAGAGAGAGGGAGAGCGAGAGTGAGACAGCAAGTGAGACAGAATGAGAGCGAGAGTAGGAGAGTGTGAATGAGCGAGGGGTAAATGTGAGTGCGAGAGAGTGAACAAGTGAGAGAGAGAGCGTGAAAATCGAGAATTCTTACATCACTAGCCACTTCACCCATCCAACATAGTCATCATCAGAATGCATCACCTCTCCTCCTTATCACCCATATAAGTATGGTCAAAATTAAAGGTATATTCGATAAATCCACGAGTCATATTTGTCAGGAACAGCTCCTGGGTACGCAGCTTTCCAAGCACTAAAAAAAGATTCCTAAAAAGATGCTGCGCAAAATGCAGCAGCTACAAAATACAGACACCGCCCTGCTTTAGGCTACAAACTACGGGCGACTACAGACTATAGGCTACAAACTACATAATTCCCATACCAAAATAGCTCCACTCATCCCGCATGACCCCGATCAGCGAGGGGAAATTCTTCCGTTTCTTGCCGAGGTTTTCAAGAGTATCCGGGAGGAATTGGGTATCGTATACCATATTCCAGGCCTGAAATCGTTGTTTTAAAGGGACGCGCAGGTGGCAAAATCGACTGCTTTGCTCGACTGGGTGTTGACAGCTAAAAAAATTGTCACATGATGCTCAGTTTTGGAATTAATTTTAAAGTGTCGTTACGCGTATTGACGGAGAATTATTTGTCGGGACCCGGTGGAAAGCTAGGGTCGATTTTGGGCCTTGTCAATCCCTTTAAATATTTTAGAAACTTACCATATCGACCGATTTCAATATGTCGACGGCTGATTTGTTCTGCACACAACTTGTCATTTTCTGCCAGTCTTTGCCGCTCCAATCGTTCCCGGTGAAGCCGCACAGCTAAAAACTCACGCTTGAATCTTGTGGCAATCTTGCAGAGGACCTTGAGGAAATTCCATAACTCTCTAGCTAAGTTACCTTACTAGCCGCGTCGATACTCAACTTGTTGTCGGTGTTCAGGCACGTTTCGGTGGCTCCGGATTCTTGAATGGCTTGTGAGAAAAGGGCTAAAAACGATAGATATTTTTAAAGAGAGAGTGAGAGAGCGAGATAAATAGATCGAGAGAGAGAGAGAGAGAGAGAGAGAGAGAGAGAGACTCACATTGTGCCATTGGCGAATAGGTCAACGCGGAAACCGAAGCCGCTCCAGCAGATTCTCCAAAAATCGTGACCATTGTCGGGTCTCCACCAAAATCCCGGATATGATCTTGCACCCAGCGAAGAGCAGCTACCTAAAACGATATTTTCTGTATTTTCTAAAATGTATAAATCTCAATAAAATTTCTTACTTGATCCAGCATACCGCGATTTGCGGGGAATTCGTTCGATCCGGTCGTGAAGAAACCTGAAAAATGTTTGAGGTTTTAAAGGGAGTGTGACATGGTCATGTCATGAAAGGAGAAGTTTTATGTTTTGAATCAAACTGTCTTCCTCACGGATCTCTGCTAGCCAGCCGGTCACCTCTAACGCCCAATAAATCCAGCTACCGTACCCCAAAATCCGAGGCGATACTGTATGGTGACGACGACAACGCCTCTCGAGACAAACGAACTGACACCACCCTAAATAGAAAAATTAGAAAATTTCCGGTCCAAGTTTAACTGACTTTATACGGGTACTGTTGAGCGCATCCGGACTGGAATGACCCGCCGTGGATCCATACCATCACTGGGAATGGGGTTGCTGTTTTCACCTAGAAAAAAACCGATTAAATATGAATGACAAGGGCCCCATTTTGCCTTCAATGGTCCTTTAAAACCGTAAAAAAACCAACATCTGGCGAAAATACATTTAAATACAAGCAATCCTCAGATGACGGTGTACTGTTGAATCCGCACGGCTGCAACGACTGCGAGCAGGGCGATCTGAATTTTTGATTTTAAAGGGATGATGAAGGCTGACGAAGGGCTGGATCACTTAAGGCAAATCTCAAAGGAACTCTGCTAGTTGTGGCTTTCGCCGGTTCCGCAGTGATCTATTCTGGTTTGTCCCGAGACTCATCCTCCCGTTACCTTTAAAAATTTTCATGAAGGCTTACCGAAAATATGTAGCGTCCCAGGGCGAATTCGGCAGTTTATTCAAAGCTGCGGGCGCCTAAAAGTGGCCTGAAATTTGCTAAAACTACCGTATACCCACCGCAAATCGTAGTGCTCCAAGTGGTGGCTGTACATATGGAATGCCAAGGAATATATCGCCCGCGCCGCGGTAGATTTTGGACTGTTCATTCGTGTAGTCGACGTGGAAACCCTGGAATAGTTTTAATTGCTGCTCAACTTTATCGGATATTAAAGGTGCTCTGAAGGCTTAAATTTAAAGGGACAGGCAAGATTGGTGCTCGGGTTTTAAAGGGACTGGGAACGAATTTCGTTTAAATCGTTGTCCTCATTTTGCCTTGTCTGAACCTTTAAACTCGCTTTAATATTAATAGTATTAATAGTGGTATATATGGTCGCTTAGGAAAAAACCCCTGAAAGGGACTGGCAACGCAAAAATATGATTTTAATAATTTCTTTAACAAACCTGGACATCGCCTAATTTTGTAGTAACCGTTACGGCATCCACCAAACAACAGCCGACCCCCAGAAAGACTATAATTGGCACAGCCAACATCTGAAGTGAATGGAAAGGGGCCCTGGAAATGGCTTATCGTGTTGGCCGGAAAAAACTCTGGAAGATGGAGACCCCAGATCACTGGCAATGACAAATCACCCCCGAATTTTTGCACCCCCTAATATAGCAAATTTTTGAAGTCTGCTCGTGCAAAAGTTGAGACTATAGGAATCGCGGTGATATCATTAATTCTTGGAAAAGCTTGATAATCGTGTGTCCATTTTTAGATCGGAAAATATCTTCCCTTCACAGCTCCTTTAAGACGATGTTTATTACACATTAATTGCAATTTCGGGAAAAAGCAAATAACTTTTATGGCGCTTAATGTCTTTTTAAGGTTTAAAACCTTTCAAAACTTTAAAAAGTTGAAAAGAACTTTTAGCTATAACTTTATGCATTAATGATCCTACTATATATAAAAAAATAGTGTTTGTGTGTGTGTGTGTGTGCATTTGCATGCAACTTCCGTCCGTATGTTCCAGTCGTATCTCAAGAAAGGAAGTAGTGGGGGGTACGTATGATACGTCATCAGGCGCGTAATGCTCATGACACGACTGCACACCTATCAGATTTTTCAAAATCAGCTATTTTCGACATTAAAAATAGGTTTTTGTTAAAATCTCACTCGGCCTCTTTGTTAGGGATCAATTTGAATGCACCGGAAGTGGGGAAGCCTATAAAATGGGGGAGGGCGAGTGATTTTCATTTTTTTTTGTTCGGGGCATGCGGGTGTAATCATGCAAAGTAGGCCCAGACGGGGCCAGGGTTGAAAAGTCGCGAAGCGGCTTTTCAACCCTGGTATATACCTAAAGATTGAGGGCTAAATTTCCCTTCACTGAACCTTTAAAAATTTCAAGATTTTGATTCAGAATACTTTATGCACTAATAGTAGTTTAAGAACCTTACAAAATTTAAAGCTATGAAGATTTCAAAATATAGACACTTTTGGCTTTTCAATACGCAAAACACCATCAAAAAGGTGACACAAGGTGACACGCGAAAAGCTAAATTTATGCAAATTCCAGAGTCTTTTCAGGCGACAACAAAATAACACGCTCAAATATTTACCTTTACGAGGCATCGGAATTTCCTTATCAAATCGAGGGGAACGAAAATTTTAAGAGCTAGCAAAAATCGAGTAGTTCTTCGAGCCAAGAAGTCAACAGAGATCGCAATTTTAGAGAAATTAAAAGAAATCACAAAATTCCCAAAATTCCCAATTGTCTCCACTTGTTATCTGCAGTAAACGCCTTGAAAATAAGAGAAAAACATGCATTTTTTGCTCAATGAATTGCTACGAACGAGGTGACGAAGGGGCCCAAATAAATCACCAGTGATTCAACCTGTTTTTGATAAATTTAAACGGAGTTTTTATTTTGCGGCTGATACACGGTAGTGTTCAACTACCTCTGCATTTCGAAACAAAATTACAATTTCAATAAAAAAACTTAAAGGTTCTTTATAACAAAAAAATTGAGCCGGCAACGCGATCCAACGAACGTCGCTTCATGGCCAACTGATCGGCGTAGTGTGCGCAGTACGGTTTTGCGATCGCGGCAAAATCCATAGGAAATCCGCATCCGTGCCTTTTCCACTTTTTAAGGGAACTGGTATCAACTAAATTTCGTCATTTCATCGACCGTGTCTCGACAATTAACAAGACGCACCTATAAATATTTTTATTAGCACGCATTTGTCGATGTCCAGCATTCCAAAGGGCCGATGTCCACAGTTTCTATCCCCTTAAACCGTCCTATCCGCTTTCCACTGTACCATACCATAGGCACAGGGCACTCTGGTTGACGGCCCTGAAGAGCTTGATTCACACGCACTCGACCTGGTGGGCCCTGTAGTGGGCCCCCGAAGGGATGTGAAGCTGGGAAGCTGAGGAAGACAGGACGTGTACACGCGGCACAAACACTTCATAACCGCCTCGTTCCGACCCATCCGTTCCACACGGTTGGCCCCAATTGGAGCACTTATGGCTTCACGGCTTTATGGTCTTTTTGGAGATCTGAGATTTTGAATAAAGTGCTGAATTTGCTTAATCTGGACAAGGTTTCTTTTCGGAGAAAAATCACCACTTGGGGCAGGCTGGCAGAGATCCTTGTGGAGAGGCAGTTGGCTAGAAGTAACACTCCCGGATTCGAGCCGAACCAATTTTCCGTCATTCGCAGCCAGCCCCCGATCATTTAACTTTTCCTTTTTCCGAAGTTGGTACAAACGCAAGCTAGCCCATATCTCCCAGCAAACCTCAGCAAACTTTTTAAACATTTTTTTGGTTCGTCTCTGCCTGGGATGATCTGGTGACTCAGTACTGGCAGGATCAACCGCTCGAGCTCATCAATATTCAGCGAATTAACCGCGGGCGTGGGAGCTGCTCCTAGATTCACGCATTTGTTTTGTTTTTCTGAGTAATGCCTGGGCCCCAAAACGCCTTCGTCACTGTAAACTGGAAAATAGTAGCAGCGTTTGGAATCGTGGGAACTTTTCGCGCTTTTATTCTATCTCACTCGCTCTCTCTTGCTCTCGCTGGCTTTTTCTCACTTTCTCTCTCTCTCTCTCTCTCTCTCTCTCTCTCTCTCTCTCTCTCTCGCTTTATATGTCGGGTTCTGGCCTTCTAAACTTCCGTTTCTGGGCGCTTCGCTATCCGCCTGTCGTTGTCCCTTTAAAATCTGCCAGCCGACGTGACGAAACCTTTTACGGTTTCACAAGGACACAATTCAAAGCCGTGTCCCGCCCTTGTCACCCTCATCATCGGCTGACTAATGAAGTGGACGGGAGCCCAATTCGAGCCTTTGGCCATATGGCACGCGAGGCAGCGGGGTCGGAAATTTGACTCCTGATTGTAAGGGTGTCGTTTTTGAACATTTCTGCTTATCTATGGCATTAACTCTCTCCGCCACTTTGTCGTTCCCACCCACAACGTCACATTAATGCGCAGTCCGAAGATCGGCAGCTTTCTGGTCCCTTTAATTTTCCACCTCTCCACGCTTCGTCAACCCGCACAAATTTTTGACCTTCCCATGCCGTGCCAGCTTCTTTTTTGTTTGCAAAGCGCGCAACTCGAAACTGAAACAGCATCCGGCAGCAGGGGAGGGTCTCAAGAAGACCTCTCACTCTCTAAATAGAACCTCGCCTAGGCCTCGCTAGGTCCTAATCATTTCTAGACTGGGCTAGGTGAGTTTTCTAGAAATTTTTGAATCTTTTCAGACTGTCTCGCTCACTCTTTTCCTCTCTATCTCGCTCTAACTCGGTCTCTCACTATCTCTTCTCGCTCTTTCCCGCTCGATCTGACTTTTTCTATCTCGATGTCTATCTGTCTCTCTATCTCTCGCGCTATGTCTCTCTCCTCTCTCTTACTATCTCACTCGATGGCTCTCTCACTCGCGCGCTCTCTCTCTCCCTCTCTCTCTCTCTCTCTCTCTCTCTCTCTCTCTCTCTCTATCTATCTATCTCTGTCCCGCTCTCTCTCTATCTATCTCTTCTATCTTCCTCTATCTATCTTTCTACCTATCTATCTATCTCTCTTTATCTATATCTTTATATCTCGCTCTCTCTTCTGTCTCCGTAGCATTCCACACCAAAATCGCTACAAATCCTCATAATTAACCGTCATCCGAATCTGGACTAACAGACAGTTGAGTACACCTACACCCAGCTCCTATCCACACCTCCCCTCAGCATTCACTTCTGTCCCCGTTCGTGTTCCCATGGGTCAATGGTTTGGGTGTGTAGATGCAGGGCCCGGGGGCTCATATTTGAATACGGCCTAGGAGACCTAACCAACGCCGGGAGTGCAGAAGATCCTGTGTATGTGTGTCTGTCTGCGTGTCTGTCTGCCCGTCTGTTGTTTACACGTTCTCCCCTCCAGGCTCCGCCCACTTCCCTCCCTCTGCACCATTTTTGGCTGCGTGCCAATTGGTGCCCTCAGGGTATCTGGCCGGTGTTTCCTCTGCGTCTCTGCATCTCTAATCCCTCTCTGCGCGCCCTTTTTCAAGGGCCCGGGTCATTTTGCCGGGGTCATTTGATGGCGGCAATTTGGTTGACTCCGTACGGCCAAGCCCCGAAACCTAGAAATTCTATAGAAATCATGTAATTAGCCAGATTTTGAGAGCATACCGTAGCTTAAATAGATTTTTCCGATTAGAGCTTGCGGTAATTGGCCGTTAAATACCTTTCATCGAGAAACTTTAAATTTTTCACGTTAAACTTGCGCGTTACGGTAATCAGCTACAGATATTTGTCATTTTTTAAAAACATTCAAAAAAATTCAGAAACTAAAAAACTAGAAAAACTACTGTAGCCACCTAACATATTTGTCATTTTAGGAGGCGTTCAGGGACGTAGCGTAATACAGGCCCCGGGGGCCCGGGGCCCCCGAAATCGGCCGGAGCCCGAAAATTTCATAAGGGGGGACCCTTATGATTTTTATTTTCTCAAAAATTTTGCTGCCTGCGGCGCTAATTGGCTATTTGTAGAGCTATGCAACCTTTTTTGCAAAAATTTTTGCCTGCGGCGCTATTGTTTCGGCAATGTTTTGAGTTTTTTGGAAAAAATTTTTGGGGCCCCCGAAATTTTTTTCTGGCTACGCCCCTGGAGGCGTTTGAGCCTTGATTAACTATCCAATAATTAGAACAATGTAGCTAGCTTTAAATATTTATCATTTAAAAAAATTTGGAATCTGTTTCAGTTACCGTAACTGGCAATTAACATTTTTAAGAGAATCGCAGTTTCCAGACCGAGAGGTTATTTGGCCTTTTCTGAAAATAAAAATTGGAATAGAACTACTGTAATCACCTCCGGCTATTTGTCATTTTTAAGAATCCTGAAACCATTTTTCGCCCTTATCTATACCACAACCCCTAGGCTAAAATTTGAATTCCTCCCCCAGAAAGGACAAGGTCACTCTGCCAAAAATCTGGCGTTATCAGGCCCTAAGATCTGTCTGTATGTTTGTTCCTGTCTGTCTGTCTGTCTATCTGTCCATATCTTCTCCAAATATTCGTCTTCTTCTTTTTTACGTTTTCCACTTTATAACTGTGCAGCCATTTTTTGTCCATTCCAGACCAGCGATTGATAGCCGGTACTTTTTCGTGCCATCCATCGGCCGTCACAACCAGCAGCACCAAAAAACCAGCAGAACAATGGTGGGTTTTTCGATATTTTCAAGAATTGGGGAGATTAGCAGAGATTGTTTGGGAATTTTAAAGGGGGTGTGACAATCAGGTCAAGGTGGCGAGCTAGGCTCCTCACAAAAAGGGGGCTAGCTAGCAGAGATTCCCTGGGAATGGCAGTTTAAGGACAGCGGAAGTCTCTCTTATTTAGTTTTGGAGGCAACGAGCAAAGGCTCTTGTGGAATGGGATATCTAAAGTTCAATAGCTGTATTTTGCTCTCCCTTTTTCTCTCCCTTTCTTTCTCTCTCTCTCTCTCTCTCTCTCTCTCTCTCTCTCTCTCGCCTACATGAAACCTACAGATTAATCCACCCCTCAACCGGTCACTACCCTCACAATTAAGCAGTCTGCATAAATTAACCCGCGCCCCCAAATACAGTCCCTCCCTTCCCCCACACATTCCAATCCGTGACTACATGTTGACCACTTTCTCATTGCTCCACGAGATGGTAAGCCTTCAATGGTCCTTTAAAATGCCAATTAATCTCCGTAAACAACCGATTCCCAATCCGGAAAGGTGTAAATTCACCCCGATTCCACAAACTGTCAGGGCCCCAGATTTATTTCTCGAAACTGGGGCGTACCTTATCTGATCTCTCTGCTTTCTCGTGGGCCTGGGCGAAACTGTGAAGGACAACCTAGCAGCGATTGTTGTGGAGAATTTCTCGGATCCTCCGGAAGCTCATGCTGATCAGAAAGAGCCAGGCTCGCCCAGGGGTCCCGCTTTTTTGCAAAAGCCATAAACGGGCTGAAGGCCATCGAAATCCTTTGAAACGTCGGCGTGGGCAGTCGAGCAGAGAGCCTGTGGGAATCAGGGTCGTCGGAAAAAGTGGAATCGAACTGGGGGCAAGCTGGCAGACCTTTGGGGTTCACGGAGTGCTGATTTTGGCCGAGGCAGGCTAGCAGCGATTCTTGGGACGCTCGGGATCGGAGCTGTCTTCCGTGGCCCGGCAGGCTAGCAGACACCATTTGGCCATTAAGCCGTTCTCCTCCTCTCTCCTGTTATTTGAAGAATCAGAAAAACGGGAAAACCCACAAAAACAATTTCACCATAGAACCATCCTTGAGATAGCTGGCGGCCAACTAGCAGAGATTCTTTAGAAATTCAGCCCTTCCGGATCGGTTTTGACCGTTTTTCGATCAAAGCGGCACCCTGGCAGTTCCTTGAGATCCAGCGATAGACAGCTACCTAGCAGCCACCATTGACCCTTTAACCTCGCCCAAAGTCCTCCATTTCATCGATTTTAGCCGCTTACTAGCATCGATCGTTCCGGATCCTAACCCCATTCACCCCCAATTTCCACGGCAATCCCCTGAACGGCATAGGGTATGGCTTGGGTTAGGCGGGGGTAGGGCCTCCTAGGTCACAGTGGTACGTAGAGAGCCAGAGACATAGGCTGTGACCCCGTCCATCGCCCTATCCTATCCCATGTCTGTCTGTACCCTCTCCCTCTCCCCCACTCCCTCTCCACTCCCCCGCCCCACCCTCTCTCCCTATCTCCCACTCTCTCCCTCCCTCCCCCTCCCTGTCCCCTCCAAGAGACGCCATCTCTCGCTCTCTCGGCTCTTCTGGCCTCTTGCCAACCTCCCACCCCAGCCATCTCCTCTTCCCCTCTCCTCGCAGATACCAATTCCGCCTATTCACACGGTCGACCTTTTCCGGGGCTACCGTATACCGTATTCGATCACCACCCGTAATCTGTAGCTTTTCGGAGCACACCAGATAGTAGATTCGAAATGGTGAGTTTTTGGGGGGTTTAAAGGGCTTGGCAAGTTTTAGGGGTCAGCGCGATTTTTGGCGAGCTGCCAGACTTTTTTATAGAAAAGCAAAATAACACGCTTGAAGATGTCTTTAAACGGTTTTTATGGAAATTTCGGCAAAAAAAAACGCTTTTTACGCAGTTTGAGTGGTTCTAGGGTTACTGTAGTTTTGTTAAATGGTTGGAAATTAAGCTTTTAATAGCGTTATCGTTTATTATTGTAAAATTAGCCAAAAATCGAATAAAACGTTAAAAAACTTGTTTTTTTTCAGGCCCGTGCCGAACCTAAATCGCGTTCCGTGTCTCGCGGCCGGAAGTCTACCGGAAAGTCCACCTCCAAGTCGCCGGCTCGCTCCAAGAAGGTCGGAATTATATCCCTTTTATCAGCTTTTTTATCATATTCCAAAAACTATTAATTTATTCGAATTTTTGCAGAGCCCAGCCAAGAAGTCTCCATCCAAGTCGCCTGGGCGTCCCCGTTCGACCAGCCGTGGACGTCAGCCAGCGAAGAGCCAGGTTCGTGCTCAATTTTTGAGCACGAGAAGCTGCAAAGCGGAAGCTTGCTTCATAAGCTAGCCTTCTCCTGCACTCGCATTTTTATAACAATTTTTCTCTCCCATTTAGCGGAAAAATTTCGATTTGAAGGCAATTTTAAAACAAAAACCGCTCAAAATTTGGATTTAACTTGATCTAGGATTTTACAAAGTAATTTTTCCATTTTCAGGCAGCCAAGCGCACCCCATCGAAGCCCCGCTCGGCCTCGAAGCCCCGCGCCAAGTCGGTCTCGAAGTCCCCAGCCAGGACCCCGGCCAAGACACCATCAAAAGTGACCACCGTCCAGTCGGCCAACCGTTCTTCTTCGCGCCAGACAACCAGCCACACCTCTTCTGAACCCACCCTCAATGAGATCCGTCAGCGTGTCCAGCGTATTAAGGAGGTATGCGACTACTTTTATATACACTTTATTGTCTATTACTGAGTGGCAAGCTAGCAGAGATCGCTTGAGATTGAGCTAAATCCCTATTTTTAGGCGTCCCGCTTCGCGCCGGCCCCCAGCTCATCACCCAAGAAGGTCGAGAAGTCGAGCAACTGGTGCCCGGTCAGCTTCTGCGACAAGTTGAACTGCAGCAGACTCAACCAGCAGCAAAAGGTCGGCAGACTAGCAGAGATCTTTTAGGAAATGGGTCGCCACTGAGACATGACATTAGCTTCTAGCCTTGAAATTTAGCCGCCAAAAAAAAGATTTTTTCAGATTTCAGAGCTGTTACAGTCTCAAATCTATACTTTTCAGGACACAATTGCGTGCATCTTCCTGGTGTTCATCATCGTCAGCCTCATCTACTTCATCCTGTTCACCGACCCCGTCAAGGCCCGACAATGGGTCGAGCACTTCCCCACCACCGTCCACAAATTCTGGAAAAAGCAGGTCGTCCCGAAGATCAAGTTCTGGTAGACGACCAGCGACTTGGATAGGGCGAACCCTGAACTCCTTGAACTCCCCCCAGCACGTGTAAATTGCCCTCGCCCACTTAGTCCGAAAGTTCCACAAAGATCCCCCTACAAAAATTTCAGGCTTTCACTCCTGCCACTTGTCAAATGTTTCGTTAGGCGCCTTTTGCTTTGTCGTATGCAAATTTTTAGGGGTGTAAAGATTTGTAGTTTGTTCACTTCGTTTTAAAGGGTCCAATGAAGTAAAAAATTTTTGCCCCTAGCTACAACTCCCAGCCACCCTCGATCCCTAAAAGTTGCCCCAACGACCGTAACCCTGAGTGAGCCGGTTCGAGCCCGGGGGTGCCCCGTTTCGCACCCGTGTGAGATTGTCCAAAAAGTTCTTAGGCTATCGTAGTCGCTACCGTAGTCTTTCGATTTTTTTTTGTGGCCATCAAAATATCCTGAAATACCCCCCAAGCAGCCCCCCTCGAATAGCCTCCTCTCTATTACCCATTTGTCATTTTTGTTTTTTTTCCAATCCCTTCCTCCACCCGGCATTTAATTTACAGCTACTGTAGCACATCGGTTCTCGCAATACCCAAACTGGGAATATGCAAATTTTGTAATTTTTAATTTCTAAATTTTGTACGTTCCATCCCTCGCCTTTTCCTCGGTTACGATACATCCCATTTTTATGTCATTTTTGTGTATCTCTTTCAGATCCTCCAACATGATTTTTCTATTTTTCTATGTAAATCCAAAAAGTCTCACCCGCTACCGTACCCCCATATTTTCCCCGTCGCGCTGTGTATCTCATTTTTTATTCGCATGGATAAAGTTTTTGTCGAATCGTGATTTTTTTTGGCAAGAAAAATGCACCGTACCTGTACGTTCCATTTACAGAGCGATGCTAGCTAGCAGAAACCATTTGGGAAAGCTCGAAAGATTTGATAGACTTGTTGGCACGCTCCCTTTAAAACGAGCCAGCTCGGACCAATGGAAAGCTAGCGGAGATCCTTTGGGAATTTCTGAAACTATACTTTAAAGACTGTCGATTCAGACCGGGGATGCTAGCAGCGATTATTGGGGAACCAAGGGAAAATTTGCTGGATTTTACGGCCAAAGCTCGTTAAAATAGGAAGAGGATAATGAATGTAGGAAGCAAACCTAGCAAAAGTCATTGAGGGAACTCTCAATTTTAGCTGAATTCCTATAGAAGCTACTCACGGCCAAGGGCAAACTAGCAGAGGACATGCGGCGATGCAGCGTCAAAAAACACATTAAAAAGTTCTAGCTCGGACCCGTGGCAATGTAGCAGAGATCACTGGAGAAAATTCTACTAACTGCCTGGCAAACGGTAGAAATAAGCGCCGGAATTCCAGATCGGCCAGCTAGCAAAGACCCTTTCGGACAGGTGAACCCACCCAGGGGGCGACCCCCCCGAAATCGGCCGAAGGCCGAAAAGTACATAAGGGGGGACCCTTATGATTTAATTTTTCGAAAAAATTTTTTGCCTGCGGCGCTGTTTTTGGCTATTTTTAACACTAATTTTAGTGTTATAAACCCTATGTTTTCAAAAATTTTGCCTGCGGCGCAGTTTTAGCCCCCCCGAAATTTGGGTTTGTTGGCCCTGAACCCACCCATTCCCCGCTATGCGCTAATCCTCATTGAAGGGGGTAATTGAGTGATTGGAGGTAGACCCATCCCTTCAATACTTTCCTTTGTTCGCCTCACTCTCATCCCTACGACAGATCGAGGCCGGCCACCTGCGATCAGGGTGAGGCCTGGATTGGGCCTAAATGCCCTATGAATGCGTTTAGACTAGACAGGGACGTGAAAAATACACAAAATTTCACGCACTGTACAGCAACTTATTCAGGCCAGAACCGTCGGAAGCAAGCAGTAATTCTTTTAAAGTTTCTGGCCCCAATAGTGGAATTTTGTAAAATAATTTCCAAACTCGCACCATTTCTTGAAAAGTCTATATTTTATCGTATATTTTATCAGCGTTCCACTACACTTGAAATAGCAAACACTCGCCAGCGACCCCTATAAACGCCTCGTCAGCACCGGACTCGAAGCGGAAGGCTGTAAATGTCGCACATCGCAACATCGAAAAGCTATACAACACCACCCTCATTTACATATCTACAGACGGAGCTCGGTGTTTTCACGCCGCAACGATGCTCAAACGTAGGTCTAGACTTGCAGATTTCACGATATTCCGGATGAGGCCAAATCGTTCTTGGTTCTTTCTCTACAATTCGCTAAAAATTACCAAAAAAACCTCTTTAAACGGTGGGAAAATGTGAATTTCAAGATTTTTGCTTGCTAATTCCTTTAAAACTTACGAAAATCGTTAAAGCTGCCAGAAAAAAAACAAAATCAAGCATCAGCTCTGGTTTTGATTAAATGGCAATTCCGGCTTCCCAGAGCTCAATGCAACTTAAATTTGTAAGAAACATAGTATTTAGACGTTGTAGGTCGAAGGTTTTGACTTCCCGATTCCTCTAAAATATAGGACTCGCTGCTGAACCTAGCAAAGCTCCAAGCCAATCAAAACCACCACGAAAATGTCTTGCCTTCTCCGTCCCCTTAAAACCATTTACACCCCTCAAATCCGTCGTCAGCCAAATCCGAAAAAACTTCATGTCAAGTTTCAGTTCTGTGTATGTGTACAAAGGTGTGTGGTGGAATCGCCTTCCGGTCCCCATCCTGCTTTTCCACGATCCAATGGTGGTCCCGCAACGACCCCCCTGGCTAGCTAGCCCCTCGGGTCGAATGGGCCGTTTTTGAGGGCGTCCGGAATTCGCAGCTGCACCCCCCAGGGCGGTGGTATGCAAAACCCACAAGCCACTGCTGACCGCCTAGTCGCATACTGGATGGCCCGGGTACAAAAAGTTGTGACTACGCGCGACTCCTATCCACATGGAGATATACAGCCGGCTGGTGTCACTTTGACCCTGTTACCATACGGGGAGGGCTGGAAGTGGCTTTCCCGAAATCGGAAAAGCGTCAATTTTCTAAAAGAGCACTGCTAAATCTCGATCTAGATCGCTATAAATCTAGATTCACTGTTCTCAAACGTTCTCTGCTAGCCTGCTGTCGCTTTCTTAAGATATTTTTAGATAAAATGCAATGCTTTTCTACCCGTGTTCCTGGCATACGGGAGCTTATACTTATTTTCGCTGAATTACTATTTCCAATTCCCTTTACAGTGTAAGAAAAGCACTTCAAGGCGCACCTACAGTACCGTAATTCAGTAACACTTTTTGCTAGCTATGACTTCCAAGCCCCTTTAAAACCGCCAAAAACGATTCTCTGACTTCCGCAACGATACTAAGGTCACCGTTTCCTTTTTTAGTAAACCGATACCTACTTTGAGACGGCTATAGAGGCTCTATCAAAGAATTAGAAGTGGTATAGTGTGGATATTGGTGGAATTGGATCCTCTTCTCTCGTCTTCCAGTTGGGCATACATACATCCACCCTTCTCCTCTTCGGTGTCGATCCACAAATATAGCCTCAGGGTATATATAGAAGAGAGCCAGAGAGAGAGAGAGAGAGAGAGAGAGAGAGAGAGAGAGAGAGAGAAACAATCGACAGCAACCAGCCGCCGCCACCAATTTCGGGCTTTACGATATGCCAGCCAGGTGGATGGGGCATCATTAGCTTATTAGCGGGCCGCCAATATTGGGCCCTTATTTTGGCCTTTCCTATCGGCTGCTTTGTTCTTAAATCATCTCTGCTAGCTAGCCTGCCTGGATTCCTAAATGGTCTCGGCTAGCTACTCCTTCTTTCCTTAATAATTCCTGCTGGTTTGTCTCTTAAATCATCTGCTTGCTTCCTGCCCATAAAACTATGTGCAGCCAAATTTTCTAAACAAAATATTGTAAAAAAAAAGTTTCGTAAAACTGATTTTGAAAACGCTGGTACTGTTTTCATTTTTTTAATTACATGGGATTTTGAGTAATTTTTCAAAATGGTCATTTTCGTCAGTTTCTGGCATTTGATAATAAGTGATCAAAGGCCCAATTTAAATAATTTTGGTAAATCAAAAATTTCTACAGGTAGAAAAATTGTGCCCTCTTCATTTTTTGGAAACATTTCGAGGCCGAAATCCGTCAAAACTAGTGAAAACGGCAAAATTAACCTTAATTTTGATTTCTTTGTTTTACAATATTTTGCAGAAAATTCATATATTTTTATGGGTCCCCATCACTGGTAAAAATTTGGTCCCCGATTGGATAGAAGACAATCGAGGGTTTATGGACACCTATTTTTGCCTTTCGAAATGCATCTTATATAGTCTCTGCAAGCACCCTCTTTTTCAAAATGATTTCTGCTAGCCTACCCCAAAAATTTTATACCATTTCCTGAATGTAACACGCAGAAAGCCCTTTATAAGATTTTAGCGACATCTATAAAAAGCTATATTTCTTTTTCGCGGCGTAATGTTGCGTACGCGACACGTCAATCCCTTATCTCCAGCCGTTCGCCCCGTTTTTATGCCCGCTTTTTCTGAAAGCAGCTTTGATAACTCGGTTTCAGGCAGCCGGCTTACCGGAAAGGGATGCCTTTTTCAGCTTTTGTGACGTTGAAAATTCTTTTAGTCATGTTAGGTTTGGTAGCAATCGAAGGAAATGCTTTTTTTTTGTTTTCTGGGCCAAAGGACAGGATAGCAGACACAATTTGGGAATGGATGGCAGGCTAGCTGACCCCTTTTGGAAAGACGGCCTGCTAGCAGAGGTCGCTTGGGAAATGAAGACAGGCAAGTAGGGACCATTTGGGATTTGATGGCAGGCTAGAAGAGATCATTTGGGGAAAACGGCAGCTAGCAGAGACCACTTGAGAAGTCGGCAGGCTAGCTGAGGCTATTTGGGAAAAGAAGGGCAGAGGGCCCTTTGGGAAAACCATTTTTGACCATTAACATCATCACTTACAATATTGCGGGACAACTAGCAGCGATTTCTAGGAATTTTTCAATCGGATTTTTGTAGTTACAGCTTTGCCAGTCCCTTCGCCTGCCATTCAAATGATTCACTCCCCCTTCCAGACCTTTCAACCCGAAACCCTGTCATTCTATTGGCATTTTTGGCCGATCCCCACCTCCTATTTCTTTCTATTCAACACCCCTCACCCACACGAGAGCTAATTTCTCACCTTCTCACCTTTTTAGGGCGTTATCTAGAAGCGGCGCGGGGCCCTGGAATCGCGGCTATTTCCGGGGCCTCATAAAAAGTGCAGCCACTCACACCTGGCTGACAGTTAGATTCGGCTATATTTTTTATGGCTTCGGAAACCAGCGAGGTGCGAAAAGAGTCTGACCCATCTTCCTGAATTTCAAAAAGGCCTCAGCTAGCTTGCCTGGTTTCCTAAAAGGCCTCTGCCTGTCTGCCTCTCCAAAATGCTAGCTGCTAGCCTGCCCTCGGATTTTCTAAAGGTTGCTGCTAACCTGCCCTCCTTCCCTAAATAATCTCTGCTATCTTGCTCCAATTCCTCAAAGATTTCTGCTAGCCTGCTTTTTCCGAGAGAATCTCTGCTAGTCTACCCAGAGGCGGGAGCCCAAAAATGCCCGAATTTCTTCAGCGCTCTCGGCACGCTGATCGAGGGTCTTCCCAACTGGCATTTCCCCTACAATCTCGGCTAGCCTGCCAAATACCTTTTGTATAGCTTCTTCCAACTCGTCAACGTTGTTGCTTGTAGCTGAAGATGGTGGATGAATCATCCTCTCCCTTCCACTTTATTATGTCTCAACCAAGTGGCCCCCGATTTCTCTCCCTTCCGGATGGAACGATTCGCCTTTTCGTTTTTACATTTGTTTCTGAGGAATTTCGAAAGGGTCCAGTGTCAAACTGTGGAATTTTTAGGGCGGCTGGTCATTTCCAGCAGTTCGTCCGTTTGTTTTTTAAAGGAACCGGGAAATGGGTGGTTTGTCGACTTCAGAACCCCTTTAAAATGGACTCAAACGCGAGAAACGATTTTTCAAAGAATCTCTGCTAGCCTGCCTATCATCGTATTTTTCTTCAAAGATCTCTGCCAGCCTGTCAAGCCTTCTGAGCTTTCGCAAACCATCCATGCTAGCCTGCCCTCGCCTTCCAAGTCCCCTTAAACCATTTCCCATCCGTTCCCCCTCCCCTCGACATCTTCTCTAGTTCTTCGACGGCCAATTGCTTATTTTTTGGCGGGCGTATGGATGATTGCTATGGGTGTATTTTAGGGGCAAGAGCTTCCTAAAAATCTCGGCTAGTTGCTTCGACTCAAATTTACAGCATTTCCTAAATAGTCTTTGCTAGTTTGCCATGGAACCTGGAAACTTGATCAAAATAGATCCTGTCAAGGATCACTGCCAGCCTGTTGCGAGGCAGATTTACAGCTGTTCCCAAATGGTCCCTGCTGGATTGCCCTCCACTCAGGCGTCCGTTGGAAATACGTACTTTTGTTAAGAAACTCTGCGAGTTTACCCGAGCCAGATCTCACGATTCCTCAATGGTCTCTGCTAGCTTACCCCTGACCAGAGCATCATTATTCCCAAATGATCTCTGCTAGTCTGCCTCCCCAGGTTGCCAAATCCAAAATGGTCTCTGCTAGCTAGCCTATGAAATTCAAGCTTCACTGCTAGCTTGCCGTCGCAGCAGCTTTCATATTCCCCAATAATCCTTGCAGCCTGCCCGCCATGCAACGTGACTCATTTTTGCAAAGGAATGACTCACCGGTGCCTCTAAAATTTCTCGGCTTCACCCATGGAATCCGATCTCGATTCGTTATGCAAATTCCTGGAGGTAGCGGGCAGACGACAGAGTGTCTGTCTTTATCTCTCTCTCCCTCTCTTGCGCTCCCTCTCTCTCGCTCTCCCTCTCTCTCTCTCTCTCTCTCTCTCTCTCTCTCTCCGCTCTCGCTCTCGCTCTCTCTCTCTCTCTGTCTGTTTGTATTTGTGTGTGTCGGTGTATCCCGTTGATTTCTTTGTGCCGTGGGGGGCTACCGGGGCGCGGTGGTGGCTATGTTTGTTCTTTCCTCATTTCTCAAGCCCGGCTCGGCGCTTGCCTGCCTTGCCGTCTGTTTCATAATTTCCGCCTGGCTCCTGGCTGCGCATGCAAATTTTGGGATCTAGAGTTCCACTATAGAAAGATACCGAAAAATTCCGAGTTCTAAAATGTTAAACTGCATACAAAAAAATTGGATTTCTGAGCGTTGCTATGTCAGTATTTACGGTGGCGGTATTCTGTCTGTCGGCGTTCCGCCTTGTCGGTACTATCTTGTCGGCATTCTACAGTGTCGATATCTTATCTGTGCCAACTTTGGCGCTTCAAGACTTCAAATGTCGAGATTTTGTGTCGGCGTTCCGGTTGTCGAGTTTTCGGCGTGTCGGCATTTTGACTACTCGGAAGTCGATATTCTGGATGTCGGTATTTTGCCAGTTCGATACATCTTTCCTCGGCATTACCTGAAAATGTACTGTTTTCTATTTCCTGGGCCCCGCTCCAATAGATTATCCGATTGCCCCCCGAGGGCAAGGCTAATATTTTCGAATCGGCTGTCAAAACAGGGATGGAAAGTGCTCCGGGGGATGGCTGGTCGGATGGGGGGCGAGATCGGAGGGCGAGAGACGATCCGGGCAGGCGATAGTTTCTCTCTTTCTCTCTCCCTCCCTCTCTCTCTCTCGCTCTCTCTCTCTCTCGCCAGAACACGAACATATTCCCCGCTCTTCTCCGATGATCCGCCCTTTCCTAATTTATGCTCATTCGTCGCGCCAGCCGCGCCACCCCTGAATATGCGATTTTGGGGTCGGGGGCCTTTTGAAGCCGAAAGTTTTGACGTATCTTAGGATCTTTGTACAGTTTCTTGGGTGTACTAAGACAGTCTCTTGTACTGTCTTAGTATCGTACTGGGTTTTAAGCGATTTCTGCTAGCCTGGCTCGTCAGAAATCCACCATCCTCCAATGGTCTTTGCTAGCCTGCCCATGCGCTAGATTACCCCTCGACACTTCCAACTTTCCCAAATTCTCGTTGCTAGCCTACCCTTCCCCGATTCCCTTCCAATGCTAACGCCTTTCCGTGTCATTTCCCCAGTAATTCCTGGCACCCCTCCAGACACCCATTAGTTGATGATGATGAATGGGACTGTCCCCCTCCAAATCGTCATGAGACCCCTCCCCGCCTCGATCCCGCCAAAAAATGGTGCACTTTAGGGGGGAGCGCGGCGGGGAGAACCCATAAACCCTCATTTTTTGCATCCCGTGATTCAGACGAGGCCAGCTGGGATCGGCGCTCATCCACGCACTGGTTCTCAACTTTTTTGAGGGTTAAAAATCGGTCTTGGACCTGGATTACTGTAGGAAAGTTTCCGGGGGCGAAGTTTAGGGAGTCAGGTCCGTGCATTTTGCTGATTTTAACGTTAGCAACCGATACCTTAAAAATATTTCAAATGTCAATTTCAAAAAGCAAAAAACTTTGCACTCACCGGGGGTCGAACCCGGGTCTTTTGGCTGCTAGCCAAACACACTACCACTTGACTACCTCAATTCATCGAAATTTTGCGTGGTTAAATTTCCGGATTGATACTATAGTCTAATGAAGCGGGGTATGAAACGGTGCAATTGTCCCACATGAATGACCCAAAAGCCGGTCCCGGGCCCCCGGAAGCGCCTTACGGCTTCATCGGGGAATCGGCTGGGGGGAAGGAGGTGATTCACACGCTGCACAAACATACCCCCCGGGGGATGGGACCCAATTTGCATACGGAACTCCCCCCTCTTCTTGTAGGACTTCTAGGGTGGTACCTGCGTGTCTACGGGAGCATCTGGTACCATCTGCCGGTAGATGTTGGTACGGTTGGATAGCTTTTTTGCCAAAGTTCTGCAGAGTTAATTCATTGGCATTCTAATTACCGCTTTTCAACTGGATTTTCCGGGTTTTCCGGATAGCTCCGTTCGTCCGGCTTTCCAACCAAATTCCGGTTTCCTTTATTACTCTTTTCTGAACCTACTCGGCCGGCTTTCCGGTTATCGCTCTCCGGTATTGTCCGTTTTTGCGTGCTTGCCGGAACGCTGGGTTCAGTTTTTTGCCGCTCAGACCTCCGTATCAGAGCCTATTTTGGGACGGAATTTGTAGCGCATCGTAATTTTAGTAAAAAATGGATTTTTTGCTCTTTTTAGATAAAATTTCCCTAATTTGCCAGCATTTCGAATTCCAATCGGTTCCCCGACAAATCAGTTCCCCGACACTCAGTTCCCCGACACTCGGTTCCCCGACAAATCAGTTCCCCGACACTCAGTTCCCCGACAATCGGTTCCCCGACAAATCAGTTCCCCGACAATCAGTTCCCCGACAATTAGGGAATGATACCACCATTATAATTACGTTAAAATAGCACCTTATAATTGTCGGGGAACTGATTGTCGGGGAACCGATTGTCGGGGAACTGATTTGTCGGGGAACTAAATGTCGGGGAACTGATTTGTCGGGGAACTCAGTGTCGGGGAACCGAGTGTCGGGGAACTGATTGTCGGGGAACTGAACTGATACCAGCATTTCCCCCTGATTTCTTCACAAAAAATTCCTCAACTTCCCCGCAAACAAAGCCAGTCAGTTCCGGTCAACCAAGGCTACGGTAACCTGAAAAAAGGACATTTTTTAGGGTACCGGCGGGCCGGGGGGTGAAATGAGGCATGAGGGCCATGACGGCCGGCTGCCTGTTAGCGCAACAAATAGAAAACAGACGATGGGTCTTTTGACGGCAATGAATGAATGAAAGGGGGATGGAGAGGGGGCGGGAGAGGCTCACAAAGTTCACCAGCACCCTAACGAACCCCCGTAGCGTAGCGTAGCCCCCTAAATTACTCGAAAAACGAAGTAAACGACGAAAAGGACCAGAAACCGTTTTGTTTTAAATAAAAATAGCTGTTTTACCGTGGCTACAGTAACCCTTTGAAAAATGCCATTTTACTAGATTTGATGAAAGTCCTGAATGCCTAATTCCTTTCATTCCATAAAAACCTATTTGAAAAGTATCTCGATTTCTCATCTGTGGATTGACTATTAGTTGATTAAATTGTAAATTTTAAATTAAATTATAGCATTTTTAGCATATTTTAAAGTTTATTGATTTGCTTTTTAGCCTTAATTTTTACGAAACGATACTTTAATTCGAAAAATCAACAATTTCCGGAGTTTGTAAATTTCTTCTTTTGGATCCTGTCAGCACCATAAAAATGCTGTACATTTTATTAATGCCTTGATTCAAAATCATGGAGTTTTTGTCCGTTTTTTTTGCGAATTAAATGAATCCTTAATCTGATAATATTTTTAATCAATTTCAATGGTTTTTATCGCCCTTTAGCTGGCTGGCCTTTTTATCCGCTGCCATCCCACTACCAGTATTAGTTCCCGGTTGGGCGGGAAAAACCGTTTTTCGGGCTGTAGAAAGGGGAAAAAGAGGGAAAAAACTAGCAGGTCTAGGCCCCGCCCCCATCGTCCACCCGTCCATCCCCTCAGTCCCAGCCTCGGGAAATAGCAAAATCAACACACAATGCTTTTCAGCGGCGGTGGCGGCTCTTTCCTTTGCTTATCTCTCTCTTTTCTCTCTCTCTCTCTCTCTCTCTCTCTCTCTCTCGCTCTCTCTCTCTCATCCCCTCATTATCATCATCACTTGCACTTTTTTTGGCAATGACACCCCCTGTGGCTGCTAGACCAGCCGACCCCAAAAGGACAACAGGCGAAAAAGCCTAGTTTTGATTATATGGATTGATGGGGTGTGGCTGCTGGCGGAGAGGATGATAGCAATCCCCCGAAAAATCGCTTTCCCTCGAATTGCCCATGCAAATTAGCTCGAAAAATCTAGATTTTGAGCGATTTTATGTTGAATTTGGATCCAAAATTACAAAAATTTATTTCCACGCGCTTAAGGTTTTTTCCTAACACCCAAAGATTAGAAAAAGAATTTAAGGTCAAAAACTTATGCAAATTAATGCAAATTTTAGATTTTTTACAGAATTTCTTCAAATTTACATCGAAAACCGCAGAAATTTACGATAATTTTAACAGGTTTTTCATATTTAAAACAAAATTCTGAGAATTCTTATAATTCGGAAAATTCCGAAAGATGACTAATTCCGAGGGCGTGCTAATATTTCTAAACTTTTGGTTACCCCAACAATTTTCCGCAGTTTAGAACCCCATCCTGCAACGATTTTTTTCGTTGATGCAACGCAACCCCAAAATTTTTGCTCGCGCAATCATTTTATGGTGATAAGCTGGGGGACGTAGGGGCGCTAGTCCAAAAAAGAAATTTATTGGCTTTGTGGCGGCTTTACGATGAGGCGTGGAGGTTTTAAGGTATCCGGAGAGTCTGGAAAGTACTGATTTCTTCCCAAGAATGATCGTACTGTAGCAAAATTATGCAGTCCATTGAAAATTTTGGTAAATTTTGCCTTGTACATTGCTTTAAAACATCATAATTTACATATTTCGCTGGCTTTAGCTGGTTAAGGGCGATTTCCAAAGATTCTTTGATTGTTTGCCCAGATAATTAGCCCTATGGCCTTCCGGTGCCTTGAAAATCTATCTGATTTTTTGTGTAAGCGACTAAATTTTTTGGGTTCTGCTGGCCTATCTAGATGAGTCTGCTTCTGGCTTCTCAATCCCTTTAAAACTCAGTTTTTTCTGGCTTTTTTCCAAGAAGTCTTCCCTTTTGATTTCCCAAATTCTCTCTGCTAGTCTGCCCGATTTTTGGCCTTTTAACGGCTTCCAAGCCCCTTTAAACCTAACGTAGATAGTTTTATAAAGTAGTATTATGTTAGTAGTATTATAGCGTACTCTATGCAGCTGCTCCCCTCGCCTCCCTTTTGCATACCCCCATTTTCATTGCCTAATTGTGGTCACAACACGGAAATCGGATCCCTCCCCCTCTACACATGCGTATTTCATGTCGGTCCGCCTGGGCCCCGGGCCCTCCACTCCAAATTTGCATTCTGGACCTCTGGACCTTCCAGAATTGGGTGTCTCAGAATTCTGGCCCTTCTTCTACTCCAGCTGCAACTTCATGGGCCCTAAGGGGCAATTGGGTGATTTTTGTGTTGTTTTTGACCCTAAGGAGCTAGGAAGAACTATGAAAGCTGGCCGATTCCTAAAGGATCTTTGCTAGCCAGCCTTACCCTCGATTTTGTAAAAAAACTCCGCTAGCTCGCCTTCCTAAAGGATCTTTGCTAGTTCACCATGGCGAATATTTGCTGGCTGCGGTTCCTAAAGGGTCTCTGCTAGCACTCCTTCCGAAAAGATTCTGTTACCCTCTTCAAAAAACCTCTCTAGCTGACGTTTTACTATCTTTCCTTAAGAATCTCTGCTAGCTCGTCTTCCTCAATTATATCTGCTCACCCAATGATTTTATCCCAATTTCTTCAATAATCTCTGCTAGCCTGCTTTTCCACAGTTTTCGATGTCTCGGCCATTTTTATATATTTCCTATTCGTATTTTCCTATCTTCAGATACCCTCCAGACAAAATGGTACGATGGCGGGGCGCCGAATTCCTATTTTTCGTCGGCTACACGACACTCCTATTCACAGATGTCGAATCAATCCGTTGCCACTGTTCGACGGATGCGGGTGGAATCCCGTGCAATCGAGCCCTCGAATGGTGTGAAGTGCGGAATTTGAATGACAAGGTATTGTCTCGTACTGCATGTGGGGCCCGGGGCCCTTATCTGATCTGCGGCTACCCCAGGAGGCGGCCCTAGACTGGATTTTTGCATATTATAGCGTGGAAAGGAAAGGGAGAGCTGGATTCAAGGCGAGCTTGGCTAGCAGAGATCCTTTGGGAAAATTGAAAACAGTGGTAGAATTCCTTTGAGGCATCCGACAATCAGGCTAAATTTTGAGGAAACTAGCAAAGCTCCTTTGGGAACAGTGAAAATCGGAGCGGTAGAGATGATTTGGGAATGTTGATGAGCAGACTAGCAAAGACCTTTTCTTAATATAATGGCCCGTTTTTAAAAATATAGATTTCTTGAAAAATCTAAAAATTTGGATACTTAATCGTTATTTTTCACAGATTTAGTCTCGGCATAGTTGTTGATGCGGCTCTTACTATTTTTGGAGGCAAACATCTTGTTTTCCCGCCTCCCCCAGATTGCTGGTCTACCTAGATAAACATCCTGGTGCCAGTTAGCAAGCCGTTTTCTAGGATTTTTTAGGGTTCGTATGCAAATTAGAGGCTTCGATCTAGCTGTTTAGCTATTCCATATTTTCCGATAAGAGGGAGAAAGAGAGAGAGAGAGAGAGAGAGAGAGAGAGAGAGAGAGAGCGAACACCCCCAAATTCCCAGCCATTCTATTTATGGTCCGAAAGGGGGCTTCTTTTCTTTCCAGGGCGGCTAGTCAGCGCTTTTCACCGTACAGAAAAGATTGAATTCGCCCGATTTTGGGGAATTTGTCTGGCATTTTCACAAAAAAAACCTACAATTTTTGAGGGTATGGAAATTGAAAAATATCGCGGAAAAAATTAAAAGCTATTTAGCGAATTTTGAATGTTTTTTTGTATAAAAAGCTAGGTAGTTCCTTACATGAATCATAAAATCAATAAGTTTTAAGGGATGAAACTCGAAAAAACTCGTCTGAAAATTAAACAACCAAATCTTAAATTTTTTTGTATGCGGTTCAGAATTTTATGAGGGAGGCCTCTAAAAAACCGAAAATCAATAATTCCCCTACGTCTCGTACTACTAACGGCACCCGAATTTGCATACGCAACACGCAGCCTAGCCGGCCCAGGCCGCCCGGTTGAAATTTGATCCCCTTTTAAGGCAAAGAGGAGGGGTCTAGTCCAGGAAGGAGTAAAGATAGCGCAGAAGCGGATTTAATATAGCTTAAAAAGTATCAGTAAATTTCGAGCGTAAAAAACCGTTCATTTTCCAGACGCGTTGCTGGTGCAAAAGCGGCGACTACTGCAATATGGATATGATGGATGAGCTGGATAACCAGCCGGTCTGCCCTTTCATAATATTTTTCGTATGCAATAAGAAGTGAAAATACACAAAATTTTATATATCGTAATTGGATATCATAAGCCTGGAGTTGTAGCCACATTTTTAGAACAGCGAAGAGAGCAACGACGTCGTCGAGGAGCCGCAGGAGGAATTCCAGATTGAGAAGAATTATGATGAGCAGCGGTGAGTTGGAACGTCCATTAGTGCGTAACAGGGATTCTTGGGGGAATCGCCGGTTCCTCGTTCTTGCTCTCTCGTTCGCTCTCTCTCTCTTTCACTCTCTCTCTCGCTCTCTCACTCTCTCCCTCCCGCTCTCTATCCTCTCTCTCTCTCTCTCGCTCCTCTTGCTAGCACTCTTTCGCACTCGCTCTCTCTCGCTCTCTCGCCCTCTCTCTCTTTCCCATAAATCGGAAGGCAACACCATCCGTTAGAAAGTCCATTGTTGACCGTTCGGACCCCCAAAAAAGCGCAGCGGCTGCTTTTGCTCAACCCTCACCGGGCCCCCCGAGGCTCGGTTGCTGAACAAATTCACGATATTGACACGAACTCTGTTGGGGGAACGGTGGAAGGGGAGGAGGGGCGGCTTTACGCTCATCGCCTCCTTCCACTCTAATTTTTAAGATGATGAAGCACTCCAGGGGTGGAAAGGAAAAAGTACGGTTATGTACACTTTACAAAAAGCTAAAGGAGAAAGGGAATTGGTGACGCGAATTCGGTACCTGTGCGTTGCAAATTGCGCAGTGTATCCTTGAAAAGCTAGAAAATTTGTGCTTCCAAAAACCTTTAAAATTTCAGTGAGCAACAGCACCGCCAACCTGTGGCTCGTCCTCAAAATTCGCTTCTGCAAACATCATATGAGGTACGGTAGCAAACATCAAAAATTTATATATATTACCAGGCCGAAACTCGGTCCGGTAAACGTGAAGATGAACTATTGTGGGAACAGCAAGAAGCTGAGGCCAAGAGGAGGCTGATTGAGGAGAGAACGGCCAGGTATTACCGGTTTTTTTGATTCGTCTCGCCTGTAGCTTCGACCTTACACGCTCCCTAAAAACTGTCTATTTCCAGGGAACGCTCAGAGAGGGCTCGAGCTGAAGATGAACAACGACGGCGGCAGGAGGTGGAACGCCAGAGGGCTGAGCACGAGCGGAAACAGGGTAAGTCGCGATACTTCAGTTATCGTTGGAACTTGAGTAGCTTGCGCTTGTTCAGTTTGGGTTGCTTCTGGTTGATCATCTTGAACTTGTTGAACTTGAGCTCCTCGTGGCGACGGGTCCTTTTTGTCACAAATTCTGAACGTCTCGAACTTCCTGAACTCCCAATCCTTGTTGATTTTGAACTTGAGCACGTAGTGTTTCAGGGCGCGTTTCTCTCCAACTCCTGAACTCCTTGAACTCGAGCTAAAATCGCACAAATCCCTTAAATTCCTAATTTTCAGCCGAAGAAGCTCACCGACGTCGTCTGGACGCTGACCGACAGAGAAAAGAAGAAGAAGACAGAAAACGTTGGGAAGAGGAGGAGGAGAGGATGAGGAAAATGGCCAAGGAGGAGGAAGAGGCAGAGAGAAGGAGAAAGATAGAAGAAGAAGAGTCGAGGAGGAGACATGAAAATTTTTTTTTAAAATTAAATTCATTTTAGACTTCCAAAAGCCGAAGCAGAAGAAGCTGAAAGATTGAGGATGGAGCGCGAAAAGCAGGAGCGGGACGAGAAAGAGAGAGAAGAGGAGGAAGAGGCCGAGCGGAAGCGACGAATCCAACAAGCTCAGGCTTCAGCTGTGCACCGCAGTCACTTACATAACCATTTGCATGGCCATAATTATGTAAGTGGGCTTGGCGCAGTTGGTAGAGCAGCAGATTATAAATTGGGGGTTGAGGGTTCGGATCCTGCCGTTGCTAGATCTTTTGCGTTTTGCTACAACACCAAAAACCAAAAAAAAACCTAGCAGAAAAATGACACCAACAACCAAAATTTCCATTAATTTCAGCGCGCCTATCACGACCAGGACCCACCAGTATCAGCACCGTCAAAGCCCAGAAATCCGTAAGTTCGACGCGTGCCACTTTACGGCTCAAAAACGGCCACGCTTCGGGTGACGGTACGGTATACTAACCAAAAACTAGGAAATCACGCGATTCACTGGTATCTGGGCTCTCCACCTCGCCCACAATTCATATCCATCTCCGTCCCTTTCATCTGACGCAAGCAATTCTCTTATACTCGACTTCTTTGAGCCTCTATGATAATCTACAACTGTGTGTTCTCGCTTTCTAATCGCTTCTCCTAACCTTCAAACCCGAGCAACGTATCCCGGAATACCTCTTTTAGCCCCTCCTCCCCATTGACAGAACGACAAACCGTCTACCGACTACGAAAAGCCCTACTTGTCGAATTCCATCGAGGAAGTAGCCCTGATCAAGCTACCCGCCGCATCGCCCAGCTCTTCGGCCGTCAGCTAGTATCGCTGCGTAGCGTCAAGAAGTGGTTCTATCAATTCCGCCAGGGCAATTACGATGTCAGCTTCCGCGTCCGCGCCTCGGGCCGAAAACTCAGGACCGCGGATTTGAAGAGCAGCATACAAAATCAATAGACTACTTCTATCATCGTTTATGAATCAAGGCTTATTGATATACCCTGATACTCGGTATTCCAATCTGGAATTCCCCCAAAAATCACTGCCAGCCTGCCCTTAAACCCCTGTTAATTGCTTAGATCCAAAATTCCCCAATTATCCCTGCTAGCCTCCCTCTTAAATACTCCGTGAATTCCTCAATATCTATTTTCCTGAAACCTTTGCCATTTTCCTTATCCCCCGGTGTCCTCAAAATCTCATGACAACCCAGTATTACAACAATTATGGGTAGCAATAAAGTACCGTACCGTTGCCCGGAGCGAATTGCACATACTACGAGACTTATTTCCGACGTTCTAGCGTAAAAATCCGTACTTTAGCCCTCCACGCCGCTCCAATTACCGCCCTCTCGACGTCGCCCAAATTCTTAACAACAAGTAAGCAAGAAAAAAAAATAATGTCCCGAACCCGTAAGACTGCGTAGCGTATCGCGTACAAACCGGGAAAGACGCAACGCGTGCGCCCGTGCTTGCAGCTTCGAGCGTCCAATTAAAAAAGAAAAACTTTCAGCCCAACCACTACAACACTTCCCCCGACCTTCCCGACCGCCATTGAAGGCCTTGGCATTATTAAGATTAAAGGTTATATCTCGGAAGGTAAGTAACATTTGAATTACGATACTGAGCAAAAAGAACTTATTTCTACGCGCCCAGAAAAATATGCCGTTTTCGTTGGCTACACGAGCACTCAAAAGCGCAGATCTTTGCAGTTTCTAAACCCGAAACGCACTTGAAAAACGCCGATAACGTATAAAATCTCAAGACTTGATAAAACCAACAAATCACATTTCAGAAACCCCAGAAGAAACGACAACTACTACCAGAACAACCACCACTACCACTACTTCAACAACTTCTACCACAACAACAACAACAACAACCACAACAACCACGGTAAGCCAGCTTAGCTTTAGAAAATGGCAACAATCTTCTAGACAACAACGACTAAACCAGTCATGAAAGAAGAACCAGAAGACAGAGAATCTGCCGAACCTAAAGGTATTCAACCAATCCAATCGCTAAAACACTTTTTAACCTTAGAAAAAGTCGACTGGCGTGCGAAATATAAGAAAGTTATTGAAGAAGCCGAGGCTGATGCTGAGAAAACTGAAGAAGTGGTATGTTAAAATTACCTCCCGATACTTACATACTAGACATTAAAAAAACTATGAACTTTCAGAGCGAAGAAGTCAATCCGTTCCTGGAACCCCGGCGCGGAGCCGTTGCCCCCGACTCGGCCACGCTCCCAAATATCATTTCTTTATTTGCTTTTATCATTGTTATTTATATTCTCGAATTGTGAACAACAAAACTATGAGAAAAATGTCATTATTCGTCATTCCCGTGCCTGTTCCTTTTAGAAATCCTGGTGCTCTTTCATTGTAGTCTTTTCTTTCCTTGCTGTGGTGGTGTATTTTGTAGTTTACGACCATTTTTTATGTTTATACCGCTCTTTTTCGTTTATTCCGGTACGCTCTATCAAAATGGACAACTCGCAAATTTTCACTTTGCACCGAGCTGCCAATTCGGTTTCAAACTTTTCGAAGAGCCAAATTAAATACAGCGCCTGCCGTCCCTACGCGCTTTAACCAGCCTCTCACGTGCCATCCAGAGCTTTAGGCAATTTGGCGATGCCATGACTTTTCTTGATCACTTTAACTTTCTTTTCCTGTTTTCACTTCCCCCGCCTTACTATCCATTCGCCCCACCCCTCCATATCAGCTACGGGTGCTGAGACATATTGTTCCGAAAAGACGCAATAAACAATTTTATGTGAAAACCAGATTTTTACAATAAATTGCACTGTATTTTAGATACATAATCGGCATTTTATTATTTTTTTTACACAAAGGCTTACGCTATGAAATCTAGCGCCAATAGGACATGGGCGTAGCCTCTGTAATAAATCGCATAAGAGTAAAGAAAGGGAGAAATAACGTTATTTGTTGTTATGAAATTGAAACTAAAGCAAATTCTTCTTCAAAAATGTTGAAAACTGCTAAAACTATCGCTAGGTTATTTTTTCTATATACTGTTATATACTGCAACTTTTTTTCATGCAATTGCCTCATCTCTTGTCTATTTTTCCGACTTTTTTTTAACTCTTTTCGCCTTGAATTCACATATAAATTCTGTTTAAGATGGGAGACGGTTGGCATATCAACGAAGCCGTCCTCGCCGAACTATATGGCTCCGATCCGGTGCCCAAGGAGAAAAACCGGCTCCAACAGGACCTTTGTGATGTGCGATTTTTACACAACTTTTGATGTTTTTGAGGATTAGAAAGTACCGATAGTTTTAGATGGATATTCGCCGTTTCGGGATGCCGGTACTAACGGATAGAATCGACAAAGAAAAAGGAATTCTCCGTGGCCCGATCGTATTGCAAATTACGCGCGCAAAGTAAGCGAAAATTTGGCTCTAAAGTGGAAATTTCAGGAATGTCTCCCATCCCAAGATCTCGGAGGTTTCACGCACGAGCGATGGCATTATTCGACTGCATCTGACTGATGGACACGGAGCTGCTTCTGCAATTATCCTGCAAACCATCAAAGGACTCGAGTTTGTTAAATTTATTTGCAAAATAGACAGCTTTTAGCGGCTCGACACCGCCCGGTACGAAAGTTCTAATCACCGGCGACGCGCCAGTTGAAGCTGGCTTCATCTTTGTTACCTCCCAAAATATTCGTGTTCTCGGCGGGCACGTGGATGCGCTGATTCAGAAATGGAAGCTGGAACAGGTATCTCAAATTTAATGGTAGAAGAATTATTTTCAGGGCGCTGAAATGACCGATCGTACAACGTTAAAGGTTACCTCAAAAGCACCCAAATGGGTATCATTTGGCAAGAAAACGAGCGGTGCTCCGGTGGTAAATACAAAGGATTTCCGGGCGAATGAGGTATGGGATAACCTTTTTTCTTATCGCTTTCTAGGTAATCCAAGGAAACAAAAACGAAAGTGAAGAGGCCACGGCGGCTGCGACTGAATTTGAGCGCCAACGAAAGGAGCAAATTGAAGCGGCAAAGGAAGCTGCCACCAAAAAAGTGTTCGCGGCTCCTCAGGTATTTTTTCTATGATAGTTAATTCTGTTTTTTAGATCGAAGCCCCGGTGAAAGGCCCCGAAGAACCTCGTGTATTCGCAGTGAAAGAGCCAAAAGAGAGACCGAAGGGCAGAGGGCGTCGTGGAAGGGACGAAGAGGATGCAGACGTACCACCGGAACACAGGGCTCCCGTCTCTCGAGCCACTCTTTTCGACTTCATCTCGAAAACCGGAAATGTTCCTGACGCACCGGAGACATCCTCAGGTCCTGTTGTTGAACAGGTAAACATATGCAGTTTTCCTCTATTTTTTATTTAGCGAGCACCGGAAGAACGGCGACACCAAGGCTTTCAGAATAAACAAGACTTCCAGCCGGTATCAGATTCTTTTTTTGGGCAAATTTTGATTTGTAGAGAAATGATCGCAGAAACGAGCGCAACGATCGAGCTCCGCATGGTCAAGTAAGTGTAATATTATAAAGTCGATTTATTTTTGTTTAGAAACCGAATGATAATCCAAGGCGAGGCCCACCGCAACGAGATGATAGGCGCGATCCAAAACAACCGGTACGACTATTTTTTCAAACGAACAAAATCTTTTTCAGAGGCCGGACAACAGAACGGGAGTGCCAAATACGCGGAGGGAGCAGTACCAAAATGTAGCGGCTTATTTTATTAGTTTATTAGTCATTTATTAAGAAGCCTGACGCTCGTCCAAACCAGCCCAACCGTAGACCGGAAGCCGGCCAACCAACGCCGGGACGGTCTTCTGGCCCGCCGAGAGATCATCAGAGACAAGATCGGCCCAAAACTGAATACACCCCGAAAAGAGACCGCCAGCAAAATTTCGCCCACCCGGGTAATCCGCCCTAGATCGCCCGAAAACCGAATACACCCCAAAGAGAGACAACCAGCAAAATTTTGGTATATTTTTCTAATTGGTCTCTGGAATCCTGGATTTAGCTCCGCCACGACAAGCGACTTCCGATGGAGGTGCTGTATTTACAAGAACTTTCCGCCCTAGTCGTGGAGAACGGTAAAAATTTTCATTTCCGGCTAAGCCGTTTGATTTCTAGAGAACCCACAAATCAGGCAATGCAGCGAACGGGCCATGGACTCGACGTACAAAGTAAAATCAGCAATTTCTGATTTTTACGCTTATTTAGTGAACTCCCTACAACTCTCCGACCGAGCCCCGGCCCCACGCAGGGCAGCAGCACCGCTCTGGAAAAATGGGGAGCAATGCCTCGCGCCGTGGGAGGATGGAATGGTAGGTTTTTTAGGAAGATTTAATTTCCGTGATTTTAGTTGTATCCCGCCACGATCGTGTCACTCCGCGGGCCAGAGGAGGCCGTCGTCCGCTACGATGCGTATGGCAACACGGCTACATTACCCACCGGAGTTCTTGTCAAGCATTAGAACCATTTGTGATTGATTGTTTTTCGATTTTCTTTTTCGGAATAAAGTTTTATCGCTATTGTTGCTTTTGTATTTATGGATCTGGTTGAAAACCAAATACTTACTAAATCGCCATACCGTTTTTCTCTTTTGTTCGTAAAATACCAAATAGTTTGGAGATTCGTCTCCTTTAGATGATCTCTATGTTCATCTGTTATGAGTATGGTCTATATGGTCCCATTTTATTTATAACTTCTTGCTTTTTCAAATTAATTCTGTTTATTTTACAGCGCTATGGCTGACGCTGACGACTACCCGTCACTGACACCGCAAGAAATGCTGGCAGACGTGCGGGCGTACATGGCCGCACAAGACCTCGGTAGACTATGAAAATAGGCTGTATGTATCCTTTTTAGATCCGGTCGACACTAGTATGTTCTTCGGTCGAGCCAGCGACTACAAGCCTTTGGAAGGGGAGGTGAGCTTTTCATGTGGTATTTGAATTATATAGTTCTCAGTAGGAAAATATGTCGAAAAAATTTATTTACTTAGCACCTGCGTCGGCTCCTCAGAGGGGTAGAAATGAACAAACCACGGCCCCCGCCACCAAGTACGTTGATTGTATCTGGTCTTAGTTTTGTTGATTTTAGAGATCGTCGTCACCTCGGTGTACCCGGAAGCGATGGCCGATCACACCCTGTCAGTGGTTTTTTTTTTGAGATTTTGCTATCAGAATGTGGGAAGTTGCCTTGTCGAAATGTCATTATGCCGAAAATCTATGACTGCACCAGATTGACCTATCTCTCTCTTGAAGCAGAAACGTAAATAGACGCGGTGTTGCAACTGCGATAACAAAATTTTCATAAAGCTAATTTACATCCTCATTTTTGAGGAAATGAAATGAGCCTTATTTAGCTTATCAATTAAGGTGCTTCCAGGTTAACGGGGGACGGTTGCCAACTTTTCTTTCATAGTCTACATCCGCCTAGTGATAAATTGTAGTTTATTCTAATAATGTTTTTAGTCGTTTCCGATAAGCAAAAATTATAACAACTTTATCCTACAGTCACAAAATCTAGGGGTTTAGCTCGTTTTCAACCATTTTCTTAGACGTTAGACCGAAAAAAAGCAAAAATTTTCAACATGTTTTATGATGTTTGTCTAAAATTCTCCTCCTTAGCTAAGAGTCAAAAACCACTTGAAACGCTTACAAGTATACAAAGACGTTAAACTTTTATTTAGTCGACCTGTACGAGATTATAGAAAAAAGTTGGCAACCGCCCCCCGATAACCTGGAAGCACCTCAATTAAAAAAGGCTGTCTGAATATAATGAAAATTTAGGAAAACTTTCAACGAGCTCACCTTCTGCAAAGATGCCGTGGTGACGCACCTTGCGGATCGTTGCCCGGATAAGGACCCCGAAGAGCTAGAACCGACCAAGGTCCAATCGCTGGTGCATCCCTTTTTCCAGAGTGAGTTCTTGTCAATGCTATTTTCATTGATTTATTTAGGACGCTCCCATGTGCTGGTCCGTGCTCCCACCGGCTCGGGCAAGACAATCGCGTTCTTGGCCCCAATCTTCGACATACTGGCGCCCCCCGTGCTGTTGGGATCAGTATGCTTATGGTTGTTGAGAAAATTGTTGGTTTTTAGAGAAAGGCACCGCGCGCTCTGGTGGTGATCGACACACGTGATTTGTGCCGTCAACATACTTGTGTCGCCACGCAGTTGTCCAATTGTCGGTTTTTAGGCGAAAAACCGTTGTGGTTTTAAATTAGAAACTTTTTCGCGTGGTTGATGTTGTTTTCAAACAGTCTTCAAAAGCTCATCCTAACGAAATTATGATTTTTGCGTAAAGTTATTTTTTAGTATTAAAGCATTTTAGAACCAATAATCCGTCTTCTTACAGTAACCGACGGTCGGCTGACCGTCGCGTGCCACATGGGCGGCAACATCTCCCGCATCGACTGCGAGAAGTACAAGGCCGAGCAGCACATCATCGTCAACCCGCCCAACTACGAGTACGATATCCTATTCATGTCACCCGGCAAGCTCATCGAGGCTATCCAACGCAAAGTAAGCTTACTCGCTTGGTTTTGTCTTAATTTTGCAATAATTTAAAAACCAAATTACCATTTCTCTTCCAGATCGACTTCTCTCAGCTCGAGTTCATCGTCTTCGACGAGGCGGACGAGGTCGAATTTTTTCAGTAGATTGTCACTGTGCTTTAGTTATTCGATGGGGGCAAGTTCCAAGAGGAGTTCCGCTATCTCAAGGAGGAGCTGGAAAAGCTGCGTGCCCAGCCCGTAAGCCGATTTTGCCGGATTCTGATCGTTTCCAGACCTTTCGGCCTGCTGTATCCTTCTTCTCGGCCACGCTCGACCCGGAATCGCAGCAAGTCCAGCGTGGATTGAGCATTGTTGGCTTGGAGAATCTTCCTGTCGAAGAGGTATTTATTGACCTTGTGTTTTTATCATGAATTTAGTTGGGATTCGTGTACGTCGATCGGCAGCACAGCGTCACTCAGCTCGTCTTCAAGGTGGTTCCGGCATTTACGCAGCTTCTAATCCCAATTTCAGGTGGCCGGCATACGGCAGAAGCTGCACCTTTTGGAGATCCTCCTCGAGAAAGACCTGAAACGTGGCGGCTCGTCGAACAAAGACCCGAACAAGCACACCCGTTAGTATTTCTCCATTTGCTTGTAGTTTCCCTATCCAGATGTGTACCCAAATGCGACTCTCGTCTTCTGCAACACGCGCGCCCAGGCGTGGTTCGTCTACATGTGGCTGAAGCAGAAGGATTTCCCGGTGGCCGTGCATACCGGGTAATTAGGCTTATTCGATGGATTTATTCGATTTTCATACGCATTTCAAAAAACTAAACTGTTTTTGAATTAAGCTAAACTAAAACCCTTTGAATTTCACTACTTATTTAAACTCGCTTTTCCCACCAAAATAGGACGATTTTCGACCGAAATCTCAAATACAATTTTTTCGAAGTTTTCTTTTTTCACTTTAAATATAGTTAAATTTTTGTAAAAATACTATGAAATCTAAATTTTTGGACTTATGGAACCGCCGATGCTACGCAAGAGCTAATTTCAGCATAGCCAATTTTTCAAAATTCTGATACTTCCTTTTTTTTCAGAAAGATGAACGACTCGGCCCGGAACTCGAATCTAACGGGAATCTCGGATGGCAGGGTGCCGATTTGCATCGCGTCCGATGCGTTGGCCCGCGGGCTTGATAAGCCGAATGTTGACCATGTTGGTTTCGCTGCCGCTGAATCTATTTTCGTTTTTCTTCAGGTGATCCTCTACCAGCTTCCCAACGAGAAATGGGACAAATACGACCATCGCGTCGGACGGGCTGGTCGTGCTGGAAGGGTATTTTAAATGATTAGTTTTCTTATTGTTTTTAGCCTGGTACATGCTCAATCTTGTTCGACGCGAATCACCGCCCAGACTTGATGGAGGCGGGCATGCTGTTGGCGGTAGATTATCAACCTCCGGAATCTAACTCCTTTTTAGAAGCTGCGTTCTTTCGGCCAAAAGGTGCCAGCTTTCCTGACTGGACTCGGCGGGCACGTCGAGATGGTGGAGGCCAGTACGCAAGATGTGAGCTTTGTTGGCTTTTTATTGATAATTCGCGGTTCTAGTTCCATAACGGGGGGGGGTAATTCCCGACTAACCCTTAGAGAATTAAAAAGAGACGATTTTCCTATTTATTTCATTGTGGATTAAACAATTGCGATATTATAGAGCAGCTAGGATAAAATTAGCCGCCCCTCCGATAACGAACCACGGACCTTATTTTTCTATGATACGCTAAACGCTCAGCAATTTCCATTTTTCAGTCGACAGAAGATTCGCGTAGCAACTATGACACGGCACACGAGGACGAGCTGCGCACCACCGACTCGACGACCGACGCCGACGACCCGAGCTCCGATCTGTCACTCTCCAATATTCGCCCGCCAATGAGTGATGATGATGATGATCGCGACTCCAGCCAACCTCAAGGAGTTGCCGACACGTACACCGATGAGGATGAGGCGGACAAAATGGACTATGATCAAGGCTTCCGCTCCACCGGCCCCGACCTGCCATACTAAGCCTCAGATCTTTTGAGAATTTTGTTTGCAATTTGCCGTGATTGTATTGAGTCCCTTGCCTTTGCTTCTCCGGGTCCATTTTTGCTACCCCGCCATTGAATGTTTACGGTTTTACATTGAATAAAGTTGCCAGTAAATTGTCGGCTTTTTTCAATCTTTTGCGCTTGTACTTCGGAGTATAGCGCTTTCTCAAAAAGGCTACGAACTACATTTGGGGACTTCTAGCTTTTTCGCGCTCCGAATTTTGAAAGATTATACGGAATTCGAAGTTATCTAGCTTTTATGAGCTCTAATCTACGTTTGGGATTCCGAAAGATTATATAGGTAAAATTCGAAGTACTTTGAAAATACGTAAACTACGTTTTATACGTATTCTAACGATTTTCAAGCCTTGCCGCTTCTGTTCGATGGTACTCCTTTTTTAAAGCTAGAAAACGGAATATTTTTGACGACCTGGAAAAATTTGCGGCTTCCAATTCGAAATATCTCGCAGTTTAGAAGAGCTAACCCACTATATTTTAGCAATTTCTCACGTCTCCCCGGATCTGGATATTTAGCCGACCGGTCTATACATGGGCTGAGAATTGTTTGTGAAGGCCACCTGTGTGTTTGTGTGTGTCCATCTCTCTGTTCCTCTCTCTACAAAGCGACCATTCGTGCTGGGACGCACAAATAATTAGAGAGCCACTAATAGCCGACGCGTCCCCAGGCCAATGCCCTCCCTGCCACCACCAGCACCTTTTTCGTCTAATTGACGTTGGCAGGCGATTGGCGCGGGGCCAGGTGGACAGTTCTGAGGCGGGGATGATGAAGCTTGGGTAATAGGGATAGGAAAGCTGGTATCAAGATTTTAATGGTAAGGACAAGCCGTGACTCTATCTTCCAGGTTATCTGACTTTTTTTAGCTTTTCGACGTTTTTTTCGGAATAAAGGCATAGGCAACCCAGCATAGAACGTTTGAGAGGGGCTTTTGAAAAGGTTTTGAGATTTTCGTTGCTTTTGACGCATTAATGACTATTTAGATGGTAGGTATCGCGTCGGAAATCTGTAAGAAAGAACGAAGACCAAAATTTAGCCCAAGAAGCAGCCTTACACGCTTGGTCTCCATTTTCCGGTTTTTGTAAGATTTGCGGAGCTATTCTGAAATT
Source organism: Mesorhabditis sp. LJ9110 (assembly GCA_038088335.1). Taxonomy (NCBI): domain Eukaryota; kingdom Metazoa; phylum Nematoda; class Chromadorea; order Rhabditida; family Rhabditidae; genus Mesorhabditis; species Mesorhabditis sp. LJ9110. Next base: position 367,874 of record JBBGBA010000017.1, on the reverse strand, counting down.
TATTTAAGGAGGCAAGGCTAGCCGGGATCTTTTGAAAGCTGTTTTTCCTGCTTTTGCCCCAAATTCTGATTTGGCCTCGTTTAGGACAAACTCGTTTGGTCGCTATTTTCTTTATTTAGCGTCTTTTCTCTAACCCTCTTTCTCTCTCTCTCTCTCTCTCTCTCTCTCTCTCTCTGTCTCTCTCTATCTCTCACTTTAAAATCTCACCATATCTGTTTTTTCGATGCATTCCCCCAATTCTCGAGAAAAGAAGCGTCAGCACATCCGTCTGCCAACCCGGCCGTTTCCATACTAATTACGTGGTGCTCGTCGAGAGGGGCCTGTGCGGCTCCTTCGACCCTGGTCCGGGGCTCTAACCCACAAATGGAATGGGCCCTAAGCCCGGGAAGGAGAAGGAGAAGGAGCGGAACGACGAAACGAGGCCCGAATTGGACCCCGGCTCGAACACCCAAGGGGGTTCCCCCTTTGGGTTTTGCATCCGGGACCAATACGGGCTCCAGGAATTAGCGGGGTTTTGGGTCTGGAAAAGATGGGAAATCCATCGGGGTTTTGGGTTTATGAGCCCTTTAAAGGGCCGGGCAAGCCAGTTATAAGGACTTGGATCTGTAAAATCCATAGCCTCCATAGCAAAAATCCAGTATTATTCCTTGCCAGTTCCTTTAAAAACACTTCCCTCATAATCTACACATCTCAACGTGGTTGTGTTGTGTATTAGGTTGTGGTTGGGTAGGGAGGGCGAAAACCTGTTCGAGCTTCCCGCCCTCCCTCCCGGCCCGGTCATTATATGCATAAACGATAAACCGAGCAAGGAAGGGGCCACATATGTGGGCACCAAACAAATGGGCCAACCCCCACAGAGGTCCTTCTAGGTTGGACTCAAATAGCCCCGACGAGTTGAGGACGGGGACACTGTTATCTCTCTCTCTCTCTCTCTCTCTCTCTCTCTCTCTCTCGATTTCTCTCATACGTGTTCCTTGAGCGGGATACGGTAAGAAGTACTGAGAGAGCCCGGTAGAGAGACGGCGCGAGCGGGAGAGAGAGCCAGAGAGAGTGAGAGAGAAAGAAAGAACACGAACCAGAGTGAGAGCTATAAAAAATTTTGCTTAGATCTTGGGGAGCGAGAGAGCTAAAAGATTGGAGGATCAGAGAGACAGAGGGAGAGTGAAAGCGTGAAATTGGGGCAAAACAATGATAAGCTGTGTTAAGGGTATCTTTAAGGTCCTCTTCTCAATCCTTTTAAACCTCTTTTCCCCAAAAATTACCATTCCCCAATGGCCACTGCTGACGAATTATGGACACCATCCCGAAAAGACACCATCCCGAAAGACACCATCCCGAAAAGACACCATCAAAGACACCATCCCGAAAAGACATGATCCCGAAAAGACACCATCCCGAAAAGACACCATCCCGAAAGACACCATACGGAAAAATGTAATGATTGGCCGGACGTATATTTTCCTATGCAAATGAGCAAGTACCCTTAATCTGCATGTGAAAAGCACATTTGCATAGCGAATTGCACGTTTTTTCTACGTTCGGAATGTTATTGCATTTTTCGGGATGGTGTCTTCGATGTGCTTTCGGATGGTGTCTTTCGAGAGTGTCTCGATTTCCGATACCACCACTGACTCCCCCTCCTCACCACATAGCATCTGGCGGATGACCCCTCGAATTTGGCTGTTTTTGAATAAATGCCCACTGAGAGGCCAGAGTTGTTTATTGAAGAGAGTTAGCCAAGTGCCAGCCTGTCCTTCCAGACACTCTCACTCTGACTCTATCTCTCTCTCACTCTCTCTCTCTCTCTTTCTCTCTCTCTCTCTCTCTCTCTCTCTCTCTCTCTCTCTCTTCATCGGCTTACCCGGTCAGAGGCCAAACGAATATGTAAACTACGATGACCGGGGTGTCGGATGAGTCAGCTTTGTCTTTGAATATTTCAGAGAGATAGCTAGCACAGAGAATGTGCGGAAATTGCTACAGTAGTCCCTGGGGAGGTAGCTAGCAGACATCTTTGAGATCTCGTCCAGATCCTTCCTGTTCAAATACGCGTGAGCAAGAGCTCGGAAAGTTTGGACAAAAATGGGGAAACCATAGCTAGCAGAGATTCTTTACGGAAAAATGGATTAGATCGGGTAGGCTAGCAGTGATTCCATGCGGAAGTTTCGATCATTTTGGGGTTTAGGATTTTTGCCGACTCGGTGGAGGCAGGCTAGCAGAGATTATTGCGAGGGGACATGCTAGCATGTATTTTTTTGGCGGAAATATGCTGTTTTTGTACTTATTTATAAATGCAATATATTTTCTATTTTCGCGTACACTATTCTCCGAAAAGATTTATTACGACAAAAACAGACACACAGTATATCGAGAAAAAAGGCTATCGCGCGAGCGAGAGAGAGAGAGAAAAGTGTCGGGGCCGGGGGCTGATTTGCATAGAAAAAAAAACAAAAATTTGGGGCAACGAAAAAAATCGTGTTTAATATGCAATGTGTTTGGAGTTGTGGTTAGGAGTTTGTAGTGTGTATGAGAAATCTCGGGGCGTTGAGAACGGGTTACGGTAGGGGGGATAAATCGGGATTTAATGGTTTTTACGGTAATTGCTCGGAATGCTCCAACAGAATTCCAGGGTCCGGGGAGGGGGCGAAAGATCAGCAGTTTGATAAATTGTTTGTTGTGGATGGGGGCGAGAGAATGGGGGAGGGTGAGAGGGACAGGGAGAGCGAGAGATATTTTGATTCGATCCGGCTGCTGAGCGCATCGCAGATGAACATCGCATCGGGCGAGGGAACTGAAAATGAGCAAATTATTATTTCAACATCCATCTGAAATTTTTTTTGATGGATTTTCTCTGCCTTCCGAGTACCTTTAAGTCTTTTTACAAGTCGAGATTTACAATTTTAAATATCCAGACTGCTCCAACGGAATTTTAGCCGAAATTTTGCCTTCCTGGCCCCTTTAATGTCAGAATTCCGCGACAATACTCCAACGTACACGCGAAATTTTACGTCGTATTCCCTTTAAATCAATAATTCTTGGATTCCGCTAGAATACTATACCTTAATCCTGGGTTTTGGCTTCCAGGTCCCTTTAAAACGAAAATTTCTGACTGTTCCGTAAAAATACGCGACGTAATGACGACAAAAAATTGGCTTCCCGGTTCCTTTAAGCCTGGAATTCGGTTACAGTACTTTATCGTACTGTCAAAATTTCACTTGCAAGTCCCTTTAAAATGACGATGTTTTTTGATTTCAACTTTTAGCTTCCCGGTCTTATTAATTCCCAAACTTGGAGTATTCCGTCACCATACTCTACCGTAGCAAGAATCGCGCCTTTCTGCTCTCTTTAAACCCACAAAAGCCCCTAATTTGCCCATTCAAGGGGGTTAGTTAAGATTCCCCAAGGGTTCCCCCAAATGTACCCCCCGGCTCCGTTTTGGCGGCTGTCCATCAATTAAAGGGGACAGCAAGGGAAGGGAGGCAGGGGTGTGTAGATAGGATCATCGCGTAGCCCTCCCCCCCCACCCTCGACACTACGCGCGACAACTCGAGACGGACACACGATCAATATCTGGGTCATGTCCAGCCGGGGGATCCTGGGGGCAGATGGCCTCCTCTTTGACTAGGGGAGGACGAGACTAGTTATGTGCGCAAGAGATCCCATCGCATCCCACCGCCCCTCACTTCCGCCAAGGCTGTGTGCTAGCTTGCCCTCAAGAAGGGGCGAATTCGGGATTATGCAAATTAGGGTAAAAAATGGCTGAAACTTTGAAAAGTGTGGAAAATTGAGCTTTTCACATAAATTCCGTTACGGTTGCAGTTGATTATGCTAATTAAGCTTAAAAATATCGAAAAATGCTCAAAAATTCATTTATTTCCGCAACAATACGCCCGATTCCGTGTGATTACAAGGTACAATATCGCGCGTTGTTGACCGTAGTTTTGGAAAATAGCTCCCAAAAAATATTACATTACCGTACCCTCTTCCCAATTCCGCTAGGCTACAAACTACGCCCCGGGAGTAATTTTCGGGGGCAGGCAAGGCCGGGGCCCATTTGATGACCGGCTGGCCCCAAGATGGGCCCCAACGACGGGGGCCCATCCATGCATAATTTATGGACAGCCGCGACTGGTTTTGGGGTGCAAGCCATTTTGGGCCCCGGGCCCAGACCGCTTTTTCTGACCCCTCGGGGGGCCGGAGGAAGGGGAGAACAATGCGGAATATGGCACGTACGACTAAAAACGGGGTCTTTCGCAACATTATCAGGATTTGTAATTTGTACGGTAGCGTAGTGGAACGGAATTTTGGGGTTAAGGACAGTTTTAAATGGCCCAGAAATCCGTTTTTTGAGTTTTAGGAGAGCCCTTTAGTCAATTTTCCGGCTTTAAAGGGATTGGTAAGTCAACAATCTACTAAATTCAGGGAACGAAAAACCCCTCGAAACCATTTTTCCGAAAGCATACGCCATTTCGTGCCCCTTTCACAATGGTGTGTTGGGGTGTGTGCGGGTGGGTGGCCTTGCCGAATCCGGGCGTCCCATCCCATTATGGTCGTTTCCATTCTCGGGTTTTCTAAGGGGTGAGACGAGAGAATGGAAATGACCCCCCCTCCCCCGGCTGGTGGTGATCCGTCTTTTCGTGTCGGGACCCCCGCGGGTTTTTAGGAGGAAATGCGGTATGGATATCTCGGGTTCGTCTGGTTCACTCTCTCTCTCTATTTCTCTCTTTCTCTCTCTCGCCCTCTCTCTCTCTCTCTCTCTCTGTCTCTATCTATCTCTCGCGCTCTCTCTTTCGCCATCTCTCTCCCATCTTAAAGATACTCGAAAGACAGAAGATCCACAACTCTAGTTCCAGGCTTCAAAATCTAAATAAACCCACCTTTAAAACCAAACGAACTCCTTGAACTTGTCGAAGTCGGCGGCGTAACTTTAAAGTGGGGAGCGGGGCGGGAGAGACGAGTAGTCATTTGTCACAGAGGCGGAACCGGCAGGGGAATGTTGGGGAGAGGGAGAAGTAGACGGGGTAGCTGTAGCTGCTCATCCCCTCGATCTAATTGGCGGCAACGACAGCAGGGCTGGTGGGGGCGACCACCTCGACCTTGACGGCCTCCTCCTCGACGACCTTCTCCGCCTTCTCGGCCCGCTCTTTCTCCTCGGCCTCCATCGCCGCCTGCTTGGCAGACTGAAAAATTTGGAATTAATTTGGGGTATGGTAGGGGTTTAAAGGGTTGATGCTGATCTTCCCTCATTAATCTCTGCTAGCTTGCCCTAACCCGAATTCTCTATTTTAAAGGCACGTGCAAGGCAAAAATCCCCTCCTCCGCCTCACCTGGGATGTCTGGGGGCGAGCCCTCTTGAAGAAGTTGAGAATGGTGTCGATGATCGAGGTCTTGACGGCCTGTCCAGCAGCCTCAACAACAGCATCCGTATCAATCGAATCCTTCGAGAATTTCTCGGTGGCCTGGGTGGCCAATTGCCACAGAGTGGAGAAGACGGCCTGGTAGCCCGGCTTGCCCTTCTCCAAGTCCTCGGCCGCGAACACCTGCAACAGGGAAATTTAGTATTTTGCTTAAAAAATGATAATTTTCATATATTAATATCCAAAAATAGATTTCCTAAAAACGCTTTTTATACATTTTTTTGAAAGTTAATTCCATTGCTTTAATTATTTTTTAATTAGGGTTTTTTCATCGATAATTCATTTTTTTTTAATTTCTAAACCTTCAAAATGGTTCCTAACAATGTAGAGTTCATTTAGGTCATTTTAAGCATCAAAAGGTCGTAGAAAAAATTATATAGCCTAGAAAAACCTTGAATTTATTCGATTGAAAATCCTAATTCAAATTTATTTTTTTAATGAATTTTCTCGAATTAACAGATCTTCCCTTTTTTACACCCGGTATTACGTTTATTTACTATGCCCACCACCGCCTCCATGGCTGGGTTAATTCCGTATGCAAAACGGGGTTTAGGTTGCGCCCCGCCCCGCCCCGGAAAAAGCCATCGTACAACCACGGTGGGGGCTAGACAATAATTCCAGATTCTGGAGGCGACGACGTGTATCTCTCTCTTTCTCTCTCTCTCTCTCTCTCTCTCTCTCTCTATCTCTCGCCTTCAATATATATCCATTGTTGTATACCCATTCCTCCCCTTTTTCCGATCGACTCCTCCTTCCAGTCTTCCGTCTAGGGCCCTTCTCATCAATTAAGGCTCTCCCCGGGCCCCAGAATGGGCGCTTCTCCCCCGCACGAAATTGAGACCGGGCCCCTATTCTCAATTATTCGATGGATGGGACGGGCGTTCGGAGTATCATAGTGGAAATTCTGGGAAATTTTACCCTTGCTGGTCCCTTTAAAGTGGCGTCCCTACTGCCGGCTACGCTAAGCTCCTCTAGCCACCACCTGGCACCTGGGCTGCTAATAGCCGAAAAGCGGTGCTTCGTAGATGACCCTGGGGTGTCACAGGTGGGGGTGGGAGAATTACTGTCAGAGAGAGCGAGAGGGGAAGGAGAGAGTAGAGAGGTAGAGACTGGCGATTGACTATTTAAAGGCAGAAAATCCATAGTTCTGGCTTACTCGTTCCTTTAAAGAAAGGAAAACGACAGCGAGAGAGAGAGAGAGAGAGAGAGAGAGAGAGAGAGCAAGAGAGACATACAGACTGTCAAATCGACGGACAGACAGACAGTCGACACCCCATCCGAGGTCACCCCTGAGCCGAGTCCAAAGGCTAGCCGCCCGGGGCGATCAATGGCTCAGCCGAGCACACCCCATCCACCTCCCTGTATAAACCCCCACATTTCAAAGCACACACCGACACTCTCTCTCGCTCTGTCTCTCTCTCCCTCTCTGTCTCTCTCTCTCTCTCTCTCTCTCCTGTCTGCCTCTCTCTCTCTAACCAGAGTAAAGTTGGCAACTTAAAAAGTTCTCGAAACGCAGTAACATGAGGTGATTCCGAAATGGTCTCTGCTAGCCTGCCACTCAGCTAAAGCTTCCTAAAAGGCCTCTGCTACCCTAGTGGTCCGTGAAAAGTCCTAACTGTAACCCTCTTATGTTGACCGTGGGATCACCGCTGGCCTGCCTCCCCGTGAGCTTCCTAAGGAGTCTCTGCTAGCCTGCCTGCCGGGAGAGCTCCCCAGGCGTCTCGGCTAGGCTGCCTCCGACTTCCTAACGAATCTCTGCCAGTCTCCCTGGTTTTAACTACCCAATTTCCCGATTTCCACCTAGATCCCCGCTCTCGACCCCGCAATTTGCATACGTCTATGTGGATATCCCTTTCCATCGGATCGTGTGCCGACAATTCGACCCAATTTGAGCGATTATCACTCACAGACCCCGGACGAGGCGACGACGATACCTTCACTACGCAACAATCCGGAAGACGAACGGGGGCGAGAGCGAGAGAGAGAGAGGAGAGAGAGAGAGAGAGAGAGAGACGAGCACGATCCCTCTCGGATGCATTTTAGCAGAGAAAAGCGACACTTTTGGGGGTGTCTGGAGGGTCCCACGGGGTTCAGAAAAACACGACGACGGGCCGCTACTTTGGACAGGGCGGAAAATGTTGCGTTCGGATTTTTATACAATAGAAAATTGGGGGTTTCGAGGTTTAAAGAGACCTAGAAGACAAGAACGAGCGCAAAAATTAACTGCTTCCTATTTTCCTAAGCATCTCTGCTCGTGGCCGCTTTTCCAGCTCTTTTTACCCCCAAAACTGACCGGTCCCAAACTCGTTTTTCTCTCACTGGCCCCGAAATGGATTTCACCAGACAACCGGCATGTAAATAGGCGTTTTTCGGAATCCGGGTCGCTCCAAAAAACACTCGCCCTCTTTTCTTTTGCGAATTTCCCGTCGACACAGTAGCAGCACACCCCTTCTACGGCCAGATGGGCAAATAATAGGATTTTTTCAGGGTGGGGGGTTAAAAGGAGGGGTAGAAGGGGTGGGTTCGATTCTTTTCTCTAGAAGAGGCAGAGAGAGAGACAGTGAGAGAGAGAGAGGGAGAGAGAGATACAGCCAGCCAAACCATTTCCATTCGTGTTTCCGTTTCGAAAAAAACACACAGAGACCGACAGCAGGGGCGAAACAAAAGGTTGGACGGGTTGACTCAGCTGGGAGGTGGACCCGAGACTTTTCTAACAGGCCCACTGGTTTGTTTCGCAATCCGGCTTTCGGACGGGTGCCAATTTTTGTGAAATCAGGAAATCTAGGCAATGGACTAAACTGTCCGGGAGTAAAAATTCGCAGCTGAGGAGGGCTAGCAGAGAACTTTTTGGGCGGTTTAAAGGGATCTGGAAGCCAAAATCCATCTCGAATAAGAGCTAGCAAAGCTCTTTTGGATTGCTTAACCTGAATTTTGCACTTAATAGAATCTGGAAGTTACAAGATTTTCCAATTTACACCAACACCCATCCGGTTGCTAAAATCCCTCAAGCTACGCTCCCTCTAATTGCATAAGCCCAAAGGCCCCCTGACGGTGCCAGCCATTTGCCTGCCCACAGGGTGGGTTTTGACCCCCCTCTTTTGCCTGGGGCAGCTGGTCCGGATTTCCTGGCTATTGTCCCGCCAAGGATTGGCAATTTGGGTGTGGAGAATAGGGTGGATGGATGGTAAACAGGAAGGTGGGTGAGGAACATGGTTATTAATGGCGGATGAGTCGGGAAAGGGTTTGTTGAGGGTCCTCATATGCAAATTAGTTTCGAAAATGATGGGTTTCTGTCTCTCCGGCCCCTTTAAAACTATCTACGACAGATTAATTCTTAATTTTCGGCACAGATTCCAACTACAATACTTTCCTACTTCCGTTAAAACGTCAGCTATTAGGAATAGATTTATTTGATCTTTATTTTTTACTTCCCGTCCCCTTTGATCCATTCCTCCGGGTATAGTAGCTTGTTCTAACCCCCCAGTGGGGTCAAATTGGCCAGTGATTTTAGCCCTGGGACCGGGGGGTAGCGGGCCCACCAAATCCGGTAAAACGTCCCAATCCCTACGGGTCCTGGGGGGACGCAGCGCATTTTAGAATGAATGGACCCGGACGGGGAGGGAGAGAGCGGGACAGAAGAAAAGACACAGGAAGAAACCCCAAAAGAACAAGCCCCAGAATGCAATTGAGCTGGACCTCCCGGGGTCAATTCCGGGGGATTCCGGAAGGAGGAAACCTCTGGCTATAGTATACCATCGGAATATGGAGATTTTAGGGGTATTTAAGGTTGTTTTTTTCACTTTAAAGGGGCGTGTAAGGATGCTCACCTGGTCCTCGGGCAGCCTGGTCTTGGCCCAGTTGACGAACGCCTCGCGGTTGGCCTTCTGGTTCTCCTTGACCTTCAGCTCATCGCCCTCGTGCACCTTCTCCACGGCGCCGGGGGTGAACACGTTGGCCAGCTTAGCGAGCAGTTCGCCGTCCCTGAAAAAAAATTTATTTTTTTCCCAAAAAATTTCATGATGGCCGAGTGGCTAGCGAGGTTGATTGCGAAGCTGAGGGTCAGGGTTCGAATGCCCGCGTGGAAAACTTTTTGCTTTTCGCTTTTAGCTCTTTTTCAAGGGGCAATTTAGCAGAGACCGTTGCGGAGACGTACTTGAGGTGGTTGATGAACTGGTTCTTGGTGACGGCCTCATTCTTGCCGGGCAAAGCAGCACGCTTCTCGGGATCCTCCTCGACGATCGTCTGGATGTAGTCCAGGATCAGGTAGTTCACCTGAAGCTCGGTATTACTTTGTTTCTCTAGCTCTCTCAATCTCGCTCTCCCTCTCTCTCTCTCTCTCTCTCTCTCTCTCTCTCTCTCTCTCTCACCTTATGGACAGCCGGAGGGATCTGCTGTCCGAGCCACTTCAGCGGCTCCTCCCGAATGTCGGCCGGCGGCTCCTCGACCTTCTCCTCAACCTTCGGCTCCTCCACCTTGACCTCCTGAAAAATGAGCATGAGCTTGATAATTTACTTATGGCTTTGCTTATGCTCAAAAACGTACGGTAACCTCCTCAGCGGGCGGGGCGGTGGTGGGGACGGCGGGGGCGACCTCCTCGATCTTCTCGACCTGCTCGACAACGACGACCTTCTCCTCGGACATGATGATGGCTGATTGTTGACTAGTGCGAGTTGGGAACCCTGGAAAAAGGAAAATATAGGATTTATACGTTGAGAGGATCACTAGGGGTATGGAAAACCGAGAAAAAGTGAAAAATGAGCAAAAAATGCAGAAGGCAGGCTAAATGGTTCATGCGGCTCTGAACTGCTTGAACTTGTTCAGCCAGACTTTTCTAGCTCAAATGATCTCTGCTACCGTTCCAGGTGCCTTGAACAGCTTGCACCTGTCCCTCTAAAGCTGCTGTTCCCCAATGATCTCTGCTAGCCTACCCAATTTCATTCTGACCCTCCCCAAGGCGTTATGCAAATTAGTAGCTTCCTCCAGCCGGAACTCACTCCCAGAATGGTATCAAGGGAAGCACCTCTACCCCCTTGAGGCCAAGTGACCAGGTGGAGAGGACAGGAATGTATGCAGAAGGGACACGCGTCTACACATACACAGAGAAGAGAGAGACAGACAGACAGACAAACACTTCTACCCAACACTCAACCCCATAGTGCGAGACCAACACTTGGACTACCTGCAACCGCCTGGAGGGGGTTTGGCCAATCGCCAACCCCCGCTTAACTTGGAATTTGGGTGGACAGACAGACAAATAGATAGATTAAGGAATGGGTGGGAGAGAGAGAGGGAGAGAGAGAGAGAGAGAGAGAGAGAGAGAGAGAGAGAGAGAGCAGAGAGAAAAAGCACTTAGAAAAACCTAGGAGATAAGAATCGGAAGGCTACAAAGGGTAGAAAACCACATTTTACAGTACATACAGTACTGTGTACAGTAGCGGAATCTCGGAATATCTCGAAACTACCTCTCCGAAAAGCGAGGAGATACAATGAATCCTATTAAAAAACGACCCGAGAATTAATCAAGAATACCGCAGAATTTCGAAAGAGCGCCACGATAATCGATGCTCAACCGTAGCCTGAGGCAACATTTGCATGGAGGTCAAATCCCAGCATTAATGGACGAAAAATGGGGCTGGCAAATTGTCAACTAATCAACAGAATGCGTACAATGCCGGAATTGTTCAAATTCAGCAAAATTCCTGGCTTCCCGGTTCCTTTAAACGAAACCAGCCAGCAGGAATCACTTAGGAAAGGTGAAGAATGGGGAGGGGCAACGAGCAGAGACAATTTGTGAACGCGATCGGACTGAGAAGGGACAGTTCAGAGATTTTGAGGAAATTTAGGGTTAAGGCGGGGGTCAGCTAGCAAAGATTCTCTAGGATGTAAGTGTGGAAAATAGGCAGCAGCCGAGACCATTTAGGAATTGGAAAGGCAAGCTAGCAGGGATCATGTAGGAAACAAATAGCAGACAAGACAACGTAGGCAGCAAGATTTATAAACCCCCCCCCCGGCAGAGTGCCAAATCCCTAACCGTCCATAGTAAAACCGCGGAACCACATAGTGCCAGATTACGGCCATTTCAGCGGTAGGCAAACCATCGAAAAAATTCCAAAAAACCCGCGCCGCCACCCCCATAAATCGGCGCGCAAATTGGGCCGCGCCAGCAATGGGTGGCCGGCTGAAGCGCCTGTCCATATTACTACAAATGACGGGGCGGGGAGGGGCGGAGTGTCGCGAAGTCGTTATGAAATATAGGGGGTTGGTTTGATGAGCCGGACCTCGGAGGTCGAGTGTAATTTCCGAAATTTGCATACGGCTTTGGGTAAGCAATTTTTATATTAGTAGGTTTATTAAAGGCTTACGGCAAATTTAGGCATAATTTAATTAATTTTACATTTTCATACACTTTTTAGGGCATTTTCAGGTTAAAAATAAAAATATGACATGCAATCTAGTACGAATTTTTAAATTAGCCGATGGTTAAGAAATTAAAATATGCAAATTGCGCTTCAAATTCTGTTTTTGCAAATCGAAGAAAAGTTGGATTTTTCGAAATTTGTAATATCCTTTGAAAATTGCGGATTTCAAGCCTTAAAACTCTATATTTTTAAGGGTTATTAACATATTTTTAATGTATTTAAAAGGGGCTTAATTAAGAATAAAAATTAACTAGAGGGGTTGTGTGGTATATGCAAATTGTGAGAAAACAGACATCCAATGGTCGCGTTATCAGACAGATGCTGGCGACCTCTTTGGTGCCGAATTGGGGTCCTGGTGCGAAAATGGGCCCTGGGGCTAGATTTTGGAATCGGAGATCATTCTTGGGTCAGACCACGATAATCGGGGGCAATAATTAGGGTGTGGATTGGCGCGTAAATCGATTTAATCGATTGGAAGTAAAAATGAAAAATTAACAGTTTTGCATAGCTCCCATTAATGGTTACTGTAGCTTTATCGAAAAATATCTGAAAGAGAGCAAATCGAGAGAAAGAGGATGAGCGTGAGATTTGAGCGTGACAAATTGAGTTCCAAGTTTTTAAAGGGACCGATAAGGCAAGAAAAAGTATATTTTGAAATCAAGTCCGTTTAGAACTACAAAAATCTCAAAATACTGGCCAGTTCCTCAAAAAGGAGCACGAGCTCCTTGGTGGCCGCTTTTTGGATTTGGTGGGTGAGGGTACTTAGGACTCTAGAGGATGGCTTGGGGGAACGAGGACTACTGGAGGTCATCCTAGACAAGAGAGAGAGAGAGAGAGAGAGAGAGAGAGAGCGAGAGAGAGAGAGCGAGAGAGAGACGGGCGAGAGAAAAGGAGATGGGGTCAGAGCATAGTCCTCTAGGAGGAAAGGAGGGGGACATCTGGCGAGAAATGGCTCCCCCCTTCTATTCCTAAGCAGCTATGGATGGGCACACCACTCTGCTCGATACCACAGAATATGCTAATTGGGGGATCACTTAGAAGAAACGGTGCAGGGCAGGCTAGCAGAGACCGCCTGGGAAAAGTCAGAAAGCAACCTAGCAGAGACCGCTTAAGAACTCCTCCGAGATCAGGGCCAGCTAGCAGGGATCATTTGGGAAAGAGTGGTGAGGATGAGGAAAATCATCGTGAAGGTCAAGCTAGTAGAGAGCTTTTAGGAAAATATGTATAGAGGCTAGCTAGCAGAGAATCTTTAAGAATAGAACATAATCAGAAAAAAACAACAAAAAAGAGCAGGTAGTCTAGCAGAGACCATTTAGGAAAAAACAGCGAAAAAAAAAAAAGATGAAAACGAAGGGTTGGGGTAGGCCGTAATTGAGCCACCCGGTAGGAAGGGGAGATGAGGAGGGCGAGGAGGAGCAGGACAAAAGGGGCGGGGCCAACCTCAAAACCACAAGCCACGCCCACTTCCTGACTCACCGACGACGAACCTCACGATTCTGCTACCCGCAACTGGGTTACGAAAGAATTTTTCTGGTGGAATGGGGCCCAGCGGTGAATTTGGTTTAAGGGACTGGGAAGGGGGAAAAATACGGAGTACGGTAATCGAGAAAAAAACGCAAAAGCGAAGGGGGAATGCTGTTTTAAAGGGGCCCACAAGTGCAGGATTTGGAAGAAAGCGAGGTAGAGAGAGAAAAGAGAGAGAGAGAGAGAGAGAGAGAGATAGAGAGATAGAAAGAGAGAAAGAGAGAGAGAGAGAAAGAGAGAAAGAGAGAGAGAAAGAGAGAGATAGAGAACTGCAAACGATGGAAATCTCCTGCTCGCGAATTCTCGAGAAGATCTCTGCTAACCTGCCCCCCACCTCCCGGTGAGTTTCCCAAAAAATCCCCGCTAGCTTCTCTTTTCCCTGAAGTATTTTTGCTAGTTTGCCACGTCTTAAAATATCTCCGCCAGCTTGCCAGCATGCCTAAAAAATCTCCGCTAACCTGCCCCATTTTCACGATTTCCTAAAGAATTCTGGCAGCGCTGTTTCAAAAAATATCTGCAAGCTTGCTCAATTTCCCAACTTATTTCGCTAGCTCGCCTATTCACTTTCCTAGGAAATTTCCCACTAATAATCTCTGTAGCTCGCACGGCTTCCTCACGCGTCTCTGCTAGCTTGCCCCGGTTTTCTCAACCTCTGACTTGCCTGGTTCCTAAATGTTCTCTGCTAGCCTATCACTTGCTGATCTCCGGAGTTTCTCCATGGACTCTGTAGCTTCTGAGCCTAGAATCTTCACGGCAAATCGGCAGGAATCTAAAATAAAAATTTACGCTTTATTCACCGTCCCCAAAAATTTGTCATTGAAATCCAGAATTCGTGAGTCATACCATTGGTTGGCTGTGAATTGGAGAGACAGTGAGTGGTGTAACACCCGAAATATCAGGGTGGCCCCCGCCACTGAGGGATTTCGACAATTTTCCGACTGTTTTCCGTTGGACTACCTAGGATGACGCATCGAAATTTGGAGCGTTCGGTACTGTTTTGGAAGTGTGAAAAATAAGTTGATGGTAACCAGATATGTTTTATCGGTTATGATAGCTTAATGGCTTTTAGAATGTCGGTGATTTGGCCGTTTTTTAGGACCTACCTTAATCAAAATTGGCTGGAGTCCAAAATACCTAGATGCTCAAGCCCTTTAATGACTCAAAAACTCTAGCAAAAATGCGGAAAACGGGGGCTTAGATAAGAAATAAATTGACTCACATCCCCCTTTCAGCGAAGTCTAATTCAATTTCTGGGGCCCTATTTCCGGGCAAATATTGTCTGAGTTGTGAAAAACATGACGTGACTCATCGAGGGGGAGTAGGTTGCAAAATTGGATAATTTAGGGAGCTGGAAACATTTCACAAAAGATTAGGAAGATTCCGCACAGAATCCCTGCTCGGCTGCCGAAGCTACATGCTCCAAATTCCGCAAATGAATACTGCCAGCTTGCTGAAAATAGAGAACATCACCGGATCTCCCTGCCAGCCTGCCAGCGAAGTAAAAATTTCCTAAAGAATCCTTGCTAGCCTGCAATTTGTGAATTTTCCTGCCGGGATAAATCCTGGAATTCCGCAAATTAACGTCTCTGCTAGCCTGTCTGACAGATAAAATTCCTCAAGAGTCGATCTAGCTTGCCTCAAAACATCCAAAAACCTAAAGGATCTCCGCTAGCGTGCCATCGATCCTGCAAGTTAGCAAGGAATATCTGCTATCTTCCTGGCGAGCTTTCGCACTCCTTAAGAATCTCTGCTAACCTGCCTTGGAGCTTCCCAAATTACCTCTGCTAGTCTGCCCTCTTCAGGCCCTTTAAAAATTAATCTACGTACCCTAATTCCTCAAATCTTCTCTGCTAGCCCGACAAACCTGACTTATGAAGGTTCTGACTCCAGAATCCGAATTTCACATTTTTACACTCCAAAAATTCCGAGACACTACCCCCATTTGGAACACATTCCCCAGAACCCACCATCGAATGGCCACCACCCCAAAATGCATAAGCAATTTTCGGCGGACTGGAGGGGACGGCAATGGGGGCTGTGTGGAGTGGCATACAATTCGAGAACCCCGGGAGAAGCCATGGCCCCAATTTTAACGGTCCCCTCCGCGCCGCTCCACTGGAATACTAATTACGGTGCGGTTGGCTCTGGGCTGAGACGCGCAAAAACACCAGCCACACCGGACCGGCATATACGTCCCTAGTGAAATTGTAGCCTGGAGGAATAGGGGTTTTTTTTTGGGGGGAGAAAAGGTATCGAAAATTCGAAAAATGATTGACGTGGGGAATCGGAACATGACATTCTTATGGCTGGAAAATCTTCAAAAATCTCTGCTAGCCCGTCCTGGTCTCTTCCTCGCGTTCCTGAAGAATCCCTGCTAGCTGCCCTTATGGTCCAAATATGGGTTTCCATAGGGTCTCTGCTAGCCTGCCCTTGGACTTTTCGGCTCCTAAATCCTACTATATCCTACTATATATAAAAAAATAGTTCCTGTGTGTGTGTGTGTGCATTTGCATGCAACTTCCGTCAGGTTGTTCCAGTCGTATCTCAAGGAGGGAAGTACTTAGGGGTATGTTCGATACGTCATTCGGTGCGTAATGGCCTGGGAACGGCTGCACACATATTAGATTTTACAAAATATGATGTTTTCGACATTAAAATTAAGTTTTTCATGGAAAATCGGACACCCCACCTTGTTAGGATCAAATTAGCATGCACCGGAAGTCGCGGTAGCCTATATAAGGGGACGGCAAGAGCATTTTTCATTTTTCGTCATCCGAATCCGGGAAAATTATGCAAAGCCAAGAATATCATTGGAGAAGATTGGGCAGGTTGAAAAGCCGCGAAGCGGTTTTTCAACCCTGGTATATAATATATAAAAAAGTAGTGTCTGTGTGTGTGTGCCACTTTGCATCCACTTCCGTATCGTTGTTCCAGTCGTATCTGGATAGGGGAAGAAGTTAGGGGTGGGTACGATATGTCATTAGGTGCGTAATGTGATGTAATATGACTGCCCACATATCAGATTTATAAAAATCAGCCATTTTCGATATTAAATTTATGTTTTTGTAAGACCCTCTTCGCTAGGAAACATTAGCATTGACCAAAAGGAGTCGCCATATGGGTCCAAGCGAATCATTTTCATTTTTTGTCATCTGAATTCAGTAATTATCAAAGGCTAGAACAGATTTTAAGCTAGGGTTGAAAAGTCGCGAAGCGGCTTTTCAACCCTTGTGTCTTTGTCAATTTACCCTGGGCTCTTCTTCTTTGGCTAGCCCCTCAGCCTCCAAAATTGTCTCTGCTAGCCTGCCCTGAAGCCCGGATCGACCCCCTGAATTGCGATGTGATCTTTTGGATGTGTGTTGGCGAAGAATGGCCATTTTATAGCCCAATATTGGCCCCTAACAAAATGGAACCCAGATAATGATGATGGCCCAATATGGGGGGATTAAGCGAGAAATGGAGCTGACTCATCAATTTGTCAAGCTTCAGGCTGGGAAGCTTGAGTGTGGTAGGCTGGCAGAGATTCTTGGGGGAATCGAAAATGCCGTTCCAGTCTCGAAGCTGGCAGAAAAACATTTGGGAAGGCGAACGTTTGGAAAGGCTAGTGACACGATTCCACGGGCTGGCAAACTAGCAGGTATCCTTTGGGAAAAGATGGCGCGAGCTAGCAGAGATCCCTAGAGAAACTTGCCAAGCCTTAGCCAGCTAGCAGAGTCCAAAAAGAAACTGCTTGAGCTGGCAGGCTTTGCAGAACATTTATAGTTCTTTCTTTATTTAGGTTGGGCGCAGACAGGCTAGCAGAGATTCTTAGAGTCCACCTTACGGCACGGGAGCTCAGGGCACGCTAGTAGAGATCATTTGAAGTTGCCGATTCTCCAAGCACAATGATTTGGGCAGGCTAGCAGACATCCTTGAGGAATCCACGATTTTGAACAATTTCTCATAACTTTTCCAATCCCAGACACCCCTCAAAGCGTGGTTTACGTGCCAAAAGTTGACCCAGACCGGGGGTACGGTAGTTTTCTACTAAACCGGCGGGCAGCTTGCTTTGCCACATTTGGCACCAAAACACACATATGGGCGCGGTGTCCCCAAAATATTGGGCCATACCTAAAAAAATCGTCAAAAATAGATAATTCTACGCCTGCCCACACGTTTTGGCTGATTTTTGGCGTTTTTGGCGCCTGGCCAACGGGGGAATAGCAAAAGAGACGGGACGAGTTCTAGCTAGCCAGAATGAGGGATATGAAAGGTTTAAAGGACGATTGAAGGATGAGGAAGAGGGCAGGCTAGCAGAGGTTCTTTGTGGAAATATTAAATCCGCTAGGGTAGACTAGCAAATATTCCTTGTGAAGAATTGGCTAAAGGAGGGCAGACTAGCAGATATTCTTCTAGAAGCAATTCAAAGCGCGGCCCAAAAGATTGCAAAAATTACTGTACTGCTGCTATTTAAGGGGATTTCCGAGCAATACTATTGCACCAATTCTCCGGCGTATTAATGCCTTTCAGAGGCCTTGATACGTGAACCCTTGCAAAATCTAGAACTGGTGTTACTCATCGCTCTCTTTGGGACATTTCTCACGGATTGGCACCAGATACCTTCATGTTTTTCTTGCATTGGTCAGTTAGGAGAGAGAGAGAGAGAGAGAGAGAGAGAGAGAGAGAAAGAGAGAGAGAGAGAAGACAGCTATGATACCCCGAGGGGAGACACTGAATCAGCTCGCTGTAAAAACCATCATCCCCTGGCACCCGCCCGGATTCATTCCCACACCGATGCCAAGTTTTTTGGCACGGTACGGGATGCGACATAGCTACCGTACTTTGGGAAAATATGAATGCAGGATCTGTAAAAATGGTGTCGTTAAGAGGATTTAGACCTTCCACGTGCCTTTAAAATCTAAAAATAGCCTCGAAAAGATGGCGGGAAAACTCTGGAAGGGCAGGCTAGCAGGTTTTTTGTATAAAAACGCCGCCGGGGGAAGGCCAGCACGGATTTTTGGTGGAAAAATTTCGCCGGAGAGGCAGACTAGCGGAGATTCCGTGTTAAAAAATTGCAAACCGCAGGCAATCTAGCTGAGGTTCTTTGTGACAAATTATGAGGAAAAGGGCAGGCTAGCAGAGGTTCTTAAGGATTGTTTCACATTCTGACTGTCGCACTCCCTTTAAAAGTCCATTAAGGATTTGCCCCTCGATTTCACAACCCTCTAGCTCTATTTTTATCCTCTCTCTCTCTCTCTCTCTCTCGAGTAAACGGCTTTTCCCCTGCTTGCTGGGCACTGGCCGGCACGGTTCTCAACATTCTTCCAGTTGATATCTACGGTGTATGATGATTAGATGGGCCAAGAAGATAACACTCGGCTGTGTCCCTCCCTTCCAAATCTTGTCTGCCAATCTACATTCCACAGAAAGGAAAGGAAGGGCCCCCGAGCTATGGTGAGTCAATTGGAAAAAAGAGAGGGTTGGCAATGTGGATGAGTCAGGGCGGGGGGGGGGGTGCCCAGCAATAATAGCGGTCGGTTGCGGATGGGGGGTTGTGATACGGAATTTTGGTGAAAAAAATTTCGGGGTTATTTCGAAGCTCTCGTAAACCGATTTGAAACTCCTCAAAGACACGCGTAAACGCGTGACCGTCGCGTTGCGGCGCGTTGAGATTTTAAAAGCACAGAGAACCCCCGGGGAATCGAAAATTCCGTCTCAACACCCACCTTAAGCTACCTAAGAGATCCTTACCTAGCTAGCTTCCTAATCGCGTCCATAAGCCTAAGCCCAAACATTATTTGAGAGTTCTCTGGCTAACCGTCAAATTAGAAAAAAGTCACCAAAAACAGGCTAGCAGGGATACTTTAGGAATTCAAGCAGCTGTTCGCAAAATGAACCAACTTTCGGAGACAGGGTAACAAAGATTCTTTAAAATTCCAAATCCCCTAGTCAATTTGAGCAACCCAGTTCCGCGCAACTCCTATCGCCATGCTGCGCTACTGTAGCAAGCCGGCGATTCCCTTGTCGGTAAGGGCTATCCGCCACCCCGATTCCGTCACGCTCCGATAGCCAACTGACAGGCACAGAGGGCATAATAATTAGCCAGCCCGGATCGCTGGCAACCGTCCAATTTTAGGGAGCCGAAATAGAATGGTCTTTTACACCTCGAAAATTTGGGCTAAAATTCGCGAGGGCCACGTTGCAAAAAGAAGCGCGAGGAGGGGGGGGGGGACAAGCCAAAATATATGCATCATCACGATCCGGAAGGGCGCGTCCTGGTGACGGGCCGATTTTAAAGGGCATGAAAAGGCTAGCCAGGTTAGGACAGACTTTGGAGCGTTGCGTAGTTGTAGGGGAATCGTTGGAATGTCAAAAAAAACCGGTCAAGTATAATTTTCCCCCAGATTTAGAGGAATCTGTGCACAGAAACACTGCCAGATTCCCTATATCTCCTGATTTTCCTAAAGCATGGCGCCCAGATTTCCAAAGAATTGGCACCAATCGATTTTCTGAAAATATCTTTCAAAAGAACTCCTTGTTTTCATAGCTGTTCATAAAGGATCCCTGCGAGCTAGCGAAATTTCCACAAAGGAAACTGCTAGCCGGCCCCGACTTCGGCACTAATTTCCGCAAAGAATCTTTGCTAGCCTGTGCCAAACTATTGGACGTAAAA
Source organism: Mesorhabditis sp. LJ9110 (assembly GCA_038088335.1). NCBI lineage: Eukaryota > Metazoa > Nematoda > Chromadorea > Rhabditida > Rhabditidae > Mesorhabditis > Mesorhabditis sp. LJ9110. The sequence goes on along the minus strand of JBBGBA010000017.1, from coordinate 347,865 downwards.
CCGCCAGTTAACGAAACAAAGCGGCATTTTAGCTATCCTCAAAACCCTCCCGCACCAATTCCCGCAATTCCCAAATGCTCCCCTTGACGGCAGCGGGGCCCTAACATCAAAGGACCCAGCCGTTCTCAACCCGCGAAAAGACGCAATACTTTCCGGGGGTTACGGTCCCTCTTTTCTGGCACCCTTTGAGGTGGTGGCCAGCTGGGCCTCTCTCTCTTTCTCTCCCTCTCTCTCTCTCTCTCTCTCTCTCTCGACCCCAGAGACACGCGATACAATGGCAATTTGCACGCCACGCCGCGCCCCGAAAATTGGGGGTGATACGGTCTTTTTGAAGTCTCCCTGGAGCGACTTTTATAGATTTGCCAAACAAAGACCGTTTCGGGTAAAAGCCGCTTCTTTGAAGCCAAAAGCTCCAGCCGCCGATGAATGGTATTGGCTTTTTCAGGGCATTGACCGGTCTGAAAATTGGAAACTAGAATTTTTTTGGGGGTTCAAATTGTGAAACGGATGGCTCGTTTTAGCTAGTTTCCCGCAAGGATCACCGCTTGCTTGCCCGGATGCCGAGAGGAGGGTCCTAGTTTTTTGCAGCGCTATTTCCTGCCCTATTTACGATTTAAACACTGAAAATAGCGTACTAAAAATCGCTTCAATTATTCCGTTAATGTATCTGAGCATCTTAAAAGCTAATACAACGGAAATGAGCCTTTTAAAGGTCTTGACAAGCCCTGGAATCGATTCTTTCCATCGAATTTTGATGTATCTGAGCCCCTGCAACTAAAACCTCCTTCCATCCATTAGATATCGACACAACTATGAAAGAAGCCAAAATACGCGTAAAACGCAACGAGAAATGCATTTTCCAAATACAAGTCGTCAGCGGATCAAAATAGCCTAAAATATGTGTTTTTGATTTGAGCTGCACGAACTTGTCGGCAGTGAATCTAAGGAAAACGTCGGTCCTAGTCTTCAAAACCGCTTCCTCACCCCCTTGAAATTGGAGTACCGTAACCGAAACCTAAAAAACAGACTTTTTTTCGGGTCCTAAACCCTAGTTTCAGCTCCTTTTCTAGTTTTTCTCTAGTTTTCTCCTTTGAGTTGTAAAACGCCAAGGGCACGAGGGACGACCCATCACTCAATCTCTGATCTTTACAAATGGCCATCACCCCGCGGATAGACCCACGAAAATTTTTATTTATCTTGCCCCCTTGCTACACACGAGTGTACGCAAATAGAGCGGATATCTTGTTGGATTACCGCGTTTAATCGTATTTTAGAACTTAATCTTTATTCTGGGTGAATTGGCGGCGTATTTGCCCTAAAGTTTTGAATTATACTAAAATTTCTAAACAAATAAAACAATTTTAAGCTATTTTTTAGGCTTGCACCGTAGTATTTTGATACTTAACTGGATTCTTGTGTATTCGGGTCTTATAAATGCTACATTTCGGCCTAGAAACCAGAAATTACATTTTAATTGACTCTTTTAAGGCTTAGAAATGTACTATATTAAGATTAAGCATACGGCATACTTTAAAAATCGAAAAAGAACTTTTTGTTCTGCCAAATTAGGAAAATACAACTTTAGAAACTATTCTATTAGATTTTGAAGGCGTTTTAGATCCGAAATGAAGTGGTCAGGTCGTTCTAAACCTAAAAGATTCTAATAGACAGTTATGAACAGTGATTTTCAAATTTAGAAGCCTATTAAGCCTACATTTAAGCTTTCCTATACTTTTACACACAAGAAAAACCTATTTCAAAGTTATTATTACGATTTTTTGCAAAACCGCGACCGAAAATCGGCTATCATCCCTCCCATCCGATCGCCTAACAAAATTACCGAGGCAAAAAACGGCGGCCGTCCGTTCTGTTTAGCAGTGATTGATAAGTTGGGGCGGTAACATTTTAGAGGTCACCCACTATCTTCTAGTGCATACGATACTGCCACGATTTTTAGTGTTTTCCTGGGTACTTCCGAGTTTTTGGCGAGGTGCTTGCTTAGTGTATAAAACGGGTTCTCTTCTTTACGAAATATTGATAAAGTATAAAACTTTTTCTCGCTTTTTAAAAAAATAGGTTAAAGTATAAATTTACTCTCCGCCTTTAAAAAGGACCTTTTTTAGGATGCTCTTCAAACTTGTCACCTGGGTGCTGTTGGCCATATTGCTGGCGGTCGCCGCAAAAGTTTTGTACGTTTTTATTTTTTTGCGTGTTTGCATTATCGGGGGAGGAGAGGCATTACCTATAGCAACGTAATATTAACTATTTTTAATTGTGTTTTTAGTAAAGTTTAGGGTTCTTTAGGATTCCTGGGGAAAGTATTCCTGGGAAACAATTTTTTCCTGGTGGTCCCGGTTGGCCTAGTAATCAAATATAAAGTGTTTTCGAATTGTTTTTAGTAAGTTTTAACTATATTTAGAGCGGAATAACTTTCAGAAAAATTTAGAAAAATGTTTGAAAAAGTCGAAAATTTGGTCATTTTGGGTCTATTTTCGACCTAATTTTTAATTTTTACATTTTTTTGGTTAAAATGTGGTAGTTTTTTTGCACAGGAATAGTTAAAACAATTTAGAAACGCATCCGCAATTTATACAAAAATCTAGGCTTTCGCCGAAAAATTTGTTTTCCCCCCCCCGGGAATACTTTCCCCCCCCCCCGGGAATCCTAAAGAACCAAGTTTAGCTATATTTCCATTTGAAAACTATCTGAAAAACTTGAAATGCGAAATTTTGGTAGACAAATCTATATTTGTGTTAATAAAAATTTTTGATGTGAAAAACTAAAAACACTTAGAAACAATTCCTCTATTAATATTGGAGAAATTGGGTAGTGAGGAAAACTTCCGGCTTCCCCCAAAAACGTTTTTATATTTTTTCCAATTTGTCTGTAAAATTGTTAATTTTCAGGTGGTTCCTCGACCTGAACAAGCGCGTCTACAACCATCGCCCAGGGAAATGTCAGCTCGTCGAGGGACCAGGTTAATCTTTCTTTCTTTGAGGAATCTCAAATTTTAGTAAATGGAGCCGAAGATATTGAATATCTCGAGTCGGAGGGCCTGGCGTTCATCACCTCCGGCATCTTCTACATGGCGCCCAGGACGGGCGTCGAGGGAAAGGTTTGTAGCTTGTAGTTTAACGTTATGTTCTTTCTTTTACTTTTCAGGTGTGTATGAAGAAAAAACGGTTCTACCTTTGTTAACATTTTAGATATTCCTCTACGACTTCAACGACCCCGCCACCAAGTACAAGGCCACCGAGCTGAAGATCAAGAATAAACCGGTAAAAAAAGATCGATCGAAACTTGATAACTCCCGAAACGTAGGCCAAATTCCAAGCACACGGCATCACGTCGTGGGTGGAGAATGGCAAGGTTTTCCTGTACGTCGTCAGCCATCATCAGCCCGAATTTACGCATTCTATCGAGGTACGTTAGTGCTATTATCATTCGAATGAAATCCGATATATGCATTTTTCAAACCATAAAAAATTTTAGGTCTTCGAATTCAACAAGGCCGACCGCAGCCTCACGCATCTGAAGACGTTCAAACACGAGAACTTTATCAGGTTTTTGATACGATTTTCTGTATTTTTTCTAGGCCAAACGATGTGTTCGCGGTTGGCAGGGACAAATTTGTATTTACGAATGATGGCTCGGCGCAGGTGGGGAAATAGAATTAATTAGATTTCTTTTTCCAGACGGCCCGCATGAACCTGATCGAGATGTTGCTTGGACTGAAAGCGGGCAGCATCGGCTATTTTGACGGGCAGGTTGGCGGAAAGCTTCAATTATACCTATAACAAAATCTAGGACGTGCACTGGTTGCTCGAACGGGACAGCTCACCCAACGGGCTTTGGGTGGACCTGAAGAAAATGGTGCTGTTCGTCGCGTCGCCGAACAGCGAATGCGTCAAGGTGTACAACTTGGCAAAGGTAGGTTGGTAATACACTGGCAAGTTAGAAAACATGACCGCCGATTCAAACTATGTTTTAGGACTTCAAATCGATTTCTTTCATCTCACAAATCGATCTGCTCACCTCGCCCGACAACTTCTACATGGACAAAACTGGTGCGAGATCGATGGTTTGTGGATGTGTCTAAATTGCAGGCCATCTTTGGACGGGCGCCCATCCGGTGATGAGTAAGCTGAGCGAACTGGAGTCGTGCAACCGGAAGCCCAGAGCTGGTATCGAGAGAGCGCCATCGCAGGTTTGTTCTGCAATAAAAATCTAGAATCCGGGTCATGAAATCGAATGTTTTAGGTGCTGCGTATCCAGTTCTCTGCCGATTACAAGACGGCCGAGGTAAGGATCCAAAAATCGGCAAGACACGCAATCACAGGTGACCGAACCATACACCGATGATGGGCGACAACTTTGCTGCTCGGCCACCGCTGTACACGACGGCAAGGGCAATCTTCTGATTGGTAAGTCAGAACTTGCTCGAAAACCTTCTTTTCCTCCATCCAGGTTCCGTCGCCGCCGAGCTCGTCCATTGTGAATACACCGAACATACAATCTAGTTGTCACTTCATTGCCGGTTTATAAAAACTCATAAATGTCAATGGTACAGCAGTTTATCATATTCAGTGGTTGCGAGGATTATCTGACGAAATTATGATCACAGTCCGGGGTTCAAGTCATTAAAAGTAAACGAGTTCAGGGGTAGATTTCCTCAATCAAGTAATTAGCAAAAAACACATATTGCGCCGTTAATCAGCTTGATGCAGTCTTTTTGGGAGTCGAGTAAAAGAACGGCGTGATGGTCTTCGCCGGCTTCTGCACTGATTGGGCTGGCCCGATACGCGGCTAAAGCGGAATGTATGGGGCATCGAAAAACGGGGCAAACCTGATTCTCTTTCTCGCCTGTCTTCAATGTACGGGATAGGATGTCGGCCTCAAAGAGAAATAAGAAGAATAATTAATGCGACTTACATCGGAAACCACAGTCGCCTTAACCTTGCCAGCGCGCTTTTCACTTTGAAGCATACCCATCAGCGCCTAAACCGGAAGACATGAAAAACAACATCTACATACTGCCTGCGAGGTTGTTGAAGCAGCGGCTGGTCGTGGTAGACGAGAGGTTCCGGGGGCGTCGGCCATCGGTGTGGTAAATGGCTTAGGTTTTTGTGGCGCTAGCAGTTGTTCCGTCGCAGTATCGTCGCCTAAAATGCGAAAACTAGTTCCATGTCGCCGATTTCGATACCAGAAATAACGGTTGCCATCCGATGTGGATGATCATCGACAATAGCCTGTAGACGATCCTTTTGAGTCTTCAGCAGGGCGCATTCTCGCTCTGCGTTGCGCGACCGGTTCTGCTCGCTAAATGAAAAGAACAGTAAACTGCAAGCAATTAAAACCCAACATGATGCATGTATCCTTTGCCTGGTCACGTTCGTTTCTCATGCGCGTGAGATTGCTCTTCAAAAACTCGAGGTCCGCTCTAAAAAGAACTTGATGCGATTGCCAGACCAAGCCAACTTGAATCTCTGAGCTTCTTGCGTTGAGGTTAACGCGAGTCCATTTTCGACCTTTGCCAGCAGAGTCTGCTCGAAGAAAGAGTTTTCGTTGCGCAATGTCTCGATCTCTTGTTCGACATCTTGGCATCGACATTCTTTGGCAGGGCCCGAAGTGATGCCCACGTTTTGGTTGGCTCGCCGGCGCATCTCGTCGAGCTGAAAAATATGAATAAAATTCGATCATGAAAACACGGGCATAGGGCAAAAACACGGCCCCAAAATTCTTAGAAAGATACCTCGCCGGCCTGTGCAGCATTCTGGATACGGAGCGATTTCAGCTCGTGGTGCATACGTTTCAGATCTTTCTCCAAGTTTTTGCGCTCGTCAACAAACTAGAAATGCGTAAAAGGCTGCCACTGCCACAACCTTACCTCGCCGAACATGGAATTTCCGCGCGCAGCCCCTTCCAAGACGAGGCCTCCGGTCTGTGACTCTTGGAGCTGGCGATTCAAATCCATTTGGAACTAAAGAAAAAGCGTTGCCATATAGCGGGAAAATACCTCAAGCTTTTCTTGATATTCTTTCTTCTGTTCACGCAATTCGCCGCAGTCTTTCACCAATGAACTGTTCTCTTCAATTTTCTCGTTTAATTCAGAGCGAAGTCTTTCAAGTTCTGCGCACAGTTGCTCATTCTGCTCCTTCAGTGCATCCTAAAAAACGTCTACCGAAAATAGGTAAAAGTCTACCAATGCAACTTGCAGTTCTTGTTCCCGGTCCGTCCGAGTTTCGTTTTGAAAACTCTCATTCTTGATATTGACTAGATACTAAAGCCAAAATTTTCTATCGCAAAAACGGCCAACCCTGTTTTCTTCTTCCAAAACTGCGATTCGTTTTTCGAGCTTCTTCTCCGTGTCGGCATGCCTTCGGTTGATTTCGGACAACACGTTTTGCTAAGCAAAATAAGAATAGTCCGTAAATGGTACCGAATTGACTAGAAGGATCTCCTTTTCCCTTTGTAATTCGGCGATCTGAGCTGCCAAAGCGTTGCTGTCATTCGCTGGCGTCGGCGTTCCCTCATTCTCCTCTAAATATTGCTCGAGCAAAGCGCATCGCTGAGCGAGACGTTCCTTTTCCTAAAATTAGCATATCACAGGGAAGCAAAAGCGGTCTCACGTGTTGTAGCTGCAAAAAGCGGGTCTTCAACTCCCATCGAGTAGTGTGTCGTTGGTTCAGTAAATTCTAAAGAGTCGTTTGGTTCACAGTAACGTGAGAAGCGTCAATTTGAAAGGCGGTGCGGGCGAACGTCACTAGTATCACCGCTCATGCCGCGAATATCGGCTCGTAACCATTATTGCGCCGAGGAAAAGAGTCTAGAAGAAAAACTAGCGCCGGTCCCAATCCCAGGACAGCCATAAGCAATAAACTGTAACTGGAACTATATGAAAATGTTTTTAGATTTGATTTGATCATTTTGGACACAACGTGGTCGAATTCAGCTAGAACCGTTGAAGTAAAACTCTGGGCTGGTACCAAAACGGAAAATATGGGCCCCCATCATGGGTACCCATACAAAAACTACGGGTACCTATACAAATTCTAGGGAAAATTTACTTTTATGGTCCCCGTCCTAAAAGTGGTTTTTCGTGTCGGAATCGATTCAGAATTGTTCGAACTGTGTTTTACAGTTGAAAAAAAGGGTCGGAAAGATGTTTTTGCTAGGAAATATGCGCTTTTTTATGAAAATTTGAGGACCATAAAATGGGGTACGGGGGCCTGAAGTTTATGGTCCTCGGCTGAAAACCAATTTTTCTTGTCGAAACGATCCAGGAATGTTTAAAATATCGTTTGCAGTTCAAAAAAATCGTCGGAAAGAAATTTTTTTGCGAGAAAAGAATTTTTTTGCACGAAAATTTGAGGACCATAAACGGGGGTACGGGGGACTGAAGTTTATGGTCCTCACCTGAAAAGTGTTTTTTCTTTCACCAATTCAATAGATTAATGTTGGAAATGCATGGTACATCGAAAAAAAGCGTCGGAAAGATGTTCCTGGTTTCCTAAGACTTATGAACAGGGTGCGGTACGTAGCATTGTCAGGCAAAGGGGGGCCGTCGCTTCGGATGGGCTGCCGCTCCACTCTTTCGAAATCAGGGCGCCTGGGCGCTGCGCTGCTCGGGCGCCCTGATTTCGAAACACTGTACGAGCTCGCACCCATCCGAAGCGACTAGGCCCCGGGTGGCACGAAGCCTTATTTTTAGGCTAAAATTGGGTTGAATGAATGTTTGTAACAAAACATTTGTTGAAGCTAATAAGGGTCTTTCCGACGATTATTTTGAACTGGAAACGATAGTTTGAACATTTCTGGATATTTTCCGACAAGAAAAATTGGTTTTCAGCCGAGAACCATAAACTTCAGTCCCCCGTACCCCATTTTATGGTCCTCAAATTTTCATAAAAAAGTGCATATTTCCTAGCAAAAACATCTTTCCGACCCTTTTTTTCAACTATAAACCACATTTCGAACAATTCTGAATCGATTCCGACACGAAAAACCACTTTTCGGACGGGGACCATAAAAGTAAATCCAAATTCTATGGCCACCCATGACCACTATTATTGTTGTATAAGCAGTTTCATTAGAAAGAGCATGCCCGACTGCCCAGCTTCACGACGCTTTTCGATAGTTCTAAGCATCGGGAACCAATTTTGGCACCTGCAAAGTATCCCTGTTCCTGGACCCTATTGCTACCTATAGAATTTGTATGGGTACTCATAGAAAATGTATGGGTACTCATAGATTTTGTATGGGTACCCATCAGACAAAAATTATCGTTTTGGTACCAGCCCTGGATCCTTTCCCTTTGGAATGCAATTCGGCTTCAGACGGACGGACAGATACCACAGCAAAATTATTACAGTTGATTGATTGCTGATAGATATGTGGCAGCTTACCGGCTGAGCTGCCAAAGCAAGTCGATAAATCGCGGGAAATGATAGATTTATTACAAAACGGTCAACAGATAACATAAGAAGGGCTTATGGAAATAAAATAGATGGAAACCTTGTAAATGCTAAAATGGCGCGCTCAAATGCGCTTGATGACTTGTACGACGTCTTCGTCCTCCAGCACATGCTCCTTTCCAACTCTTTGCGGGTTGTGCTTGGCCGATGAGCCCCAGACAAGAGCGCTAAATTAGGGAATGAAAGAATTTGGCGTAACAAGCACCATTTGAAATCTTTCTGAAGTGACTTGTGGATCTTGATGCACAAATCATCAACCGTTTTCGTATTTGCGTTGAGCACGATCGGAGCCGAGTAGTCGGGCAAGTGACCTTTTGGCTTTGTGTAACTAAATTTAAAATCGATGATTAAAAAAATCGGCCTTACATCCTGACGAGATTCAGGTATACCCAAATCTTGTTCAACAAATCGTCGAAGTTCCATTTGTGGTGCGCCGATATTGGGACACAATGCGGGATTTTGTAGATCACGTCTAGTTCCTTGAAAGTTTACGTAAAGAATGGATAAAAATCAAACTTCGATCGAAATGGCGTCGATTTTGTTGAGAACGTAGAGACAAGGGATATAAACGCGATTGCCTTCTACGACATCAATTAGGTCCTCAACGCCTGCATCATAACTAAAAAAACCAGCTTTGAAAGTTATTTGCACGTACCGCAAGGTGATATCCGCGTTGTGTATCTTGTATTCGGCGAGCACCTGCTTGACAGTCTCCAAATCCAGCTCGGTTTGTGGTACCTAGAAAAGGGTCGTTAGAAGAACAAATAATGCATAATTACCAAGGCTGTCAAATTGATTCCTCCCTTATCCTTCTTCTTAAAAGAGAGATTCGGGGGTTGTTTGTTGAGCCGAATCCCGAAGCCTTCGAGCTCGTACCTAAGCTTGTGCATTTCAGTGTTCAAAATAGGTATCTTACTCAATCAATCGCTTGTGTTGAAGTGGTTTGGAAACGTCGAGCACGATTAAGATCAGAGAACAGGTACGCGCAACTAAAATTATTTTCATCAAGCGGATACAATTCATACCTGCAATTACTTGCCGTCCTCGTCCCTTGCCGTCTTTGGCGCCCTCGATGATCCCCGGAAGGTCGAGCAGCTGGATTTTTGCGCCCTGAAGTACAAGTGATAATTTCTGAAACAATAACCTTATAGCGCACAACGCCGGGCACCGTTGTCAACGTTGTGAATTCGTACGCAGCAACCTCCGAATAGACGCCGGCAAGGTTCGACAGCAGCGTAGATTTGCCGACCGAAGGAAACCCTAAAGCAGTCAATCACCGAAGTCGAGTTCTCCTACCTACAAAACCGATTCGAGCATCACCAGTCTTTGCCACGTCGAAGCCTTCTTCCTTCGGGCCACCGCTGCTCTAAAATTGGATGAAAAGCGGAAATCTGGTGGCTACCTTTGGCGTAATCAAATCTCTTCGTAATTTCGCGAGCTTCGCCTTCAGGATCCCAAGATGCGCGTTTGTAGCCTTGTTCTTTTGGGTTCGGGCCATCTGAAGCGGTTACGTTCACAAAACAATTAAGATACCTCATTTTCGATGTCGGCAATCTTCTGAAGCAACGACATCGCGAATCACCCTTCTTACCCTGTAGGTAACCAAGACCGAAACCTAAAAGTGTTTGATCATGCGGAAAAGCATAAAATTAAGTAAGTATGATGTCTGCCAAAAACACAGTTCAACTTGTCAAGCAATCGATCATAAAAATCTTTATTAAACAGAGAAAACAGTCCAAATCTCAAATCAATCAAATGAATTAGGCATACAGTTTTACGAGCTCCCCGCCAACAGCTTCGGGCGGAAAGATGCCAAGGTCGGTGATGATCAGATTTATATTGGTGGGCGGAGAATAATCAACCTGGAGAAAAATAAACATCAGGGCCAGAAATTAACGCTAACCTGGTGATAATGATTCTGTTTATCGTCATTATTGTAGTCGGTCTCAAACCGACGGAATAATCCGCTAGCATCCTAAAAGAAACTTCTAAGTCGGGTACGGCCAAAACCAACCCGCGCCTCGGTGATGTTGAGCGACATATTTATTGGCTTTTGTGGATACTGAAAAAGAATTCGAGAAGTTGAGGACTGGATACCAAGGCTATATGTGTGATCTCTCGTTTGCTCATCGGGGCCTTCTTGACGAACTTGATACTTTCCGCAACGACGTACACCGGCTTATTCATCACTTTCGCGCTGTCGGTGATATTCAGAGTGCCCATCTAAGAAAATTTGAAGAAGTCTGCCGATCAAACCTTATTGATAATGCCACCAGTCTCGAGCACGCCCTCGGCTCCTATCAGGACGACGTCCACGCTGGACATTAGCGATCTAGGAAAAAATGGGACACAAGTTAGAGAAACTGACCCTACAGATACATCGAGGATTAGCGTCGCGTCAAAGCCATGCCGGACCAGTTCTTCGTACATCCGGCGTCCGCTAAAGTCGGGCCGCGATTCAGTGACGAACACGCGGAACTTCGAGCCGATTGAATTGCTCATCTTGGCCGTCGCGAGCACTCGGAGGACGACCTTGCTGTAGGAATGCACGAGCACCGTCTAAATTCAAATATCGGCCAAAAAGGTAAAACTACCCCATCGCGTGGCATAAAAGCACATGCTATTCGAGCGATGAAATTCGGCGAATTTGCACTCCGTTGCAGGAACTGGTACGCTAAAAGGGATATTCTCGAAACTTTAGAATTGCTACCTCGATTGCGGTAGAATCCGAGCACAACCCGGAAGTCACGATTGTCGAGTATTTCGCTGGGAGTCAACGTGACGTATCTAAAAATATCGGTTATTAATCATCTAATCAAGTACCTGGTAAAAATTTCACACGCTGTCAAGACGCACAGGCTGGCCTGCTCAGCGTTGGCCATGGCTGAGGTCGCCGACTCCAGTTCAGCAATTACTTGGAAGGTCGTCGAGGCTGAACGGTTGTTAATTTGGAGCAGATAAGACTAGTTTACCATCTGTGTTGTTCAGTATATCGTAGAGGACTCGAATGGCCGCTATTCCCGACGAAAGATAGGAGTCTCCACGAAGAAGGGCGAGGAAGTCGTTGGCAACGCGGTCTTGGTCGAGTACCGGTGGGCGCTCGGTATCAGACATCTGAAACAGTCGATAGTGATCAAAGAAACAATAAATGAAAAATAAACACCACGAAAACAAGAAAAATAAGTAAACAAAATGAAAATAAAAATGAAACTCGAAAACTAAAGCCGGGAAGAGGGGCAACTTTTAGAAAACACAACACTTCCGCGCGATTACGGTTTGTCCCGCTGCCTCCAAAAAAGTTGCAACGGCCTAAATTGTTTTAAAAGAATTCTTTTTAGCTCCCTTCTTGCTTTAAAACTTGATTCTTTATCGCAAATGCGTTTTTTCACAACTGCAACGCTTGTTTTACCGTGATTTTGTTGCCACCCCCAAAAAGATAGCAAAAGCGTCTAGTTCTAAAAACGTACCTTGCCGGTTTACCTTTCTACCATTCGTTTTCTAGCATGAATTCGCTAAAAAGATGCCTATTTTGCTTTCTTTACTACTCCGTTGTTGAACAGAACGTTTTACTAACAGTTATTACTATACATTTCTCCTTTTTCTATGTCCTCCTGACTTGCGGCATTTACCTTAGCCTCTTTTTCAGCTAAATGCCCACCTTCGCCAACGTGGTCAAAGGCGGCGCAGCGGCCGCTGCTGAACCACCGCAACCCGCCTCCACCAAAATCGCGCCCGCGCTCGAGAAAGCTATCGAAAAGCCCGTCGTCACCCAGCCCGAGCCGTCTCCGCCGGATGATCTACTCCCAGATAGTGTCCTCGTCGTCAGCAAGCATCAGCGTCGCGCCCAACGGGCCCTACAAAAGAAGCAGGAGCAGCAGGAGCGCCAACAACAGAAGGCCCAGCCAAAGAAGCCCTTGACTCAGCCGAGGAGGGACCCTGTTCACGATGGAGAGAAGTTGCGCGACGAGAAGGAAAAGGAGGAGAAGACGGAGTCTTCTGCCTCGCAGCTCGAAGCCGCTAGTGAAGATCTGGCCCTCGATTCTCCCGTCCTCCTTCCGGCTCCGCTCCCAACAGTCAACGCGTGGTTCAAAGAAGCCCAAAAGACGGGTTGGTTCCTCATTTTCTCCTTGATTTTGTAATTTAGAGACGGTGGTTGCTGATGAGGGAAAGGAAGCGACTCCATTGCCTGATGCTAAAGAGAAAGAGGTAGTATTATATTTACTAGTGAATATTTTATTCAGGTCACTACGGAAGAGCCGCCCAAGGCGCCCGAAAATACGGAATGGCCTACGCTCGGTGACGAGTTGGCGAACGAGAAAACGACTATCGAAACATCGCCCTCTAGTGAAGGAGTCTCGAAGAAGGTATTTTTTTTCAATCTTTCAATTCTCTTTCCAGTCGCCCGATGAGGCTGGCTCGAAGAAGCCAGGCAAAGGAAACTGGAAGAAAGTTGAAATAGAGGTTGAATATCGTAAGCCGGAAACTCGCCGTAATACTCACGTACGTTTCCTTATCACTCATATAACTCATTTTTTAGTCACTTAATACTCGAGCTGAGAAGAAGCTGTCAACAAATGACGTGAATGAGGGGGAGTCTGGCAAGAAGGACTCCACCACGGTATATTCATAAATAAACATTGATAGGTCGTTTAGGTCACCAATGCTTCTGCCACCGAGACGAACCGTTCGGCCCCAAAGCACAACACCGGTGCTACGCCTCAGGTTTAAATATTGCCAGTTTTTTTTTTTACTTTTTTTTAGAACTACCGTGCCCCTCCACAGGGAAAAGGCACTGGATATGGAGCCTACCAGGTTGCTAACAACAATAACCGTTACCAACCACGCAACAATTACGTACCGAAGAAGATGTCGGATGCTGAACGTCGTGCTCTTGGCCCTCTGCCGGGCTGGGAAGAGATTCAGGTAGTTTCAATTGGTGGGGAGCATTGATTAATCTAATTTTTAGGACTGCGAGCCCGACACTGACTACATGGGAATGATGGACGCTCAATATAACAAGTACTACCAGAAGGCTGTCGGTCCCCCATACGACGTGGGACATCATCCGAACGATCCGGCGCTGGAAGCTATTCGACATGCCAAGCAACACATGGCCACTTTTGGATGCCGTCCGCCTTTCCCTCCGGCTCCGCACTATCCGGTCGCTCAGCCGATTTACTACCCGCAGCCATATCCAATGTATCCGCCGATGGGTCGGTTTTTATAGTAACAAGCTTTTTGGGGAAGCTTCTGACTTTTTCTTCGCAATCTTTATTTTGCGCGTCTTTGTATTATAATGAGCGATTTTTCAACTCTGTGTGTGTTTTGTCCTTGGCTAGACTGTCTTGACTAGGTCACTGCGAATCACAATGCGATCACACGTTTTGGCTAGTTTAGAGCGGTATAGCATGCGGAAGAGCCGGGATTTCTAAGATTTACGCTTTTCTTTCCAGTTCCCGTACCATCGCCGCAAACTCCAGTCTTCTACAATCAAATGCCGTACAGCCCGGTCCACACCCCGGTGCTGTTCTCGCCAATGGTTTCGCCAACTATCGACGTCGGCGCACTCCGCAAGCAATTGTAGTTTTGTCTTTCTTGACGAATAACCCTTTCTAGGGAATACTACTTCACCAACGATAACCTGCAACAGGACTTCTGGCTTCGTCGCCACATGAATACTGATGGATACGTGCCAATTGGGATGATCATGCAGTTCCCGCGTGTCCGTCACATGACGCAGGATCCTCGTATCATCGTGCGTGTCCTGCGTGAAAGTGACAAGGTCTGCAAAGCTCCTTGTGGCCTTGAACTAATCTTATATTTTAGGTTGAAGTGGACGATGCTGGTGAACGAGTTCGCCCGGTCGAGAATCCAGAAGCTTGGCCGCTCCCGCCAGGGGTCAATGGCCCCGACACCAAAGAGGGACAGCCGGCGGATGGTAGAAAAAACTCGGTAATACCGATTTATGACAACACCTGAAATTCCTCCCTTTTAGTTGCGCATCCGAAACAAGAAGCCTGATATCTTCTCAACTTCACCCGTACGGAAGCCCGACCGTAAGCCAGAGGTGAGGAATTTCAGTATTAGACATTGCCTGTGTTTTTTTAGCTGAAGCCGGGAGAGCTGCTTTGTCCATTCTGCCAGAAACAGGCCATCAAGAAGAACTCAGCCGGTATTTGGAAGTGCAACGGTTGCCAACGTGTAAGAGCCATTTTTTTACAATTTTTTTTATTTGTTGCAGGAGTCGTGCAGCGGTGACTACTTCGCCAACGAGGAGCGCCAACGCACGATCTCTACCTCGTCGGGAAAAGCTATCAAACATTAGGGGCTGCGCTCACCACCTGCACCTAATCTGCTTGATTTTTTATTAGCTTTTTATTTGTTGCACTGCTCCTAACATTGTGAGCCTTAGTTAGTTTATTATTCAGTTACAATAATTGTTGCCAAATACCCGGGTCTAAGCATTGTTAACAGGGATATTATAGTCACCTTCACGCCCAGACCCTTTCACTTGTTCTGTTGCTATCTGTTGTCTTCTCAATAACACTTTCACTATTTTAGTACGTTTTGCAGGGGATTGCACGCACATGGTTGCCCACAGTTGCAAAGTTATTAGGTAATTTCTGAGGCTTACACGCTTTGTTAGCATCGCTTAGAAATGAGAAAGACTGACCCCGTCAGGCTACGACATTTGTTTTGCCGGAAGTACGATAGTTATTTATTCGCCACCCGTAGTTTCATAAAACCGCGTTTTGAGCAAAGGAAATTATGCGCGAGGAATGATAGGGCCATTTTACTTCATCGTGGTCATGACGGTGTGAGGGATGTGAAAGTGGGAATGTTGCGAGTTGTATGGCGTGACGCTTATTCGGGGCTTGCGCTGACCGCAGGATGAACACCTAGAAAATATCGTAGGGTTGGCAAAACCGACATTTCATGTTTTTGAGGATCACAAACTCACCAGAAGCTGTGGATCAATATGTCACGGTAGTCTGGGCGGAAGACCAGGTTGATCACTGTATTGGCTATTGTGAGACAACTAGAAAAGAGCTATGCTTTTTTTGTAGCTTTCCTACCCTGGCATTCCATAGGTTAGGGCTACCACCAAATCGCTAACTGTCCAGACGTTCCATCTGAAAAACGAAATGAGTGAAATCAAATTCGAAGCTTTGCTAACTCTTCGGCAATCTACGAATTTTCACGCTTACTTGATGCCGATCATTACAATCGACGGCATTGATACGAGGGCTATCGAAATGCCGCAGATGCAGATCATCAGCCGCACCTTTTGTAGGCGATCGCCAGCGATTCCTTCGACGTGCTGAAGCCGTTTGTTTTAGAGGCTTGAACCCGGGAACCTACGCTTGAAGCCGCATACACGCTGAGCAGGGAGATGAATGAGACCCCGTAGGCGACTACTGGGAACGCGAAGTGGAACGTTGAATAGGCTGAATTAGGGATGTTTTGGAGGGGTGGTAAAGTTGCGTTTAGTTCATAGGTTATTGGCGAATAAGCAGTAGCTTAGGTCTAGACATTTCGCCAACATACCTATACTCGTCGAAGAAATAATGGCACAGTGCCGGGTCAAGTTTGGTGTCATGTCGCCCCATGATGAGTATCCGCCAATAGCTAACGATATCTGAAAAAGTAACGTTTCCTGGGAGTTCAGCTAGCAGAAATTTCTTGGGAATCCAATAGAGGTATAGTTTTAACGTACCAATCCAAGAAGAAAAACAACAAGTACAAAGTATAGCTTTGACGGGCCCGAGAAGTACTTCTTGTAGATGACTGGGCGCACCGAGGCCAAAATTCGCTCCAACGACATCAGAATGACCATGTAGCAGGGCCATTCCATGCCGAGAATCAACGAGTGCACCCAGTACTTCTGAAAATGAGAATTTAGGTAATTTTGGATACCCTACCGCGAAGAAGCAATCGTGTACGGTGATCGGGTCCTTAAAAGTTCCGCCTAACAAGGCGCTGCCCCGCCCTATCGAAGTGAGGATATAACTGGACAAATTAAATTTAGTTAGTCAGAAATCGGTTACCTAATGCTATCGACCAGCTCGAAGACCTCGTAGGCAAGTTGGTATAGATATCGATTGCGCAACGAGCGCCGGCTGTAGATGTAGATGTTCAAAATGCCCAGAATGGTCGAAAGTACCCCTAAATTGAAAATGTCTCTAAGGCAAGTTAGCAGTGGTGCTCTCGGGAGATATAGTCAAGTTTAAACGCACCTAATATCATGTAAAATATAACCATAAATAACGTGGCCCCATAATCAGCCAATAGTGCCATCTCGAGCTCGCTGAAAGGGCATTTATGTTCTTCGAATTTAGGTAAAGTTTTGAAAATAATTAAGCTTTGTAGGAGGATAGTAACGCTGTAAATGAGCCAGCTACAATGCATTTCCCGTTCTTTAGAAAATTAATTGAAGCCGGCAATCCGAGCAAGGTCCCCAAATAAGAGTATGAATATTAGAACAGGTAGCGGCAGGGAAATAGGAGGTATATTCTTTTTCTGGCGCAGAATAGGTTTTAGAAAAAAAAAACACGAAAAAAGTGTTAAACACAAGTGTGACTGACGGCTTGAGGGCCGGTCATACTATTTTCCGGATGCGCCCTACGATTCGGCCCTTTCAGGAGAATCGAATCATCTTTGCCCTAAAAAAAATTATTTCCGATTCAAGGCAGAACGTCGAAAACTCCGTACCGAGTGCCTTTCCCAGTTTTAACGCTGATAGACTATTCCAGGCAGAGCAGTACAGCTGCACTTATTAAGCCGATCCAAGCGAAGTTGGCTTTATAAAGTTATTTAAAAGATAAAAACAGAAAGCTATTCGTTTTACTGTGATTTCTGACTTGGCAAAAATGTACCAAAATGTTTCCATGAATGAAAACGAAATGCTCTTGCTGGTTTTCATGATTTCTGGAGCTTGCTGACCCTTGAAAATCAAGGGCTTTTCATTGGGATAGACACTAGAAGTAAGAGAAAGACAGGTATTAGGGATTCCTAAATGATCTCTGGCTCAAATTTTGGCTGTTATTTTGGCCCAATTAAAAAACGTGTCTTTCCTAAATCCCTACTCAATCTTGGCGCATCTTTTCTAATTTTTAGTACTAAAGAAGCGTTTCAAATTGAAGCACGCGCCTCGACAACAGCGCAATTGCTATAATTGTACTTGTGCCTGATATAGAAGGTTAAAAAATGAATCGGCGATGCGCCTCTGTGGTTAGAAAGTGGCTTGGTGACAAAACAATTCGTTGAAAACATAATTGCCATTTTTCTAGGGAGCCAGCCTAAAAATAAATTGTATGTTTAAAATTAGGATGCAGAAAAAAATGCAAAAGGACGAAAAGAGCAAAATGCAATTCCTACTCATCCTGGGCGAATTTCCTATTTTTTCCATTCCTAAAAAGCTTTGTCAATTAGAATTAGGGACGTCTGACTAATAATTGATGCGTTTTCCGGGGATTTTCACGTCCATTTCCTGAACCTTTTCGAGAAGCCCCGGACTATAAAAAGTGAAAAAGCGGAAGTCGTTCAATACCTTTATTCCAGGAATTGGACCGGGAAATACACCCCGATTCGCTATCGAAATGGGCAGAATTTAGGGGCCGCCACTCGACCCACCAATACCGCCACTCCGCGCCAATCCAATAAACGCGCGGCAGCGCTCCCGACTAGTCTTATTAGTCCCTTTAGCATCTCACATCAAATGCTGTGTCGTGTTGTGCGGGCGAAATGTGATTCAACCCAGGCCCTTGTAAAACTTGAACCCAAAAAATATGACGATTGTCACGCTTTTTTGGGGGGTGTGGGCGATTTTTGTGGCTTTTTTGAAGATAAAAACTAATTTACAGGAATTTGCAGGGATCCAGAATGGTTTCTGCTGGGCTGCAGAGAGCTTCGAATTATAGCTAGGCGTACGAATTTTAAAACTCGATTCCATAGATCGTTTTAAACGGCTTGTAGGTACTGTAGCAGGTAGCACTGTAGGTACACTTTCACCCTTTTTCGGCGTTTACGCCGCCAATTTTACGCCAGTTCCTTACTCGGAGTCGGAAACTTTAAAAAATGTCTTCCTCATTCGTTTTATTCAATTTTCACATGCGAAAAGTCAAATTTGCGGTGCCGAATATTGTAACCGTGTTTATTGCGGAATACGGTGGTAGATATTTAAAAATATCCCGTTTTTAGCCCTGCCTCTGGCACTGGTTCGTACAGACGTTCATCTGGAATGTAATGTATAAAACTCAGGGACTTTATTTACGCGCCGCTTATTAGCCAAAAAAAGACATACGTGTGGCTCCTTGATTGTAAAAACTATTTCCAATTTTTATTTTTAAGCCTTGAAAATTTAATTTGAACAAATTCTCTCTAAAATAAATGCAGAAGCTTACCGGCGAGGGCATGGTTTGATGCTTCTGCACGCTACCGTCAGGATTCATGCCGGACGAGCCGACAAACTATGTAAAATGCATGTATACAAAATTAATGTACTTACATTCCACTGGGTACAACCGTTGAGGTTGCTACTCCGCGGGCTGTTGAGCGTGACCGGGCGTGTGACGCTGCCGGCGAGCATGCCGTTGCCTTAAAGCTCAGAATTGCAAAGATCGGCTCTTTAAAGGGGTTAGCAAGTCAGCGAATCAACCCCTTGCATCGACAGGGTCTCGACAGCTGCGCCAAAGTCCAAAATTCACGCGTAAACGCCTGCGCAAGGAATATAAAAATAAAATTTATAGGTCCGTATGTGTGTCGCGTGCTTGTCTAGATCGAGTCAATGAAAGGAGTAGATTGTCACACTTGCTAGCCCCTTTAAGACCGAAAAACTAAAATTTGGAAAACCTACGGTAGCTCAAATTTGACATTGCGACGTTGGCTGATTTGTCGATTGTGGTAGGGGGTCCAAATTGCGAGGTGTGACCTGAGATAAAAATAAAAAAATAATCGGATCTACCCACCGGTGACCACTGACGGTTTCCCGTTCTGCACCTTGAAGATGATGATCTCCAGGTTGTCCTGAAATTTGTCATAAAAGATTTGGTAGCTCCACGCACCATCGTCGTTCCAAAGGCCATCGCTGTCCACTGGTTATTCGAGATTTTCGAGTTTTGAAAGTTGATATTGACCTGACCATTGGAAGCCTGAAATGGGCTTTAAATAATCAATTAAATTCGCTCTCCTACCGTCCAATTGGCCATTATTCCATTTCCGGAAAAGGAGCATTGCGCAGAGGCGAGTCCAACTATAAAAAGAACATTTTTCAAAGTACTAACAACCTACCAAACGCCAACGCAAGTAGGACCCACAACATCATCGTGAACTCGGGATGGCCTTTGCCCGATTGACACCCCCAATAAATACATACTCTAGGCGGGGGTGTCGGTCTATTTACTTTTAAGTTTTTAACAGAAAACCGCGTTCCAACCAACGTGGGGTCTTGTGCACGCGTGTATTTACTCAAGTTGCCAAAAGTGGACGAAACTCCTCAATTTCCGACTTCCTACTATAGCACTTCCGCGACTAGGCCAACTACACAGGGCACAACGGTTTTAAAAACCCGAAAATCTTTGCTTGGAAGGTTCCTTGCGCCTCGGAACCTAAAAAAGGATAAAAACTACTGAAAACATCGGCATCAATCATAAATCCATCACACGTTTTCTAAAAAGTTAAAAAAGTAAAGTAGTTAGTAAGTAAAAAAAAATCTTTTAGAATGTTTTATCGAAGCAAAACATCATATGAACCAAAAAAAAACACTAACAATAGCATCAAACAGGCTTAAAACTTTATTGCTCTTCTTTCTTCTTCCTCCTTGACGGCCCAGCCACTTCTTGCGTCATCATTCGATTCTGCGCCTCGCCTGGAAGTATCGTTTTAGGTCTCAAAAATCTGAACCCACTCAGCTTATCGTAGAA
Organism: Mesorhabditis sp. LJ9110; assembly: GCA_038088335.1. Classification (NCBI taxonomy): domain Eukaryota; kingdom Metazoa; phylum Nematoda; class Chromadorea; order Rhabditida; family Rhabditidae; genus Mesorhabditis; species Mesorhabditis sp. LJ9110. Next base: position 327,470 of record JBBGBA010000017.1, on the reverse strand, counting down.
GCAGTCCTCGGGGAAGATGGTCGGATCGTAGATGTGCTTTGGGAAATTGGTGCCCAGCTCGTTGATGCCGAACCTAAAAGGGATGCATTATGAGAATGAATAAAATCAATCCTACTTTTCTTTGATGATGACGTAGCCGCTCGGGTTGGTGAAGGTGCGACTATTGAGAAGTTGATCGTTGATGTTATATCCCTGGGCTTTGCGCTCGAACAATCGTTGAAATTTCAACTAAATCAAGAAGTACATAGAAATATACCGATTAGAAACCCACGGCCACTTCCGGGTCGGGTTCACCTTCAGCGTCTGATGGGATTTCAATGGGTTCCTGAGACAGCGAGTGTATCGAGATCAAGTTCTAACCCTATCGGCTTCCGGAGTAGCTGCTTGATCCCCTGCACCGTCCGGCATTGGGCTGGAGCCATCCTCAACCTAATGCGACTAAAATATGACAAAAGGCCATTTTCATACCTGACTTGTCGGGGTGATCCGAGCTTCTTTCCCGGCTGCCAACAAACGTTCAATGTCATCGTCGTCAGACTAAAAGCTTTTTTTCTTACACAACGCCTTTAAAACTGTCAAAATTCTTATTTCAAAAACTAGGGAAAATGGAAACTCATTTACCTCTCTAGCCGGCGGTCGCGGCTCATCCCTCTCATCGCTGCCCTCCGAATTCTCGCTACAAGCGCTGGAGTTTTGCGTCGGTGAAGTTGCAAAGTCATCATTGGCGTGCTCTAAAAAATAAACAATAGAAAACGTGGAAATACCTCTATCATACTTAGCAAACGAATCCTCTTCCACTTGGTAATCAGCTAGCGACAGAAGGCTGGCCACCTAAAAAATATGTTTTGAAAACTGTGATGCCTACCTTTGTCATCCCGCCCGTGCCATTCGCCGCCGGAAGCGATTGCTGTGATTGCGCGGCCGGTGAATCTTTCGGCCCTTCGTCGAAATTCCAGGAAGTAGCTGTAAACAAATTAGTTAAACGCTCACAAAGCTTACAAGCACGCGGGGAACCACTTCCTTCTTTGATCGTTCTTATCCCGAATGCGTCATCGTCTTCTGAAAATGAAACTGAGCTAAATTTGCCGAAAAAGGTTACCACCCCAAGTATCGGACTTCTTCTGGGCGACCTTGACGGGTGATGACGGATGAGTGGGCGCGTCAGGTTTGGAGATTTCTGAATCAAAATAGAGGGCATAAAAAAGAACCAACCCGAAATGGGCGATATCTCGGGGTCTGATTCCTCACCATCATAAGCAACGAGGGCCGGAAAGGACATTGGAGGGCTCCTGAAAATAGAAATAAATAAAGACAAAATACAAGATTGAAGAGGAAATAGTAAAAATAAAATCTGGAGACCCCCAATGGCGATTTGCCAGGCAATTAGCTTTTTCGGGCTTTCCGGGTTCCCGGAATCTATATACGAAACTCGGACCCAACCGCCCAGAAAGGCATATTTTGCGTTTCCCCAAAGTTTGGCCGGTTTTGATCGCAAAACTGTGAAAAAAGAAAGCGATGCCGAGCCGAGCCATTTTTCTTGATAATAAATGAAAAATAACGCCAAATCGATGTCTTATCGACCGTGATTGAGGGTAGAGCCAAAAAACTAAATCGATGGGGGCATCGATTGGAGCGCAAATCCGTTACAGTTTTTTTTGGCTTTTGCGAAGAAAGAACCGTGCAAGCCGGTAGCATCTACAAGTCAGCAGCGGAGTGAAGAATGTCTAGACATTAACGTCTCTAGATGGCTTCCTAGTGGTTTAATATATTAGAACATCCGATAGAAAAACAAGTTTAATTGAACAGGGCATCTTAGCCATTTTACTAACCTTAATTTTGTAATGCTGATTACTAATGAGATGGGAGGCAACTATCTCTAGTTTTAGCACGCTTTCACTTTCACAAACAGGCTCGTTTCACTACAAAGAATATTTCTAGACTAGCAAACCCGGCTTTTAAAAGTAAAGTTAAAAGCAAATTTGCAACCGCTCGAACTTTATAAATATGATTGGACGTTTGCTTGCTCGAGCGTTCCAGCTATAAAAGTTGCGAACAATTGTTCGCTTTTGTTTAGCACTACTGTGCAATCTCCGCCGAGAGCGCACTTGGGTTTGCAAGGGTTTCGGGCAGCAACGCGTGATTCCAAATTCCAACGGGCTCGAAAAAGCCTCATGTGGCCAAATCCCCAAATTCGTAAATGCAGTAAGATGGAAGAAGAAAAATAAATTGCTTTATTGTCACAAAAAATAACCAAAAAAGAGCCGGATAATTCTAGACGGTGATCTCGAGGAGGATCCTCTCGGACCTTTTAGCTTTCTCCGCGAAAATCTTGAGCCCGTCGTCGTTGCCCTGGTTCGATTGGTAGAAAATGCGCATCCTGGCCGTCGTTGTGGTTTTTGCGCGGGCATCAATCTGGATGATCACCTGCAAAAAGATCCGAATATGGAAGGTACGCCGAGCAATTCAGTTTTGTCTCCTTATCGACTAGTTTATTATGATCATTTAGAAAATATGATAGGCTTTTCAAGTGCTAAACTTTTCAGTACCTTGATGTCCTGCTGGGTTGCGCAATTGTTCGTCACTTCGAGCGTCTGAGAGCCGCGGTTGCCCTTCACCCACTGCAGCTTGCTTTTGTCCGTCATCATAAACTGAAATGAAAGGGTTGGATGCTTTACAGTCGCCTCCTCGTTTTTTTGAGCATATATTACGCTTACATTGGTTCCCATGTCTGTCGACGGTCCCCTCGACTTGAGCGAGCAGGCCATTGGACACTCCGGCTGCACGGAAGAGCCCAATTTGTTGCGTGTTCTAAATTTATTGATAACTGTCTCCGCTCCAGACTCTACCGGGATCCAGCCGTGGACGAGCGCCATCTCAACCATACATTGCCGGCAATCACGTACACCTATAAACGGCAGGACGTTATCGGACTATAAACCGTAATCGATATCATGAGCGTAAAAATAACCTTTGTAGTCGACACGGCCATTGAGGTGGTCAGCCCGGGCATCACCGCAGCCACCGTGGGAGCCCGTCCAACGGCTAAAGCAACCAGTAGATAAGGAAATCAGTCTATCACCTACTTGATATCTTGGTAGCAACGCTTGCAATAGTAAACCGAGCCGAGCTTCAAAGCTTTCGTGAGGCGTTCATCACAGGAAAAACATGCGTCGTCGAGCCGGACGCGGGCAGGCCGTTCCTCGCGGATATGCAGCATACCGAGCTGCTGCGGGGTCATCTGGGATTCATAATGGTGGTTTATCATGACATCAACCATTACCTTTTGCCGGAAAGAACGCCAGCCAACACGTCTTTGGTGGGGAAGTGCCCGTCAACAAAAACAAAACAATTACCGCCAAGAAGTACGGACGCAAATATTTATGCAAAAACCTTATGCAAGCTGTGCCAAAACTGGTCGGCGAGTCAGTGCATGTCGTCAGCGAGTCCAAAGGGGCGTCAGCGAGCCAGAGGAGTTGTGACATCACCAGTGGGTAGAACCAAATTTTTCTTACGAGCGTACCAATGCGAGCTACTCTATCGAATTCTTATCTTCCTATTTTCGCCTCTACGATTAATTCTACTCATATTTCTTGAGCTAAATTTGCTAACTTCCGGTCTGCAGAGCTAAAATTTATTTCCGGCCCCGCGTAAACCTAAAATATCGTCGGTGTTTTCCAAAGGAAACTTTTGAAACTTCCTGAAAGTTTCGGGCGTATTTGCGATTACTAAAAAAAACCCAGCTTCTGGTTTGTTCTCCTAGGAGAGCTTCTCTTTTCCTTGTGATTGTTTTGAGCTCAAATGTGCCAGCCATTCTTTGATTTTTCCAACGAAAGATTGTTGAAATTCCAGGAAAAACGCCCGGGCCCGTAACCATGGTCTTGGGCGAGCCGGTGTCGTTTTGGTCCGGAATTTGGAAGCACGGCCGTCCGGGGCCGTGCAGCGAGTGGAGGAAAAGAAAAAGCAAAAAAGGCTACTCAACAAAACAAACACCAATAGGGACGAGGAGGGGGAGAACTCAAAGGAAATGAGGGGCATTTCACACCGCGGCCAGAAGCGACCAAAACCCAAAATCTTTTCTGGAGGAAAATTCGGAGCCCTGTACCCACCTATACCTAATTTTTGTGCTTTTCTTCTTTTTAGTTGATCTTTGATGACTTAGCTTCTGAAGCCGTTGTACCAAAATCTAGGAAATCTTACAGCGATTTGTTAGGAACTCGTCAAAAATAAACTTTTTAAGTTTGATGGATGTTTTTACGAGTTTTTAAGTGAAAACGACGAAAATGATAGAAACAGCATAGAATTTGCTGGGTCGGCCCCCGGTAACCGCCCAATACCTCAGACACGCTGATATTTGGTACCAATCTCCTCACAACTCCTCGTAAACCACTCAAAAAATCCCCCCACTTTCCCCCATCCATTACCTAAATTGCGGCCCCGAAATTTACGGGGTTTTCGCCCTCCAAAAAGCAATCTTTGCCCAGCGCCAAACATCTCTCCCATATCTCCCAGTCCGCCGCATTACCCTGCAACGATTCCCATATGTTTTCTATTTATTGTTTGGAGTTGTACGAAATGGGCGGCTTGCCACCCCCGATCGGGTAGAGCCGGATTAGGGTCCCCTCCCCTACTCCCTTTTTGTGGATTTAAAAGGATTTCCCGAGAATTGCCGCATGACTGCAGACTTTTCGAAAAAACACGGCATACATCATGCCGGCCTGCCTGACGCCCGTTTTGACTGGATGTCTCATTTTCCGCTGAAAATCGATGAATTCGTTTTTTAACACCGTAATTGCCATTTTCACGTTCGTTGCTTTGAAATATATTTTGATTTTCTAGCTCAAATCGAATCGCGGGCTATATTTACAACTTTAAACCCGTCTAAGGGATTAAAACGATGTTTTGACCGCCGAAAAACTTTTTGCAAAGCCGAAACCCTGACATTTGGATGTTTTTTGGTCAGACGCGGCGTGTGTGGCTTCCGCCGGTTGCGCTGGCGGATCAACAAAACAAATTTTCGGATCGGGGGAACGAGAAGCCGGACTTTTACCGAAATTCAAAACTGGGGGCGATTGGCATTTGAAGTCCAGACTGGGAATCATAACCAATAACAGAGCCGTTATAGGGAAATCTAGGGTAGATTTTTTGGGAATTGGCTCTCCAGTTTTACGTAATTGTCCAAAGTTTTTTTAGATGAACATTTTAGGGAGGGTTGACACTCAAAAAAGGAGTCTAGCGAACGGTCAATGGCGCAATGCGTAGCCTGTTTTTTTTAGCGGCGCCTCGCCTCAATCTACGCCCTATTTGCACTTTTGTACCTTGAATTTTGTAATTAGCCTTTTCCCCGAAGAAACTCCCCTAGTATCCGGTACCGTACCCAAAAACCCATTAGTTTTAAAGTTATTTTCGTTGTACTCCGAGCGCGCAAATGACTTGATGCCGAACTCTCGGCTAGTACATCCGGTGGCCCCTCTGGATTAAATCAAAGGCGCTGGGGCGCCGGCTGAAAATCGCATTTTCCCGGGGCCTCTCCCCATTTTCTTCACTCCAGTTTTTGTGTGGCATTTGTGCATAAATGTCCAGGTAATTGCGTGGGGGCTTGAGGGTAGCTTTTCCTTCTTCCCCTACTGCTTCTCCCCAGCCCGGTACAATTCGGATAAGCGGGGGGGGGAAAATTTTAGGCGGGGGGGAAACCGAAATTTTTTCCGCGCAAGCCTATATTTTTATAGAAATAGTGGAAGTGTTTCTAAATTGTTTATAGCTATTCCTAAACATAAAAACTTTACAAAACTGAATTAAAAAATTTAATTTTAGGTCGAAAAATCGATTTTTTCGGCCCAAAAATGACCAAATTTTCGACTTTTTCAAGCGTTTTTCTAACTTTTTAAAAAGTTTTCCGATTCAAATAGGCTTAAATTTTGCTAAAAACAATGTTAAAAAACTTTATATTTGATTACTATCCCCACCAGGGCCGACAAAAAGTTGGTTTCCCCCCCGCCTAAAATTTTCCCCCCCGCTTATCCGAATTGTACCCCCAGCCCTCACCTGCCTATTATTATGCCGCCGTGTATTTTGGGTCCTCCTTTTGCCTCCTCGCGTTGCTGATCTTTGCTGCTTAATATTTCCCGAGCACGTTTTTTTCAGGAATTTTTAGTCTGCTAGTTTTCTAGCCCTTTTCTCCGTTTTCCTGTTCAGATATTGACGTTTAAAGTTTTAGCTTTAAGCGTTTAAACTTCAAATTTTAATTTTTTGTCAATAAGTTGTAATTTAGCACTTCGGATTGATTAATCTCTCTTTTCTTAATAGATTTACTGAACTGTTCGCGGGGCGGAGGTAATTTTTCGAAATGATCCTGTACGGCCCTATAACGAACAATCAACCATTTTGATAGCGTTTTACGCTTTTGCAGATACAAAAATATATATAAAAAATGCCAGCATCATCAATTTTTTATGTTGTTTTTCACTTATTGCGTTCAAAAATCACTAAACAAACTATAAATTACATTATGTATTATCAATTAGCGGCAGGATAAAAATTCATTTCCCCCTGGTAAAATCCCTCACCGCTAACAGTCCAGTGCCGATAAGCTAGAAATTAGAAGTTACGAGATTTCAAGCGCTTTTCCAGTACGCTCAAATGTTTGTGATTTTTACTATCCGTAAAATTAAATTTTTACATTTTCTAGTTTTTCTGAGTTTTAATTGAAACCGCCCCTGCTAAGAGTCCAGTATGACGATTTCTTGTCGCAAATGTCGCACCAAACAACAGTCATCTTTCGGCCCGCAAAAATTCTAAAAGGTTGGTCTCCCATCATTGCGAAAAAAGACAGTAATTCACGCCCTCGCCTTGCGAAAATATGGCAATCCCCTGAAACCACCTTATCAAACGCGGCAGGGGCATACTAGCGCCCTTCCATCCGCTTCGGCATTGTTTGCATAAGGCTTCGAGCCCTTGTATCGATTTGTAGAATTGCGTGTTCTCTACTTCTGCTTTTTCTCTCATTTGCATAATATTTCTACATTTTTTTAGCAAACCGCTGTCCTGTTAGCCCTTGAAGTGTCGGGCACAAATGCGAGCAGCGCGATGGGATGGTTCACCGGCATAAGGTTTTTTTGGGGCTTTGGCATTATCGGGGTACTAAAATTAAGTTCACCTTTAAATTAGTACTAAAATTTAGCTAAATTTTCTGTGAAAAACTATTTTAAAATTGAAAAACTTTGAACTTTTTATAAAAGTTTGTCTGGTTTTTTGCTGAAAAGAACATAGAAATTTGCTTATAAGATTTCTAGAAGTATTGAAACGTTCTAGACGCTACTTGCTGGTGGGGCTGTGCTGCTTGGTGGTGCTGTGCGTCTTCAGCCCATTTCGGGGTAAATTGAGCAGTGCACAACAACTGCCTCCAGCACAACGCCAACCCGCACCCCCCGCACCGCCGCCCACCAAAAATCCGGCGATCGCACGCAGGATTTCCGCCGATAAGGGTAGGGTTTTGCACAGCGCAATTAAGCACTACCCCCTGATTTTTGTTTTGTGGTATTATTTTTGTTAAAATCTTCCCAAAATTCAGATAAGTTTCAAGTTTAGGGCAGCAAAAACCGCCCGACGGCTACGGCGATGGGAAGAGCTGGCCGAAACTATTCTGCATGATCAACACCATCCCCAAAAATCATGCGACGCGCGTGACGGCCGTTTTTGTAAGTGTAGAAGATCGTTTGTAGAAATTATTCAGGAAACGTGGGCCCCGCACTGCGACGAGCACATCTTCATGACCACGGCGCGCGTGTTGGAGAAGAAGGCGACGGCTGCCAAGAGGGGCCAGAAGCGCGTGAAGAAGCCGACGTTTTGGGTCTACGATTTTAGGTGGCTTTCATTCTAGTCTAGTTGCCAATTTCGATTACACGAGAGTGCCAGGGAAAAGCTATCTGCAAACTTTTTGTCTATAAGTCTAGAAACGTTTAATAGCTTGATCCTAAATATTTTAGTAGCGTTTTTAGTCAAATCAGACTAGATTTCAAGTGGAAAAATAAAAAATAAAGAGAAAGTCGAAAAATCTATGTTTTTTGGGTTTTTATAAGACCAGCCTCAAACCGCTTCGCGGGCCTTGGCGCTGGAATGCGCCTTGCATGAAAAGTTTGACTTCTGATAGCTCGTCCTGGACCCCCGCCCGACACACGCGCGAGTGCAACTGGCAAGAATGAGGAAATTTGTATTTTTCGCATTATGCAAATTAGCCTTCAGGTACCCCCAAATTTGAATAAAACCGCCTTTAACTTTGTAAACATGTATTTTATCGAAATTCTGAATACACCATCGGAAACAGAAGGGTCGATTCCCCCGGGTGACGGAGAATTGAGGCGTTTTGGACACGGGAAGGGCCTCAAATCGGGCCTCGAAAGTGACATCCAACACACACACACACACACACATACACTCCAAAATTATATAAGGTAGGATTGTAAAGTTTTTGCGTTGTTTATTTCTATATGAAATTTGTAAAGTTTAGAGACTGTCAGTTATTTATATTTATCCCTATTATCTATTAGAAAAATGCGGTCTTGAAACGTCCCCCCCCCCGATAATGCAACAGCACCAATAAATGTTAAAATCTAAAAACTCCGTAAAAATCTTCATATTTTTTTTCTGGATTGTGCCTTTTCAACCTATTTGTCCTCTCCTTTAAAACGAATTTTAGCCATCTGGGCAATCGAACGAAACCGCACGACAGTAAGGAATGGCTGTGGGACCGGATGCGAGCTGCCTTCAAACGGGTACATCAAGAGAAATTGGTAGGTCCAGGCTTCAAGAAAAAATTTTTAAAAATTTTCAGAACGATTTCGACTGGTTCCTGAAGGCCGATGACGACACATTTGTCATCGTCGAGAATCTCAAGGAGTTTTTGACGCGGCTGGACCCGGATATTCCGTATTTTGTACTACAGCGGCATTGGTTGCTGGAGGATGGGCGGGACCCGAATCAAGTAAGTAGGAAGGGTTGTGGATTTTCGCGGTACTAGACTCTTAGCTGGTGGGGGCTTTCCCCTGCCGTCCGTGGGGTGCGAATAAGGAAATACACGCCATTTATGTGGCTTTTCATGCCGTTTTTCGGTAGAAAGCGTCTAAAAATTGTAAAAACGGAGAAAAATGTTTGATCTTATAAAAAATCTATGAAAATGATAGAAATTTTGAATATTTTTGAATTTTAGATCTACGGAAGCGGTGGGGCTGGCTATATTCTATCGAGAGCCGCCGTGAAGAAGTTCATCGAAATCATGCCGAAAGCATCTGAATGTCGTCAGGGCAGCTACAAGCACGAGGATACGGAGGTTAAACCAAAATATAATATGATAAACGTTAAAATAAAATTATTCGAAATTCATACTCTACTAAAATTCTATAATTAAATCCTATCCTATAAGCGAGAAAAGTATGTTTGTTTTCTGTTCAGCCGATTTCTCGGCCGCCAGGCCGAATTTCCGGCTGATTTTTGGCATGTAGGTGGAGAAACACATTTGTCAGTGAAGCATTTTTTTGTTCCTCGAAATTCCTTCATTTAACCATTTTACAAGGAAAATAGTGAAAAATCCTTAACATTTTGGCCGAACAAAGGTTTGTTCAGAAGATATTTCGATTGCCAGACCGAATCGGGCTCTAATTTTTGGAGGGTAGATTGAAAATCGAATTCTCCCGATATATAATTTTGCGTTTTGTCTGTTTTTGTAAAATAAAATTTTTATGAGCATTTTTCTAAAAAGTCCTTAACAAAATCGGCCAAGAGCCGTGGTGTTCGGGCCATAACTCGAAGCGCAGATGTAATTTCGGTCTGTAATTAAGACGACTTATGTATTAGATGGTGGGGATCATGCGCGTCTTATTATCTTTACAAATTTTCGTCGGATTGAGACTCAAAAATGGAATTCTGTAAAGTGACCAGAAGGCCTCCCGCCCGGGGCATTGGCTCGGCCCTTTCAGTGCCTCTCCGCCCCTCCCCGAAACGGAAGAGGCCTTTCCCGCCCCCTGTCCCATGTGCCTCTTGGTGTAGTGGGTTAGCTCCCGGGCTACCACACGGAAGGACATAGGTTCGGATCCTGGGCGAACTTGGCTTTTTGCTTTTTGGTAGTTTAGCAGCAAAACATCTTTATATGCTCTCGCTATGCGAGGTTTAGGCCTGACCCTCGATCTGGCGCCGCAGGCCGAAGAAAAGGTCCTTGACCCAGGCTCTTGCGCCGCAGGCCAAAGAATGGCTCTTGACTCAGGTTCATGCGCCGCAGGCTAAAAAAGAAGGTATTTAAATTCATCGTTCCTGGACGGGGTCCAGTGGAAAAGGGCCGCGAAGCGGTCTTTTTCCACTGGTATCGTAATAAGCAGATGTTTTTTTAGATCGGCGAGTGCCTCCGGAATGCCAACGTCACCTTTATCGACGCGGCCGACCCGTCTGGCAGGCATAGGTGCGTTTCGTAGCGGTATAAAGGGTCTTTTAGTTTTCAGCTTTTAAGTCGTAAATTGGATCTAGAAAAATTAAATTAAATTAGGCCTGGAAAAGTTACAATGTCTAATTTTCTAATTTTAGCATGCTGCCCATCAATTTTGGGCATCTACTCTCGCCGCTCGACGGGCATGGGGTCGCCTGGGCCCAGGAGACGTCAATATTACCCCTGGATAAGGTAGGTAACACCTAGAAAAATTCTAAGAAGCAGAGCAAGCTAGCAGAGATCTTTTACGAAATTTAAATCTGAAAATAACCTAAAAATTCAGAAAAAGAGAAGAATTATAAAAACAAGCTAGCAGAGACCATTGCGGACGTCTAGAATAGCCTGTAGTTTTTAACTACGAACAACAACTTCAGGGCCCCACGTGCTGCTCGCCGACGTTGATCTCGACCCACTACGTGACCCCGGACCAGATGTACGCCTACTACTTCTTCGTCTACAAACTACAACTCGCCCAGCGGCCATGAGCTTTATATTTGGTTTCTCATTTATATTCACTTACATGAATGGCAAGATCTCGCTACTTAGTAACCCCAAAGTATGATTGATATATACACGATTCTATTACGCAATTTTTAGCTCGAAAAACGACTCAAAATCTTTCCCGAAGCTGCCTTGACGATCCCTTTTATTGTACCACCTCTCTATTGTGTGCCTTTATAGTAGGGATACGGTAACAAACTACAGTACCCCGAAACAGTTACGAGTCCACCCACGGTCCATATTTATTCGTTTAATTGCTTTTATGCATGTTCCTTTTTTAGGCCGTATCAATGTTGCTGTGCGCCTGAATAAATTGTGTCGCCTTAAAAGACGTATTGGCGGAGAGCAGGGGTGCCATGGCGACCGTCTTCACCCCGCCCATCCAAACGGGGATCCGCGTCGACTAGATGGTTTTTTAATAGAATTAAGACTTAATTTTTAATCATACCAAGGGGTTTACTTTAATAACTTGAATCAATGAAAATAGGTAGACTCTTTGTAAGATGCATGCCATTAATGCTTGCGTAAACGCACCTTCTTTCTTGAGGCCTTCCCCTCGTCTTTCACTGGCTTTTCCGGCTGCTGCTCGTCCAATGGCGCCGGCAGAACCTCGATAGAGCTCGAAAATATATACTAAATGGATTAACAGTGATAGCATATCGGTATCTACCTCTTCCTGTTCTTCTACAGGATTTGTAGTTACGGTTGCATCCTCAACAGCGATCCCATCCGGGCCGGTAATGATCAGCGCCGGTGCGGCGGCCATGTCCACAGAGGCCGGCTCGGCAAAGAATCGGCTTTTTAGCTAACATTTTTTAACTAAAAATATATAAAAACTCAAATCCCACCTCAGCCACATCAATCGATCTCACATGGTCATCTACGAACGGCATCGCGTCCTCCAGCCCGGCAATGGCACGCTTGGGCTTCGGCGGGGCGCGGCGGACCGTTTTCTACAGCTTTCTGTTCTTTTGCTTTTATATTTTACCTCATCCGAGTCGTCACCATCGAGCTGTTGCTCATCAGGAGTCAGCGTCACCAGCGGAAGCCGATGATTCCTCTCTGCAACCTCATCGCGCGCCTTGACTTGGATAAAAGTGTAACTCATAACGCGTGAAATTCACCAAATCTCTATTGACCTGCTCGGCACGGATTCGCTCGATGCGACGCTGCCTCGAAATGTTTCTCATCATCGCCTTGCTCGGCTTCTTCCTGGACATCTCCACCTCGAGCTGGCCAGTCCTCTTTTCGGGCACCGGGTCGTTCCGCGGATTCTTGCGTCGCGCCCATTCGTCCTGGGCATAATTAGATAAGAAGCCATATTTTTAAATCTCTGATAATATAATTTCGTCAATATCACCGATTTTTTAAAATGTACCAGAAATGCGTCGAGACGCTGCAATTCGCAGCCTTCCCAGTGCTTCATCGCACACCCGTCGCAGCGAGCCATTAGCGCAGCCTGCAGACAAATAAAAGTTACTACATTTGAATTGACAAAACAACAAACCTGGTCAAGGCACTCCAAAAAGGATGCATCGCGGTCGATATCAATTTGCTCAACGTTCAGGTAGAAATCAGGAAGGTAGCCCTTCTTCGCGCAAAGCGGGCACTTCCACTTGCTGATGATGGGCATTTAAAGATTCTAAACTCGCTTTCAATCTGTACTTTTAAGCGAAAACAAGAAAATAGTCATAACGCCTACATACATAAAAATCAATACAATTTTACAGCACATTATTTTCGAGGAGTGGCGATGTTGAAAGGATCAAGTGGCGCCACTCAGCCGATGTGTTTACAAGCAATTGTACACTCACCCTGCCCGGCCGCTCGTCTGTCCTGAATTAATGAAGCTCACTCCCCCGCCATCGTGTCCTGTGGCTATAATCGATCGTCGAGTTTTTCAGTTTTGCGAAATCTGACTGTTTTGTCCTTTACCCCGGGCCTCTAGGCGCCCGCTGTTTTTTTAAATTTTTATTGCAAAATAATATATAACAAACGTAACGGGGGTAGATGATAACGAATATAACAACGGGGGAAAAAGTAGTAATGGAGACGCCAAAGCGACCGAATGAGAAATTTTTATAAACGTCAAAACAACAATAACAAAGTGGTGGTCGGATATGGGGGAATAGGAACTGTGAGGGGGGGTGGGAGGGGAATGCATAAATCTGTAGAACCGGACGTAGATGCAGTACTCAGATGTCGTTGGTGCTGCGCTTCTGCTTCTAAAAAGAATGGGTTCTAAGGGGGCACAAGCTTGTACCTTAGCAGAGGTGCCGGGTGGCCTTCCCCTCTTCTTGCTCGTGGATGGCTTCATCTAAATTTGGATTTATTACAGCGAATTCAACGGGGTTATCCGAATTTTTCCCTTCCCTTTTTCGCCAAATAAATTATTTTTCGATTCGTCGACTAGGGGATTCCCTACTATCCAACTTCCTATAAGCCCAGAACTGCGTAATAACAAATTCATTGACTACTCCGGGTGATTCTACTTTATGTTACAAAAAGCTGTTTTTTTTTGTCGTCAAACCGATAAATAAAGGTCAGAAACTAAGTTAACTGTAGTTTAAGCGGCACAACTGTCTAAAAACCTTCGTCAAACTTAATATCTACACCGAAAAATCGTGGCCTCTATTTTTTAGAAACGAACATTTTCCTTGGCAACGTCATCGCTGAACAGGTCTTGGGAAGAAGTGCGCGGGCGCTTCCGCACTCTCTCGGGGGAAGAGGAGTCGCACACCATCCTTACTGACACCTTCTTTGGCTCCTTCCTTTTGCCGCCCATCCGGCCTAAAATGGTGCCTTCAAAAAAAAAATCGGAATGTCCCAACCAGAACAGTGAGCGACGCGACAGAAGCATTCAGGCAAATTGCCACCGCCTTCATATGGTGTCATGTCGTAAGAGAACGTCAGCTCCTCGCCAACGGCGATCGGCTTGATAGTTCTGACGAACGGGCGGACGTCAAACTATAATAATGGGTTCGCTGGAGTTGGAGAAAGGAAAATACCAAAGGAACGTGATCGCCGGTTTTCGAGACTTGGACCTGCTTCAGCGAAACCTCGCAGTTTGGATCACAGGAGTGGTTGATGAAGCTATAATCAGAAAATCAGAAAATCTTTGCAATAGCAATGTATTTGCAAATTTCTGCAAAAGCAGCTTTTCTTAAATCCGCTAAATTTCGAACACCAATGATGCTTAGACAAAGTTTAAATAATTTAAAGCACACGTTCAGGAACGTGCTCCGCGGGCAGCTATTTAAATATGTTTGCTTAAATCGGCGACCACGCAGCACGTGACCGAACGTGTACATTCTAAAACTCCAGAAATTTATACCGGGCATCGTTTGACTTGAAGCAGGCGTCGACGATTCTCACTTTGTCAATGTGCATCATATAGTGGGTCTCTTCGTCGTTGCCGAAGCGCGTCGCCTCCTGTTGCTAAAACACACACTTCAAAAAATAGTGCACGGACTGCAAACCCTGCGGGTGATCTCTTCGCGGTCGCCGATGATCTCGCCCGCATACTCGCCGATTAAAATACCCTGGAAAAGGAATAAAGATAGCAAGGAAAACGTCATACTGGCGGCAGCTGTGCAGTAGCGAAAAGGCCCATTCCTTTCTCTTCGGTGTGGCGAACCTCTATATCTGGACAGAAGTACTTCTGGGCCAGCTCTCGATTCAGGCAGGAGTCGCAGTCCTAAAAACTGTATCTGGCTCAGTTCCCCCAAAAATACCTGTCCACATTCCTGGTCAACGACTCGATTTTTGCAGAGAGAATTCGGGCCGCACCTTGTGCCGTCAGCATCCTTTTCACAACCGCATCGCCACTACAAAAAACGTATTATCGTAAAAGTGCTCGGACACCTCATCGATGGGTTCGGCGCGCCTAGCATCGGCCGAGTGGTAGATAGAGGCCTAAATGAGCTGTTTCAAAAATAGACCAATCATCTTACGTCTATCCTCTTGTGCGTTGGTTTTCGATGAAGCAGCGCATTTAACGTCTTTCTGTACTGAGGGATCTCACGCTTTTCAGTTTCGACACGCTCATCGCGAGTGTCTATAACGATTTTACAACCAAACTAAATTATATACCTTTGTCGAAGACACGCATGAGCCGCTGTCCGTTATACTTGAAGCAGTATGCCACCGGGACGACCGACATCAGGTTTGTAAAGAAGCACCAACGGACCGCGAGGTACCCTGGATGCCCCTTCCAATCGGAGAATTTCGCACGGATGTTGGGCATTGAATCCGGGTCGATCACTTGCGCGTGCCACCACTTCTCCTTTTCTCTAAATTCAATATATAGCGTTTTTAGACAACATCAACCCTTGGAAATATGCCATGACGTAGTCACCGATTCGGAAGGGCTCGGCAAATGTGCAAGTGTCGCAGATAAATTTGCCGGCTAAAAATAAGTCAAAAGGCCAAAAAAAGCTTACCAGGCCCTCTGTTGTTAGAGTCATGGCAGCTATCGTGGTACTTCGCCAGACAAGTAGCGCAATCGTGCATCGGCGGACAAGGGTTTTCTAAATCCGGATCGATAAGGCACTCTTACAAAACAATACCATGGCATTCGGAGCAGCCTGGGTACGTGTTGGTCCAATTCGGCTTCTGGATAATTTTTCTAGGAAAGAGTTTTGCAAGAAGACCAAAGCCTACTGAGCTGAAGGTAATACATGGCGTTGGCAAAGACAGTAATCCGCGAGTTTCTCTTTCGGGATGTCCAATCCATATAGTTTGACGTGATTGCGTAGCTTCCAGTACGGCTTATTCGCGGACTGCTTTGCAATTTCTTCTTCATTGATGCGCTGACCGGCAGGGCGGCAACAGTCGTGGAAGGCGAGATAGCACTTTGCACACTCGATAAAGCGCTCGCCTGGAAAGAGCATACAATAAATAAAAGACCAACGATTCACCTTGAAGAGTGATCGCCGAGGTCTTCTTGCGCTCCAAGAAACATGCATGGCAATGATGCAGCGGGCAACAAGGCAGACCACGATTCTATGGTGATGTATATAAGTATCCAACGGACCATACCATGTGCCAGAGGAAATTGGATTCGTAGTTGCCACCGTTGTAGTCTTTCAAGCAATCCTAAATCACGTAATAACTTGTTTGTTAACGGTTACGTGATGGAAGCGAGTCGAACAAGATCCTTGAGGAGGTTGGCAGCGCTGAAGTTGATTTCCATCGTTCGACGGTTGGCGGCAGACAAAGCAAAGGGTTTCTAAGAAAAAAAAATAATAATCAAAAAATCAGATAACCTGCTTCGATGGACGAAATACGGTCCAGGATAGCTTGTTGGAGACCTAAATTTCCGTATATGGCAAGCTGGGATAAGTACCTTTCTTAGAATCTGATCCCTGGACAGCGGCTGCTGGCTTGCCAACCAGTCCCACGTTGTGCAGATCGGCAACCCCGCCTTTCTTCAAGATCGGACTCCCGTCGGTCACTGGACGATCAGTGATGATGCGCGGCTCCTCGTTTTTGTTCAGCGACTCCGAAATGTATGGGGCCTCCGAAGGCGCGTTCACATTAGGCCCTGGTTGGTTGATGGTGCCATCCGTATCCCGGTGCCGATTTTGCAACTTGAGAGTGACCTTGTTTTCAATCGGCGCTTCCACGTCGCCCACCGGCTGCTTCGGAACGGAGTTGAAGTCGGCGCTCGCGCTCTCCGGATCGTCAGAGTCCGAGCCTTCTACGTCTGCTACAGCTTGGGCAACAACGACGGTCGTGTTGGTAGCAAGATTTTGTAAATCGGACGAGATTGGGTCTTCCAGAACCGCTTCTCCACCGGCCAACGCATGCTTGATGATACCGCTTGTGTCCGTGTCCAGATTTTGAAAAAGGGAGGTGTTTGAGCCCTGCGGAGTCGAATTCGCGTCGCTCATGTCACGGTCCGCTTTCGGCACGTCGGAAGCACTTGTATCCAGAACCTTCGCCTCCACAGCCATCTTTTCATCAATGGCTACCATAGAGATAGTCAGCTCGTTGCTTGTCTCGCCAGATGTTTCCTGAAAAAGTTAAAGTCAGATAAGAGAATGAATACAAGCGAGAATTTGAGCCACAAAAGGACACGCCTAGAATTTCCCCGATAAAACCAGAAACCGCTCATAGAACTAGATGCACTTTCAATGAGACTTTACAGGGCAAATACCAACCGCTTCAATCTCGACCTTTGCAAGCAGACTCTCCAAAACCTCGTTGACTGGATCAGGATCGTGGTACTCTCGGGCTCGCTCCGAGCCTACCACTTCCATATCGTGCAACATCAAGCTAACCTAAAAAATAACGTATAGAAAATCCGGAAATATATAAACCTCATGCAGAAATTTCTTTCATTAAACTACTCAAAATGTTGGAAATAGTCGAAATGCGAACAAATCTACCATCTAGTATCTACTATATATAAATTTCTACGATCCGTCTGTCCGCCCGACAGGCCTGTCAACGGGCCGGCCCTAAGGTCAAAAATCTCGTCCCGGCCCTACCGCCAAAATTCTCGGCCCGGCCCTACTTTCTGACCACAAAAAGCGAAAAGTTGGCCTCGGCTGGGATCAAACCCGGGTCATTTTCCTGGTAGGACGACTTCACTCAAAAGTTTAATTTTTCTGCTGGAACGGCGTAGGGAGGTTATATAAGCCATATGCTAGCAAAAAACAATAATAGATTTCATTAATTAACTGTATTTAAACAGATTTTTAACACGGTCAGTTATGTCGGGCCGGCCCGCCCTTCGAAAATCTCCAAAATCTCGGCCAGGCCCTAAAAATTGCCAGGCCTGCCGTCAGACCGACAGGGAATTCAATTGCAAAAACCAGCGCTGAACCCCCGCGGAGCGGGTCAAACAGCCCTCAGGGAAAGGGATAAGGCGAAACGCTTTGAGCTCCGGTGAAAATTTTCAGCCCCCGACTACGGTATTCAGGGGGTTCGCGGCGGGATTGAATTCCCGGTCGCGGTCGTCGGGCGCTCTGTTGCACGGCTGCTGGCGCTGCTGCACGGTTGCTGGCGAACCAAAATTCGGTGCGGATGCTAGCTCAGCTTCTGGCACGGTTGCCGTTGCGACATCGGCAGCCGCGCCATTCGAAACAGAGCGTACGGACGGCTCCCCGACCATTTGCGGCCCGACATTTGCGGCCCGTCCTATTAAGCTCGTTTTTCCCCAATATAAAATTAAAAAGAAGGTTATTAAGAGTCTAAAGCATTGTCAGGCAAGGCGGGCGTCGCTTCGCATGGGCTGCCGCTCCTTTTCGAAATCGGGGCGCCTGGCCGCTACGCGCACCTCGGGGCCCCGATTTCGAAACCCTGTACGAGCTCGCACCCATCCGAAGCGACTAGGCCCCGGGTGGCACGAAGCCTTATTTTTAGGTCAAGACCAGGAGACAAGCGCTCAAACCCCGTTCAAAAAACTAGCCTTCCGGCGGTTAAAAGCTTCAGTTTTGGGTAATTAACTACGGCAACTGTCGGGCGCAAGTGACGGGCCGCAAGTGTCGGGCCGTAAGTGTCGCGGCCGCAAATGTCGTGGCACCGTACGGACATTAGAAATTTATATCAATTGCAAAAATACCATTCATGAACGGAGTTATTTGCAAGAAACCGAAAAACCGGAACACACCTATTGACGATCATGCGGAATTACGGACGCTCCGTACACATGAAAATTTTCACCCGGACCTATATACACGAGGGGGAACGGGACCGTAACATTTCCGCCAACGGCCAAGCGCTTGTAAAATGCGCTGTTTCATGCGTGTAATTGTACTAAACATTTTTTCGCGCCCGGATCTAGCTATTACAGAAGAGATAACAAACTTATGATGGCTTTTTCTTGATAATCAGATTTTGCGCCGGAACAGGTAAAAAGCTGCAACCTGATGATGCCGAAACAACCCTCCCGCGTCAATTTCGTCTCTACTAGCATGTACTTATGCTAATTTTGGTGCTAATGCCGGGGCAGTCCCGATTTGACTCAAGCCAATGCCGTTTAACGGCCTCTGGAAAAGCTAAGCCACTAAGCTAGTGCTTCATAAAACCTAGCAGCTGAGCCAAGCTGCTTCGCTAAGCATCCTAAATGACCCCATTTTGACCACCTAAGGCAATTTAAAGCTCAGTTGCTTAGCTTGGGCTAACTAAACTGCCTAGCTGCTTAGTTAAAGCTAGTTAAGCCTGGGCAAGCAGAAACCAAGTAGCTTAAGCGGAGCGTCTCGTAATCCCTTACTACCAAATTCGACCCCCCTAACTGCATTAGCACCATTTAATTTATTAATGCCAAAAACAGAAAGAAACTCTTTGATTTGGAAGGTTTGGTGCGTTTTCGACCTAAATTGGCGGAAATGTCATGGTCTCGGGGGAACTATATACCTGCTTTTAGAGTAGTTGATTTTTGCCTATTATCTTTTTTTTCTATTCTCTTGATTGGCAATCGGCAATAGAAAACCAGCACGCCCTCTTTCAAGGCGTGGTTTTTAAAGTTTTGCGGTGCGACATAGCTCGTTTGATAGAGCTCGACATTCTGAACAAAGCGCAGCTTTCTAAAGTTGCTGAGCGATAACGGTTTTCGAGGAAATGTTAAAGAGTTTCTCTAAGTCACAAATGGTAGGCCTTTCGGAGCGAATTTCCTTCAGGACTAGTCGTTCAGCAATTTTTAGAAAGATGGCACTGGTTCAGAATTTTAAGTTCTGTTGAAATAGCTATGTAACATCTCAAAAGGATGTGCGGGGCGTTTTTTGCGGGTTTTCTTTATGCTTTCTGAAATGTCCCTTTCTAGGCTCCAAAAAGCAGAGCCGATGCTGGAGAAGAGACGCAAGGCACGGGACTCGATTACAAGCAAGGTACCATTTTCAGCCGTCGACTTATTTGTTCGGTTTTTTAGTCGTCTCCCGAGCTGCATGCCGTTCCGAAGAAATCCCGACTGAAAGCGCTCTTCCGCGGCATCCTGCGCGTGCCCTCCAACAGGTTGAAGCGCGATTTTTTTGCCTACCCAATTTTTTTAGTAAGCGATACGATTGCCAACCCGTTGCCGCCGTCCTGCCCTCACCGGACAAGGGGGTGGATAAAAGCGTCGACCGGAGCGCCGCCAATTCGGTAATCAATTTGGTCCATGCCTGCTATGTTTCATTTCAGAGTGTCAGCTCCAACAAGAGTATCCCGACGGCCATAAAGAACAACGAGAACCTTCGGCGACTACTGCATGGCTCGACGGCGACACCTATCGCTCAGACATCCGTTAGTGTATGGTAGATTTTCCATATTTTTTCCCTAGTATACCAACTCGGAGTTCAACGAATCACGCGACTCGCTGAGTAAGGAGCCGAGCAGCCTGATGTCGGATTACGGGAGCTCGCCGCTGACGGAAGGACTGTCGCGTTCGATGTCGGCTCTAAATATCGGGGGCGGCGAAGGGCAAAAGCTGCGCGATCTCTTCGTGCGCCGAGCCAATAGGTATAAATTCGCGTGCTGGTGTGATCTTTCTGTTTTCTGTTTAGCATGAACACGCAGAACACGCCCGTCGCCCGGATTCGCCATTTGTCCGCACGCACCGAGCCGATGATTCCGGAGGTCGCCGAGGTGTGCCTGTTTCTCAACCCTATTAAATGTGCCTTTTCAGAACGGCGCATTCGAGAACTACGAGTTGCCGATCGAAAGCCCCGCCGTGGAGCAGCTGCCGTATGATGGCGTCGGGAGCACTGATGACCTTTTCAGCACATCAATCACCCCGCATGCTGCCGATAACAGTAAGGCATCGTCTGGGCGTAGAATTCTCGATTTAGTGACGAGCTCAACCCCGAGTGATGGGCCTTCAGTGCCGAACACCGTTCTCCAACGGAATACATCAACGGGGTCGATGCTCGGGAAGATATCCGGAAGGCTAAGGCCGCGCAGCGGGCACAACGCCACCACGAACACGCCGACCAGCATTTATGGTAATTTTTGAGGGTTAAAATCTGGTCTAGGCCCCACCAAAATCTCCCCGCAATTGCCGGGGCTTTTTTCGGCCAAACTGGGATGCAGTCCTAGCCTACGGCACAGGCCGAACATTTTCGTAAATTTTACAACCTTCTAGCTCAAGTTGGAAATCCGGAGGCGAATCTCTGTCCTGTAATATAACTGTGGACGGAGAAGTGCACTTGGCCCTTACCATTATGGGTTATGTCTATTGTTTAGCGACGACCAGTCGTCAAGGTTCGTTCACGGCACCCGGCTCGAACAACGCAAGCATGCTGTCCCGTCGCGATACGATGGACTCGCAGACCAAAGCCCCAACACAGAAGCGCCGTCGATTCAGCAACGCCAGTTCGTACAAGAATGGTCAACAGGCCACGGCATCTGGCGCCCACTCCGAGGCCGTTGAGCGAGGTAACGATTAGTCGTAGCAATTTGCTTTATCATTCCTATTTTTTTGTTCTCAAATTCCCATTTTTCAGAGAAGCTCGCTCGTTTCCAAGCTCGTTGCAAGGTCTACGAGGGGCTGACTGCCATGGTGGTAGACAACAGCGACGGGTTGTATGCGATCATCATTGACGCCACGATGGACGGGAAGCCTTGTATTTTTTTAGCTTTTTTGCTATGTTTTCCCCTTAGATTCCAAGTTCTCGCGCGCCGTCACCAAGTACTTTTGCATTGAGGCGTTGCTCGAGAAGGCCGTCGCCGAAGCTCGTCTCAATCCGTTCGCCAAGGTCGCCGAGATGAACCTACAGGAAAGTGGCATTTGTAAGTTTTCTTTTCTTTCTTTATATCCGCATTTTGCAGATTTCATCGCGGCTCTCGTGCGTGAGCCTTGGGATTTGACACAGCGGAACAGCGTGGTGCTTGCACGTTCCGGCTACAGCGCCACGATCACACGTGGGATTCAGCTTGGGCTGAATGAATTGGTAAATGAATAACAAGTTATTGGCAAATTTGGTCTTAGATGATGGGCGCGTGCTTCTCGCAAAGTGATGGGCTGGAGCGGGATCTCGCGGAGGCCTTCTTGCGCACGGTTTTCTTCGAAATAAACTCCAATGAGCTCCAGGTACCATACCGATTGCACACCAATTAGGTGTTTTTAGCAACTCTACGTCAACGTTTTTGCGCGCAACACTGCCGACTTCGAGGTGCTGATGGAAGTGCGGCAGAAGGTAACTACTCTCCCGTTAGTGATTTTTATTTCCGATTTCAGATTGAACACGAGAAGGCCTGTCTCGTCCAGCGCTCCAACTCGCTCGGAAGCAACG
This sequence comes from Mesorhabditis sp. LJ9110, assembly GCA_038088335.1. Classification (NCBI taxonomy): domain Eukaryota; kingdom Metazoa; phylum Nematoda; class Chromadorea; order Rhabditida; family Rhabditidae; genus Mesorhabditis; species Mesorhabditis sp. LJ9110. The sequence continues at coordinate 305,285 of JBBGBA010000017.1, read as the reverse complement.
CCTGACGCGAAGATGAGCCCCCGTAAACCCAGTTAAACCGTCTCCTACCCGGTTCTAGATTTGAAAATCGTTTGTAGCAAAATAATATTTGTTTCTCGCCCCCTAAAATTTCTTTGCATGATCTATTTGTATGAGTGGGCGCCCAGCTGATCGGCGTACACAGCCAAGTTGTATACCCTCCGATTTTCCAGCCGCAATGAAATGTACATCCCGAAAAGATCTTGCGCTCTTTTTGTCTATTATATGTTGGCGTGTCTGATTGTGGAACTTGGCTCGTACTCACTTTCTATTTCGGCCCCGCTCTCCTTGCTTCTTATCGTTATTTGCGCGCTACTGCAAAAATAAACTTTTCGAAGGTTTTGACATTTAGCGAATGCAAAACTTTTAAATAACAGGATCGCCTCCGGATAAGCTCAAGACCACAAAGATTTGGGTTTTTTTGTCAGAAATGTATACAGGGTGTCCAAAAAAATTGTTCCGGACTTTGGGCTCGAATAACTTTTGATAGAAGAATATTTCACCAGGGTTACCATGCCAGAATGCTTAAAAGTGTCTGGAACTCGATTTAGATCAACTTGATTTTTCGATTTTTGGCGACGTATCAATACAAAACCCGAAAACTGTGCGTTCGGGGAATTTTAAATTTTGTATTTTTCTTTAGCGCCTGTGTGGGCGGTTTCTAATTTTGCTAAAATTCTTGTAGGCATTAGATATATACATGCAAAATTTAAGTTTTTTCTGTCTGTTGAAAAGTTATAGGGACTGAAGTTTAGTATGGAGAAATTTCGTAAATTTCGAGTATTAAAAACTATGGCGAAAACTCAAACTATCGTTGGGATTGCCGACAGACTCTATACTATCACATAAACATATTAAAAAGAATTTTTTGAGATCGGTGATTTTTCGAGTTTTTCAACGACCCCCTGGTCATTTTTTTTTCCAGGTCACGAAACTGAACTTTGGAAAAATATTCCTAAAGTTCGAATAGAACCTGAGGCGTTTCTTTTGTTTGGTTATGTAGGACTGGCGTCCATCTAACATCTAGACAATTTCTAGCTACCGTACCCCTTTGGAAGGTTGCCTTTTAGCGCCTCCAAAACGGTTGGTTCTTGCTATTTCGCAGATCTTCGCCAATCTATAAAATTCATTTGGCGGCTAAATTATTGTCATAATTTTATTTAATACCACTTAATGGGCCAAAATTATATTAAAATTTATTGGGCCATCCATTCTTTTAAAAAAGAAATTCATGGAGAGCCCAAATATACCCGAATTAAAGGCAACGTAAAAAAATTCTCGAGGCTTGAGTAGCCCCGACTTTTCTGGCAAGACCAGCTGGAACGAGAACCCATGCAAATACCAACCCTTTTCATGGCAAACGAATTTAGAAGAGCGCCCCAAAATCGGCTTTTCAAAAAACGTTATTTTCGGGTTTTAAATCAAAATTAACCATGAACTTCAGCCAGATCATTCCAGAATTCTGTTCTCTACATGTTGATGTGCTTTAATTATATCCAAGAAAATTGGGACTTTTTCATTTTCAGATCGATTTCGCCGGGCCTGGTCAAAAATCGGGCCCCGAGGATGATTTTCCTCTTTCCCCTTTATAACTTTGTTATTTACCACAGAAAGTAAGTAATTCTTCGCCTGTTTTCTTATAATTACTCAGAGAACATCCTAGAATAGAAAAATCGGAATTTTATGGCATTTTGACTTGGCATGCTAAAACGTGCCCAGACGGTTGCAGAAAAAAGAAAATCGTCGTTTTCTCGTTCTTTTCGCCAAGAAACGTTTGATCTTTGGAAAACAAATAATAGTAGTTTTGTCCCATGCATCAAAAATATTTAATCCTGCAAATGAAGAATAAGTTTTACATTTTGGAGTGTATGGCTGAACTCAAGATCTTTTGGCCAATAGGTGACCCTACTGATGTTTACCAATGATAAAATTTTAAGCGAAATCAACAAATAAAAGAAACCCGAAAAAAAAACTACAGTATCCCTCTGGGGAGTTTAGCAACAATAAAATAACATAGAATCAGGTAAAATTTGGTGTTGTGCTAAAGATTATCATTCGAAGATACCATCTGAAAAAGATCAGCCATGGGCAGCGAATTTGAAGCGAGTTGCGAATTAAAAGGCAAAAAGCTGCAAAATAGTGAAATTTGTTTTGCTTGTGAAAGAAGAACTAGAGCTTCAAAAATTCTAAGATTTGGCGATTAACTTTCCATAAATATCAGCTATTTTTAGGCCAAAATTCAGAATTTTCCCACCACGCGTTCAAGAACGCACAATTTTTCGTAAACCAGCGTCAATAGTACAGTTTGTACTCAAAATCGAAAAAAACAAGTGATCAAATGGAGTTCCAGACACTTTAAGCATTCTGGCATGGTAACGCATGGTGAAATATTCTTTATCAAAAGTTATTCGAGCCCAAAGTCCGGAACGATTTTTTTGGACACCCTGTAAAAATCACAAAAAAGGTCAAATTAGGTCAAGTCAAATAATTTTCGAAGTTTCTTGTACTTTGTAGAAAGACAAAGAACAAGGGTCGGAAAAACCAAAATTAGAGGCTGGTTACCACCGACGTTACCAATTCTGCGGTACCTGATTTCAGGATTCGGTGAACTGCGGTCATCCCTCGTACGTCACATACCGAACGCATTGCCAAGCCTGACCCGGCGACTATCGACTGTGCGCCGCTCAAACTAAAGTGTACATCAACTGCGAAATTCGCAAAAATTACGAACGCCCCAACCATGCCTCATTCCGCTCTCCCGCACGATTCGACTTTTTGGGTGGTATTTATCGGCGTGTAAGAGTCCCCATCCCACACGGCCTTGTTTGCTGTTTTGTTCCGACTTGACGCGATGTACACATGGAAATGGAAGTTTATTCACTCCTTACTATTTTAGGCCTGGTTTTTTTGGCAAAAAACTCCGATTTTGAGCAACCGATTTAGCAAAAAAAATCGAAAAACAAAATTAAATAATTAAAAAAATGGAAAAACAAAACAAAAGCAAAAACAAACGAACGAGATTGTTGGTTTGCCCGGTTTGAAACTCGGTTGTTTGGAGGCTCAGGGGCCAGAGAAGGCCCTCGGCGACGTCAATCAAAAGAAACTATAGGGCCGGGGGGGAAAAAAGACAAGCAAGATACCTTCAATTTTTGGAGACGATGTTCCGCCAGTGGTCTTGAAGGTCAATGCTGATGCAACGGTGCCCGGGGGCTGTATCTGGCCGTTTGCCTCATTGACATCCTCGCCAGTCCGCGAAAGCCGCTCAGCTGAAAGAAAAAATGAAGCAAGAATAGAACGGCGGATATAGAATCTCTCAAAAGCTTACCAGATTTCCCGAAAAATTGCAATCTGGGGAGCGCCACCATCGACGAGTTGACGGACTCTTCCGAAGAGGACGAAAGCGTGATCGTGATTGGCGTTGGTGATTCCGGATCCGATGGAACTGAAGACATCTGGATCATCGCAGGCTTCCGGGGACTCGGCGGCGCCGTAGGCAAGTTGAAAGGCTCGATTGCTTTCGGTAGCGATGCTTCTTTGTGCTGCTGAGCTATTTGAAGAACGACATCTCCGGGGTCTTCTTTCCGCTGCTCCGTCCGTAGTCCCGCAGATGGTAGCGGGATTTCGGAAACCGTGCAGTCAAGGTCCGCGGACCCTTGAGGGGAAACTGGCCTTTTTGGTGACTTCACGGTCTTCGGAGAAGCCGCAGCCAGCTTGCGGTCCGAACAAGGGCGCTCCTAAAAGCAATGTCATCACACTCGCTCTCGAACCGCTGTCGTACAGTCAGCGAACAAAAACCCAGATTACAAACAAAATTACCTTGTTTCTAGGCTGGCCGGGAATTGGGGAAGCGCCTCTTTTCCTCGAGTGTTTTCCACGTACGTCGCGGTCTCGAGCTGCATTAGCGAGAAGTTCGATCTCCCGATCGCTACGCAGGTCGGCAGACAGTGTGCTCGCGTGAGATGTTGATGAAGAGGACAGCACGGCCGCTAAAATTCGGTATTAGCGGGGAAAGTACGATCACCAAGTGTCGAGGGACTCGAATTAAAGGGCTGCCGACGGCATGTGTCGATCCCCCCTCATCAACAAATTGGCAAGTAGCCAACAGGGCAGAGAGCGCGCCCAGGGGAGAGGCGCAGAGACATTTTCTTTTCCGCGCGTAATCGATTGACTATGCCGTCGGCATCCCTTTAATGCTAAACTGTATTTTCACCGCTCAGCGTGTAGCCAGACCAAACGCATTGAGAAAATCGGAAAGCCCGGGTCCACCTCATAATTTACAAAAACCTCACCAGGGAACCACGATTGTCCATCGCCACACTTTGACGATTGCGGCGCGACCTTGGAAGCCGTTAAAGCACTTGGTCGAGCAGGATCATCGGGCGCTGGCTCACCGTCTTCCCACTCCAAATGCTTGTAATCCACCTTGAAGCTCAAGAAGGACCGCTAGAAAACGCCCAATTGTTTGGTCACAAACAACAGCAATTCCTTGTGAAAAACGAACCGCTCCGGGGAATGCACGTCGGCACGGCTTCAAAGCAGCCTGTTGCCCCTTTGACAACTGCAAAACAACGGTTAGAAACGCTCGAAAATATTCAAAGTACCATGCTCTCAAATGCAGCAAGATCCCGCTCATCCAGTCGAACATTCTTCTGTATGAGCAACCCCATGCGCATCGTCTGGATGTCTTCACGGATGGCCTCGCGTCTGAAAGAAAATGTAAAAGGTGGGTGATCAAAGGTTGCTAGCGCAAAACAGCGAAAAATTATCTTACTTCGCTGCTTCCATTTGCTTTAGGGTCAACTTCTGAAAGACGGCCTGCTCCTTCACGTAGTAAGGCTTGTAGCTGTCTACACAACATATATTGTTGTCGTTGATCTCCTTGACATCCGCGAGCTCCTCTTTCGCCAGATGGTCCCCTAAAAAACTCATGTGCGTCCAATCCACAACTTACTGTGCACGTGGTTCGGCACCTTGTTCAATGTATCGAGCATTGTATCGAAAAACTGCCCACACTGCAGATCCGGGTCGTCAAAGCAATCTTTGAACCTAAAAAATCGATAGGGACAATCTTAAGTAGTTACATGCGATCACATCGTCTGGCCGTCGCGGGCGGTATTTTGAGGCCAAAGTCGCGGGCAAGGTGGGCCACGATCAGTTGGGTCATCAAACGTTGCCCTTCCGGCTGCCAATGAATGCCATCGCTGAAAAGCCAAATCAAACGCACCTGACCGAAAACCAAAAACCGAACACCCGAAAACGCACCTGACACGTAGGGCTTCTAGATGTGGAGACCTCATTTGAAAGTCGAGATCGATCACCGAAAATCCATGTAACCTAGCTAACTGCGCCAACTGCGACTGCGCCTTGGTGAAGAGGACCCTAAGGGAAAACTATATTTGGCCGCCCCAAAATTTTCAGTACCTCAATACATCTTTGTTGTTGCGGGTGTCCCCGTCACGACGCGAGAACCATCTCGAGACCAGATTCACATTCTCAGAACAAAAAATACCGATCGTTCGTGGGCACACAGTGTGGCACTAGTACGACAAAGACCGCGGAACTAGCCGGAAGGACGAGCTTCAGGCGCTGGAAGAGTAAGCCAGCCCTAAAATAAGATTTGGCTTAGCGTATCAGCATTACCGCGTTTCGTATTCTTCAAGGACCTTCCGTTGAGTCCGAACGCCATCTAAAAATGCATAATATGTGACATCGATGTGTTCCAACCCCTATCGACCGCATTTTCATTGAGGCGCGTGGCGATCCCCTCGTAGCTAAAGAACAATTTGAAGTACCAAAGGAACAAACCGAGAAATATCCCATAAACAACTATTCACGAAAACCATCCTCGGAAACCGATGATCACGCTCCATCTGTGCGATCGCCGCTTCAAGGTCGTGTTTAAAGATTCTGAACGATAAAATTGTAAATTACCCGGATATACCTGGTCGTAAAATGGAACTGTAGCAGGAAATTTGGTTTGTGGTATTCTCGGGCTTGCACGAAGACACGATCCTTTTGAAACTTCTCGATGTCAATCTGAATGAGCTCATTCAGCAAAAGCAAGTTTCGGCACCTGTCGATCATCGTAGAATGATGGCTCTTGCAATGCCTTCGACTGTGTCTCGGTCAGCAAGCGCTCGTCGCGATTTTCGATCATGCAAACAAAATCTTTGTAGACTCCGCGCATTACTAAACGCAAGTCTCGACCATGAAAATGAAACTCACTAGAATCGCCAATGAATAATGTGTGGTTGCCTTTGAAGATCGCTCGCACAAAGTCAGAATCGAATGGGCAGTCGCATCTCCCAGCCATTGATTCTAAACCCCACATTTGAGCGGCGGAAATTTTCTTAGGCAATGAAAGAGAGTTTCCGACAACCCAGGCGCATTAGTCTCCGCGTTTTCGAACCTTCAATACTCAATATACAAACATACAATGAATCGGCACGCTACGTCGGCACTCCAAGTCTGTAAGAATCTATCCGGAAATTACGCTTGGTCAGCGTCTCCAGCAAAACAGATGCGATTGAAATTTATTTACAGAACAAATTGAAAGCAAATTAACAACAATGTTAATAAATGGTTAGTTGGTTTCCTTTCGCTTCGTGTCGCCGGCAGCAGGGTCCGCCGTGGTGTCCTTGTTGCTCGCCTCGCTTCCAGTCTTCGAGACGGTGCGGCCGCGGCGACGCTCACCGGCCTTCTAAATCAGCAATGTAAGGTCACACAGATCAGAAAGATAAGAAAGATCGTAAAAAACGAACCTCAGCCTTTTCTTGCTTGTTGGAGTTCCGGCGTCGGCTTCTGCTCGACCTTGTCGTCACGGTCGTTTTGTGACTTGACGTTGCGTCGGCGCGGATTCTGTTCGTCGTCACCAGCCTTGCGGTTGATGACGTTCCTCTTGCGCTCGAAGAAAGCTAAAAAGCATGGGTAAAGCGCTACCAAAAAAATATACCTTGACGGAACCAGGGCAGCTGAAGAAGGTGGTAGCGCGAGCCGACCACTTCACCGCCGTCCGGTCCGGTGACGTTCACCGCCTCCAGTCCTTTGTCGCTCTCAGCAATGTCGAACTTGACCGATTCACCGTTGCCAAGGGTGCGCAGGTAGTACTTTTCAGTCTTCGATTTGGCGATAGACGTCTGAAAAAAATAAAAGATGCACGCCAAATTAAAGGTGCAAAAGGTCGATTGAAATGACCTATGACCTATTGAGTTATTTTCGATCAGGTGATCGGGAATCGGTACAAGCCACTGAACGAAAAGCAGAAACAAACTCACTTGGTGCACAAAGACGTCTTCCTCGGTCTCGGTGCCGATGAAACCATAGTGGCCCAGGACGGAGTACCACTTGACGGTACCCTTCACGTTGCGCTTGACAATCTTCTTATCCTTGTCGGCCAGGAACGCCTGCAACTCCTCTTCGGTCATCATTTGGCGCTGTTGGCGGCGGCGACGCTCGCCGTTGTCCTTCAGCTCAGTCTTCTTCAGCTTTCGCTCAGGTCGGCGATTTCGTCGGTCTTCGTTGCGGCCATCTTGCGTTGTCGTTGATCACCGTTAAGGGTGGTTAATTGCAAAAAAAACAGTTCGACCGGGCGGTTACGGTACCTGGTTCTGGCAGGAAATCCCGTAATTGGTGTTGCTACGGACGCGACTATCGGCTACAGCTTTTCGTAAAAAATTATTTTCGTGAATAAAATTTGTAAAAACAGTTTTTATTTTTGTTGGTTTTATTAGTTGCAAGTTTGAAATCTTCAGAAGCTGTTTGAATATCTTGGCGGTCGTGATCTGGTTTTGCTTATTATCCTCTTGCAACGCTGTTCGATAGCTTTTCTGGCGCGTTAGTCCCGAATTATTCCGCGCACTTTCAGGCAATGTCCTTACATGACGAACCGTTGAGCTTCACCCGCAGATCAACATCGCCGCGCTCTTCCCTCCATCACACTTCGGCATCGTCACGTCAACTCGAGTGTGTGTGGCACGGCACGTCTTTTGAGAAGAGTCCACCACGGGTATGGCTATCCGTCCAGTATTATATTTTTTGAAGACGCGAACCAATCCTCGCTATCGAAACCCGGAGGGCTCTCGTCGCTTCTTCATTTACCATTGGATGAAGGCGGTTTTTCGAAATGAGGTTTGCCGGTTTTTCGCTCTGGCGACTCTCGTTTTAGATGCACAAAATTCTTCCCTTCGTGATCGTACCCGTTGCGGTAATACTTGGAATTATGGTGATGCGCTGGCGAGATGTCCCGGATAGTAGACATTTGATTCCCTCTGACCACGGTCTGTTGAGCGGTCGATTTACGAACCTGGAGGTTTGCTTATTGCCTGTCTTCGTAATTTTGATTTAGGATGCGCTGAAGCTACGCCTTGATAGACTTGACGGCGACCTGCAACAGTTTCGGAAGTCAATGGATGAGCTGCGGATCGACCTTTTCAAAGAGATGAATGGAATCCGCAAAGACAACCGTGATGTAGGTTTTCGGTTTCTTTGCTAGAATTTTTTTAGAGCCAGCAAGCTTGCTATCAAACGGAGCGAAATATGCAGCACTTGCTGACGAAGACCAATGAGAGCGAAAAGTCTTTGCTGCGCCAGCTAGATGATCTTGTCACGGTAAAACATTTTTAGCGAAAGACTTGGATATCTTGTTTCAGAAATACCAGCAAGCTACCTCTTCTCAACAACAAGCCCAAGGCCCGCGCGAGTTCAATTATGCCAGCGCGCAATACGGTATTACTCACTCTTGTTTTGTAACTCTCAATTCTCAGGTGCGAAGTTCAATCCTGCGCGGTCAAGCTCAACCTTTGCTCCACGGCTCGGCCATTGGCTCGTCAACTACTTTGTTGCATTGCAAACGGACACTTTTCCATTGACGGTGAGCTACATATTCTTTTTATTATTACTTTTTGCTAGGAAAGGCCACTGCTGCAATCGGGCGACTGCTGGTGCTTCGAGGGTAGCAAGGGCGTCTATCACTTTACCCTGGCCAGGCCGGCCGTCGTTGGTACGCTTTGTCTCTTCGGGATATTTTGCACTTTAGACCGCATCGAGTACCAGCATGTCGGTTGGGACGGCGCGGAAGTACCTCCACTGAGCGCGCCACGAGATTTGGAATTCGAAGTATGGTTTTATTCCAAGGAGATAGCTCAGTTTTTGGCTTCAAAAATTTTCGACTCGCGAATTCTTTCTAGTTCTAGCTCAGTCTAACCTTTCAGGGCTACACATATGCGGACGATGCATCTGGAACCATCTTGGGCAGCTGCGCCTATGGATCTCACGGGCTATCAAAAGAAACTTGCCTCATTGACAACTCATCGGTTCGTTTCCGCCCTCGCTTGACACTTAATCTACTTTAGAGCATTGGCGCCGTCGAGGCCATTTCGGTGCGGGTCAATGGAAACCACGGACAAGCCTACACATGCCTCTACTCGATCAAAGTATTCGGAAAAAAGACTCTGTAACTTTTAGTCTCTATTATTAGCTTGTACTGTACTTAGCACCCAACTATCGCCAACTGAAATCGCGTCGGAAACTGTCTGCCCATTTATAAATTGCCTGAATAAACTTTTTATCCCCTTGTGCGTTTCGGGTTGGTTTTTGTGAATTTTTACCCCCGTTTTTGGCCAGTCTGATGTTCATTCGGGTGATGACTGATCGTCGGCAGGAAGGGGAGGCTTTTTGACCCTCTGAAGTAAGTGCGTCCCGGGGGGTTTTCGAGAGAAGGCTCATTTTGGATTTTGTCGCGCTTGCACCCGGTCACTTTTGCTAACATTAAGGTTCGGAAGTCTTGCGCTAATGCTTTCGCTTACTATACAAAGTGCGCAGCTTTTAAGGATCCCCGCGCAAAGGCCAGGGGTGATCTATAAAAGGTTGGTTAAATCCTGGTTAGATATTGTATATTAGTAAGCTTCCTAATGCCAGTCGAAGATATCAGCGCATACTTTAGACGTAAAATTGGTATTTTGGGGTACAAACATAGTCATGCGCATTACCAAGCCCGCGATGGCGGGCCAAACCGCCGGACAAACGTTTATTCCGATACGTTCATTAATTCGAGAACAAGCGAAAACAACAACTTTCAACAACGTGCTTCAAACAAGAAATAGTGACCAGATTGGGGGGAACAAATGAATGAGACCGTAATAGTTCTGAGCATCAGGGTATATGTAAACGGGTGGCAATAAAAGTTGGAAGAGGCACTAACTGAAGAAGTAGACCGAGTTGCGCACCTAAACAAAAATTTTTGTGGCGACTGGAAAGATTTGAACCTCTGAAAGATCGAGGGTGCCCGGCGGGACGCGAGGCGTTAGCAGCCCCTCGTAATATTCTCGTTCCAAGTCATCCATACGATCTTGCAGATCTTCTGGCAGGTAGTTTTTCTTGAATTGCTCGCTAAGCCTGAAAGGGCGTGTTTGGCTAGGGTAAGAATTTTACTGTTCGACGAGCGGTTCAGAGTGCAGCCTGATGAAGGTTTCGCGACATAAATGGTTCATCTCTTCGACGCTTGAAGCATGGGTCCAGTAACAATCGTGCACTGCAGCAAATGTCAATCCTCTAAAAATAAAGTTTGGGTTTTTTCGGGAGTAACATAGGATTTTTTCGTTAGGATAGTAGCAATTTTCCAATCAATTTTTCTCAGATAAATAGATGAAACGTCTCTAGACAGCTTTTTAATACTCCAGGGCATAAAAACTTTACAAATATGGAAAGATTTCAGTTTCAAAGTGTCAAACAGTTTCACAGTTTTTTACCATGCCCAAGCCTCAAAGCTTGAAAAAAGTTTCAAAAATCTCCGTTTTCCGGCCTAGTTTAACATCTTTACGTTTTTACAGGGTGAGCCAAAAAAAACAGGTTTGGGCGCGATTATCTCGAGAACCTTAACGAATCCATGGTGGGTTGATGGCTGAAAACCATCTTCTCGGCCTGGAAAAGAAATAAAACACAACTGATTTTTTCGATTTTTGAGTACGCAACTGTACTATTGACGCTGGTTACGACCGAAAATTGTGCGTTCTTGAACGGGTGGTGGAAAATTCTGATTTTTGGCCTAAAAATAGCTGATGTTTGTAGAAATGTAATGGCAAAATCTTAGAATTTATCGAGGTCAATTTCATTTTTTAGAAGCAATACAAATTTCACTATTTTGCATCTTTTTACGTTTTAATTCGCAACTCGCTTCAAATTCTCTGCCCATGGCTGATCTTTTGCAAATGGTGTCTCCAAATGATGATCTTTGATCCAACGCCAGTTATCACCCGATTCTATGGTATTTTAATATTGCTTGCTAAAACGTGCCCCAGAGGGATACTGTAGTTTTCGTTTTTCGCGTTTTTCTTTTTATTGTAAGCTGCGATTTCCCTCAAAATTTTATCATTGGTAAACACCAGTAAGCGTCACCTATGGGCTAAATATCGCGGAGTTCTAACCATACACCTTCACAAAATATGCAAAAAACTTATTTTTGCATTTAGCCACGGAAATTTCTAAATATTCTGATGCATCGGACTAAAAACTACTATTATTTGTTTTCCTGAAAGATATAAACGTTTCTATGGTGAATAGAACGAGAAAACGGCAATTTTCTGTTTTCTACCGTAACCCGCCTGGAGCGCGTTTTAGCATGTCAAGACAAAATTCCATAAATTGCCGATTTTTCGATTCTAGACTGTTCTCCGGGTGATTGTGAGAACACCTGCAAAAAACTACCGTATTCCTGTGGCAAATGACAAAGTTATGAAGGAAAGAGGAAAACCCTCCTCGGGGCCCGATTTTGGACCCGACGCCCTGGCTCGAAAACCGAATTTTTGAAAATGAAAAAATCATCGGAATTACGTGGATACAATTAAAGCACGCATCGAACTGTGTATGAGAGCACAATTCTGGCATGATCTGGCTGAAGTTAATGGTTCATTTTGATTTAAAACCCGAAAATAGCGTTTTTGAAAAGCCGACTTTGGGGAGCTCTTCTAAATTCGTTTGGCATGAAAAGGTTTTGTATTTGCATGAGTTCTAATTGACTATTCAAGCTTGGTCTATGCCAGAAAAGTCGGGACTACTAGAGCTTCGAGAATTTTTTTACGTCGCCTCGAATTCGGGTATATTTCGACTTTCCATGAATTTCTTTTGAGAGATTGCATGGCCCAATAAATTTGTAAATACAATCTTAGAATGCGCCCATTAAGCTGTATTAAATAAAATTATGGCAAAAATTCTAGGCGCGCAACTAAATTTTATAGATTGGCACGAAGGTCTGCGAAATAGCACGAACCAACCGTTTTGGAGGCGCTAAAAGGCACCCTTCCAAAGGGGTACGGTAGCTAGAAATTGTGTGCATGATAGATGGACCCCAGTCCTACACAACCAAGCAAAGAAAACACCTAGGTTCCATTTACAATCTTAGAAATGTTTTTTGAAAGTTCGGTTTCGTGACCTCAAACAAATCCATGACCAGGGGGTCGTTGAAAAACTCGAAAAACCACCGATCTCAAAAAATTCTTTAATATGTTTATGCAATTGTGTCAAGCCCGTAGATATTCCACAGCAACTGATTTTGAGGTTTTCGCCATAGGTTTTTCCAATATTAAAAATTTACAAAATTTCTCCATACAAAATTTCATTCCGCGCTAACTTTTCAACCAGACCCTCAAAAATTCTTAAATTTTGTAGGTACATATCTACTGCCTACATTAACCCATATAGTAAAAATTAGCGACCCCCCGCCACAGGCGGCTGAGAAAAATACAAATTAAACTTCCCCGAACGCACAGTTTTCGGGTGTCATTTGTATTGATACGTCGCCAAAAATCGAAAAAATCAAGTTGTGTTTTATTTCTTTTCCAGGCCGAGAAAATGGTTTTCAGCCATCAACCCACCATGGATTCGTTAAGGTTCTCGAGATAAACGCGCCCAAACCTGTTGTTTTTTTTGGGCCACCCTGTAGAGTTTAAATATAACTAAATTTTACTAAACAATGTGTTACTATACATATCCACGTAGGAAAAACGGCGACCCAAAAATTCGCAATATTGTGCAAATCTCGACTGGCCTTCTTGCACATTCCAGCGCGGTGAGCATCATATGCGTCGAGTCGAGCGAGTGGACGTAATTCGGGGGAAAGGCCGACATCTGCTTGGTGGCGATAGGCCGCGGAAAGCGTATTCCCCGGTGCGTCTCCATCTTCACGTAGGGCTGGGCGACAGGCAGCCCAAGTGGTGTGACCCACTCGACGGTGCGGTGCAGTTGAGCGATGCCCTTCGCACATTGTCTGAACCACTCCTTCAATTCCCTAAACGAGGAGGATCGAGAACAAGATCATCGCTTACATGGAATTTTTGAATGCGTCGTTTAAGGACTTGAACGTCAAATCGGCCAAGTATCTCGCGAACGCTTTAAGCTTGAAAAGAAAAATAATACTATAGAATTACGATGAGGAATACTCACGTCTCCGGGGAGTTCCAAGGCTTTCAGCTGCTTGAGAATTTGCGATTCGGCTCCTCGCATCGTCACGCCGTAGACCTAAATCGAGTTCATTAGGATAAAAGTAAGATGACGAATTTTTCAATTTAAATAGTGGAATTATTTTTGAACAGTTTTTACTATTCTGAAACGTCAAAACTTTACAAATTTTTGCTAAAAATCAAAATATCGACTTTCGACTTAAAAAGGCCGTTTTTTGTGCCAAATTTCGATGATTTAGGTAAATATATGTTATTTTATGAGAAACACTATTAGAACAATTCCTATTTAGCTCAAAGACATTCCTAGACTTTACACAAAAAATTTCGGTTCCCAACTCACCGTAGTCATCACCGTCTGCTTGATGACCTTCCTGGGCACCTCCTGGGGCATGGCTTCTCGTAGCTCACGCGCCACTTTATGTGTGGACGGCAACACCTCGTTCTCGTCGTGCAGTCGCCGGAGTTCTACCCTAAATTAATTTACCTTTGGAAGAAAAATCGGGCAAACCGCTTCGCCACCGAGGAATATACATCACCGGGGATGTCGGCTGGCAGCAGATTCACTTCAGCAGCGCCCTCTTTGTCGCGGCCAAGTGCTGCGTAGTGCTGCAGCCCATTACAGCTGCCGTCCTGGTGGATGGGAAGATGGCTATATTTAGGTGAAAGTAAAAATATATAAATTACTAGTGCATGGTACTGCAGTGTTAGCGGGTTAGCAGGGGAAAAACTAGTTTTTCTCAGTGATCCTGTACGGTGCTATAAGAAAATTTCAACCATTTTTATGTCATCTCACGCAGTGTTAGATAGATAAAAACAGCTTCTAAAAACCTCTACAAATTTCCCCAAAATTTTAAATTTGGTAAAATATAAAAATGGCAAAAAAGCTTCAAAGTTTGGGATTACAACAGGTAGTTACAGAGGGAAAACCAACCTTACTGCCCCCCTGCTAGCAGTCCAGTACCATGTGTATGAAAATCAGAAAAACTGGTACCTAATAAATTTCTCCGGATTTCCCGAGTCGATCGCCTTTTTGATCTCGATACAGGCAGCCAGGGTTTGGAAGGGTGCTTCCGACTCCTTCCACCACTGTCCTTCGCAGTCAAGGGGGTTCTCAGCCGATGCCAAGATTTTGGGGAGTAGCTCGTCTGCAATTCTAAACCCGAAATTCTATTCGTGCTAAATGAAGTGAATTCACCTATCCCGCTCCTCGACACTCTTCTTCTTGTAGAGGCCGGTCAAATTGGTGACGTGCCGTTTCAGCCAATGCAACCCGTTTGTTCCGAGGGGTCTGCCTAAAAATAAAAGCTAACAACGAGGTTTCAAAAACCTCTAGCAAATATTAAAAGAGATCTGTTGACGTCATCGCCCATATGGGAGAGGTGAGGAGAGATCGGATAAACGCGCCCACGAAAATCCTTAAAAAATATGTGTAATATCGCCACTCAAACCATATTATGCGGGAAGTAGAGCGTGTCCATGCGGAAATAGTTGGCCTGAGCGAGTCGATAGAGGAGATACGATCGCAGACTATGTGCCTCATTGCTAAACCGATTTTCTATTGAAAATGAACCGAAAAACTAACCTCTCTTTGAACAGCAAGTATTTCTGACGGCGAAACTCTTTCCAGTTTTCTTTGGTCATGTCTACATAGCCAGGGTAATCACCGAAAAGCTGAAAAAATAAGAAAAAGTGAAGACATCGTACCGCTTTTATCGACACTTGATTCCTTTCAATCGTCATTGGGCACATGGGAATGTTTAGTTGTTTCATTAGTGCCCGGTGTTCGGCACGTTCTCCCATTTTAGAGACCTATTTAGATTAGATTTATAAATAGGAGATTTAACTTCGTATACGGCAAAAAAAGTAGTTTTAAAACTTATACCTTCAAAAGTAGATCAAGGAGCGGCACGTTGATCTTCCACGGTGTAGAGCCGAGAAAATTGAGCGCGTCCCAGACGGGGCGTGCTTGTTGTCTAAAAACTAATACATAGAAAAATTTGCGTTTTGATACCGTTGTGTCAGTCGTTGTCGGCACTCCTGGTTCGACTTGAAATCGGGAAACTCGCTGGCGTTGCGGATGACACGTGAAGAGGACTGGTATTGCGGGCCCCCGATCCCATAGTCGTTCCACGGGCGTGGCGGGACCTAGGGGAAGGACCAGAATATTTTTTAACAACGTTATATTACCACCATTGGCAGCTCAGTGCTGGGAAAGGATAACCGCTCGAATCGGTGCGTCATCAGCGTCTCCATAAATTCGGGCGCGATCTTGATCTAAACATCATTATTCGACCTCCATTCAATTATTTTAATTTGAATGGTTTATTCCATCAGTATGTGTAATTACACGGGACAATAATTAACAAAAAAAGCGAAAACTGGTGCTAGGCTATAAATTGGGTTTTTCTCTAAGCACAAGCTCAACGCTGCTGTCCGATTTTAGATGCAATGCTTACCGCCGGTACGATCACAGCAGCATTCACATAGCCCTCTTTTGCTGCCTCCGTCTCCTGAGAAATGTTCTTGATCGAGAAAACCGGCTTCTCAACTAAAATCATACATTAAGCACTAATAACCTATACCAGGATATCGATTTTGAGCCTGCGCAGGTTCGGTGAATGAAAATATCTTGAAAATGAGCGTCTCCAGCTGTATGGAAATCTCCTGATAGACGTCCATCGAGAACCATGTGTAGGGGAGCTAAAAATTAAGGTGGATGCCTAAAGAGATTCTCGCCTGTATTCGGTCAGAGACGCCGTTAGCTTCGCAGACATGTTTCCACCAGCTTCGATGGGTGTGCTGACGGCTCACCGATTTTTCGAAGAAGTAACGTGAATAATCAGCAAAGAGTTTGGCAAAAACCTAAATACAAAAAAATACTTTCTTCGGAAGCTAGACAACCTCATCGTCTTCAGGGGAAACTGATTCTAGACACATTCTTTGGAATTTCATCACGAGTGGTTCGATAATTGTTCGCTAAAAAAATATGAATCCGAAGTTAAGGCAGTTACCTGAAAAGAATGCCGCATAACAACAGCGCTTCCCTGCGCTAGAATGCAAGAAATGGATTTGTGGATCATGGCAGCCATATTTTCCGCGCCGATGACATGTACAAGTGAGGCCACTAAACAAATACGTTTTGTGGCAAAAAAAAATAAAATATTACAAAAGCTATTGCGTCCTTTAGTATTCATGTAATTTGCCAGGGCCTCTGCCAGCTGGCCTTGCCACCCCAGTGCTTCCAGGTATTTTTCAGCGCTTAAGGAAGAGCAATCTGGAACGGATTTAACCTACAAAAGAACCGTTTATACCTGGCTCATAGCAAGGATTAGGCATATCTGTCCATGTCTCTTTCACAGCGCTCAATTGCTTCCGAAATAAGCGCTTGTGATTTTTCTAAAGTTTCGGGATATAGGAGGTGGAGGAGAAAGTCACCTCGTTGAAGCCACGCGCCTTGAATGGATTCCCAGAATATTCGTCTGCCCTAACCGGCTCGCGCAATGTGTCGACTAGACTCAGGCTCTAGAGAGTAAACCGATTTCTAGAAATTAAATACCAGATCGTAGTCGTTTTGTGGCAACATAATCTTCGGCTCATCACTTTGGCCCGTTAGTTGTTGTATTCGCTTTCTCATGGCGGCCCGCTGGGTCAGAGAGAAAGGCGCATTAACTTTCGACAATCGCAGAAATCCCAACTAAAAAACAATTTAGAAGTGTATACTTTTACTAGAATATAAGTTCTTTATCTGTGTTTTATTTTTACCTTTCGTGAGAACTTTTTCGCCAATGCCTGCATGTCGGCTTGCATCTCGGGTGTTCTGCTGGGATTCTGCTCCACCCATTTTTCGACCTAGGTAAAAAAAGTAGTAAAAACATGAGTGAAAAACCTTCATCCATAAAAACAGCATCCCCGCCGCTAGATTATGCCCATCAATGGCACTGGGATAGTTAAGTAGGTTTAGGGTTGACACGTATAGTTGCGTCAGATCGGGAGGATCTAAGAAATGGTGCTTTGTAAAAGCGTTCAGCTCACTTGGTGTCGCTAAATTTGCCTCGAACATGTTTCCCAGCCTCAAATAGCCATCGGTGATAACCTGAAATTATCCATCGGTAAACGATATGCATTAAAATAAACTAACCAATTTCTCGTCCCACTCCCGTTTTTGCAATCCCGTCAGTAGAAGTTGTACAATTTTTGCGCCGTCGTTTTGGGAGGCAGCACTGAAGAATTAATTCGTAGATTACCCGAAAATTCGCCTACTATTTCAGCAAAAAATTCGTTCGTCGTTCGGCAGCTTCGTGCTGGCGCATTTTCTCGTTCCGTCGATTGATCGTGTTCATCGTGGACAATTGGTACCTAAAGGAGCCGATCATTCCAAAATTGCATAAACAAACCCTTGCCAGTTCTTGTTGAATTTCCGGACTTTTGTATATTTCAGGGGTTCAGCTATATTAGGTGCTGTTAGCGGCTCGATTTCCGCTAATCCATCTGACAACGTTGTTTTGTAATATGGAAAAGACACCTGGTGTGGAAACCTCAGGCCGGCCAACTGTGATAGATGAGGACATGGCGGCGACGGCAAGGCGGCGGGCAAACGTATACTGAATCTGGCATATAGAAAGAATAGCTAGAAGATATTGACCCCGTGGAAAAATGAAGTGGATGGCAACGCAAGCCGACACTGTATGACGAGGCCTGCATGCATGTATTTACCTGAAATTGGGGGCTTTGGGGCGCTACTTAAGTTTGCTGGCCCCACTTATATTTCGCCAAAACCTCATGTTTCCGGGCTAGTTTTTCGCGCTGATTACGAAAAACACTATCCTAGCCCGGGAAAATGCTATTTAGGAAAAAATTAAATTGAATATCGGGAAAATTCCATTTTACGGCGCTTGCGAAAAACTCGTATTAGTGGGTTTTTAACCAAATAAATAACCAAAAACTGGTTTACCAAGAAAAAAATAGCTTGTAGCATTGTCAGGCAAGGCGCCGTCGCTTCGGATGGGCTGCCGCTCCACTCTTTCGAAATCGGGGCGCCTGGCCGCGCGCGCCTCGGGCGCCCCGATTTCGAAACCCTGTACGAGCTCGCACCCATCCGAAGCGACTAGGCCCCGGGTGGCACGAAGCCTTATTTTTAGGAAAAAACGAACGCAAGGGATAAGCCTTCTTGGAAATAGGGTTTCCCCTTTTTATAGGCCTCCCACTTCAACGCCCTAGTTTACCCCTTGAAACTCAAACCATGAAAACTGACAATGAAATTTGTTTTTCCCTTCAAAACACAACTTTCACGATTCGGGATAGTGTTTTTCGTAATCAGCGCAAAAAACTAGCCCGGAAACAGGAGGTTTTGGCGCAATATAAGTGGGGCCAGCAAACTTAAGTAGCGCCGGCTTTTGCTTACAATTAGGAGAGATGAAGCGAGAGAGAGAGAGAGAGAGAGAGAGAGGCACGAAAAAGCATAACACGTTAAAAATTATGTTTTACCAATCGACACTTTTCATTTCTATTTTTGAAACCTCCTTTTCCGTACTTCCGTACTTCCCGCCCTTCCTCCCTCCCCCGCCCCCCATCATCTCCACAAATCGTCACCCGCCCGGACCAGGGAATGCAACAGCCTTTTTCGCATACCGGTCCAGCCGGAGCGGGGCGAAAGTGATTGTGCTGGGTTGATTGGGGCGTTTCCTTTCGAGTTGACCCAATTCGCTGGACCAACGCACTGCCCCGCACTCGCTCGATCAGCGCGAGCCCATCACCGGTCGGCTTCTGGCCCACTTTTCACCTTCTGCAAACCGATCAACCCGCTGATTTGTCGCATTTGTTCACCCGTAAACTCGGCTATAGCCTTTAATTTTAGCGTTTTTTTCGATCAGAATTCCGCGGTTTTCGTCGTTCGAAAATCATCGTGCCGAGCCCCAGAAATCATAGATTTTTGCAATTTTCAAGCTGTGCCACCATTCCACTTTTTAAGCCTTGCGCTGAATGACTAGCGGGGTGTACCGAGAGCGCGCTTACGAGGTGGCCATCTGGGTCTCCTTGGTTATCTCGTTGATCGCCATCTCCTCCTCCCTAACAGCTTACCCGCTTCTGAAAGCCTTTGCCGGGTCGTTGGATGCACACATCGTCAAGGAGAGCAATGCTTGTGAGGTGCGGCCTTCCTGTCTCTGTAGCTCGTCTAAATGTTGTAGGCGTTAATCCGTGAAGCCGAGCAATTCTTCCTTTCCGCCTCAACGGCAAATTCTTCTCGAATCGGCCGCCATGTATCAGAGACTGATTGCCCGTAAGTTCTGCTGGCTTTACTGATCAAGCCTCTTTCTAGCTGTGAATTCCCTCGTGGGCCGCCAGGGTTGCCCGGAAGGGCCGGTCTGATGGGACAGCCTGGAACGCCAGGTAGGGAAGGGATGGGGCTTCAGGGAGGGAAGTTATTTTTTTCTAGTTTTGTTAATTTCAACATTGCGGAAAATTGTCGTTATGAAATTTCGCCATAACGGATCCCAACATAGTGAATTTCAAAGTTTTCAAAAAAACCCATAAAGTTGACGAACCGGGCTCCAAAAGCACTGTCAGCATGCTAATAGCTAGGCGCCCCCGGGATGCCGGCGCGGCTACCATGTGACCCACCGATCGACTACGCCAAACATTGTCCGGATCCGTGTCCCGCGGGTGTTCAAGGAAAAACAGGACCTATGGTGAGAGTAGAGGCCTAGCTATAAAAATTGATTAGGGTTTCCCCGGCGACAAGGGAGAAATCGGAACGGTTGGTAAAGCCGGAAAGGCCGGATTGGATGGCAAGAAGGGAAGACTTGGCGATCAAGGACAAAGGTGGGATTGCTTGAATTTAATTTAAAGGGATAGGGGCGGCATAAGTCAATCGATGACGCACGGGGAAGAAAATGCCTCTGCGCCTCTCCCCTCGGCGCCCTCTCTCGCCGCTGCATCTGTTGAACCCCCCTTGGGGAGGGGGTTCAACAGATGCCGTCCTCATCTCTTTAAGGAAATGGTGATAGCGGCAAAGAAAAAAGAAAACGCAGTAATGTCTTACAAAAAGAGACTAAATATGGAACGAACTTCAAACAACGACACCAAATACAGTATCCGTTGGCGGACGGCCAGGGAAAAAGCAACGTTTGGACAAGTTATTCTGCCAAACAATTTATTCACATCCAAAAAAACATGCACTTTCCAGAGGTATCCCCGGACTTGACGGTATCGTCGGGGATCCAGGAGAAGACGCCATGCCCTCGCCATTTATCCCAGGGCCACCTGGAGAAACCGGAGATGCCGGACCGAAAGGCCCAATCGGTAATCATTTTTTGTTTTTAAAAATAAGCCATTGCTTAGGTCCGGTCGGGATGCCGGGTATCGATGGTCCTAGAGGGCCAGCGGGTCCTCGGGGCCCTAAGGGCCAGAATGGTTTGCCGGGCGCAATGGGAGAGCCGGGATTAGGAGGACCTGTCGGAGAAGATGGCCCTGAAGGCGAGAAAGGGGTGAGTGGGTAAATGGCTGTCGTGTTTGGTATTTTCTTATGTAAGCTTTTGATTCTTAATATCGGGGAGAGGGCGGGGTTCCATGTTTCTTATAAATATTTGCGCTATTTATATTATAAAAAAGATAAAATTTACCGTGATCAGGTGCGGAACGTACACTATTTTTAGGTGTGCCCAACATACTGTGCCACCGATGGAGGCGTCTTCTTTGTTGAACCCCTAGATTGGTTCTTCACCAATGACTAATTTTTGCCTGTATCAGCACACCATTCTTCGCCCGTCGATTCTCACCCCCACCTCATTCCCAGTCAGACTTTAGAGCTAACAAGATTATCAGGGTCCAATTTATGCATTCCATATCGTCAACAAGGCGCGATAACAATGTAACAAAACAAACTCAACAATATCCCAAACCAATCGAAATCTCTCTATTCTTTTCTTGCCTTCTTTGCTGGCGTACCCTTATCGGCTTTTCCGTGTGTGCGTTTCCGCTGAAATCTCAGATTTTGTGTATTTATAAAATGATTTACCTTCGGCTTGGCAACACTTTTCCGTTTGATGGCATGGCGGTAGATTTGCTTCTTCTCTTTTCTAAACAAAAAAATCTATGAAATCGCGGGTGGATAACCTGGCGATCGGCTTCAGCTTCAAAGTGTATTCTGGGACTTCGAAGCCCGATTGGTGGATGACAGTAGCGATCGGGCGCAGGTACTAAAAGTTAAAATTAGTAAAGCCAGGGACGACGAGTTTTGAAAAATCCAATCTGCTAGCTCCAGCTTACCTTAAAGTCATTACGAGTGAAATACGTAATTGCGCGTCCCTTCCGCCCGGCTCGACCAGTCCGGCCTAAAAAGTGGGATATGCGGAAAGAATATAAAGCTACCGATTCTATGGATGTACGAGACAACGGTAGTCGGCAGATCGAAATTTATCACTAGGTTGACGGTAGGCAGATCAAGTCCGCGCCCGGCCAACTCCGTACACACTAATACCCAGGTTTTTCTAGTTCGAACGCCCATCAGCGCAGCGTCACGCTAAAATTGGCATTGTTTTATTCGAGTCACCGAAAACAAGCAAATGAAGGAAAGTAGACGAACCTCCGCCTGCGAGCAATCACTCGACAACACGGCGTACGGCACTGTGAACGATAGATTTGAAAACCAGGTTTCCAGTTGCCGGACACGCTCCTTGCTCTGCAGATTCGACTCGATAAATCGAAAAATATCAGCTTACTTGAACGAATAACATGACGGGCGGCTCGTACGCTTGCACCAGCAGATTGCGCAGCGCAAAAAGCTAAAAACGGTTCAAGGAGTAAACGAAAATTTACCTTGCCCTGCTCATCTCCAGTGAATATCAACTCCTGAACCACATTCGAGTTGGCAACGTTTCTAAAGAAAATTTTGATGGAAAATAAAACGCAGTCACCTTTCACCGATGCATACCATAGCCAAATCCGGGATTTGCTCTTTGCACCATTTTTCCACCTAAGAGTTCGTTAGCTGCAAAAATCGATTTGTTACCTCTTGGTTGTACGTGGCAGAGAAGAACGCGCGTTTGATCCATTTGCCGTTGCAGGCGGCGTAAATGGACGAAAGCTGAAATACGCTATTTTTTACAGAAACATTTCCCTGACCTGAGCTCTGAAAGTATCTTTGGCGCCATTCCGTTTCGTGGCCACATTGTCGAACAACCGATCGCTCTCATCGACAATAAGCCTGAAAATGTAAAGCTTGAGCATGTAATAACAAGCTTACCATCGCAGCCACTTCAGGCTGATTTCCGGAATCACCTCCAGAAGACGCTTAGGGGTTCCAACGAGGACGTCGGCTGAAATGGAATTTTTCGTAAATTATGAATACAGTTAAAAGATTTTGCTCGAGTTCAATCAATAACTCAACCTTTTTTCAGCTCCTCAATATCGTCAAGAAGCGCAGTCGTTAGTGGAAGATCTTGTGAAAATTTGATGAACTGTCGATAGGTCTAAAATAACTAAATTTATTCGACAAGAAAATACATACTTGAACCGCTAGCTCTCGCGTTGGCTCCAGCACGATCGCAAGCTGCTTCCCACCAGCCGTATATTTCTGCAGCTTTTTCAACCTTACGATTTCGGTGATAACAGGAGCCGCAAAAGCCAGCGTCTTTCCGGAACCTGCAAAACATCTATTCAATCTTGCATCATCACAGACCAGTCGGCGCCGAGGCTAACAAATCGCGCTTCTCAAGCATTATTGGTATCGATTGCATTTGAATTGGGGACGGCTCCGTGATTCGAAATTCCTAAAAGAAATATAGAACCGATTTTTCAACCAACCTTCAGATTTTCTATCAGTTTGGCAGGGAATGGCGGGGTGTTCCAATTAATTAGAGGATCCGGGATTGACTCGCCGTAAGTGAAGATGCCATTCAGACGTTTCACCTCAACGATCTGCAAGCAGGTCGAGAAAAAAGGCTAGATTACCTGGTCGGCCCGAACTCTTTCCCGATTCACCAGCTTCTTCGCGACTTTTAAGGTTTTGGCTTTCGCACGATGGCCCGATAGTATTTCAACATCTACAAAAAAAATAAATAACGCGTTTTAATACTCAGAACCTTGAGTTTCATCATCACTGGACTGCTCCTCAATGGTGAAATCCGTCTGAAGCGATGCTGGCAGCAACTATGGGCCAGTAATTCTAATAGTCCAAGAACTTACCCGAATAGGACCAGGCCCTTCCACTTTGACAGGTTCCTCAGAAGCCTTGCCACTTTTAGGCTTCGGGGCAGTGCCGCGCTTCGGCTTCTCCTGTTTTACACCGAACAGCAAATCCTCCAAGATGTCGTCCGAGGGCGGCATCTGGCAAACCGTATTTCACCCCTTCTCTGTCAACCAATACGAACTGAACAAACTGACCCAGTCTTGACAATTGACGTTCACAAAAATGTTTATCTACGAAGAACATCTAGTCAAACGTCTAACTAAAGGCACCGGAAGAGTAGTAATTGTCCATAGAATGGCTTTTCGGAAAATCCAGGATAAGCAAAGGTAATCACAACCGAAAAACATTATGATGCAAAGTTATTTGAACGCTTGCAGTCCGGTGATGGCACGGCCGAGGATCAGCGCATGGATGTCGTGAGTTCCTTCATATGTGTTGACCTAAACAAAAGTAAAACCAGCCCCTGGTAAAAATTACGGTTTCCAAATTGCACAGGTGGCGCATGATGTGGTATTCGTCCACGATGCCGTTACCGCCAAGCATGTCGCGAGCCTGGAAAACGGCATTTCCTTCTAACAATTCAACCAACCCTGCGAGCAATATCTAAAGCCTTTCCACAAGAGTTGCGCTTAATCAAAGAGATCATATCCGGGTGCACGCGTCCCTCGTCCTTCAGACGTCCCACACGGAGGCACGCCTAAAATGAACGTCTCCTCCAATTTTAATATCACCTGCAAGCCCAGCGTGATTTCAGTCAGCATGTCGGCAAAACGCAGCTGCATCAATTGGTTGGCCGCTAGTGGCCTCAAATTAGCTGTAATCAGTTTTTGGAAACGGCATACCGGCCGAATTGATGGCGTTCCAATGTGTATTCTCGGGCACGAGTAAGACAATCTTCCGCGGCGCCCAGTGCACCTAAGAAGGATGTAGATATACCTAAAGGAAAAGCCCTTACCAAATGCGATTCCTAATCGAGCATTGTTCAAGCATCCAAACGGACCAGCGAGCCCTTCGGTGTTCGGCAATAAGTTGGCTTCGGGCACAGGCACCTAAACCAGGCTATTGGGAACAAAAGAAACAACGCCCACCTCGTCCATGGCAATTTGTCCGGTGATCGACGCCCGCAACGAAAGCTTTCCTTCAATTTTCGGGGTGGTAAAGCCGTCCATCCCGCGCTCCAGGATAAACCCTTTGATCTTGTTGTCATGTCTATACAAGGCTCAATGGGACGATCGAAACAAACCTGTCACTCCTCGCCCAGACAACGGCGATATCAGCAACGGGACTGTTTGAGATCCAGGTTTTCGTTCCGCTCAGCTTGTAGGTCTTGGTCTTTTCGTCCCATTTCGCACGAGTCTCCATGCCATTCGGGTTTGAGCCATGGTTCGGTTCAGTCAATCCGAAGCAACCAATCTGCTCTCCCGCTGCAAGGCCGGGAATGTATCTAAAAGAGCAAAGTTGATCATAGCATAAATAACTCGCTTCTTGCGTTGCTCTTCAGATCCGTAATTGTAAATCGGCCCGATTACCAGGGAAGTTTGGACGCTCATCGTTGATCTGTAGCCAGAGTCCACCCTTTCCACTTCTCTAAAGCAAAAATAAGCTAAAAATAGCTCTTCTCACCTCGCAATGAGTCCGTAACCGACCGTTGAAGTGCCCGCACAGCCATATCCTTCGTATGGAGCGCCAAGAAGGCCCATCTTGCCCATCTCCGGGATCAGAGACTTGTCGAACTTTTCGTGACGATAGGCCTAATCATGATAAAAGCAGGACAGCGGTGCTCACCTCCGTTACTCTAGGAAGCAACTTTGCTGTAGCATACTCGCGCGAAGTGTCCATCAGCGTGCGTTCTTCATCGGTTAATTGACTTCGTAGGTCAAAAGCGTCCTCCCAGTTAAAAGATGCCTAGGAAGGGAGTAAGTGAGCGAGTAATGTTGATTACCTTATTCCGATAAGAACAAACGCGGATTACATTCGCTGCCTGTAGTGTTTGTGCTACTCGCGAAAGCATCTGAATCACGACATAAGCCCGGTTGATTCGACCCCACATGTAATATTCGCACTAAACTCCTAATTAAAGCTGTTGGTTTACAACCTGTGTGTACAAACTCGAACGGTAAGAATAAAAAATTTATTACCACCTACTTAGTGTTGTAAAAAGATCATTATGGCCACTATACCGGACGACTACCAAGGTTGAAATATGCGTTGTGGTTGAAGTAGACGTTGAAGAAACCAAAGTAGAGGAACAGGCTTTAGCAACCAGCATGATAGGCAAAGATGAGGCTGATCCCCGTTCAATATAGACATGGGATGCGAGAGGGGACCTACAACATATGAAGAGTGCCGGGAGAAAATGAGGTATGCCCTTCCAAACAAGCATTGAAGACGAATAAATAGAGGCTCAATTGGAATATAACTAGAGAGGTCAGAGGCCTGGGCGTGAGGTTGATAGTACCGCATTACTAAACACTGTTTAGCAACGTCGAGTGCGAGGTATTGAGGCTGTTTAGCAATGACTGTGATGGGAAACACGTCTGAATGGACACTGAGGCAAAGGGGACGGGAGGTGGGGATTTACTGTTACAAAATATAGAAAAGTAGCAGCCATCATCGCTGTAATTCACAGAGCACGACGGTAGATTTTAGTGAAGGTGCTCACGGGCGCTGTCGAGAACTGAAATGCGAAGGTAAAATCGAGCAGCAACACACCACCCAGCATACATTTTAATTGATAAATAGGCAAAAAACCGACCATCACGTCCAAGCTCCTTGGCCTTTCCGGCAAACTCCTGGGCGCGAGCGTCGATGGAAGGGACGTGCTTGTAGACCAGCGGCTTGATGAACCTGTGGTAGAGCTTCTTGGCTCCGAGAGTCTCGGGCAGGTAGAGGTAGAGAAGGAAGCAGCTCTTGAACAGCCAGTAGATCGGGAAGACAGCCAGGATCAGGTGCGAGAAGAATTCGGCGACCTAAAAAGAAGAATTGAAAAGGCCAATAGAGCTGCACTCACCGTGAAGATGGCAAATACCACCCAATAGGTTAGCCATTGCGTGTCATCCTCCTTCGACTGCGATTCGATGGCCCGAATCGACATGTAGGCGGGGTAGATGAAGCCCATGAAGTTGCAGAGGAGAGCAGCGAAATGGCCGAAGACCAGGTAAAGGGCCTGTAGACCAAGGAGGCCGAGCACGATATGTAAGCGGCGTAGTCCAGTCTTCTCCTCAGCCTTTGCTAGCAGGTTGGTGACCGGGCCCGGCTGGAAAAGGAAAGTCAATTTTCATAGAAAAATAAAAATTACCTGGTGCAGGTGCTTATCAACATCGGACAGAAACTTTTCGGCTTGCGCAGGGAGCGGCATCTTCACCTCTAAGAAGACCTTAAAGTTTAATTCGTAGAGCTTCGAGAACACGAATTAGAATGGGCCCCGTGAGTATTATTGCGGGGTGAAACACAAGAAGGGGCCTGTGTGTAAATGAACTGGCGCTCGGCAACAGCGTGCAATCGATAATAGCGTTCGAGATTAGGGGACCGACAGCAACGGCTTACTCAGCATAAATAGGCACAGAGTCACGAAATCGAGTTTATATCCCCCAAAACCGCCTATGGAACGTTGTAGACAAGATCGTGCGACTCGGATTAAACCCTAATTGGATTATGTGTTGTCGAATCCTAGTAACAAAAAAATTCGAAAAGTTATGGAGACGGATAGAGGATGTAAGGAGGAGCGCCGTTTTTTTGGGGATGGGATGGGGAGGGCGAACGGCAAGGGTCGAAGCTAAAATGGAGGGGGTAGGGCGCTAGAGTAAAGAGAGTGAGGGGCGATGGATGGAGGAAATTTGGGAGGCAGGCAGGCCCGGTCAGAACAGAGGGCCCGGTCGACAACAAAACTCAAAGGCTCGAAACGCCTAGCATGAAAGGGATCGATAGATTCACCATATTACACCAGGGCCAGCCGGTAGACAGAGCAAAAGACAAACAAGGAAATGCATAGAGAACGTGCAACGACCAAAACTAAATGAGAAAGATCTCCAGTCATCATGCTACACCAGTACACTCGACGATATCCGTAAGGTGGAGCATTCCGTAATACTCCTAATGGCGAGTACGAAGAACGCCTCCTTACACACTTCGTCAGTGTTTTCATCGTCAACGATTTTCTTTATGGTTTTTGTGTCTTTTCATCTTTGGTCCTTTTTGAACACCTTTATCAGGAGCTGTTCGAGTTTTCAATTTAGAATACAAATTGGTTCCTTACAAATTCCAGCGCAATCAAAAGATACACCACAAAGGCGAGGATTAGCAAAATTACAAGACATAATCGGCCAAATTTTGCGCCCGTGCTTGTCAAGCCTCGATTCGTGGCCAGGTGGAAGCTGTTTATTGCGACGGCTATGCAGAAGGCAAGCAATACCTGAATATTGTATTGATTGGATGGGGGTAGAGTGAAGGCGTTTTACACCTCCAGCCTACCAGGACATAGTAGCTTCCCAGGGCCAACCATCTAAGCGGTTGCTCGCTGACGCATGTTTCATACTTGTCGCTGATCAATTGTTGCTTGGGGACGAACATGACTCCGGAGGCATGTCTGAATCAGCGCAGTTACGCGGGAATGTATATTTTCTGCAGCTTCGTTGGTCTCACCTCTTCACAAATTCTCCTATATAATCAATCGTTGAGGCGCAGGCTAGCGCGACGAATAGGAGGGGTACGATGAATATGATAATTCCACCGATGAAGAGCACGCCGACGATCAAATAGCAGTAGGGGATTGGGGTGCGTACCTATAACATGGTTCTGGTTCGTTATCGGGGGTGGGCTGACTTCCTGTATCCAACATGATTTATTGTTTTGTAGGAGGTTCCGAATAATATAAGTTCTCAAAGCTTCTTTTAAAACGTGAAAAATTCGACCATTTTTCGCAAATGTTGAAATAAAAAGATAAACAAATTGCCATCGTTTTCTGTGTAGTTTTTTATATATAAGGTGCGTAAAACCCTAAAAAATAGCTTAGATTTCGCTAGAGAACGCTTTGTAAAAGTGCCCCGCCCCGTTACCGACCCAAAACCGGGCCAGCTTGAAGCCAGCTTCGATCTTGTTCAATTCAATGTCGCCAACCTGTTCGTGCTCCGAAGTGTGGTGATACCTCGAGTAAAGCGACATTACCTACGAGCAAGCTAGAAATCCACCGAGCCGCCAAGAAAGTGCTGCCCGGTAGCTTCGATTGGCTCGGTAAACAGAAAAGCAACCAGATGTGCCGGGGCGCATGGTCAACCCGTCCACTCGGCGTTCAAGGATTCACTAGAGTGATGTCGCGCAAGCTGTCGTATCCAGCGCCTTACTATTTCCAACGTGTTAAAATTATACTTTAGCACTTTATTCGTGTTGGAATATTCGATTTTAAAGAGATAGAAGAAGGAAACGGGGAAAGGGGCCCTATGTGTAATTCCAATAAATTCAATGTCCAAAAATATCACAGTCAATTCCAGGCACAGCAATTCAGCACCGACACAAAATCAACATAAAAAACGTCACCAGGAATCTCAAGACAATCACAAACGAATAATTTGTACAGTAAATACAGCTACCAGAATCGGATCCCAAAGTGGTTGAGGCACACCGAGCTGATGTCGCGCAACTGCCGGTCGGCCGTCTCGTTCAGGCGAATGGCGGCGGCGATGCGGCCGAGTGAGACGATAGATTGTTGCCAGCCGTCCGCATCTTCGCTTTGCCACTGTACTCGATCGCGTTCCTCGCCGGCCAGGGTTCTGAGGCGACTAAAAAATTATTTCCGGAGAAAAGTCTAAAACCTACTTTTCCGTCGACAAGTTCAATGTCTTTTCCAAGGCATCCGTGAATTTCATGACACGTGCAGCGAGTAGATGTGTTACCTAAAGGCCGTTTAAAGATTTAGTTAGATCAACACCTTTTCCGATATCCTCTCCGTGTGCACAAGTGAGGTGATTTTCTTGCTCGCTTCTTCATCCTCCCCGTTTCGCAGCAACCGCGTCACCAGCCCGACAATCGCGTCGTCAGGCCCGAGGTTCCATTCGGCGCACAATTCTCGGGCCACTTTGATGTGGTCGAGGTCGAATTCCTCGCTGGCCTGCGGAATGGATAAAACGAAAAATAAAACAACCATACCTTTTCAATCCAAAGACATCTTCGCTCGGCGATCACATCATCCACATCCGCTAGGGGGATTAGGGGATGAGAGGTGAGTGGTAAGAAGAAAGCGCGCTGGCCAATGTTACAGAACAAATGGCGGATGAGATGACAACGTTCAGTGGTCACTTCTACCTAAAGCTTGTAGATTACGTAAAGAAGCATCGAATTTTGCCTGAAGCGTCAGGGCCATCGCCAGATGAAGATGATGCAGAACGAGGTGGTAGTTGACCAGCGACTGCTTTGCCGCCGCGTCCGCCAACGAGGAACGTTTCGTGAATTGGAAGTATTTGAAGGGACTGCTGGTAAAGGCCGCCTAAAATCATATTGGCTTAAATATTCCGGGCAGCAATTTCTACCTTTAGCCAATCCTCATGCTCGATGGCACACACCGGGGGCTCGTCGCGTACAGATGATAGCATTTCACGCAAGCAGACGATACACGCCTCGATGAATTGTTTCTAAACCCATTTTTCAACGAAACACAAAAAGTGCTACCACATAAACATCCGGCAGCCCGAGGTTTTTCCTCGCTTCACGATCCTTCGGAGCGCGGCCAGTCTGAAAAACAAGGTTAGCCAGGAGGATTTCATCGAACCTTATCAACGAGCTGCGCCAACTCTCTGAAGATGAGGCCGAGATGAGTGTCCCAGGCGAGTCTGCAGATGCCGTGACGGAGTCGCTCATTCGTAATGGCAGAAAGGTAGTCGGTAAACATCTAAATACAAAAATAAAGATGTCGAGAACAAAGTACCTTCAAAGAAATCACGTCTTCTTTCCGCCTTGCCCAAATTGAGACCGACTCCCAGGCGGCTTCGCAGCGGATTCGGTCTTCGCCCAGCGACTCCGGCACGTTCACGGCCAACTCGGCAAAATCCTTGGCGTGTTCCCCAGATCGTCCGGCTAAAAGATCAGGCAATGCAGCCGCTTCGACCTTGTTGGTAATGACATAGCGTGAGATCTAAACGGCCTTATTAATATTAATCCGATGTATACCTCCTCCGAGATATAGCCTATGCCATTTGTCAGCAGCCGGCCGAACGACTGCTTCTCGAGCCCGATTCTCCGCAGCAACTCCATCACGTGACCAATTCTGAGCCAACAGTCCAACTAAAATGGTACCATAACTTACAAAATTGTACAGAAAGTTTACCATTTCCATGTGAAGATGCATCGCTTCCCAATCCGAAGACCCAGCAGTGATGTCGAGCTCGTCCAGTTCCAGCTCGATCGGTGGCTCGGCATCGGTGTCGTTGTAAAGCTACCAGAATTTCGATTTAACATTTCGATTCTTCCTCACCTCCGCGTCGGCTTCTCCGTGATGAAGCTTGATCTCATTCACTGGGCTCGCTTTCCCATTGTCATCACTTTCTTCAAAGCAAGAAATGTCCGTTTCGGGGGCCTCGCCATCTTTTCGGATCCGGACTAGGTTGAAGATCAGATACAGCGGCATGGCGCGATCCATATTTTCGCTAAATTTAATTAGACTTTTCCTAAAAAATTTGCCAAACCATTCAGCCAACCGCTTCTCCAGCATTTCGTTGCTCCCTTTTGAAAAATGCTCAATCTAAACGAAATTTGCCTGCTTTAAAAAGGCGTTACCATAATGAGAAAACATAGCGTTTCCCTGGCCGTCGGTGGTTTTGTCGCATAGACCCAATGGAGGAGCAGCAACCACAAATAATCTTCCTAAAATGGATTTTCAAAAACCTGAAAAGGAAAACCTCTTCAAAGGGCAGCTTCTTCAAGATTTCCAACTGCTCTGCAAAACCACGACTGCCATGAATAAATGCTCGGAAGAGAAGCCGGGATAATCTTACTGCATCCTTATCCGGTAGTTTCCTAAAAGAATTTTTCCATCTTACAAACTTAAATACTTGTCGCGCAGAGCAGTAGATTTAGACTTGAAGTCGATCATCGCGATAAAGTCATCAAATCCCAAATATTCATCGTAATTCGCTGATCTAAAGCTCGGCCTTGATGCTCAAAATTCGAAACCAACCCCTGAAAATCAAGGAGATGAGCCAGGAACTGGAAGGTCTCTTCCGTGATTTGGAGCCGCTTTTTGAATTTTTCCTTGGAAATGCCGGGGACGGGGCTGGGCGGTACTGCGAGATCTTGATAACACTTCGCTAGAGTGCTGATCGTGTCGAGTAGTTCTTGAACCGACGCTGATGCCTCATCCTAAACACGAGATAATTCGCTAGTCTTACCATTCCATACCTCAGAGATTAATCTGCAAGCATTAGCCAATCCTTCAGCCGAAGTAGCTGCCATAATCATCGACATCAGCAGATCATGACGCCCCTTCGTCGTGCGCAACTCGGAAAAAGTCCTCGCGCATCTCGTGCCGTCATTGTAAGCATCAGTGGACAGCTAGAATCCAAAAGTAAAAACCATCCGACGAAAATATACCTTTGAGAGATACAGGTTATCATGATCCTCTTGCGACGCCGACTTCACAAATGCGCTTATAAAAGGCACATCAACAACGAGGAAACGGCCGTCCGGAAGTGAAAGGAATGCCGATGCGGAGAGATCGGTGCTGCCACTGCCCAACACCATGTCTCCACCTCCGTCCAAAAGAATCGAGCCGCTCGGGACGTGACGGGCAGATACGCGAAAGCCCTAGGAAAAGATACAATTTCCGGTAGATGTCGTTAATACTTACAGCTGGGCTCCAAATCTCTAGCAAATCCCTTCTTGGAGCATGTATGACGAGGAAAAGCGCCGATCTGTTTTCTTCCTTCGCCGTGACGAATAAGCAGCGGGCATCTCGGTATCCTTTCCATATCCGCAAAACTTGGCGTTGTTTATACTAAAAAAAGATAGATGACTATTAAGAGACTTGAAACGGACATCTATTAGCAGAATCCTAGCATGATTGTCGACGACGGCTAGGAGTGGAGCATCAGGAGCCCGAACGAGCCATTCGGCGACCCTGGCCTCACCGAGCACACCACGTGCATAGGCAGTTCTGGAAAATACAAAATTTCTGACAGGCAGCTCCGAAACCAACATTTTTGGTCTCCCTGAGGCCCATGTCTTCTTCGATTCGTCCGTATTCCAGCCAAAGAATTTTCGTATCCCGAAATGCGGGATCATCTGAAAATGGAAATATTCTGAAACGAGTAGACCATACTTTGCTGGCCACCTCTGATACAGCTGCCGTGATCAAATTGCCGCGAGCTCCTTGCTCATGCCAGATAAAATCCCCCAAATATTTGTCGGGGCGCGTCACAAAGAACGTCGAATAGTTCGGGAGCTTGGGGCGATGACTTTGCCTCTAAAAAAGGGGTGAAAAAGATGAAGCCAAAATTACTGACATCATATCCATGACACGCTGCAGTCACGTATCTGTCGAAAGCCATTTGTTTCTGTGTCCCAGTAATGATCACAGAGCCAAACGGCCCGCCGCCTTCCGGTTCGATCCTTTCTACCTAGACGAACATGGATTTACAGATTTATAGCAATTAGCTTACATCTAACTCCAGAGTCGATGATAGTTCTGCCCACGTATTTTCGCCCTTGGCAATCTAAAACCAGCGTTGTTTCTCCTCCTAAAAACTTCAGAAACCTGAGATTTAGCTCTTGCCAAAGTAGATAGAAGGGCAAAGGGCTGAATCGAGAAAATCTCGTACTCCGTCGATACGGCCACTTGTTGCTCATCCTGAATAAACTGCTAGAAGTATGATTTTAATGCTTACCGTAAATTGCTCAAAAGACACGTCCAAAATGGCCGTCGACGCGAATCTCTCCACGAATAATAGCGCTCCATTCTCCGTGTAGAAAGCTACCTAAAAAACAAGTTGCTAAAAGTGAGAAATAAGCCCACCTGGCCCTTGGTCGACCCGACGGCGATACAAATACAGTCCAATCGTTCCGTCTTTCGATTCGTCCCTAATCCAAAAGCGATGGCACACGTAATTTCAGCCTAAAAATATATTATTTTTATTAGATGACGCCCACCTCTTCATCCAAAAATTCCGGAGTACAGGTGAGGGAAATATGGTAGAGCCCGGTGTCCAGATTGCGTTCTAACAGCGCGAATCGATGACGATGGACGGCCAGTAGGAATTCGAGGTTGGAGTAGCCTTGTAGGTCCACCTAAATAAAATGAATTGCTAAAATCTAGTGTTGACAACAAACCATCGTCCGCCAATCCTTCGGCTCGTCTTCCAATGGGTCAACCGGCTAAAAATTGAATAGTAAGGGTAATAAATGAGTTCGAAACCTGAGTATCGAACAGCTTCCAGTCTTCGACACCCAACTTTTTCTCCGGGTCTGGGCCTGATTCATCGTCGGGCGTGCTACCACCGCTTGACCGAGACCTGCTCCGCGCTTCCCACCTTGCTGACGAACCTAAAAATGGTCTAGTAATAAGCGCCCTCATTTCCCACCTAGCGCTAGGTCATCCGCAAAGAATTTATACAGCTGCTTGAGCACGTCGGGCCCGATGAAGGCCGATTCAAGGAGCCGAGCGCCGGATAGGGTCATCGCATCTGAATCTCACGGTTTGACAGGTATTAACGGCCAATATAACAGTGAAAATGAAATAATTTAGTCTTTACGGCAGTTGTTTTGTTTACAAAAAAACAACGTATGGCAAACGCGTGATCATATGTTATACGCTCTCTGCTCGGTTCAGGTCCCGAATTGTGTCTGGGATCTGGCTTTTCCCCCGTTCTTTCTCCCCCCGGTGTTTTGCAGGGTTGAAATTTTCCAAAACTGTAGCTAAAATTCAAAAAGCTATTTAGAAAATTTACTGAAGTTCGTTTTGGCTAAATTTTTCCAAAATTTTTTATTTTTGGACGGACGATTTTTACGAGGCCGTACTAAAGGCGATACTCGCCAGCCTAACCGGTTACGTCATCGTATAATTTTTAGTTAGTTTTATTTTTCGCTCGCAATTGCCCTTTGTGATTTCTAGAAAAGAATTCTTTTATTTTGTTCTACCAAACCATTTCCAGCAGCGCGATGCTTGGCGGCGTTTCGCGTGGTCTCCTACTACGGGCCCCGTCGTCCTACGCCCAGGTAAGGTTTATATTCCTGGTAGATGGCCGAATTTAGGCCTGTGCGATGGCCTCGGCAAGTGTCACCTTCACGCCTGCTTTGGTGCTGCAATATCCCAGCTATCAGCGAGGTTGGAACACTTTTCTGACAATAATCATTATTTTTTCAGGCCGCCAAAGACGACCGCTTTATACCACAGGCCCTACGCTGGCCTCCAAGGACTATTACAAGTTGCTAGGGATCAGCAAAGAGTCGTCAGCGAAGGACATCAAAAAGGCGTACTTCCAGGTATGATATGGTTACAGCACTTTAGAATTCAATTTAGATGGCTAAAAAGTACCATCCTGACGTGAATAAGACGAAGGAGGCTCAGGAGCGTTTCCAGGAGGTTTCAGAAGCATATGAGGTACCTTTAAAAATGTATTGTTGATATTTTTCTTTTTCTTGCTGTTGATGCGTTTCGTTGCCAAAAATCGTGGAAGCTTAAAGTTAGTTTTAGGTGCTCTCTGATGAGGGTAAACGAAAAGAATACGATACCTACGGGACTGCCGATGGCCAGCAGAGGCAGCGAGACAATATGGGACGCGGCGGTGGTGCTGGTCATGGTAACAAACAGTATGTGACCTTTACTGGAATTTAGGCGGCTTCAATTTTGGTGGCAAATCGACAGAAGAATTCTTCCGGCAAACTTTTGGCTTTGGATCGGTGGGATTTTACTTCTCTTTCTGCACACAATGAAATTATTTTCAGGGCGGCATCAACTGGGACAGTTATGCCGATTCGTCCTTTGGCTACGCGCCTGCTCAGGAAGTGGAGGTTTGTTTGGCGTCTTTCAGGAATTATTTTCTTTTTAGGTGCGTCTATCGTTCGAAGATGCCGTTCGCGGCACTACTCGCTCTTTTGACATGAACGTCGTGGAGAATTGCGGTACTTGCCAGGGCACACAGGTCCAACCCGGTTATAAGAAGGTAAGTTTCGAACTTTCAGCATTATTCGGCATTAGGTCTCTTGTCCTTATTGCAACGGGACTGGGATGGTCTCGCAGCGCATCGCTGGCGGCTTTTATTTCCAGCAATCTTGTACCAGGTAAGTAAACTTCGTATTTGAAGCTATTTTACACTTTTGTAGTTTTTATTTATTGTATTTTCAGATGCCAAGGCTCGGGCAGCTACAATAAGAACCCGTGCACGGAATGTACGGGCAAAGGGAAGACCGTCCAACAGCGAAAGGTAATGGAGTTTTCCGGTCACAATTTATCCGCTTCAGGTCGACGTCAAGATCCCGCCGGGTGTCAACGACAAAGAACGGATGCAGTTGTCGGTCGGGCAGGTATTTTTAGCGTTCAAAAGCTCAAAGCTCCTCTCTTTTTAGGAGACCGTCATTCTGTACATGTCGGTGGCGCCGTCATCCGTGTTCCGGCGTGACCGCAACGACGTACACTGCGACGTCGAGATCTCAATTGGACAGGCGGTGCTCGGTGGCACGGTGAAGGTGCCGGGAGTCTATGAAGATGGCTACATCAAGATTCCGGCTGGCACCAACTCGCACACCAAAATGATGTTTGTCATTTCTGATTTTCCAGAAATGTCAATTTCAGGCGTACGGGTAAAGGCATCAAACGGCTGAACCAGCACGGCTACGGCGATCAGTACATCAACATCAAGATTGCTGTGCCAAAGTGAGCTTTGCTTAGAAAATCTAATTTGTTTCGGCTTATAGGTTCCCGAACAAAGAGCAGAAAAAAATCATCACAAGCTTTGCCAAGACCGAGACACTACAAGCCGGCACTGTTAATTTATTTGAGGAGGTAATACCATTGATCGAGGTCAAAAACGTTGTTTAGCCTCCGAAGAAAATTGAGAAACAACAAGAGCCCGTTTCTGCCAAAGCTGAGAAGCCGTCTGAGACGCCAAAAGCGAGCGCGGAAACCACAAAAGGTAAGGATTTTTCTAGACTAATTAATTCTAACCAGGGTTCAAAAGCCGCTTCGCGCTTTTTAACCCTGGCCCCGTCTGGCCTTTGTGTTATTCTTCCTTTGCATAATGACATATGACAAAAAAAATGAAAAACAACTTCTTATGCCCCTTTATATAGCCGACTCCTTACTTCCGGTATTTGGTAATATTTCCCAACCAAGAAGGTTTCACAAAAACTTAAATTTGGTATCGAGAATGGGTCATTTTAAAAGATAGCATATGTGTGCAGTCATCTCAAGACCATTACGCACCTAACGACGTATCATACAACCCTTAGATTTCTACCCTTCTTGAGATATGACTGGAACAACGATACGGCGGAAGTCGATGCAAAGTAGCACACACACAGACACTATTTTTTATATAAAGTAGGATTAATGGATTCAAAGCATGAAGTAATAAGCAAAAATATAATTTCCAGGCCCTTCCGAAGCCAAAGAAACCGAGACCGGCAAGCCTGTGCAACCGAAGACGCCAAGACTGAAGGTGGATTTTTCTCCAAACTGAAACAGTCGATGTTTGGTTAAACATGGCGGAGGCGAGAATTTTAGTGCTTGGCGAACGAATCATTTTCAGATTCCTCCCAGGCTGATGGTAGTAAGGACGTCGAACAAAAAGCAGCCAAATCCTAGGCCCCGCCTCAAGGGAATCTCGTTTCCACTTGTTATTACCGTTAGTTTATCGCCTCCCCAAAATTCTAGTTCATTTTTTCGTAGCGTAGATAAGGTGTTGTTTGTAGCTTTAGCGATTTCATCCCGTTTTTCTTTGTTCCTCGTTGTTGCTCCCCGAGTTTCATTTGTGTGTCATCGACGGTTTCACAAACGTTATAAATGCTTTTATTGCGATGGTGTAGAAATTCGTTAATTTTGACTGCATGGGGTTGGGGTGGTGGTGGTCAGCTAGCCGCAGGCCATCGAAGTAGTCCTGAAATGGGATTTCATTGTCATTCAATCGCTTTTTCCTACCTTATCAGGACGTCAATCTTGGTCAAGGCGTTGTGGTCGTTGATGAGTAGCATGCGACGGGTCTCCATTTTCTGACGGACGAGGGCCAGCTAAATGGAGGTTTAGGCTCAAAGTGGATGATGCTCACCTGAGCCTGCTCGTGCTCGACCCGCTCCAGCCATTCCGTCGAGCAGCGAATGATATGACGGCGCATGGCGTCCTGAAGCTGACCGTCCTAAAAGAGAAACCCTTTGCGAATAAGAAAGCAAGAAAGGTGCATAGGTATCTTAGTCTTGTGAATTTTCAGCACCTAGGTGGCTACTACAGAATCGCTAAAAATGAACTAAACAAACAAAAAAAACGATGAAACACACGCCATGCTGCCAGGCAGCCACCCTGTCGAGCAGTTCCAATTCTTCACGATGACGCACCGAGGCCAACGTGTTCGAGTAGTCCGACTAAACAGTCTTAATTTTCTCGCATCACCTAGCCCCCCTACATCGAGGTTGAAGACGCTGATCGGCTTCCTCTTTCTCAGCTGTCCGTCCGGGTTGATACAGGCTGCACGGGCGCGCTGCTCCTCTGAAATCTCCTCTTTTCATCACTGAGCGTTGAATCCCTACGGAGCATCGAGAGCATGAAGGCTTTTGTGCTTTCTTCGGACGGCTCTTCATTCGGGGTGTTCGCTCGAGGGCGGGCACGTCGACTGAAACAGATTGGAACCCCACTGTCGGAGTCTACCGGGGATGCAGGGCGCCAGGGCGCTGCAGGCGAGGCTGCTGCTGCTGTTGCTGCAGCGGGACGAAACGAGGGGCACCGGCGTTCAGATTCGGCGGGCGCAGCGCCTATACATTGCAATAGAAACGGCGTCCGTCGCTTTTCTGCTACCTGTGGCATTCCAGGATTTGCTGGGACGTTGGCCTGCCCAGACCGCCTTCGACGCGGCGCTGGGATGATCGCAGGCGGAGGCATTGCGAGTTCGCCACGGGGCCGCTATAAACAGCAAGTATTTCGGTGCCTTCTCCCTGCCCACCTCCATGATGAGCGAGCGTGGACTGACGAGTACGGACGGGGAGACGAGTAAAAACAAGCACGCCACTCGACTACGTGTTTTTATACCGAAGGCTGTAGGCAGATAGCCCTACTTCCGCCCAGCCACGTCTATACGCAAATCCGGATATCCAAATCCAGTTAGGTGTGTCGGGACGCCGCCCGAAAAGTCCGCGGACTTTCGGAGTCGGGCGCAAGGAAGAGGCCGATTATAAGAATCGGCAGAATGGAACTTTTATATACGAAAAATTTAAATTTGCAAACAACAGCAAAAAAATAGAAAAGATACATGGTGGGCTTGGTGAAA
This sequence comes from Mesorhabditis sp. LJ9110, assembly GCA_038088335.1. NCBI lineage: Eukaryota > Metazoa > Nematoda > Chromadorea > Rhabditida > Rhabditidae > Mesorhabditis > Mesorhabditis sp. LJ9110. Next base: position 266,178 of record JBBGBA010000017.1, on the reverse strand, counting down.
GACGATCTACGAGTCGGGGTGTCAAGCATGCAATTATCGAAACACGGGTAATGTCCGGGCGGAGGCCTTAGCATAAGTGTTCACAGTGAAGAAGCTAGACCCGATATTAATATGGCGGGTACCGCGATGCTTGCAGCTTTCCCCTCAAAACTGAATGCAGATTGTTGGCTCCAGCGATGGAGAATTATGCCACGGGGATCCAGGGGATAAAGGGGCTATGGGGGACGGGATAAAACAAACACATTGGGGCTGATGGGCTGGCATACAAGAAGCAGTCACAGTTCCAGTGGCAAAACAAAATTGGTGGTGAGGTAGCAGTGTTATAGCCGAAAATTCTACACGCTGCGTGGGACCAAAGGTGAGGGGGGACAGGCTACACGGGATTCAAATACAATATCGATGCGCGAATTCGCGTGCGTTGGCTATTTGAGCAGGTGATCAAGCGAATGCAGCATCTTCTTGCCCGAGCTGTAGCGCGACAAGTAGGAGGAGTTCGTGTCGATCAAGGCCTTTAGACGATCGCCCCATTCGAGCAGACGGCTGCGGTAAATGGCGAACTCGGGCCTGTAAAATAATAAATTGATGATGAAGTGATAAGACACAAAAAGGGACACAGCATTCGAAAATAATAAAACTCACAACTTGGCATTCTCATAGCAAGCGCTGAGCATATGCTGGACGACGTAGTTGCCATACTGGTGGTAGAGCAGGACATCAATGCAATTTCTGCCAGTCTTCGGCTCCGGCATGTAGCCGTCAAACAATTCCTCCAGCATCAGGTAGACGTCTTGGGCATCTCCGCATTTCAGAGCGCATTCGACAACGTGCGAAGCATACTTTTCTTGGGAGAGCGACAGCAAGTTACGCCTAAAGAATGGGTCGACCACGCGCAGAAAAACATACAGCAGGCAGGTCCTGATCAATTCAGAGCGATAACCAGAGATGCACTTGATGACTTGTTGGACGACATAGTTGGCGTACTCATGGCTCGAAAGGCGCTCGCAGTTGTCGATCATCAGAGCCATAAAAGGCTCCAGGCAAGCCTTGGCTTCCTGTAAGAAAGGTATGAAAGAAGAAGATTGAAACCAACCAAGTGGCTCTTCTTGTCTTCGTATGCAATGGCCAAATGATCGACGGCAAGCTGCATGATCCTGCATCCAAACTTGTCTTCGATGATATTGAAGAAGGTGCCTTCTCCAGCAAGATAGATGTCGAGAAGGTTCCGCCAGTAAGCAATGGGCAAATCCTCGATCATCTTCTGGATAACGTGGTTGGCGTTTCCGTCATTTGTCATCCGTAGAACATCTTCCCGTTGCAGAATAGTGTTGAACAGAACCGCCTTGGTGTCCGGCGGAAAATGCTGAAAATAAAATGTGCGATGTCAGCCAAGAACTTTTACATCGAAAATCTGTTGAACCACGCGGCAAGCATATCGGTTGAAGCAGAGATCATCAAGATTTTCAAACAGCGATGTCATGATCCATTGCTGATGCACCGGAGTGGTCGCGTGCTTCACCAGAGTCTGGGCGAAGAAATTGCCGAAGACGTGTGCAGCGAGACGCTAAAAACATATTGATAGCTAAAGGAAAGGTTACCTGGAAAGATCCGGGCTCGCGCATCAGCACCGCGTAGATGTAATGTTTCCAAAGCGGACTCGTCGGAAGCAAATCGGTCATCAAACTGAAGTGAGATCAACGCTAACTAAGAAAAACTTACGGGTACCATTCCTTCTTTTTGGCGGCCATCTCGACCTTGCCATCGCGGAGGCATTGCTCGAGCTCGGCTTCTCCGTCGAGCGTTAGCTGCGGAGCGTAGTTGTACATATATCCATTGCCGTAGCCCTATAAAAAAGATAAGATTTACTGGAAAACTTCCAACCATGTCGACACTGCTGTTCGAATTCGAGGCGAACGATCCGGATGAGTAGGCCCTGGTCCCCGAGCGACTAATGAAGTAGTTGTTCTAAAATACGGTTAAGTGGTCGGAAAACAAACGATTACATTAAGCACGTTTCCGGGCGCATGGTATCTCGGCATACGTGGGTGCGTTGGCTTTGAGTTGTTAACTAAAACGATGATTTCTAGAGGCCGTCCGGCAATAAACGAACCAGAGCCATTAGCAAGAGACATTAGTCTCGGCGGCTTCGCGTCCCCCATGTTAGAGCTGCTCTAAAAGAGATGTTGAATCAGCAAAAATCATAAATAGTTAGAATAGGACAACTGCATATGATGCGCCGAAAAAAAAGAAAAGGAACCATTTCTGGCTGCGAGCAGCGATGGAAAACGAGGCAAGTTACAGGAAAGATATGGAAGAAACGGCCAATAAGAGAATTGTAAAAATTCAAGAAAAGTTGAGTCTGGAGATTTGAGGTTTTTTGTTTTGTTTTTTTGCAAGATTCCGGAGAAATAAAATAGAGAAACGTCAGTGGTGCTGTATTACGGTAGTCCATGGATACCCAATCCGTCATTTGTATTCCAATGTTGTCTAAGCGTCAAAAATCTTGTTATTCGCCGACTTCGTTTTATTTTATAAAAAATGCGGTTTGTAAAATCCACAAAGACGAAGTTTTTTTTTCCAGGTTCGACGCTGGCTGACCGATTCGATTGGGCCCTACACCCAGGCGGCCGTCTACAGCCTATTTGACGCCGTGGTGAAGCTCGGCGAACCAACTCGGTTTTTCTTTGCTGGGATCCAGCCCGACGCCAAGCGAGTGGGCAAAAACTATCAGAAAAATGGGTCGTCGACCTCTTTCTTTAGGAATTCGTCGTGCTGGGCTCTTTCTTCTTCGTCGTGTTGATGAGCGTCGTGCTGTTGATCGTGCTGTCCTGTACGGGAGGTGGGCCCATAAAAGCATCAAAAAATTGAACATATGTCATGCATTTTAGAACTTTTTTACCCGACCGAAGGGCTGCCGAAGCCGGTCAAAAAGAAGTGGTGGAATCTGTTTTACCCGCTGAACAAGCGCGTCATCAAAACATCGGACGAACACAGCGGCAAAGAAATGGACAACGTCGGACCGCCTGCTAAGCAGCCTTCTTTGAAACAGAAAAAGGTTGGCCTGGTCGACAGGGTCGAAATAATTTTTGAAGGTTCTTTCGCTTTATCGGGAGGGGCGGCGCAATTTTTTGGATAACTCTGGCAATGCCTAGTAACTAAATAATAAGCGTTTTAATAGTGTTTTTAGTAAAATAACTATATCTAAGCCTGCAAAACTATCTAAAAACTTTTAAAAAAGTGTTAAAAAGTCGAAATTTTGGTCAAGAAACGGTCATCGATATTTTTTTATATTTGAATAAAGATTTGTAAAATTTTTACGTTTAGGAATAATAGACACAGTTTAAAAACAGTGTCGCTATTTATGTTAGGAAAAGTGGGTCCCTAGGAAAAAGATAATGCTAAAGAACCACTTTTCAGAACCACTGATCTACACACCATCTTCCAGCTTCATCTCGGCCTAACCCCCCTTTCCACATAAATTGTTTCCGAATTCGCGTTCCAAACAAGCCATGCACAAAGCCATCTCGACAGATTACCCGGTTTCACCGGCGATTTTCAGGTAGCGGTGTCGGTTATAAATCGGCAAAAAGAGGGCTGCGAAAGTCACATGCCACAAAGCGCGGCGCGTCCTTTCAGCGATTATGCAAAATTCGATTTCGAGGGCGGAATACTTAGCGGAAAGCGCATTTTTCAAACATTTGGAATAGCTCTTTTGTGATGTTGATATCACTGTCGCCTTTTCGCACACTTTGAGATTCCTGTCCCTCCCCTCCCCGCGGCACCTAATTGGTCGATAAACGTCAGCGGATCCGGATGGAACTGTTTTGGGGAAGGGAAAGGCAACGAGAATAGATAGAGAGATACATTCCGTTCAGTTCAGTCGCGTCTAATTTGATCCCTTACATTCCCGTGGTGTCTTTACCGATTTGTGGATATTTTTAGCGGCGACTATGTTGCGGTTTTTGCTCGGCTTGGCAATAATTGGGCTGGTTTATGCAGACACTGGAAATTCTTCATTGCTAGCAGAAGAGGGCGAAAACGAGCCCACAGAAAAGCGTTTTCAGGTAGGCAAATGTTTTTGATTCTTACAAAAAAAGGTTCTTGACTATTAGTGGGGGGCGACAAAATTTGGCCCAGTAATTCCCTACGGACCCACAACGAAATATAACCATTTTTGTAGAATTCTACGTCGTTTCCAGATCTAAAAAGTTTATTTTTCGAAAATTTTTGGCTTTTCAGTAAAAATTCCATGAAAATGACCAAAAAAAATTCCATGAAAATGACCAAAAACGGTCAACTTTTTTGAATTTTTGAAAGTTTAAAAAAAATCCTTCTGCCAACTTTAACTTTCTAGCAATGGAAACTACGATAAAACTGTCAAAATACATTATAGAGTTATCAACAGGTAGGTGGTACAGGAGGAAAAAAAAACGAAATGGAACGAAGGCCCCCGCTAACAGTCCAGTACCAAAATTAATGTCCTAGGTGATACATAATCAATGGGATCACGTGAAAACTCCATACACAATCGCTATCTGGATCCTGATTGCGAGTGGAGCAAGAATTTGTGAGTTCTGTTGAAAATAAGGGATAAATTGCTTTTGTTATTAGTCTTCGTTCTCAGCAAGCCATGTACAAGATTTTTACCGGATTCTTCATTACTTATCGTTGTTGGACTAGGACTCGGTAAGTTGAAAGAAAACGGAAAATAATTTCTAGCTTTCCAGGAGTTAAAATTATTATACTTGATAGAATAAGATTAAAAAAGCCTTTAGGAGCTTTACTAAAATATGGCGGCGCATCCGTTGATGTCTATACCCTAACCAGCCATGCTTTCTTCATCTACCTACTCCCTCCAATTATTTTTGACGCTGGTAATAGTTTGGAAATTACTTCAATCGAAATAATTTAGGGTATTTTATGCCGAACCGTGCCCTTTTCGAGAATATCGATTCCGTGCTGCTATTCGCTGTTGCGGGCACGATCTGGAATTGCGCTGCGATCGGTGGGAAGAATTTTGAAGCCTTTTTATTTTATTTCCAGGTCTCTCCCTCTACGCGCTTTCGCTTTGGAATTGGTTTACGGTCTCATTTTCCCTTCTCGACATTCTGTTATTTTCGTCGTTGATCTCTGCCGTCGATCCGGTGGCCGTGATTGCGAGTAGGCCAGAGTATTACCAGCCAGAATAGACAGAATTGTACACACGCGATTTCATCATTATTCTTTTCGTAAAATCTCTGATTTTTTTTACAGTTTTCGAGGAGATTAACGTGAATGCCTTCCTGTTCGTCAACGTCTTCGGCGAGGCGCTTTTCAACGACGGCGTGACTGTGGTGCTCTACAATCTGTTCAACTCCTTCCAGGCGCTTGGAGCTGAAAATTTGATTGTAAGCGTGAAAAGAAGTTCTATAAGACTAGAAACTTTGATACCTAGAAATCTCTGTATCTGTTTAAAATCGTGTATTTTTGAAGTGTTTTTAGCAATTTTGTATTACCGGGAATATATTGTATATGGGAAAAGAAAAAGAAAAACAACGTATTTAGACACGCGACTACCTAGCCGGCGGGCTCTCGTTTTTCGTGGTGGCAATCGGTGGGATAATCGTGGGTGTCGTTTTCGCATTTCTGGCGAGCTTCGTCACAAAGTAGGCTTCATCAAATTGAGGGTCAAACCCTGGCTTCCAGGTATTCCGAAGAGCTTCGCGCGATGGCGACAGTATTTGTCTTCGTCGTGCCATACGTCTCGTATCTAACGGCAGAATGGTGGGCGGTATCTTCTATCATTGCGTTAGTTTCTTGAATTTTTGACGTACATAGGAAAATTCTCCAGAATCGCGGTATGCGGGATGGTGATGAAGCAATATGTGAAGGGTAATTTGAGTCAAGCAGCCAACAGCTCTGTGAAATATTTTACAAAGGTTTTGGCGCAAAGTTCAGAAACGGTAGGTTGTAAACAATTATGCGAAAAAACAGGCTTTCCAGGTTATTTTTGTGTTTCTTGGGTTGTCCCTTTTGTCGTCTGCCTTCTATTGGGACACGTGGTTCGTCGTGGCCACCCTGGTATTCTGCTTAATTTACCGGACGATAGGTGGGGTTTTTTCTGACCTTTTCTGATATTTCTGATCTTTTTTCCAGGAGTTGTCGTGCAATGCGCTTTCCTGAACCGCTTCCGTGCCAAGAAATTCACGGCCGTCGATCAGTTCATTTTGTCGTACGGTGGCCTGAGAGGCGCTATAGCTTATGGTCTCGCCGTGTCCATGCCAGAAATCAAAGCAAAAGACATGTTTGTCACAACGACGATTGCCGTCATCTATTTCACCGTCTTTTTGCAGGTAGGCAAGCTAGCAAAGAGAGACAGAAGTCTCCCAATTTTAGGGCAGCACCGTTCGACCCTTAGTGAAGCTGTTCAAAATTAAAATTGAAGAGCATCGAATGCCGACAATGGCTGAAAGCGTATACAACAAGGTGTTCATTTCCGTTGTGGTTATCTTTGCAAATACGACTAGTACCTAGATTATATGATGTCCGGCGTGGAAGATATTATCGGCAGAAAGGGACACTACACGATCAATGAAAAGTGAGCCATGTATCAGATTTCGTGAAAAAAGATGACTTTAGCTATGAGCGCTTCAACGCGAAAGTTTTGAAGCCGCTGCTGATGAGAAATCAGAAAAAGAGCGATTTTGATGCGACAAAAATCGTGGGTTTATAACCAAAACGCAGGGAATCTATGCTGCCGCTAACAAAGCTACCATAGCAAGTTTCAGCTCCGCGCATACGCCAAAATCACGCTCGAAGAGGCGATGACGATGAGCCAGGCGAAACCGACTGCAAAAGTGTACCCAGACAAACGGATTGAGCATCTCAAAAGGTCTTTATTTTACGCGCAGCTTTCCCTAAGAATCATTGCCAGTTTGCCCTATAAAATCGGGCTTTCAGGCAAGATGCCTCAATGCCGAGACTAGCTGTTCCAAGCTTCAAATTTGAACCTACGCCTCAACAGAAGGTACCATCGAGGTTTCTACCTAATATAAATCTTTTAAAGATCTCACAAGCAAATATGGACCAGCTGTACTCGATGTTTAGTGATCTACTGGATCACAAGCTGAGAGAGCTTCAGGTAGACTAGCGTATATTCTGCGAGTTTGAATGGTATTGATAAAAATACTGGTGAAAAAGCTACCGCCTTTTTCACCAGAATTATAGAATAGACTAAACTTTTTACAAGAATAAACTTTTTTAGGTGGTCAGCCGATCGTCGAGCGTACATGGGGACCACGACGAGATAGAGGACGACTATATGAAGCAGATCGCCCACTCAAACCAGGTATTTCCCCATTAGCTAAAAAGCACCTAAAGATCACCATCAAAACCATTTTCTTGCTTTTAGCATATGCAAATCTCGCGCTCGCTATCCCAGCCAGATGACGGCCGAGTCCGTTCTGAAGTTAGCATTTTTTTTCGGAGGGTTTTAGCACTTGGTGGAGGGCCATGTCGTATTTACCACCTAACTTTTAATTAGTGCTCCTTGAGCGTGCCGTTCATCATTCAAGAAAATAAAACCATTTGCAGGGCTCGCGGGCAAACCTCTCCCAGATGGCGAATCTCTCTACGGACTTGGAGGCCCAGATCTCGCGGCGGAGAAGCACCGGAAACGTTTTCGACCTGGCTCGAAAAGATTGATCAGCATTGCGAATTTAATAAATGGCTGAAATCAAGATCCTACATACAGTTTTTCGGGTTTTAAAATTTTTTAAAAATGTTTTTTTCTGGTTGAGCGATATTTGAAACTGAATACCACCAAAAAACTAGGGGCTGGGAAAATTGAGAGTCAGCAAAGAATAAGACGGTGTCCGTGCGACAACTATGGACGCCGTTACGGTAGCTAACGCGGTGCCGAGCGGATAGATGGAAGGATCATTTTGATTTTCGAGTTTCGGATTTCCTGCAAAGCATGCTTTTCCCCGTTCCCGCTACACAGGTGAAATGGCTGCCGGGTTTCTGCCGGATGGCAGCCGGAAAAATGGCTCTGCCGGCTGGCAGCCGGATCTTGCCGGTTTTCTGCCGGATTTTGCCGGGACCTCTGGCAGAATCCCGGCTGCCGGCTGCTCGACCTGGCAAAGCCGGCGGCCGGGTTCTTGCCGGCCCGCTGCCGGGTCTGCCGGAATCCTGCCGGCTTTCTGCCGGCTGCCGGGATACTGCCGGATTCTTGCCGGTGTAAACATGTATTTATTCGTAGCCCTACCCCAACTTTCGAATTTCTCGGCTTTTCCCTATTTTCTTTGCGCGTTCAGTTTCTTCTTTCATAAATTTAGATTTTTAAAGTTCTTCAACAAGAGGTAAGTATACAGCTTATAAAAACGTTTGATGTTTTTAGAACGCAGCCTGTGAATTGGTACTAGAGTTTTTTAGATTTGATATATGGCAACACCTTTGATTTCTCGCCAAATTAATGGAAGTTTTCAGATAAAGTTTATTTCGATTCAATATCTGCCGCCGTCTTTCTGGGTTCAATGTGCCTGTATGTCAAGTTAAAAGGAACTGCAGACGAGCCAGGTATTTCAGTTTCATTAGCCTTTTAGGAAGTTTTAGGCTATAATGAACCAGCCTACACGTTTACGATATGCTTCGCCAATGTGACGAAGTAACTTCAGGAAACAAGAGAAGTTTAGTAAAATCTAACCGTTTGTTTCTAGATAAACCCTGTAGTGAGAAAACTGCGCCTGCTTCTCGTATCCAAGCACCGTGGTTTTGAAAGTATGTTTACTATTAAGTTAAGTTTAATGGGTTTAAAAACTCATTAACGCTGAAAAAGGTTAAACTAATGCAACTTTACAGTTTGATTGTTGCTGCGAACGTCTACTGCCAAGTCCCGTGCTTCGAAAAGTAAGTGATAAACGAAATTAAAGACAAGATAAAGCACTAGTATATTGGCACAAGATTACAGGCGTCGCCTACGTTGCAATCGCGAAGCGGAAGCGGAGGCATTATATTGGCAGAAGCACGGCAAATGCCCGGCGAATAACCGGCAGGATCCAGGCAAGAACCTGGCAAAAGCGATTCGTGAAGAGCCGGCATGTGCCGGCAGAAACCCGGCTGCCGGGTTTTCGCCGGATGGCAGCCGGGTTTCTGCCAGATGGCAGCCGCCGGCTGCCGGCGGCAGCCGGATGGCAGCCGGCGGCTGCCACCCGGCAAGAACGCGGCGATTTCCCGGCTGCCACCCGGCAGGATGTCGGCATCCATGTCTCTGTGTATTATTTTCCCTTTCCTTACATTTCCATGATTTTCCGGTTCCCAACGTCTTCTCAAGCATGACGTACGAAAAACTGGTGTACGATGAAGAAGTGCGGAATGGGAAAATGACCATGAGAGAGTCGGCGATCTCTCGTGCGGTAAGCTTTTTGGCGATCACGAAAAATATCCCCTTTAGATGAACGTCCTTCCCGTTGCGCCACTCAATCTGGGCGCCGCTCCCGCGAGAGTTGCTCCAGGCGATGTGATCAAGCGAGCGGCACCGGTCGCCAGGTTCATGCCATCCGCTAGGCCACTTCCTCCCAAGCCACTGACGGTTGAGGCACCGGTATTATTATTATATCGAAATTCCTAAGTGTTCCTAGGTAAAGCCTGCGCCCGTGTCATCATTTGGTTCCGCCACTAGTTCCAGCGCCCAACCTTCATTCTCGAACTTTCTTGCGGCTCAACCGCAAAAGGTCGGCGTTCCAAACAACAGTGCTTCCCAAGAAGTCCCCAAGGCGGTTTCTGCAACACGGGTAATAAACTGAATTAGATGTCAATGATCGTTTAGACCGGTGTGTCTGCTCAGAAAACTAATGCACGGCAGCTAGAAGGTTTTGGTCTCGAATTGGACAAGTTTTGGGACCGAGTTTCTACGCGGCCATTGCGTTTCCTCACGAACTTCGCAGAATTGGTATTACTTTGGTTCAAAAAAAATCTTTGCAGGGCCTTTCGATGGTCGAGAAGACAATCTCGCCATCCAAGAGCGCTAACAACAACAACAACTGCATCGATGGTTCCGCGCCGGAGAAATCGGCTCAAGTAGCACTACTAATGGCGGCAAGTTTATAAGGTCTTTTTCATTCCGTTTTTAGATGCGCATGAAGAGGAAGGAAAATCAGCTCAAGTTGGCTTTGAAAGGCGAGGAGGTTATTGTGGACTTGAGCGACCGAGACCTACTGTCTCTCATCAGTTTCAATAATGATGCTTTGTACCTCCAAGGTTTGTTTCTTTGAGAAACAATCTTTATTTCTCACATTGTTCAGGAAACAAGCTGCTTCGCCGTCCATTGGGCCAATACGATGCTGAAACGCACGTTTTCCGCGAGGAGAACTACGCCCACTTCAAAGACCTTGAGCAATTCGTATCAACATCGCTTCCTGAGAGGGTTATGATATTTGACATTTTTTTGAACTATTCAATTTAGGCCACTCCCATAACTTTTATCCTCAACTCTTACATGCTAATCATGGGCAGACTGGACTCGGACAAAGCCAAGAGCATTCGCGAACACGTCAAAGCGTATGCCTCTAATTTTTGCTTACATTCTTACAGCACGATGGCCTCCACAAAACTGCGCCCACTCCGCGATATTGGCTACGGGAAGACGGCATTGTACAGGGACGATCAAGGCCTTTATAAAAGGGTCTTGCTGCTCGCATGCCAGGGCGAGGATAAGGTACTTTCAGTTTACTATCCAAACCCCCCATTTAGGCATTGATCTGTCCTCTTGATGCCACCGAGAAGGTCACAGATGCTGTGTTGCAGGTTTCTCAGGATTCAATTCTGGATTTATTTGTCGATAGTTGGTCCCAGTCGCCACTCTACACAGGCTGCCATCGGTTCTTAGTGTCGAGCAAATGGCCACTAGCCTTCACCTAACGCTCCTGCGTGGTCTCTGCAACTTCGCACCGGTTTGTTATTCGCAATCACGGTAACCCCGGTTATAGGGCTCGATCGGAACGGCACGCCGCTTCTTGCAAAGCGGCATTGCCACGGACGTGGCCGGACGCGAGGTTTGGCCAGTCTTGGTCCAGTGCAACCCGGTTCGTTGGTCGTAGATTTCTTGACACGTTTTCCATAGCGTCCTCGTGAACGTGCCCCGGTGGTCGATCTTTTGGTGCCGGGCAGCGATGGAATAGCCCCGTATCTGGCCTCTGAGCTTATATATGCTAAGAATAACATCGAGAAAATGTAGGAGTGCTTTGAAGGCATATATCGTGGTTTTTAGGCAAGAGAATTTCGAGGCGAGCCATGACTTTTGGGTCCCATGGTCACCAACCCAACGACCCAACATTGACGAAATCATTGCCACGCTGGTATGGCTTTTTTCAGCCCCTTTGGTACTTTACTTTTTTTTTTGGAGGTCGGCAACAATGAATGGCAAGTTGACCTCGGCGACAGCAGCTCCGAATGGATGAACGAGAACTCTCATCCCGAAGAGACTTCTCCGGAAATCTCGACGTTCTCAGATGCTGAAGAAGTGTCTGAGACGGACAAGTGTCATGCCTTGATCTACGATGTTTTGGCGTGAGTCGTACCGATTATTTTTGGTACCAAAATTCAGTGGCCCCGTCGGCCAACGGCTCCTCAACGCGCGCAAGAACGAGACCGCGACCTCTAAATATTTTGACCATTTGTTTTTGTGATTTGTAAGCGCCCAATTTCTTTAAAGCACGTCTTCTTTTTCCTCTGAGAATAAATAATTGTTGTACACGTAAATCACGTTTTTAAAGGTGCCTGATTGTCAATCGGCGGCTTCCGGGTTAGAATTTCCAGCCCTTCCCGCGATTCTTCGATGGCGGGCACTTGTCGGCAGATGCTAAATGCATAGACAATACGGTTGTGTGTTTGTTCTTCTATCTGTCGGTTGTCTCACATCCCTCTGGCTTCCCCAAAAACAATGAATTTCCGCGTTCGCAGATGCGCAAATTTCACAGGCGTCTCGCGAATTCCGGAACAATAAGGCTATTGTTTTTTTTTTGCAGGACGCCTCATTCGTTGTCGGTCTGTGTATGTGTTTTTGTATCCCTTTATTTAGAATCGGGCCCGGGTTCTGCATCGCTTTCTGGAAGTGTAGCAGACAAAGGCCGGACTTCGTCCGCCCATCCCGGGGCCAACGAAGGCGAAGATATGCAAATTGCTTACGTGCAGTAGGGAAAATGTAGTCGCGTGTCTCTGGGGCACGCGCCCGGGATTAATTATACAAATTCCCGAGGCGCTTCTTGGGGTTGCGTTTTTGTGGCCTATACGAAAGTGGGGGTGGTTGGACGTGGTATTAAAAGTGGCAAAAGGTTATGCCCGCGGTGGAGTATTTAAAGATATGCCCACAGACTGTTATGATTTAAATTTGACTAGTAAGCCACGGAATTCCCGAGTCCTTGTGACTGGAACCTATTTCGAAACAATTCCTGGCTTTCCAGAACTTTTTGCAATGAGAATAGGGGTTCTTTAGATTCCGGGGAAAGTATTCCGGGGAAACCAAATTTTTTCCTGGTGGTCCCAGTTGACCTAGTAATCAAATATAAAGTGTTTTCGAATTGTTTTTAGTAAGTTTTAACTATATTTAAAGCAGAATAACTTTCAGAAAAATTTAGAAAAATGTTTGAAAAAGTCGAAAATTTGGTCATTTTGGGTCTATTTTTCGACCTAATTTTTAATTTTTACATTTTTGGTTAAAATGTGTGAGTTTTTATGCACAGGAATAGTTAAAAACAATTTAGAAACGCATCCGCAATTTATACAAAAATCTAGGCTTTCGCCGAAAAAAATTTGGTTTCCCGGGAATACTTTCCCCCCCCGGGAATCCTAAAGAACCAGAATAGGCGCCCGTCACATGGCCAAAAATATATTGGCGTTGAAGCATGGCAGCCCCTGGAACATAATAGAAACAAATATTTTGCGTGGTTGTGTATATGGAGCGGTGGGCTATTGAAAGTCGTCGGCCAGCAGCGACCATCGGCTCATATGCCCTTTTCAGACACGTGGATGCCCGTTCGTCGATGGACACTGGGTGGAGAATTGTTATGAAAGATGTATGATCTGTAGCAGGTTTTTGATGAGGAACTTTCGTGGGAGGTACTAAAAGTTTGTTATAAAGTTGCAGTAACTTAATGCCCGTCCCTCGCCCCAGACCTCCCATCCCCAATTTGACCTGCTCGCTGCAGCTATTACCTGTGCGTGTTTCTTTTGCAGTTCTGTCTCCCCTCCATCCCCCTCGGGCTCCCCCTCCTCGCACAAAAAGCGAGCAGCCAGGCATGCTTTCTCGACCATTTTCCCTTTCATCTAAAGGGCTTAAAGGGAATGGGGCGCTCTGGCAGCACCAGACAATCGGCTTCATCTCTCCCCCACGGCCACATTTTATCTGGGGGAAAACTCTCCGTTTAGGCAGTCGAGAGGCCATACGCTGTTTCGAGGAATAGTGAGGCGAGATTTTGATGGGCGAGGGTTTCCGTTTTGGACAAAGGGGTTGTGACGCAGTGATGGGTTGAAATATGAGTTTCTTCGCTGTTTTCAGGCCAATTCTGGGGTCGATCTTGGGTTGTCAGGGAGATCTTTTCCCCAAGAATCGCTGTTCGTTTTTAGACAAAACAATTTTAGGCACTGCCTAATCGATGTGAATAAAGTATAGCGTGGCGCCTGATCGGAAATACTTTTAATCTCGTTCCACTAAATTGGGGTGACGGCAGATTTCAATTAAGCTAGTTTTATCTGATTTCATTTTGTTGTTTCCCCGGGAATCTCGGCTCATTTTTAGGTTCAAGCGCTTCCTAATCGATTATGAAGCGTCGCGCCACCTTCGACGTGGCGCCTGATCGGAAATACTTTTTTTGCGTACTTTCACTAATTAGAGCTGACGGCAATCGTCAATCAGGCGAATTTTATCAGCTTTAATTTTAACTTAACTAGGAAGTGAGTTTTTACCGTTTTTTAGAACAACGTAGTGCCTTTTGAAACACTTTCACGTTCCCCAATTCCGGAACCCCCAATTTCCACGAGCCACTCGATGACCAGGGCACACACCCCAAAAAAGGTTGCTTGCAAAATGGAGGACCGCTGTGCAAATGGGCCCTCATTTCGTCAGCAGCTTCGAGCCGGCCAACTCATCTGAATGGCCGTCTTTTCATTAATGCCCTCATTGGGAAGCGGGTTGCATCAGAGGATTGACGGATCGTGCAGTGTGAAAAGCCGTGGGATGTGCAAATATGAAAGTGGTGGAATGTTGAAGGGGGGAATAGTTCGATGATCAGCCGGAGAAGTAGCGCTGTATAGCGTTGCTCATTTGAGGAAAATTGGGTTCATTATTGAATCATTAGATTCGTTAGATCAAGGTTCATTAGATTTCAGCCTTTTCCAGAAAATCCCACGGAAACCCATCGTTTTGGCCAAGGTCCAAAAACATTACTCTGGAAACCTGACAGTCCCCGGGGGACCGAAATACCCCAACTGCCCTCTTGGCCGATCCACATCGCCCTCTTACCCACTCCTCCTTCTTCTTCTCCCGGTTTGTGTCGTCGAATCCTCGTGTGGAGGATCATGTGGTCAAAAACATTGGAGACTGTGTTCCCGGCCGGGGGTCAGCTGGCTCTCTTTTCGTGTCCCTCTTCCCGTCGCCGCTGCCCCGATTTCTTGGCGTTTTCCAGAAACCGAAAAAGGTTTTCACAACTGGCCCTCCTCAACTCGTGTGTGTGCTGCTGTTTGCCAAGGTGTGCACGTGTTGATCTTGGCGCCCGGGAACTGGTTAAGGTCAACATAGCGCGTGATAAAGCTAATTTTTAGGGGGATAGTCACTGTTGAAGCTGGTTATTTTACAGGTTATTTTACAGCTTTTCGGCAAAAGGCAAAAAGTTTTGCACCCTGGCCTTGTGGGTAGAAAGCAGCGCGCTACCGTTTAGCTAGATGGAAAATTAGCTTTTGCTTGGGAAACTAATAGAATTTCACATTTTTTAGGCAGTTTATTGTAGCTTCAACGACAAAATCAGACCACCCACACGCACGCACACGCCACGAAACGACACGACACACGGTTCCGGGTAGTTTGGCCGCGATGATTGACAGGTATTTTGGAAGCGGCGTGCCACCAGAAGCATCATTGGAATCTGGCCAGCCTCACAGCCGGCTGGCTTACACATTACATCACCACACAAAATAAGGGCTCCGATTGGCTACAAAATACGCGGAGTTTAGTGTTCTGTAGAAATAGCAATGTTGGATGTGGTTTGATCGTGGGAACCGGAAAGGCTAGGCGGTCAGAAATCGGCGGAAAATCGAAGCGGCAAAAATGGGTGGAAAAGGAATTTGTAGTGTCGATAGGAGCGCTGTTAAAACAATCTCAATTTCTGAACGCTAGGAGCTTGCTGGGTTCGGAAGCGCTGCGTCGTGAAACCCCACAGCTCCCAGCTCCCAGCCTAGGTTTTGAAGCTCTAGCTCACGGACGAGGATTCGAAAATGTGAGCTTGGAGTTGAGTTCGTTCTCCGCTTTCATCCGGACTGCAAAAAGTTTCTAAAGAGTGTGGAACCGAAGAGGCGCGTTGCGACGGCGTCGCGGCTAGCTCCCAAAGCCCCCGGCTCCTAGCTTTCGACTCCGGAAGATGTTTTTAGATTTTGCAAACGCGGCTCGGAGCTGGAAGCTGGGAACGCGGCGCTAAGGGGAACTGACTTTCACGCGTCGCGCTTGCGTCGCGCCTAGTTGCGAAATGCCTGCTTAAACTCGAAAATCTTCGCGGTACTTCGATGTGGAAGGGATCAAAATTTATGAAATCTTGAAACTGAAGTTCTAGGATATTTTTAAAGGTTTTTTTAAAGTTTTTGAAGTTTTTTTTACTCTTGCAGCTGGAGTTCGCTACGTGGCGCTTGGTGGCGGTCATAACTTTGATGTTTTTGGTAGACTTATCTTCTATGTGTTTTGCCTGTTTATCAAAAACCCTCACTTTATCAGCTACAGCTACAGCTCCTCCAACTACGCGGCAATACACAACCCCCTGTTTCTGCCTGTGCTTTGGCCGGAAGTCCGTTCTGCCGGTTTTTTTATATTTTGACCGTGTTCTCCGCTGATTGACAGTTGTTAGAAGCGTCCCCCAATAGCGATACGTTTGTGCGTCACTCTGTCTGTCCGTATGTGCGTCTTTTTGCCAGGCTTCGTCAGAAATCGACACCCCCTATCCAACGCCCGCGGGTCCTTATCTCGCATATTAGGAGGCAAGGGAAATATTTCCCGGTTTTTTCTGTGTTTGTTCGACCCCGGGGGGCCGAGATGGCCAACCTGATAAGGAACGGGGATGTTGAATTTTTGGACGAGCAGTTCAACAACAACAAAACGGTCAGAATCTGGGGGGAATTTGTGACTGTAAGAATTTCGTGGCGGATTACAGAGCAGATTTTTGAAATATGATTGAAAACCTTATTGAAATGAATTTAAACATCAGAAAACAAGGTAGGCTAGCAAAGATTCTTTAGAAAAACTCGTTAAATCGTGATTAAAACCGTATTTTCGATATTAGGCCGGCTGGGGGAGCATTGCGGAAAAGCTTTGTTTTCACGCTGGAGACTTCAAATGTTGCTGAACATCGGAATCAGGGCAGGCTAGCGAGAACCTTTGGGAAAACGCGCAACTTTGTACTTTAAGCGATCGAAAGTCGGGACAGGCTATAAGTGATCGAACAGTTGGAAAGCCTGTACAATCCGGAATTTTAGAAATCCTTCCGAAACACATCCATACAAGGCATGCTAGCAGAGATTCCCTGGGAATTAATGTTTTCTCTAGACCCTACCCATTTTCTCGGGTCCCGCATTCCTTTAAAAAATCTCCTACAGCTTTTAATTAGTCTAAAACCTATTAAAAATTAAAGCTCTCCAATTTTACAGAATTTTCCCATTTTCGCCCCCCATTCCACTATACTGCATTCTTGGTCAGGGCTGGAGAAAGCGGGGTGGAGTGCTCTGTGGCCTGTATCTCCTCTAGCAATCAATCCATTCGCCCATCTAGGGGAAAGACGGACGGACAGACATACACACGGAAACACGGACAGAGAAAGTCGGGGCAACCGCAAGAAATGTCCCGGACATGCCGCCCGGCTGCCCACGCCGGAAAAGTGCCGCCGGTGGAAACGAGAGGTAGCCTTGGGGCGCGGGAAGATCAAGAATTAGCTTGAGATTTGATGCAGGTTTAGCGGTACGCGCTAGAAAATTTATAGTTTAATTCGGTTTAATCGTACACGCGATGTAATGTTCTAGGCATCTCGCGCGGAGGAACGCGGGGCTTTGACCGTATACGCAATGCAATTTTTATACGTAAACGTTAAGCGTACGCAGCGCGTTTATCCGTACACGCAATGTTATTCCCTGGGCCCGGTCCGCAACGCATACGCAACGCGTTGACTCGGTAAAATCTGCCCTGGCGTCGTGGTGAATTGGTTAAGCCCTCGCGCCATAATCTCGCTGCCCGGGTTCGACCCCATCCAGTGCAAAACTTTTTGCTTTTTGGCTAATGAGTATTATTTCAGGTTTGGTATTTTTTGCCCTATTAGTTTTCCTATTTCAAAAGGCTATTATTTTTGCGAATCCGCATGACTCGCCGGCTTGTGACTAACCCGGAAAATATTAGCGTGGGGGGATAAAAATATTTCACGAATTTCCCAATATCCCCGGATTTACGATGACCATCCATTCCCCCCTTCTGCTGTTTGTGCAGCTTTTCCCCGCGCCGAATTTCAACATGCATTTTGCGAGGTCTATTTTTGGGTGGTGGGCCAGTCATGGCTATTTCCCCGCGATTATGCATCGATTCTGGGTCAACACCAGGTAGCAGAAGCGGCACAGAGTGGCTAATTGGACAATACCCACGCTGGGCACAATATTTTTTTTGGCCGTCAGTGCGTTTTGGGCTCAGAGATGACGGGCGTGGGGGAGTACGTGCGACAACGTTTACGCGTCCACTACTCCTAAATATAGCCGAAATACCGTGAAAATAGATTGTTATTTGGAGCTGATCTCGGCTAGCAAAAAGCAAACGGAAAAATGGAAAACGTAGTGGTGATTTTAAAGGGGTTGGAAGCCATCTGGAGGCGCTTTAACTGGGGTATCTAGCAGAGATCCTTGACATGGTGATCTGGTGGTTCTAGTGATTTACACGGGCTATCTAGCAAAGATTCTTGAGGATTTGAAAGGATTTTCGACAATTTATCACAAATGGTTGCGGGATTCTTGGTGAATTACTGAAGATTTACTATTTTGATGGTTTTTGGATTTTTTTATATTGTGAAGGATATTTTTCGATAGCGTTGTCTTTCTGATCCCTTTAATCTTGCCACCTAATATTGAAGAATTTAGGCTCGACTTTTCCCGAGAACCCCCCGTCTAGATAACGAGCCATTTCCGAATTATCCCTATTTACACCCTCCCACCCTCGCCACCCCCCAGTTACAATTAACGAGGTGTGGGTGGTTCGGTGACCATTCAGGATGTGGGGGTGGAGTAGAGAAAGAGAGTGAGAGAGAGCGAGATAGAGACCTAATAATTTCTGCCGTTCCCTTTGTTTTTATGGGCAGCCAAACCCCTCAAGGGATCCGGTTGGCCCGGAAACGGTCACAAATTTTCAATGGAAAGCTCAGAATTCAATCCCGGGAATGGCCACGGGATTTGGGAAAAAATTTGAATGAATTGACCAGTGAGCAATAGCCATATTAGGGCTTTTCGAGAGATTTTGGATTATTAAAGAGGTCTGGAAAACAAACACAATTATTTTAAGAGAACCTCCAGTTTGGAATTTGCGAAGAGCCTCCAGTAGATGGGAGCTGTTTGGCTTGAAATTTTTATGCGTCGCGTTTGCGTCGCGACCTTTAGCTCCAGGCTCCCAGCCCCCGGTTCCGATTTCGGTATCATAGACTTCAAGGGAGGAGCTCGGAGCCAGGAGCTGTGTAGGGGCTTGGAGCTAAATAAAAAGAGCTCTCGGGAGAGGCGACGTAGCAAAATTCCGCGAAAGAATCGGGGTCGCATAGCGCTCGCCCCGCGGTCGATCTCGAATTTTCCAGAGATTTTCTAGTTTTTCGAATTGTTAAAAATCACCAAGCAAGTCACCCTTAAAAAACTACCGTATCTAATAGTTTTTTCTTCCGAAGCCCTTTAACAGCCCTTTTTCCACTCCCCCTGTTTTTTTACGCGGCTGCAAAATTTTGCGGGTCGGTGCGTGTGGGCCGATAATGGCAAGGCTGGCACGGCTCGGACGGACAGCTCATCAAAACCCCCAGTCGACGACTACGCGGGCTACACTCGAACGAACGGATGGTGCGGATTGGATGGTGGTGTAGTGGTGCAGGAGTATGGGCTCGCAATGATTTTTGTGGATTACAGGAAGCATGACAGTGCCGCTGACGCATCTTCTCAATTTTTAAACTAATTGCCCGTCGTACTCGGAAAGAGAGTATTTTGGGCAATGTCTGCAATTAGTAGTGAGTGTCTGGGAAGTATAATAGCAAGACCGAAATGCCAACTATGTTTTCTCAGGTCAACTTGGGAACGGCTGGCGTAATTGCACCTGAAGTTGCAAGTTTGTGACTTCCAGGGAGAGAGAGAGAGAGAGAGAGAGAGAGAGAGAGAGAGGAGAGAGAGAGAACGAGAGAGGATGGAGGACAGAGAGACGGAGAGAGATATTCGAACTTCCGCTCACACCCCCAGGTTTGCTTCATAGTACGATATTTACAATGATGTGCCATTGCCTGGGGAGTGGTCTGGTTGTGGTGACGAGTCGACCGAAAAATATCTCTAATTGCTGAATCACCCACAGATCACCCAGTCAGCCCTCGCGAAACGGTGAAATCATCGATTTTTTGCGGCTATTTTCCCCGGTTCGTTCGCTATATTTGCGCTTTCGACCCCGAGACTGGATTACGTGGGCAGGTCAGGGAATTGGAACAACAGAAAAAAGAGTGCCGAAAAAACTAGGAAAATACGTGATTTTAAAGAGATTAGGAGTCGAACTCAAAGAATTTCTGGTAGCCGTCATTTCTCTCTCTCTTTGTCTCTCTCTCCCACTCGCTCTCTCGCCCGGCGGCAACGCGCCCGCAACGCGTTCACTCCGTCCTGTGTTGATTGTAATAGATCTGAAAAATCACGTCCACTTTGAAAAACCTCCGTCTCTCCGGACACATTTCCACCCAAGCCCCAACTCCAGGCTGAAGCCGATTATGCAAATTTGCTGGGGCTCCGATGCTGGGGACTCTTGCACGTAGCCCAGCTTCCGATGTGAGTTTTGGCAAGCTTCCAGGGTGACCAGAATTTCGATTATTTTCTACGATTTTTTCTTCAACTCCATCAGCTTCCTCCGAGCTTTTATTCCGATTTTTTTCGTTCGTTCCGTTGGATTGTATTTTTTATTTTAGCACCTGTCCCAATTAATGCGCTTGTTTTCAGAGATCCGATTTTTGAGATGAGACTGAGATAGAGGGAGAGAGAGAGAGAGAGAGAGAGAAAGAGAGCAAGTTTCTCCCTCCGTTATGTCGAGGTTAATGGAATCCCGCAATTCAAGATTCCCGCTCCTTTCCCGGGCAAAAAACGAGGGAAAAACGCGGAAAAACCAAATTCTAATATTCAATCAACCCCTCGCGGGCCTGGGCAGGGAGACGCAATGCATTTTTGATCGAGCCCGAGGGCACACACACACGCATGGATTTGCTGACCAGGAGGGGAGGATAGGCCTTTTTGCAGGGTTCATTCAGCCCTTCATTGCCCCTGTCATCGTCTGAAAATATAAATTTAGAAAGGAGCATGAAAACACAGGAGATTTGTGCTATTTTTAATCGAGACTTACGGTGTCAAAACGCTTAAAATCTGCGAAATAATTCTTCCCAGTCCCTTAAAAGTTCCAAAATGATCTCTGCTAGCCACCCGGCAGCAACCAGTTGTTTTCCACCCCTCCTATAGTCTCGATCGGTGATCAGGGGGCCACAAAATGGAGTGGTGTGCTGGCCACAGATGCCCTTTTGGCTGCGGGTCTCTTTCTGGGGCTTTTCCTGAAGAGGGCAGGTGTGTTTGTGAAAGAAGAAGCCGATCCGAGGAGAAGCTGAGAAAAACAAAAAGAAGCCCGGGCCATGAGACGCCCTTCCCAATAACATGCAAACAAAAACAGTCGTTTCGGGAAGAGAGAGGCCATGTTTCACCTTTCCCACGGCTTATTAGTATACGGTGTTGAAATGGGCTGGGGGTTGGTGTGGAAAGGTGTAGCTTGTAGCTTTTAGCTTCTGGTGGCTCTGTTTCTTCCTGCCTGGATGTACTCTCCCGCTCTCGCTCTCTAGATCTCTCCCACCGTCTCTCTCTCTCTCTCTCTCTCTCTCTTCTCTCTCTCTCTCTCCTAAAGTCCCGCAAATTACCGTAACCCGCCTATAAATACCGGAAAAGCAATTTTTTACGATCAGCCCAACACGGCCCCATCAAATTTTTACACTTTTCCACTCCAAAATAGTACTTTCCGCCCAGATCGCGATCGCTATGCGACCCTAAACATTTTAGGTTCATCCGGATTGGTTCTGGCCCGGGTTTCGGCCAGTTTCTGGTACCGTAAAATCTCAAAAATGACATTTTGGGTCAACACGATTTTGCAACCACCAACAACGGGACCATAACGGCCATAAAATTTGATCATAAAGTGTAACAGCTAGCACACCCACACATCAACTTTTCGAGGCTCAAAAATCACACGTATTCGGGGGTAATTTAGGGCAGGTGGAATTTGGAAAGTTGCGGAGTTGTGCGGGTCGCAGGTGTGATTGCATTTGTTGAGAGTGAGAGTGAGAGAGAGAGAGAGAGCGAGAGAGAGAGAGCGACGATCAGAGCAAAAAAAGAAATTAGAGAAAAATCGTGGGGTCAATTGGAGTCCGGCGGAACACGTTGACAGAAATAGCCAAAAACTCTCGCCATTTGCGGGTTATTTCGGGCCTATCCCAACCGATCCATCCTATTTTTGGAGGGCAAACGAGCAGAAATCATTTGTCGAAAATTTAGAGCTAAAACTGGCCCAAAAACTAAGTTTTGCAACCTGAAAATTGTAGAGTTTTTGAAAAGTTCGCTTCAAAAACTAGTCCGAGGATTTTTAAAATGTTTTTTAATGTCATTTTTGGTGGCAAACTAGCAGAGATCATTTGCGAATTGCTATATGAGCTAAAAATTCCCCAAAGCTCCTATTTTAAGCCTAAAAGCTACACTCTCTCCCACGCCGTCAGAATTTGATTTCCAGACTTTCGAAAAATCCAGCCGCCGCGGTTCAAGGTGTCACAAAGCCATTTTTGAAGTCTGCCTCCGCACGTGCCCAAGAGGAGGCCGGAATTGAATAAAATTCGGACAAGCCGCCGCACTACGTAGAAATCCGTTTACGCCCACCGGCGTCTAGAAAATTCAGGTGTATGGATGTCAAAAGTGGAATAGGAAATGTTTTCTGGAATTTTTGAGGTGGCATCCACCATGCCTTTAAAGGACTCGGGAAGGCGAGAAAAATTTACTTACGCATCTTCTAGCAGTCCAGCCTTCTATATGCCCTGTAACGGGCTTGGAATGGTGTCAAAAAGTCTCAAACGTTAGATTAAAACGAATTCGATGTTCCAACGGACCGAGAAGACCGGGAAAAAAGATTTTGGGCGACGTTTTCAAGCAGTACGAAAGTCTACAGTACTCCCTTTAGTTCCACAACAGATCTGGAAATCCTCAAAAGCTCCGAATTTTACCTTCAATTGCCCGTTAAAAAAGAAATCCGAGGATTCAAGAGGCCTGGATGACGGGAAAATTTTATACGACGTTTTCAAGCAGTACAGAGGGGCCCAGCGGATTTGGTAACCAGCCAAAGCCCTGAAAAGTTGAGTTTTTAGCGCTCATATGTCGTTTTCAGGTCCAAATTCTTGCTTTGCTCGTCGCAGCGTTCTACCGGGTGCAATTTTTCGAAAGTTCCGTTCAACTCCTATCGACGCTTAAGCCCAAAGTTATACAGTTCACATAACCGGAATCACTGGCTGACAATGCTGATGCTGCTGCCAGCGTCTAGCTGATCATCCCCCATTTGGGCGGTGGAGAGGGGGCCCCGAAAAAATTCGGCTCTCTGTGTAACGAGGAAAAAACGGAATGTGGCCGGTTTGCAGCTTTCCCCCTCTGCTCTGCAAGGTTTTACTACTGCAAGCACACAGCCCCCGCTATTGGCCATTTTTGGGCCATTTTTAGGATTTTCAGAGGCTCAAAAATGGACTCTCCGAATCTCCCCCGGAAAAACTCGGGAAAAAGCCAAAGTGTGTGGGCAGATCGGCGGCACAGCGGGGTGCCATGTTCCCTTTAATAAAGTTTCATAGAATCCGCCCATTTTAAAGCCGATGATTTTTGATGAAAATTTCCCCGGGCCGGCTTTTGGTGCCGAACGGAGGCGTGGATAGTATAGAAATGGATTTCAATTTGGAGCCGATTTCGAAAGCCCGAATTTTGATGGCCTTTTTGCAGCCAAAAAAGCGGCTTGTGCTCTTTGAACGCCGCAGAAAAGCCGGGCAAATCGAAAAAAGATGTCTGGTGGATTTTAAAGGAGCGTTGAAGTCGAAGAGAAGGTTGAAAAAGACTCATGCTAATGGCAAAGCTGCTACATATTTGAGAAAGGCAAATTTTGATGGGGTAGAATTTAAAATTACCTGATATTTTGTAGGTTTCTTGGGAATTCGGTTATTTTAATTATTTAAAGCCATCAGAACCCATAAAATTCGCCAAACATTGTAGGGTCCGCAAATCCAAATAAGAAGCCAAAAAATAGATTAATTTGGGCTCAAAAATTGGGATTAAAGATTCCAGAAATCAAAAATTGAGATTAGACCATGTTTAGGATAGAAATGGAACCGGATCCAATCGGAAACGCTTCATTATGAAAATCTAAATTTTTAGAGGATTTTTATCGTTCGATTGTCTAGATACGCTATTTACCGTAACCTTCTACCTCTTCAACTTATCCTAAAAAACGTAGTCAACTCCCAAATCATAAAAAACAGACGTTAAACTATCATATTCATGACTCAGCTATGCAAGTAATTTCTGTTGCATCAGCGTGCCGGGCTTTGGCCTGAAGTCAGTCTCTGTATCCGGTGCTGCTGATGAGTCAGCCGCCCCGATCGGCCCACTCATCAGCCCTTCCTTCCTCTCCCTCCCCTCAACCGGTTACGTCATGAAAATCGGGCTGGAAGCCTGGAAGCTACGAAGCGATACGAAGAACGAAGCGGATCGTGACGAAAAAGTTGGAAACTTTCGAAGAATTTCGTGACAATTTTTGTGACAACATTTTTTAAATCCGACCGTAAAAATTTCTAAAATTACGCTAATAGAGCTTAAAACTCCCTTTACAGCTGTAATCACAATTTTTGGCAAAAAGCAAAAACTTTTGCCGCGGACGGGGGTCGAACTCAGACCTTGTGACTGTTGAGCGAAACCTTTACCAATTAGCCAGGTGGTGAAAACGCAGGCGGATTGAATTTCCTATTTTCTCGCGTTTTTTTGCGTCGGTTTTTCATATTAACTTCGCGGCCCGTCAAAATCCATAAGACTCTAGCTTTCGCGTCGCTTTAAAAGCTAAAAAACACCGGAAACCAACCATTATTTGCCCTTTCCTAATAATAAACCCGTTGCCCTATTGTTGCCCTTTGTTGAAGCGGCTATTGGCATAGTATTGGGGGCTGGGTTTCGTGTTGAGACCTGGGGGCCCAGCCTTCAGCCACAAGGGCGGGGAACTGTCATAAAAACAGGGCTATCGCGGCCAAAATAAACAACATGCCCCCAAAAAGAGAAGGGGCCTGTTCTTTGGTCTACATGGTTAAACGTTATAATTATACATAAATAAGGTTATTACGGGAAAATTAAGGTACTAAGATACCTTAAATAATTGGGCAAACGAGCAGAGATTCTTTAGGCTTTGCCACTGGATTAAAACTTTAATTTTGACGGTTTTGACATATCTGGCGGGCTAGTAAAATTATTTGGGAAATTGGACGAATAAGATTTAATTACAGATTTTTCAGGATTGGGAGAGCTAGCAGAGATTTTTTAGGAACTTCGTAAGTCCGGTAGTATTAAGCGGTTTCTTCAATTTTGTTGCAACTGCAACTGTTTTTGCAACGTCTAAATAAGTTAGGGGCCAGCTTTTTTGGGAATTTTCAAGGAAAGAGGTTCAAACGCAATTCCTACTGTATTTTCAGGCAACAATTCTAGCGGATTTTATCCCCGGCGTAGCGTTTCGTAGCCAGAAAATTCCTGAAGCCGGCGACTTTCGAAAAAGCTGTAAACTTCGAAAGAATGCGCCCTGGGGGTGGGGTTTCGTATGAATTTGCAAGAATGGTCCGATTAGCCCGGTCTACCCCTTCGAAACGAGGCGAAGACGATTCGAAAATCGTTTGTTCTCGAGTCTCAGGTCAACGGCGAAGATTTTCGACTAGGGAGGAGGGAGCATGAGATTTGAGAGTGTTTGAGGGGCAAAGGGAGCAAGTGATCACGATTTCTTAGAGGGGTGTCTAGATCTGAAGAAACTGGGTGGAGCTGGTCTAAAAGCGACTAGAGAACGGGGAAAAACGGAGGGGCGGGGCTAAAAAGGCACCTAGAGACAGGGGAGGGAGAGAGACCCAGAGATTGCGCCCAGAGAGAGAGCAGCAGACACACAGACGGACACACACGGACAGACATTGTTTGTGCCGAAGCCCCGCCCCCAAAAGGCGTCTCGTATATAGGGGCGAACCCCCCGGGGGACAGACCAGCCCTCACATTGCCCTCTCTCCCCCCTGTCGTCGTGTTCATCTACTACTGGCTAGCCCCCTTTAATGGGTGGCTTCCATTAGTGCACACAGCGGGGGAGGGGCGAAGGCTCATAACAGTTCGATATTCCTGGTTGCGATACACGTACCACCAATCCGATACTACTACTGGATGCACCGGAATTCGATACCTTGTCTGTACATACCACCGGATTTTACACCGACTGCTGCCGCCTTTCTCATCAAGTTCGAGCAGTTCGGGACGTGCTGATCAGATTTTGATCAAGGTTGGTGTTTAGAGGATTTTTGTCTTTTTATCGATTGAGTTCGTCGAAGCTTAGGCTTAGGCTTAGCTTGGCTTAACTTTTAACTTTTGAGAAACGCCCAATTATCAATTTTTTTCAGCCTCGCCACATCAACACCACCTACAAACCGGAAGTCTCCTGCCCATTCTGCCAGATGCGCAGCAGAAGCCGCCGCGGCCCCGCCACAGAAGCAGAAGAAGCCCCACCTCTCAATTTTTAAGAAGACGCCAACCTCGTGCTCCAAGAAGAAGTCGTGCCTTATGACCTTCTAGGTATCTTCACACTCCTCTTTTACCTCTTGCTCAACCCCTCCTCCCAAGCCCCTTTATCCTCTGACCACCTCGAAGGCGTCGTGCAGGTGGGTCGGGCAGTCCGGCCAGTCACTTCCGGTCATACGGTGGACCAAATGGAAGCCCCCGGTTGGCGGCCTGTCCCACCTCGGACCCTAGAAATGGTGTCCTCTCTACCCTACCCTGGCCCGAACTTGTCGAACACGATGGCGACGTGGCGATGCGTGGGGGGAGCCACTCGGATTCCCGGTCATACGGTGGACCATATGGGATGATCGGCACAGGCCCGCAAGCATCGTCCGTACCAAGCTGTTCACCTGTTCCGGTCCATTTCATGACTGGATATGGCTTTAAAGGGCCGTGAAGGCTATCCATAGCTTTGACGGTGGTTCGAAAACTTTTAATGGACCCCCTAAAGCCAAATCCACACTCCCCTTTTTTTTGCCCACCTACTCCCAGACTTTCCGGTCTCCGTAAAATCCGGTCCGCCCCTCCCATTTTAAACTATAAAATATGGGTGTAAATCACTTCTTTTTCTAGCTAGCCTAGCCCCCCGCTTTTTTGTATATTACCCGGTAAATTATTCGCCACTGATCCTCAGCCACCTCCCAAAAATTGACAAAAATTTGGATTTTTGTAAAAAATGTACAAAAAAAGTGCTCATTTTGGAGCCGCGCCCACTGAAGTGTGTATCTACGAGTGTCATTTTGTTTCGATTGCATAGTCTTTCCACCCGAATTCCCAGCTCTACTCAACGTTTTTTTTTGGATTCAAAACCCCCCTTGTTACGGCCATGGATTGTTATCTCCTATTTTTTTGGTATAACTTTTGCCTTAACAAAAATCCTGCTGTCCCTCTTTTTTCTGTAGTTGGTTGTAGTGCCCCTTTCCCCCTCCCCTTTTCTTACCCTATTACGGTCTGTATTTTTTTACGGTCACTTACGGATATTCTCTCTCCCGGGGGGTCCCGCCACGCCCTGTCGGCCCTACCGGTAAAAGCACTGAATAAAAATTGTGCTTTAGCTTTCTTGAAACTTGGAAATGCATGGCAAGATACAGGAGATTTTACAGAATACAACACACTTTTCTACAGATATTTTGAATTTGAATCGTCTTGAACCGAAAAATTGAGCCAAAATTTGCGGTTTTCTACAATTTTTTAGTTTTTCTTAATTTTAAAATTCATAAAGATTATATATTATGTTTTCGAAGTATTTTAAAAAGACCAAAATTTCTAAATTTCTAAATAAAAATTTTTGGACCAAATGAAAGCAGCAAAATTCTAATTTTTGAATTTTTTTTGCGTTTCTAAACGTCTAAAAAGTCTTTAAACAAGGTTAAGATTATTTCAGCCTTACAAACTGGCATATTTTTTGTTTACAATACCATCAAATCGCCAAAAAGAATTTTTAAGGGCCACTGAGAACAAAAAAGATGCTAAAAATCGAATGAATAACCATAAATTTTCTTTGCAACAAGACTTAAGCGATCAGGCCAGTTAGCAGAGATCATTCAGGAATTTCCCAGGCCCTCCAAATTTCGTAAAAAGCATCAAAACAGAGATCTTGTGCCCGGTTTCGAAAGGATAGCTGTGTTCTGGAAACGGCACCCAATCGATCAGTCAGGCCCCCGAAAGTGCTTGACTCATCCCCCAAAGGCTTCTCGAAAAAGCCCCTAACGACCGGAGATGTCGCGTGCAAACAAGTCGTTTTTCTGGAGTGCCGGTGGTCTCTCTCTCTATCTCTCTCGCTCTCTCTCTCTCTTTGTCTCTCTCTCTCCACTAATCATCCCCTTAGAGGTGTTTTTTAGGGTGAGTTGTGACTTGGGAATTGAGGTTGTTTACGCGCCGGCCAATGTTTTTGGACCTGGAATGGCTTCAGGAATAAATTGGAGCCGATTTACGTTGTGTAATCAATTGCGGCACAGCTTCTGGTCGAGGTTTAGATATGGTTTTAGAGCACAACCTTTTGAACATGAATTGAGCCCATTACGTTGCGTAATCGATTAAACCTCGGCAGTGGTTTCAAGCCTCTTCCGATAGATTTTTAAACGCTTTGAATCCATTTCAAGCGCTAGACAAATTTTTGTCAAATTTCCAAGCGTACTAATGGCTTGGAACCATTCCTAAATGGTCTCTGTTAGCTTGCCAGGCTTCGAAAGCTATTTCCAGATTTTTCTAGGCGAGTTTTAGCTAGTTTTCCACTCAAGATCCAGCCCCAGACGCTTTTTTTTGAATACCTACACCCTACTCCTCTAGACCCCATTAAAAACGGTCCAATCATGGACAGGAAGGTCACGTAGCACTCATTTATCGGCCTGTCTCGTGCTCAGCAAGGCCCAAAAACAGCAGGTGTTCGCAGGGTGCTGATGGCCGCCGGCTGTTGTGTGTGGCGAGGATTATTGCGTGAGTGGTGCAGCTGTACCATGCCTCCCTCTCTCTCTCTCTCTCTCTCTCTCTCTCCTCTCTGTCTGTCTATAGGACTGTCGTGGACACAATGGATGGTCAAGGGTCCGAGGAGGATCGATTGGCCCACGTTTGGAATGGTGCCAAGTCAGGGGCCAACAAAGGGCCCATTGTGTATTTGGTGACCCGGAAATTGGATATATGGTAATTTTAGAGGTACTGTAGCTCGTAATTCTTTTTCAAGGTTACTGTAGGTTACGGTAGCAATTTTGGCAATTTTTCGAAGTTATTCCAGGGTTTCAGGTCCTAAAATACGGTATTTCGTCCCTTTTTCAGTACTATGATATCAGAAGATTACGTTAGGAATCGGAAAACCAATTTTTTTCCCTTCATTAACTTTAAAATCCAGCGATTTCCGTGTTTTCCTAGATGACGATATTTTCACGAAGCTTTTTTGATGTTTTGAATCTACTAAAAATTGCCCCTATTTTCGCCTCCGCTTAGTTAGGGCTGCCCAATTACCATCTGGGGGTGGCCAGAGTTCAGGGCGTCTCGAGTTGCCCTTCGTACTCCCTCTGGCCGCCGCCGCCGCCATACCCCGGTAAACAAGCTAGGTGTTTTTGCGCTTTCGGCCCCGCCGAAGGGCTTGGAATTGAGGATCGGGGGTGGCCTTTAAATGGACAGGGAAGTCGGCAACTTCAAAAATTGCTCGCGGGTCGGAAAAGTGACTTCATGGTGCTTTTAAAGGGGTTGTGAAGTCAGAAAATCTCAAAAAACGCCCTCAGGGAATTGTCTGGTTTTCAAGGCTCCTGAAAATGTAAAAGAGTTTATATGATGGAGAAGCTTTCTCGCTCTCTCTCACTCTCTCTCTCTCTCTCGCGCTCTCTCTCCCTTTCACTTCCCTATCCCTTTAAAACTCCCCCTAGACCGTTCCACCCCAACGCTCAGCCCTTATTTTGCATCATTCCCTCCATCCTAGCATCGACCTACTCTTAAACGAGAGAGCGTGCTTTCCTGGAGTCCCAGAGAAGCAGAGTGGAAAATTGTCTAGAGGAACGGCGCGTAGGCCAGCACAAACATCCCACGCGCACCAGGGGACCGCGTGTAAGCGCCCCCGAGGCTTTTCGGTTCCCCCTAGATTCCTCTTGGGAGAGAGGGAGAGAGAGACAGAGTCTAAGATCTGTCGATATACGGTCACGCGCCGCATCGATCGACCCTGAGGGGGGCTGCGCGCTGCGGGGCATGGGAGGGGATCTTTGGATTGGAGAGAGAGAGAGGAGAGAGAGGCCGTGTCGATCTGCCTCAAAAATGGTACCAGCTGGCCCCTGGAGGCACCTTGGCTGGGTGCCAACCAAGCCCATAAAGCCGTGAGGAAGTGACCGAGACCGTAGGGGAAGCTAGCAGGGATCATTTGAGAATTTTTGTATTCCTCGATTTTTCGAAAAAATCTTTCTTAAAAAATCTTTTTTTTCGGAAGCCTTTAGGGAATCAGAATTTTAGACCCTGTACGTTTCAAACGGTTTTAGCAAAATCTCAATCGTGCGCAGGCAAGCTAGCAGAGATCTTTTAGGAGAATACAAAAAGATGCGGCAGGCTAGCAAAGATGGTTTATGATTTTTCGCCTGTGTCATTTTTACAAGGTTTCTCCTAATCGCCCTCACCTCCCAACAGAATGCCCGTTTTTTTGTTGCCACTCGTACTGGTTAGAGGCCTAGGGTGTGGAGGTCAATTTGCCTAACACCTGCCCCTCACCCCCCGAGAGTTCAGCTAGATGTGTGTGTTCATCTACTCTTTCTCTGTCTTTCTGTATATATTTGTTGGCAAATGTTCGCGGCGGGACCAGTTGGCGCCGGGGGTTTGTGCTCCCCTTCTACCCTCACGCACAGCACAGCTCGCACACACAGCCAAACTGGTTGCCCTCGTTTTTTGGGAGGTGTTGAAGCTCGGGCGGGGAGAAGCCTCCTGGCTCTTGGCCAGGAAAAAAAGGATGTCATCGAGATTTTGGGACCTTTAAAAGTAGCAATTTTTAAAGGTTCAGTGAAACCAAGAATCAATATCCTGGACTTTCTAGCCGATTTTCCCCAACCCAGTTTAGTTCCGTACACCTGACCGTTCTTTGCATCGGCCCGTACCAGAAACATCCCGATCCTCAGGTGGTTGTTTTCAAGGTCCATGTGACGAGGGGGCACTGTCTGTCTGTCGGTCTGTCTGTCCATTCTGGAGTACACAACACTCCGATCGGCCGGGGCTCGCCGATTCCACCATAAACATCCATCCATCCAGAGACCCCGCGATTCCACGTGATCCCCACTAACCGTCACGCCGTAGCCTTGCGGAATCGAGACAAAGAAGGTTAGCAAGGGCTTGGACCGGGGCCAAGTTCTGGAAATAGTAGCGTATCGCAGCGAGATCGGAACTTTCAGGGTCTTAGCGCTTCAGCAACGCGTCCGGAACGCATCCGGAAATCCGTAACCTCCAATAGCTATAATTTTTAATGTCGATGACTAGACCGTCAATAAAGGGCACAAAAATGGCGCGTCACGAGGAGTCGCTGGGGGGTGATTGATAACGATCTGGAGGGTGTGGTGGAGGAGTGGAGAACGAGAAGAAGTTGGTGATCCAGCCCTGAAAATTGAGAGCAAAACAGCTCCACGTGTGTGTTATTCTATGAGCCTGATAATCTTTGATCGGTGACTAAGGTTCCTAAGGAAACTCTGCTAGCCTGCCTCGCTTCGGCTTCGCTTAGGCTTGGCTTAGGCCTGGCTGGGCTTGGCTTCTGCTTAGCTTAGGCTCAAGCTGATATGTAGGCTCAGATTAAGGATTGGAAATCAGAAAATTCGATTTAATTTAAAAATTTGCAAATTTAACCATGAACCCAGCCATTTTTTTCACTGTTCTTTGGTGCATCGTGTAGCCCTTTTTTTCTTTCCCCTTCTATGACCACCGGATGGAACATTCTTTGCCGGGCCCATCCGGCTGTGAGTAAATTGAAGCCTTTTAGCTCGGGGGCGGCCCGGCGGTCCAACTGGGTCCTAACGAGGAGGCCAAGACCCGGGGCCCAAGACTGCGACCAAAAAACGAACCCCCCCCCCCCCCCCGGCCTGGGGTAGATATCCTATTTGCACGGAATCCATTAGACTGGGGTGTAGACAAACCTTTTCTCCTGGCTGACCCCTGTTGAGAGGGGGAAATTATATTTTCTAGGCATTTATTTGCTCTAGAAAAATGAGGAGATATTAAAAAGTGCAGAGAACATTTTGGTAGCGAAAAAAAGCCGAAATAAGCCGAAATCCCAAATTGTTTAAACGCTAAATGGAAAGATTTGGATATTTTTTAATCAGGATCTTTGTAAGGTACTTTAAATCCCACCTAAAATACCAAATTTGCGAATTTTTAGTACAAAAAATATAATACAGACTTCAATGGGAAAAATCTAAAAGCTAAAAGCCATAGAAAACATAAAATTTCGTTTAAGAACGCCATTAAATACGGTTTTAAAATCAGGAATCCGTGGTGTCGGCATTTTCAAGTCGATAATTTCGAAAAATTTGGCATTTCCTTACGGTAATTTTAGCATTTCCACAGTTGAGCACGTAAAGTATCTAATTCCATATGCTAGGTATTTTTCGGTATGCAATGCCTTTAAAATTTATTTTCCGAAATCCGATCCCTCGAATTCACACGGATCCGGCAGTGACGCACATTAATGCACCGGTCATTGGAATGTTTCGGAATTCGTTTTCCCACACATATCCCCACACGCAATCCATGCAATAGCGACCTTTAGGCTATCGAAAAGCTTAAAAATACAAATAAAATAAGAGATTTTGTAGCGAGAATTTACAATTTTTACGTTTTCATAGCTTCCCAGTCCCTTTAGAGAAGTGAATCGAAGCTATTTCCATTTCCAGCTGTCATTCCGTTACCTTCCTCATTACACCCCAGAAATAGCGGCTTGTACTATCGTACTCCCCGGGGCCACGAATGTCATCGTCAATTCCATCTGGCCAAGTCATGGAGACAAAGAAATCCCCCTTGGTCCTGAAAGCATTTTTTTTGGCACGCGGCCAATTGTCAGGTGTTCTTTTTAAAGGGGGATGGAGGGAGTTGATGGAAGCCTTTTGAAAAATGGAAGGTTAGTAGAGATCCTTGTGGAGAGAGGGAGAGAGAGAGTGAGAGAGATAGAGAGAGGGTAAGAGAGAGAGGGAGAGAGATAGTGAGAGGGCAAGAGAGAGAGAGAGAGAGAGTGAGAGAGAGGGTAAGAGAGAGAGAGAGGGGGAGCGAGAGCGATAGAGAGAGGGCAAGAGAGAGAGAGAGAGACATCCAGCGAAGAAGGTTTATTCCTAAAGAGTCTCTGCTAGCGTGCCTCTTCCATTTTAGGAGGCTGAGCGCAGATTCCTTAAAAAAAATGGAGAGAGGCATAGGCGAGAGACCGAGACAGGGAGAGTCAGAAGGATAACGAGAAGGATGTGGAGTTACTTTCTCATTTTCGAGCCCTTTTTCACTGCCTTCCCAGTCCCTTTAAAACTATTTTTGGCCGTGTGCCAAACGGTGCCAGTCCATCTACCCATCACCCACCGCTGTCCAAAACCCGTGATGCAACCATCCCATGGGTGCCAGGTATAGTTTGTATCCTCTTTCTCACGGGTGAATGGCTCCCGCCTTTTGGCCCATTCCGTGACTTTCCTCTATACGATGGGATGTGTAGAGGGGATCCCGTGAGAGGACAACTGTTCCCAGGCATACACACATACGCCAACCGACCAGCCTAGGGGTCAAATTTCCACTCAAAATGGGACCATTAAAGGGATTGGGAAGGATGGAAGAGGTAGTGGTCATTAATGCGGAAAACTGTTGATATTGGGGAGGGAACCTAGCAGAGATCATTGGGGGATATCTAGGATTACCGTAAGAAAATTAGAATGTAGCCTCTCTGTATCTCTTGTCCTCTTGCTCTCACCCTCTCTCTCTCTCTCTCTCACTCTCTTTCTTTATCTCTTTCTCTCTCGCTCTCTCTCCTCTAGCCGATATCATTTTCAAACCATAAAAGATCCACCCACTTCCTTCACTGTCCCTTTAAACATTCCAACTTCCCAGTAGCAGTTCCGCTAGACTAAACGGCTCCGTTGGGGCGTGAATTGGGCCACATTCTGTACTAAAAGAGGGCCCTAAGGGGGACACCCAGGAAATGGCCTCCTTTTTGCCTTTTCTGGCCTGAGACCCAAAGAAATGGACGGCGGGTTCTATCGATTCTAGATAGAGAGAGAGAGAGAGAGAGAGAGAGAGAGAGAAAACTGAACCCACTTGGACTAGACGGGTCCCAGGGGCCCAGCGGCTACTTGCAGAGCGCAAAAAAGAACTGGGGGAGCCCTGGGAACTTTCTGGGAGAACTCGGGGGCCCAATTCGAAATGTTGCGAAGATGGGGGCAAGCTGGAAGAATTTTTGGGATTTTAAGGATGGTTGAGAAGCTTCTGAGAATTCACGACGTTTCTGGAAGACACCTGGAAGTCAAAAATTTACATATCCACGGCTTCAAAATGCCTTAAAATCGGACAGTCGAATTTCGATGATAAACTCGCTAACAAACTTTTTAGAAGTACTTTTTAGGACAAATTCGATCCGGATATTTGACTTTTAGGTGGTTTAGAGGCCCCTCAAAGGCAAAGTTCTGAGCTACACCAGTTTTTTTACAAGCTGCCAATCTTTCTCCAATAAAGATTTTTGAATTCATCGGAACTATTACATTCTGCCTTTCCGGTTCCTTTAAAACCCAATTTCCGGATTTTTATGAGCATCTTCCCACCATATTTTCCATGCTTTGAGGCTAGAAAAATATATTTTTCAAACCCATTTTGATTGCGTAATTAAATAAACCCAAGCCGCCTACGCCCCCATCCAATCAAAAACGCTCCAAAACTTCCGGCTTTCACACTAAACGCTGTCCACTTCAGGGCATCACCTCCTGGGGCTCCACTTTCAGACCTGTCAAAAACAACTGCTGGGGAGAACTGGACTCTACCCACTTCAGAATCCACTTCGGAAGGGCCCGAGTGGCCAGGCAGAAGGCCCAAAGAGATGGGCCCTAAGAAGTGGGCAGTTCGGTATCTCTCTCGCCCTCTCTCTCTCTCTCTCTCTCTCTCTCTCGCTTCTAGAAGAGGGCCCTCCGAAGGTTTCTTGTGCTCCCTTCTGGGTCTTCAATTCGGAACTTGAAAGCCCCGAGGGACGGGCCTCTATCTTTGCAAAATCGGGACACTGGGCCATGATTGGATTTGTCTGGACTCTAGGCGAGCAGGAACGTTTTAGAGGTATCTAGCTGAGAATTCGAAGCGCGCTAGCAGAGATCATTTGGGAAACCGAGCCTGGTAAGTTTTTGAAGCAACGAGCCGTAACCAGGGGGAAAATTGGCCGAGAGTCTTTGAGAGGTATATGCTAATCCGATCTACCATATGCAAATTTTCAACTATTTTCAGCCCAAGCCATCGTAGATTAAATCCATCACCTCATCCTCCACCTCCTCCGCCTCCGCTCCACCGGCTTATCCCATCCCCTCCATCGACCGGACACGGCTTATCCCTAACCCCCAAAAGGTCCCAAGCACTTATTTCTTTTTCTTTCCTATAAGCGTACTTTGCCCCCATTGGAATGTGGGGTCCCAAATGGGCCCCTACTTTGGCCGCCGTTCAGGATTTCCGGCCACCTCCCCTCCAGAGCCCTCTTAGCATATCGGGGCCCAGTTTTCCGGGCCACCCCCGGTTTTGCTCTCGTTTTTTTTTGCTGGTAGAGGGGGCACCGGAAATGTGGCCAATTTTGAGTGGGAGAGAGAGAGCTGCAAAATTGCTGGAAGTTGCTGGGTTTGCAACTTTGTGGAGTGTCGAGAGTAGAAAATTTTGGGAAAATCGAGATGGAGCGTAGATGTCTCTGCAAGCTTGCCTTGAAGATTTGAGTTGAAATTCGGCATATTCCCAAAGGATCTCTGCTGGATTGCCTTATTGTTAGGAGACCAATGTCTTTAGATCAATGCATTAATGATAAGAAATCGCAAAGGTCGATGAACAACTGCTGCTTCTGGTGCACGCAACGCGACAGCGACGCGTCTTAGTGAATTCCTTGAACCGCATCTGCGCCGTCGCTTTAAAACGTAGTTCCAAGCGGAAGTGCCGGTTGTACAGGTATTTTCAAGCTTGATCTCTTTCTCTCGCTCTCTCTCTCTTCTGGCACCTTTCCAGGTCACCCTCCCCTCGTGCCAATTCCCTCCATCCACCCACTTATTTGTAGTGGTGTTCAGTCTATCTGGTCGTCTAGATAAGGCCCTCAACTAGCACAAACAATTTCCATCTGGGTCACGCGCTTCTTTTGACGAGACCCCAAAAAATAGACAAGGAAAGGCTGGTGGCTGGGTTTTGGATTTCCTGGGGGCTGATGGCTTATTCCTGGATTAGTAGTAGAGGGGATCGGGTTTCAGTTGAATTCCCGAGCAACAGATAGCACATCGAGTATAGCAGTTTTTGTGTTGTGGTAGTCTGGAAGTGTAAATGGATCGGAGCGGAGCTGCTTTGGTAAAAAAAACGTACAAAAATCGAGTTAATTTTGGCAGATGTAATCTGTTACGACATGAAAACAATACTGGAAAACGGGAAAATTTTAATAAAATTAATTTAAAACTGATATACGATTTTGCCATGTTTTTTTTGCTGAATTTTACCTCGAAGCATTAATGAAAGGCGGTAATACCAATTAAATCTATTAAGTACTAAAAAATACCGACATGTCTGGGATCCATCGCGGCCTGAAAACAGTTAATCGTTTACGCCATGAAATAGATATTTGATTACGAGTGGATATAGCTCATTAATTACGACACGTTAATTTAAAGAACTTGTCTGATTGCTTTCGTTTTTAATCTTACTTTTAAGCGTTTTTAAGGGCGGCGTCGTAATAACATCTCATCCATATTCGTAATTCCCGCATTCCCAGTCCATTTAATGATCAATTACCCCACTTGAAAATGTGATCATTGAATTCTGCGGTATCTCTTATTGGTCTCCGTGACTTTTCGCTAATGTCCGAGTCCCGCGCCCTGCTCCGCTGGCCCGCTAAAAAATTCATTGGCTGCCGGGGGCCCTCCAGACACGAAGGCTTCTCACGAAATGGAGGCAACGGGAATGGCGGGAAGAAGTATACAAATTACCAAAAAACGTACAAGCTTCTGGTTCAATTATGTATTTGCTTAAAACCGGAAGTTGGTCCGGAAAGTTGCCCAGGGATCTCTGCTGGTCTACCTAATGGGGCCGTTGCCATAATTTTGCAAAAATAGACCTGCGAATCCCATCCGATCCATGCTAGCTTGCCCCGAAAATTGCGAAAAACTGGTTGAGCTAGTGGAAGATAATTTTTGATTTGAATTCGAAAATTTATCTCTCTCTCTTTGTCTATCCCTGACTCTTCTTCTATCTCCCGCTCTCTCTCTCTCTCTCTCTCCCTCTTTCTCCCTCCCTCCCCCTCTCTCTCTCTTTCTCTCTCTCTCGCTCTCTCGCTTTCCCTTCAGACCTGTAGATCGTCAGATCCGGAAGCAACTAGACCCGAGGGCCCATACCTGAAGCAATCAGCTCCCCATTTCCGGATCAAACCTTGTCAAGCCTAGTCGGAAAGGGCTTGAAATTGGTGTTTGCCGACCACGGAAATTGGATTCTCCCGTAGGCCACCTCCTCCTCCCCTCCTCCCCCTTGGCCATCAGAAAAAAGGTGGTCAGCCGTTGGGGCCGAAAGCCAATTATGCAGCTCTCGCCCTCGCCCATTCGAACCTTTTTTGGGATTAAAGAACATAAAAATACATTGGCCACCCCCGCCTTTTCAATGGAATAATTAATGAGAGGGAGAAGGAGGTCGAGAAGGAGGGGGAAAGGGCACAACACAATGGCTGGGAAGGACAAAGAGTCTGATTCTGAAATTGAAACAGAGGGGATAGGCAAAAACAGCTAAAAAAATATCGACATTGAGAGTTCAAGGAATCTCTGTTAGCTTGCCTCTACCAAAAGCTTATGTATCCTATCCAGCGCCTATCCTGTTCTGGCTATTTCTGTAATTCATTCCCGAATGATTTCTGCTAATTTTTTTTAGATCTTTGCGCACAAACCCTTCAAAAGAATGCGAAGTTACCTATATCACCTTCCACTCTACCGCCTCTTTTCAAAATCCCCGAGAACCGCACCTAAATATTCGAGTCCCAGGGTTGACGTGAAGTCGAAAATCAGTAAAAACTACGAGAAAGAGAGTGAGCGAGATAGGGAGAGAAAGTGAGAGAGAGACAGAAGAGAGAGAC
This sequence comes from Mesorhabditis sp. LJ9110, assembly GCA_038088335.1. Taxonomy (NCBI): domain Eukaryota; kingdom Metazoa; phylum Nematoda; class Chromadorea; order Rhabditida; family Rhabditidae; genus Mesorhabditis; species Mesorhabditis sp. LJ9110. Next base: position 228,104 of record JBBGBA010000017.1, on the reverse strand, counting down.
AGAGAGAGACAGAGAGAGAGGTAAAGTGGTAAAAAATTCCCGGAATGAGCGTCAAATGCTCTCACTCATCGCTGAAGCTTGGAAATTAAGAATTACACATCAGCAAATTGAGAGCAAGCTAGCATAAAACCTTTAAGAAACTGAAAATGCAGGAAAGGTTCTGGTAAACGGAATTTTAGGGCCATCTGGCAGAGATTCCTTGCAAAAAGTGAAAATTTCACAATTACATAACCAACATTTTAACAGTTTTTCCAGAAAAATTCAAAAGCCACAGGATAAAACAGAATGGAAGGAAAACAATGCAGGCAAGCTGGCCGAACTTCTTTGCGAAAACTGGGGCCCCCAGCAATTTAAGGGGGGCCAACTAGCGGAGATACTTTGCGGAATTCGAACTAAAAGACGCAAAATTCATTGATCGATTTATTCAGCAAGGCACAAAATACACACGCACGCAAAAAATGGAGAAAATTAAAGCTACAAGTCGTCCAATTTTTTAACTAGCGAAAGCGGGGAATAAATATACGGTAGAGGGGGCAATTTTTAGAAGGCAATTGGAAAGCAGATATTCAGACCTGTTTCATAGCGGAACACATGCAAAAAATTAAAAAATTAAAAAATGGAAAGGGCGTTTTGGGACTTTGATTTGTGAAGGATTTTCGAGAGTAGTCGGTATTTTCGAGGGTTGTCGGCATTTTTTTGAAGCTATTCATCCTGGATGAACTCGCGGCAAGTGGAGTGAAACTCGGTGCAGCACATTGTCGGCACGTGCTGCACACCAGCAAGGAGGGAACACGCCTGAATGGTGACCCGGTGGATGGGGTACTGTAACTTGTAGGGGTGATACCTGCCACCAGTGATATACCCGAAGTCAACCTGTGTTAAAATTGTTATATAGGATATAGGGTTGCGTTCGCTACTAAAAGGTTTAAAGGAGCAGCATGGAATTTTGGAAATGAAGTTAAAGGTCGCTATCTCTCTCTCTCGCTCGTGCTCTCTCTATCTCGCTCTCACGTTCTTGGAAACATGCTCTCTCTCGCTCATGCTCTCTCTATCTTGCTCTCTCGCTCGCTTTCTCTTCTCTCTCTCTCTCTCTCTCTCTCTCTCTTTCTTTCTTTCTCGCTTGTCACATCCATGCTACTCTTTTTTAACAGCTCCACACCGCCACCATGTCCATTTCCGGTTTCCTTTCTTATACCTTCCACAACTGTGCCCCAACAGTCTCGCCATGCCGTTGCGCCCATTGCTCTACCTAAAGAATATTTGTTCCGAAATTCAGGAATTTCACGGCTTTAACTGCGCCAAAAAAACCCAAAATCATGCATGATTTTGAGATAACCGCCGGATTTTGCATTATTTTGGCTTTAAATTTTCCAGGGTGTAGTTTATAGTCTAATGCATTAGTGATATAAATTTCGAGCCATTCTGATTACAGAATACAAAATTTTACATTTTAAGTTGTCCAAGTTTAGTTTTTCATTTGTAACTTTTTGATTTTTGAATATTTATGATCGAAATTGTAACAGAACATAGCTTAAATTGCAATGCCTAAATCTACAAATTCAAAAATTTTCCGACTAAAAACTGCACAACTAAAGGGATTTTTTCGTCCCAAACTCGCCTTTCCCAGGTAGTCAGCAAAGTATCCATGGCAAACCCTCAGATCAGTCTGGCCTTGTTTGCATGGATGGACGGTGACTGGAAGTACGCGCTGTACTGTGAACGGTCTATTATGGCTCTTGTCTGGGCCATTATTCGTTTGTATATTCAGGGCCATTTCCGGTCGATCATCAACCCGAAGGAATCCACCCAACATTGGGGCTTCTTTAGGTTTTGAATTCTTCTGTGAATCCCTACTCCTCGTGCTCGATCCGGATCCCGACGTCTTCGACTCGTCCAACGGCCCTAGTTCACCATCAGATGATGATGGGGAGACGGCTCCGGAATTTTGCTGAAATTGACAGAGTAGGGGTACGGTATTTGGGGCATGGTTTAAGGATTGGATGGAGACTTGGCTGGAATTTGTCGAGCTAGATTACGGTAAAATTTAATGCTTTTCGATCGAATACGGAAACTCAACTTTCCACAGCCAATTCTTCCAGCAAAATCTTAAAGAAAAAAGCAAAAAAGCGTAATAAAAATACAAAATTACGAGAATCACACATAAAAAGTGTAAAAAAATGAACACACACTAATGACACTCAAAGCTCAAAAGTCATAGCGTCTCTCCGTCTATCACTCGCTCTCTCTCTGCCTCTCTCTCGCCCACTCTCTCTCGCTCTCGCTTTCTCTCACTATCTCTCTCCCTCGCTCTCTCTCTCTCTCTCTCCCGCTCCCTCTCTCTCTCGCTCTCTCTCTCTCTCTCTCTCTCTCTTCCTCTGATTACAAGCAAAACGGTGCGCATCAAAATAAAAACTCACAACTCGTATGCCCGGGCGGGCCGTCGTGAAAAAGTCACCCGTTTGTGGCTAAGAAACAAATCATATCAATCAAAATAACACAAAAACAGCTAGAAATTTGCAAAAATAAATATAGGTATTCACTAAAACAGTTGCTAAAAATTAAAATTCTGAATTACCTCAGTCGTGACGACAACTTCGGCCGGCTTCCCGGTGGTCGCTTTCACCTAAATGCGTGGCTTTTTAGGTTCCTCGACAAGCCTGCGATCTTTCCGGGGATTAATAGCTTTTTCGTATTCCCATGCCTTTATAGTTGATATACCTCAGCCGGACTGGTGAGTAGTGCTTCCGGTGCCGCCGAAGCGGAAACGGATGAAGCAACATTTGGATTAGCCGCCGAGCTGGCCACCACCGGATCATGGTTAGGCTAAAGCGGCATGCGTTAGAGGGATTTTTGGATGCGGTGAGTGTGAGAGAGAGACAGAGAGCGAGAGAAAGAGGCAGAGAGAGAGAGAGTGACTGAGAAAGACAGCGAGACAGTAAGTGAGAGCGAGAGAGAAATGCAGCGTAAAACGTGCAAAATCAAGCAAACCAAGGCCCGTTGCAAAAAAGGAAATAAATAGAAATTGGGAATCCCGCGTCTAGAATCATGAACAAAATGGCTTAAAGGGACTGAGAACAGAACTAGATATGGATGTCCCAAACGATCTCTGCTAGCTAGCCCAAATTTTGCAAATTTTCTCTGCTATTTTGTCTTTATTCCCTCGGAATTCCCAAAGAAAAACCCAAAAAGTAAAATATAAAGCTATAAAGCGCTTTTTTCACCATCACCTCAGTCGATGCACTAATAGCAGCTATCGTAGCCGACGTCATCGTGACGTTCACCGGATCATCCCTCCTCTCCGTCACTCCAATATTCCCCAATATCTCCCCGAAAGGGTCGAACGGGTTCGCCGTCCTTGGGGGGGGTTAAAGGGGGTGTGACACCATTCCCTCCCAAGCCACCAAGCAAATCCAACAAGCCACCAGGATTCTGGGGAGCTTGTGAAGATGGCGCAGAAGCGGGCGTGGAAGCAGGCTGTGGAGGTAGCTGCACAACAACACCAAGCTGTACACGGCACACTAATAAAACTCACCTCGCCGGAGCCTTCTTCCACGGCGCCCGAACCTTCTTCGACGGCTTCTAAAAAGGGAAGACTATTTGGAAGAAAGAAAATTCAGAAAGCGAGACCAGTGAGGAAATGGAGATGGAGCTATTTAGCAGACATTCTTGAGGAAAATTTACCAGGCAGCTAGCAGAGATTCTTGAGGAAAGAGTAGCCGGGCAGCTAGCAAAGATCCTTAAGGATCGCTAACTAGCCTAGATCATTGAGGAAAGAGACAATAAGCAGCTAGCAGAGACCATTTGAGCCAAAGGCGTGTTGCAATTTGGAATTCGGAAGCCTATGGCCAGCTAGCAAAGATTTTTAACGGCGTTTTGTATATGCTTACCAGCGGGAGACGCGGCATCGTCGGCGCTGCATTTTTGGATGTTGCAAACCTAAAAAAAAGTTAAATTTCGAAAGCGGCGCTTGTAAAGGGACACGCAGCTATCTTCGAAAAATTTGGCAATAGATTACGCGCTGAGAAAAGAAAAAATTCTCTCATTTTAAGGACAGAAAGAAACCATATGCCCATATCTAATCGATTACACGGGGAAAATCGAGATTTTCGGTCTTCTCGGTCCCTTTAACCGACCTGCATCGGTGTTGGCGTGGCCTCATGCTTGTGAATCTGGAAATTTCCGGCGTACTGCCCGGCGTTGATGCCGAATTGAAGGGTGAGGCAACCGTCAGAATCCTAAAACCATGCTAAAATGTGACCCAGCTACCGTACCACCGCCTTGAAGACGTCGGCCGGCATGATGAACTCGTAGCTCAGCTTGCTGTCGATCGCCTTCACACCCTTCTTGTTGAGGGTCACTTTGAGATCTTTAGCTTTGGCTGGGGGTTGCCAACTGGAAAAAGGGATAGATAGAGTTAGAGAGAGAGAGAAAGAGAGAGAGAGCGAGAGAGAGAAGGAGAGAGAGAAGGAGTGGGAGGCAATCATCTACAGATCCGGACTCACCCGCTAGAAGTATACCCTCCGACCTGCTTCACCTTGTTCCCATCCGTAAAAGCAACAGCCATTTTCAAATTCTAAAAATTCCAGCGTTTTCAAGCAGTTCGGTTTCGTGCTCACCCCCATGCTCTCCCCGACAGCAATCGCCGTCCAGTACTTGCCCTTCTTGACGTCGGCCTGGATGCTGGAATTTTATGGGGAGTGTGATATGTAGATGAGCTGACCCACTTGAACTTGATGCCGTTGGGGACGGCTTCCCAGTGGACGGTGTTCGAGCCGTCCATCCAATTACATACTGGGCCCTTGGCCGAGTTGTCGCGTTTTACGATATCTGAAACCAGTCGGTTTTGGAAATTCCCTAAAGGTCTCCCCTAGCCTGCCCCTTGGCCTAAGAATTCCCTCATGGCCACCGCTAGCCTGCCTCGCCCCATGAGCTGGACGCGTTGCTGTAGCGTCACGCCTATTCTAGCATTTTTAAAGCAACTTTTTAAGATTACGACACGCTATTTTAGCCATTGGCCGGTTCCACCAACGCCACAATCCCCTGAACGTCCTCAAAAAACGCGGACTCTTGAGGTCGGGTAAACAACTCGCAAATTGTGGTCAATTTTCGTGCCCTCATGCCGAAAAACAGGACGGTTCCACCGTCTATTTCTCCAGTGCTGTAGTCCCCCAAGGGTCAGGGCTAATTACCTAAAATCTGCTCCTTTTCCCCAGATGCCTTTGAGGCGGTGGCACTCTGACAGGATGACTCGATGTTGCAGATACGGTATTGGGAGAGCTGAAAATAGGGATTAGGAGTACCCAATGATCACCGCTAGTATGCCTTGAAATGAGGCTAGATTTCTCAAAAAATATTGGCTAGCATGCCTTCGAATCGGACTGGATTCCTCAAAAATCCCTGCTATCTTGCCGGGGCGCTCTCTCTCTCCCTCTCTTTATTCCTCTACCCCTCTCTCTCTCTCTCACTCTCTCGTTCTCTTTTGTCTCTCTCGCCCTCATTTTTTCTTTCTGCCCTAGATCTTGTTTGTATTTCCGATAAATTCCACCAGATCTTGGCTGGTTTGCCCCAGATTCATCAAGAAACGCTGCTAGCCTTCCCTCCAAAAATTCCTACCGTTTCCGGAACAATAAAGTTTCCAGTGGATGAGATCGGGAGTACCGTACTCGGGAAAGAGATCGTCTAAATTTTTTGATCTCTTGCTCGATTTTTATAGCATACCAAACACCCATCAGCATCAAAAGCGCCTTCTTCAAAGTCATCACGTCGTTTGGTGAATTCAGAAATTATAGAGGTGGATTGGAGATTTGGCGAGGTGCCAGATACAAAATCCACTCGCTGCTCGGCATCCAGGATAACCTATCAAACGTGATTTTAACGGTTTTTAGAAATAATTTTTTATGGGCATTTAACCTACTTCATCCCCTTCGAGATGTCCAGAGGATTGTCGCGGCTCTCCGCCCTGGACGTACGCGATCACAGCTTCGGACTGGAATTAGCGGGTTGAGCTTGAGAAAGGGTTTGAAAAGGAGCTTCCGCAATGGTCCCGGCCAGATCGCCTTGTGGATAGATGAATTCCCAAAAATCTTTGCTAGCCTGCCATTGTATCCTAACGAATCTTTGCTAGTAACCCGCCCTTTAGACGCTTTTACGTCGGGCCAGAAATTCACAATGTCTCTCTCTAGCTCTCTCTCTCTCTCTCTCTCTCTCGCTCTCTCTCCACCCTCTCATGTTCCGCAACCAAACTCTTTGCATCCGTTTTTTGGTGCCGATCGGAATCCGGCCATTCCCCCGCCATTCCGTTTGAATACTCTGGGCGAACGGGTGGCATTTCAGGGGCAAAGCCGCCCATCTCAAGCGGATCTCGATTGATTCAATGCGACTGACGGTTTGGGAACGGGGCTCGGGCGGAGAACGGGAAAAATCGCAGGAAAATTTGCATAACTGCAGCCAGGGACGTAGCGTAATATAGGCCCCGGGGGCCCGGGGCCCCCCCCGAAATCGGCCGGGGCTGAAAATTTACAAGGGGGACCCTTATGATTTTCATTTTCTCAAAATTTTGCTGCCTGCGGCGCTTTTTCACGTTTTTACGGCTATTTGTAGAGCTAAGTCCCTTCTTTTTCAAAAATTTTTGCCTTCGGTGCCGTTTTCTCGTTCATCTTTTGAGTTTTTTGGAAAAATTTTTTGGGGGCCCCCCCCGAAATTTTTTTCTGGCTACGCCCCTGACTGCAGCCCTTCGATTATGGGGGGTTTAAAGGGAGGTGACAGCAAGTTTTTCCAGCTTGAAAGCAGGTTCCTAGCATCTAAAAACGATTTTCTTATCACTAAAAACTCATTTTATTGGAGAAAAAATTTTCCGTTTTAAAATAAGTCTGTCACCAACCTTTTGGAAGAAAATGCCCGTCCAATAGTCATCCTGCGCCCTCTGGGCATTCAGACTGAAATATATGCTGGAAGAGGCGGCATTGAATTCCCAGGTTATCGTCACATTTGGGCTACTGTATTGGCAGGTCTGAAACGAGAGAAATTTGCATTTTACAGGCCCGCTAAAGTCACCTCTTGTATCGGCAAAGATGATCCGATGGCTAGTAGGTAGCAAAAGGGGATGAGCCGCTTCATCTAGAGGGTTACGGTGGATGGGGCGAGATTTAGAGAATTCAGAGAAAAACTAAAAACTAATAAAATTAGCAATGGGATTTTAAAGGGAATGTGACGAGCAAAAATTCGTGTCAGTGTCAAAAGTCGGTGGTTTTAAGGGGACACGCAAGTTCGGATTCCGGTTTTTCGACGTGCTCAATTTTCCGGGTTTTCCTAAAGGGTTTCTACTTGTTCTTGCCAGGAATTTCAACCTATTAGATTTTTAAAGGAACAAGGAAGCCCGGATATTATGGATTTTCTTGACAAGAAGTAGGCCGAGTTCTAAAGAATCACTGTTAGTTGCCGCTAAAATTGGGCTTAAAGGGACTAGGAAGCCAGGCTCTTATGGTTTTCGGTGAATCCTGCTTCCTAAAGGATCCCTGCTAGTTGGTATGTAGCTAACTTCTACTTCTTTCCTTTAATACCCATTTAAATGCCAAAATGACGTATGCAAATATAAAATTTACCGCCTGGCCAGTAGATTATATGCTGACTGCCAGGACAGTAACCTCGCGTTCCTTTTTGCTCGTCCACTTCAAAATGCCAGGAGAAGCGGACGGATAGGCATGGCCTGAGCGAGAGAGCGAGAGATTGAGACAGAGAGAGAGAGAGAGAGAGAGAGAGAGAGAGAGTGAGAGAGAGACCGAGCTCAAGTAGCAAGTGGAAGAAGTGTCGAGAATGTTGTGTGTAGCAAGGTCGAGGCTCGTGTCTCAAATATTACAAGTAGCCTCCCCCTCCGCCGATCTGCCAATGCCAACACTTTCCTTTTTACGCTCGATTTTTAAGCACCATCACCACTCAATTTGACCCTGGGAATTTGGGAAAACCTGGAAAATTCAAGGGGCCAGCTAGCAGAGATCGCTTGGGAATTTGAAGGAACGTGGGGGCAGGCTTGCCGGGGATATTTAAGAAGCGGGGAAGCATGTGACGGACCAGGACGGGGGGCAATCTAGCAGAAATTTCTGTGGGAGGAGGCTTGCGGCGGGCAGGCTAGCAGAGATCACTTGGAAATTGGATGAAAAGTTTTTGCGTTTTCAAACACGAGCTAGCAGAGTTAATTGTGGAATCGTGGCAGCTGTTGACAGGCTAGCAGAGATGATTTAGGGGAATTGGGGAAAAACAGATACTCGAGTAGGGCAAACTAACAGGGATCTGTGAGGAATCTCGGCAAAATCAAGCGCATGCTAGCAAGGATCATTTAGGAAATCAAGAAAAGTCGACGGATTTGTCGAAATAATGGCAGTCTAGCAGAGATCATTTAGGACGTAAACTTCAGGCTAACGAGCAGAGATCCTTTGCGGATGCATATTTCGTGCCGTGAGCCGGGTCGTACTGCTTGAAGCAATTGGAAAAGATCGAATAGTTCAGACTAACTAGCAGAGATTATAGCCGATTAAATTTCGTACAGTAAACCGTATCACATTGTCCGGCATAAATCTTGAAAGACAAGCAATCGGAGTTAGAGGGGGAAGAATGGGTTTTGACCGCTGAAATGTGATGATGATGATGATCGGGAATGGGGGAATTGGAGGAAGAGGAAAAGCGGAAGATGCGCAAAACCACAACTGGCAGGGGAAGGGGGAGGAGGAGAAGCTGAGGATGAGAGGGGAGCAGGCGGGGAGGGAGGAGAATAAGCGGTCATCTCAAATACACCTCCCCCTGCCCCACCACCCACTCAACTATACCCCCCTTGAAATAGTGCATACTGAATTCTGGACTGTACTTCTTCAAGAAGTTCGGCGGAAGCTCGAACTCGTTGAAGTCCCAAATGGTCGCTGCTAGACGGCTACTTGATGTAAAAATTCTCAACTGACCCCTGCTACACTGCCAAAAACATCAATGTCTTTCGATCGTCTCTACTCCTTACCGAGACAACCCGAAAATTCCCTAATGACCTCCGCTAGATTGCCCCGAAGTGCACCTTTCTCAGATAGGCTCTGCTAGCTTGCAGCTACCTTTAAAATCCCAAATGATCTCTGTTGGTTGCCCCTAGCGGCCGTTCCCAAATGGTCACTGCTAGCCTGCCCTCAAAAACCCACAGTCAAATTTATTTTTCAGGCAAAAAAGCGGAACGGCTGCGGTTGGCCGGGAAAGAAAGGCCGTATTTTCACTTTCAACCACAGAGCGAGAGAGAGAGAGAGGGAGAGAGAGAGAAAGAGAGCGAGAGAGAAACTGTCCCTCTCATCCTCTTCAACTCTGCCACACACAATTGAGAAATTGTGCCCTCGGGCTATGAAAACGTTTATATGCGGTGGAAGGGAAGGGGAGGAGAATGGAAATGGATACACATCTTTGCTCTCGCAACTCAAGGAAAGGTGAGTGTGACCTGGCAGGCTAGCAGAGATCATTTGAGAATTGGAAACATAACTTGGCGTGGCTTTGGAAAATGGGATGGCAAGCTAGCAGAGATTGTTGGGGATCCAGTAAGGGCTGCAATCAGGCTAGCTAGCAGAGATGTTTTAAGATTTTGAGTAGGTCAACCACCAGAGAAGCTGTCAGAACATCTTGAGAAATTCTTATAGCCATTTAGGAACCAGTCATTCAGCTGGCGGTTTAGCAGCGATTATTTGTGAATTCAAAGCATGATAACAGGGCTATGGAAACTAGCAGAGACCATTTAGAACCGAGTGGACCTCCTTGGGGCCAACAGAGTTCCTTAGGAAATTCGGCTTTTCTACCCCTTAAGTTATACTGCCGGATTTGCAGTAAAATGCTACATTCAGAATTTGACAGGTGGGTGGGTGGGCAAGATCCGGTCTGTGAAAATAAAGGCCCTAAACGGGTATCTCTCGATTTACGGAATCATCGGCTCACAACGTTTTGCGCATCGACGGGGATCATACGAATCATTGCACAGTTTTGTGTAGAGAGAGAGTGAGGGAGAGAGAGAGAGAGAGAGAGAGAGAGAGAGAGAGAGAGAGAGGAGAAAGGGAGGTCCCTACAGGGGGCTAAAGCCTCAATTACACCCGAGCCGGTCTGTCGTAAAACCGGGCATACGAACTGTGCACCAGGGCCCACACCGTTTGGAAAACCGAAACTACGTGGAATACAGACCAAAAGCACAGAGGAATTTTCAGTGGTGGTGACAAAAAAATAGCTATTTGCTATCAGGATATCAAAATTCATAATCTTTAAATTCCTAATGCCAAATTTCGATATGTCGAAATTTTTTTTCAGTAATTCTTGGGTTTTTTTTCTGGAGGTTTGCTGATTTAAATGCAGAAATTATGAAATTTCAACATTCTAAAAGTAACCCGAAAATACCTACCTGTCACCATCCCTTTAAAATCGCGTCGAGCTTCCGGTCGATCCCAGAAAAGGGATTGGCAAGCTAGCAGGGATCATTAATGATGTTATCCGCTGAATCTGGCGCGATTTTACCCTCGGCAGACTAGCGGAGACATTTTGGAATGGCTGTAACTGTCAAACAAAAAAAAAATTACGTTTTCAAGAGCAGATAACTCGCGTAGCATGCTAGCGATTCCATAAAGGTTTATTGTCAGAAGCAGCAAAAGCCTTTGCCTACTTTTTAGAGTCAACGGAAAGCTAGCAGAGACCATTTGGGAGCCTGATCCAAGACTCTTTAGGGATATGCTCTGTGATCAGAGCAACCTAGCGGAAGCTATTTGAGAAATTCTTCACTAGAACGGGCAAACTTGCATACCAGCTGCGGCCATTGGGGGAATTTAGGGACCGACCGGCAGGCTAGCAGAGCCTTTGCATCCAAATTAACATGGCTAACTGGTTTCACATTCCCTTGCCATTGCCTTGATCCGGGTTCGAGTTCCGTATGCGCCAAATTTTGCTTTTTGCTCGAAAAAGCGCTTCCGGATGTATTTGAGCTTTTCCTGTTCGTGACATCCTCATCATCACCGCCCTGATGTTTGACATGGCAAAAGCGGTGTTGGTTGGTGGAGGGAAAAGCATCTTTCCCATCCTCCCATCGATCCTCACCCCCCAATTCTTGTCTTCTTCTTTTTCTTCTTGAGCTTCAGAAGAACAGCAGAAGGCGCGCGTAGAATGGGGGGAGCAGGAGGGGGAGGAGGAGGAGCATCTTTTGTTGCTTCTTCCCCCCAATACCTTGTCTGTCCGTCTCTCTCTCTCTCTCTCTCTCTCTATCTCTATCTTTTTGTCTGTTTCGGGAGAAAGGAGGCCCACAGCAGCGCTCATGAATATTTCCGAATCGAAAATGTTTTGAAGCCCTGCTAGGCAGAAAGAAGCCCACTCAAACAACCCAGGGCCACACTTTCTGGCTTCTCGCCTCGGAAGGGCACTTTTGGTTCCGAAATCCGCCATTTTTCAGCATTTTTCCGGAAGCCCTGGGGTTTACCCTTCTATCCCCTTCCCTCTCCCCTGTCCCGTCTGTCCTTTGGCCAGGCCCGTAGCGGAACCGAAATTTCGGGGGGGGGGCCCAAAAATTTTGGCGACCTCCCCCGGTCGCCATTTTTTAAAAAACCGAAAATCGCGTCAATAATGCGCCGCGGCAAAAAAATCGCAAAAGGCGTTCGCTACACTCAAATTCGTGGGAAAACACGGCAGAAAACGCGCCGCAGGCAAAATTTTCTAAGAACAATTGATTCACCAATGAAAAACCAGCGCCGCAGGCAAAAATTTGAAAAATAAGCTCATACGTAAAAACTGTTTGAAAAACAGTAATAAACAGCGCCGCAGGCAAAAAACTTTTGTAACTAAAAATCATAAGGGTCCCCCCTTATGAATTTTTAGGACCGCGACCGATTTCGGGGCCCTGGGCCCCCCCCTCCTACGGGCCTGCCTTTGGCCCAGTGGTCTAAAGCGCTGGCCCTAGGCGAGTGGCGCGCGTTCGGTTTTGCTCCGCGGCGAGCACCTACCGTAACCCTGTTTGCTATTCTGCGGACGGTTACCGGCCGGTAACCAAACCAACGAGACTTTAGTGTACCTTTAACAAGTTGGCAGAGTTTGTTTTTGGGAACCAGGCTAGTAAATCTCTTAGGGGAACTCCTTCGGAAAGTAACGCTGTCCCTGACCCTTTAGAACCAGTTTGGTCGCCTTTTACCAGTGCAGGCCCAGCTAGCAGAGATTCTTTAGGAAATTGCTTAGATGCCCTCGTTTCAAGTTTTATATTTTATCGATTTTCTTTCGGGGGCTAGCAGGGTTCCTTGTGGAAATTTGAGCTGTCACTGGCCCTTTTGCCGAGCTGAACTTAGCGAGTGTAACTAGACGTAATTTGACCTTTCTGAGCTCTAATTCCGGAAATTCCGGAAACTGCGACAATTGACCTCGATCTGTTCCACCTGAACTCCCTCAAGATGTCATCCCGAATGTTGCTGATCCTGATCCCCGGATCCGCTCAACCCAAAAAAGTGCGGGGAGGCATTCAGGCGGGCAAGGTCTGCTGTTTCTGTCTGTGTATTGGAGTGCCTAGGGTTCTCCGTTTCAATTACCTCGGCCAGGCCATATAGAGTCTCTCTCGGGGAGAGAGAGAGAGAGAGAGAGAGAGAGCAACCTCCCGGCCATGGCCAAAAGCCTAATTTGTTCGGGCGTAGGGGGCTTGGGTAAAGGGTCCCCCCTCGAGTCGTGGCTGCTCTCTCTTTTGTCCAATTTCCAGGCTTTTCCCCCCTCTGCCGCCTATGGCTTTTGCTCTAAGGGCCCAGCTTAGGGCCCTTTCCTTTCCTTTCCATTGTCCCCTCATCCACTACACCTAAAAAATCTGCTTTTCCGGGTGGTGGGAATCTAATTTTTTGCATTCTAATGGGTTACCTGGAATCTTTACATTCTCGGAAGTTCGGTATATTTTTGAAAAATCGGGGCGGACAAAGGTATTCCAATAAACTTCAGAAAATGAAAGAATTTTTAAGAATTTCCTGATCTATTTTCAACTTTATCTATTTCAAAATTTTTCTCAATTGATAAATCGGGAATTACGCTAAACAAATTTCGTAAACGGAATTATGCTAATTTTGCTCTCTATTCTCCCCCTAGCATTAGTGCGTCGCCTATTAGCCCTAACAACCCCTTTAAACTTGAAAATTCTGGTAAACTTGTAACTATGTTTTTTTGCCCTAAATATTCGCCCCCGTAAAAACCCGAAGCGGTACTATGGTTTCTGAAAATACCCCACACTTTCTCACACACCCATTACCATTTTCACCTGGCCTCCGGGTCAGGGGCCCGTTAGTGCAACAAGAGTCGATTTCCGGTTGGACGCTGATTTCAAAGTTTCCCAAATGGTCGTTGCTAGACTGCCTTGCAGCTAAGAAATTCTTCAATGATCTCTGCTAGTATGCGATTTTATCCCTCAAAATAACGGAAAGCTAGCAGGGAACATTAATCCTTAATGTTCTCTGCTAGCTTGCCATCCTGAACGCCCAAGGCAACCTGGCCTCAAATTTCCCCAAAAATCCGGCGAGCCTGCGACTCCCCAATGTATCCACCTTGCCAGCTATAGTCGATTCCCCTTGTCCCACCAACGTGCCAAACTCCAATCAGGCAACACCTTTTCGATGCCCTTTAGCCTCGCCTCGCGCCCCACTGAGGGAAAATGATTTGAAACCGGATATTCCGGAGGCCAGGGAATGGATAGAAGAGAGAGAGAGAGAGAGAGAGAGAGATGAATAGACATACAGACAACCACTTCTTCTAGGGTTTCCTTCTCCTCTAAAATGGCCACATTCCCTCCACCCTTATTGGGTGGTCTATGCCAAAAGCCCGGTATCGAATCGATTTCCGATTGGCTACTATGGGAATGGTTGGCGGATCGTTGCGAATTTTGGCGCATATTTTGCCAAAAAGTATATCCCGCTCTGATTCCTCAATTTTCTCTGCTCGTATGCTGCATCTTTGGAAGATCCAAAGACCTCTGCTAGCTTGCCCTGTCTGTTCTCTTAATTTTCCTAAAGAACCTCCGCTAGCCAGCTTGCCCACTTATCTGATCGCTGCCGGCTCAAGCAACGTTCAGACCGTTTTTTAAGAACCTCTGTTAGCTTGCCCCGTACCAGACTAATTTTCCTAAAGCATCTGCACCAACCTTCCCTAACTGTAACCCTCTTATGTTGACCGTGGGATTTCGTTATGGGAGATAGCACATCTTGTGCAGAATTTTTCGCTGAATCCGAATCCGTTTTCAAAAGTTAAAAATCGAATTTAAATTTGGGCGAATCTGGTCCATCGCGCCCCTGGGGGGTTCAAAGCGGCTCCCCACCGCCACCCTCCCAGCAACTCGACGGTACAATGGTTAGGCGCTGGTTTCTTGAGCAGGCTGTCACTGGTTCGACCCCTGCCGCGGTCGCTTTTTTGCTTTTGCATTTTTTTTATCGGAAACTAGTGTGACGTTGTTCCGCAACACTGTCATATATGTTATGTGCTATCTCCCATAACGAAATCCCACGGTCAACATAAGAGGGTTACAGTAAGCATCTCTGCTAGCTTGCCCATTCGCAGCTCCAGCCATGCTCAAAAAACGTAGCGCTGGAGCTCCTTGCTTGCTCCCTAAATTTCGCTAAGCATCTTTGCTACCCTGCCTTTCCGCACACCTTTTCCCAAAGTAGCCTGCCGTTCCCTACCTCCCGTTTTCCCAAAAATTGCTCGAAAACTGCAAGGTTCTTTTTAATCAAAGTTTCTCAACCCCCCACCGAACTTTCCCTGTTCTTCGCCTTTCCCACCAAATAAAATTCCGGTGCGGGGTTAGCAGAAAAAATGCGGGGCGACCCCTACAGCCGGTGGAATGGCATTAATCGAGGTGAGAGAGAGAGAGAGAGAGAGAGAGAGAGGAGAGAGAGAGCAGGAATATATATGGGGTCCCGGTGCCGTGTGATGGAATTAGTGGGTATTCGGATTGACTTTGGATTGACTTGAGAGGTGGTCGATGGGGTGAGTGGACAACGGCACACCACACTCAAATCCACCAGCTTTTCGCTAATTTTCCTGCATCATATCGGTGAAGCACCGGAAATGTGTAAATTGGTCTTCGCCGGAATTTTTGTGGTACTTTGAGTTTTGAGTAGGAACGGAGAGTTGGCCCTGATTTTTACCACAGACATAGAAGTATTCCGATCGGCTGAATTCTCCTTTGGCTAATTGGTCAAGCTCTCGCTTTTCACCCTTCCGACCCGAGTTCGACTCCCGCTCAGTGCGATTCCACCGTCATTTCGGATTTTAAAGGTCCAGGCAAGCAGAAATTATGGATTGTTTTTCATGGACCTCTAGAGCCTTTGCCGAGTACGTCAACATCCTAATCACGCCTTACCCCTCCCTTTAAAGGGACTTGCAAAGTAATTTTTGCCGTATCTTTTCACATCCGCTTTTTCACAATTTCTTTTCCATTTGCATCTCTCTTTCTCTTTTTTCTCATTATCAATTTGTCCTTTTTCCATATAGTATCCCGATTACGGTCGGAATCCCCCACCCCGTGCCTCTACCTCTAAAATACGTAATTTTGAAATATGCTATCCTTATTTTTGCAAACATTTGAAACGAAAATTGGCCCCTAAAAGCGCGCGGGTCCTGAATTGGCACCTCGAAATTTCCATTAGCAAATTGGCGAGGGCGGCGCTAGCGTGGACTTTCGAAGGAGCGTAATTAGTATAGCCGGAAGGGCTTAGTACTAGGTTTATAGGGTTTAAAAGGATTAGGATCAAAACAAAGTAGTTTTGCACCATTCAAAAAGGTGTCTAAACTTTACCTTAAAAGAAAATTTACGTTACGCAGGGCCGTATAATTTTTAACGTCATATATTAAGTTTAAAAAAATTGTTTAATTAGCATGTTAATGAGCCCGTCATTAGTACGCCAAAGAACTTTAGGGAAACAAGTCAAATTTCTGATTTTTAGATTTATTTTCGGCACAAAATTTGTAATTACAGATTCAAATCCACCCAAAAAAAATACACCAAAAAAACGTTGCGAATTTCGGCGCTGGACGGAATTTGGAATTTGGAATTCGTTGGGTGATGGGGAGAATTTTCTATTATTTGGTTGTGAGAGTTGAAGAGGGAGGGGGATCCCGTTTCTTTTGGGCCTATAGGTGAGTGGAGGGGGAATAGTGGAAGGGCCCAGTGACTAGGGGCCCACTAGGGCCCAAAAGGGAGAGAAAGAGAGGGAGAGAGGGGCCCACAGGGGCGCTGGGGGGGCGGGGCGTGCTGCGTTGCGTCACCCTATATCTTGACCTCCCCAATAGAGGCACGGCAGGGGAAATTCTATATCTAAAATTCTCTAAAAACTATATATAAAATTTATTAAATCTCTATATATTCTATATCTATTAAATAGTAAAATTCGATACCTCTCTAATCGATATTTTGCGTGGCCGGTTCCAGATGCCGAATGTCGCTGCTGTGCGTGACAAGTGGGTGACGGGTGTTGTTGCGGTATAAACTCGCCGTGCCAACATCTTCAACAAGTTCACACCGGCCGTTTTTTGGGGGTCCTAAAGGGCCGGGCAACCCATAAAAATGGACCCCGACTCGTTGACACTGGTCGTTTCAGTCAAGAAGGCTCGGCTACTCGGCTCCAGTGGTGGGTTCTACAGCTTTTTGGAGCTCTTAAATTGACTACTACGCCGCGATACCATGAACAGGAAAGTGGACTATAATTATTGGGTTTTTTGGGGGAAATTGGCGCCTTGGGAATAGCAATTTGGGTCCAAATTTTGCAGAAAATTGCTAAATTTGGGTAAAAATCCTGTTTTCGATTTTCTACTCTTGAATTTTAATATTTGTAAACTCAGTTTAATATTATATAAACAAATTCCATAATTACCCATTTTTCACCCATTCCATTACCCCAATTACCCATTACCCCAATTACCCATTCAAATTCCATAATCACCCCATTTTAATTGCGTAATCGGTTAAATTAACCGAAACCCCTGCGACCCCGGAAGTTTGTCAAAAAAATGAACTAGTTAATCGAATTTTGACAGAGAAGTTACACGAATTTTAACTTTTTTATAACGATTAAAAAAATTTTAATTGTAACTTAACTAAGCAAGCATATAAAAAATTAAAAAATGTAATTTCTAGGTTAGATGTGAAATTATAACACCTCCTAATTTTTCGAACACATTTTTAAATATTGTTAGCCGGTGCAAAAACGGCGCATTTCTTTTCGAGGCTCTGGCTCAGTCGGTAGAGCATTGGTCTTCGAATCCAGCACTCAAGGGTTCGGATCCTTCGGTCGTCATACTTTTTGCTTTTTGCTTAAAAAGTGGAGCTTTAATTGGTCTTTTTGTTCGGAAGCTTCTAAGCATTTTTTCACATAAACTGAGAGTGCTGTTTTTGCCATTCCTAAGCGTAAAAATTGTACATAACTACAAAAAATATCAATTTATCGACAAAAGTTTTGAAGTTTAGATTTTTTCAGATAGTTTTCCTAGCTAAAACGTGATCAAATGTTACTAAAAACACTATTAAATTATGTGCTATGGCATTTTTAGGTTTTCTAGGTTTGTAGAAAAATTTTGCGCTTGGAAACCCCCCTGATACTGCCAAAGCTCCTTCCAATCGATTCTCCTTTTCCAACCCCAAATCTCTCCCGACCATTCAAATCATTTCTTTATTTTCGCATTTTCCCAAATGAAACCCGACAAATCCGACTTCAGGGAATCTCCCCGTATTTGAACTACACCCACCAGAACGGCGCCTAATCCCCCGGTTCCATTTAATTGCGTTTTTATCGCCCCCAACCGCCAGTCGACCTAGATAGTTGTTCAAATCGAAAACAGCAAATACCGTATCAGTCGTCTGAATTTTGCAGCGCGCTAATATATGTGTATCCTGGTTGGCAAGGCGAAAACAAGAAATTTGAGCTGGGCCGGATGGTTCTTTGGCACCGAGTAGGGGCTACATGGCATCCAAATTACGACCGGGAAATAGTAGATAATTTTAAGGGAAATGAAACGAAGAAAAACCTCTTTTTTAATACCGTGAGCTGGACCATCTAGCAGAGATTCTTGCGGATCGAGGCAGGCTAGCAGCGGTTTTTTAGACAAATTTAATAGGATTTAAAATTGTTATTTTTTACTTGCTTTCTGATTTGCAAATTTTCACGTTATTTTTCGATGTTCGCTAGCAGCGATTCTTTGGGAAGCGGAAATCCAAACAACCGGCCATTTTCCTCAAAGAACCTCTGCTAGCTGCTTTTAAACAATCAAACCCGCAGGCAGGCTAGCAGAGATTCTTGATTTCGGATCCCAAGAATATGAAAATTGGCTATTTTAGCACAATTTCCCATTCGAATTTTCCCAGGAAACTAGAAAATTCCTCATGCTCCCTGTTTCATTGCCCCCATTTTTTTCCTAGCGATCCCCCGGCCACGCCATAATATGCTTAGGTTCCGCGACAACCCAAAAGGGCCAAGAGTCGCCTTCCTTCCCCCTCATAAGATGAGAAGAAGGAGCAATTGGGGGGGCTCACCGGGGCCCAGGGGCCATTTCTCATTATTCGCTGTCGACGACCACCGGCTACGGGGGACTGCTCTTTACAGGGGGACACAGAATAGGGCAGAAAAAGAAGGGGGAGGGAAGGGGATCTGATGTCAAAATGGGGAAAGAAAAGGGGCGATATTGCAATTCGGGTGGATATCGCTCTACTAGACCCTGTCATTTATGAGGAAATTAAAATTCTGGAATTCTGCACTCGCCGACACGGACTTGACATGAAAATTGAATTTTTAAGGGGAATTGTTGCGTTTTAAGATCAAAATTACACTAAAAAAGAATACCGCTCTCTATCCCGAAATTCTGTATCCCGAAACGCCCAATCCCGAAATTCTGTATCCCGAAACTCCCAATCCGAAAGAGTTTTCGGATAGAGAGTTTTGGGATGAGGGTTTTCGGCATAGAGAGTTTTCGGGATAAAGAGTTTTCGGGATAGAGAGCTTTCGGGATAGAGAGTTTTCGGGATAGAGATTTTTTCGGGATAGAGGGTTTTCGGGATAGAGAGTTTCGGGATAGAGAGTTTCGGGATACAGAATTTCGGGATATAGAATTTCGGGATACAGAATTTCGGGATAGGGGAAATACCCCACTAAAAAATGCATCCAAAATGAACTCAAAGATCGGCAGGTTAGCAGAGGTTTTTCAGGAAGGGAGACTAGCAGAGATTCTTGGGGAAGGGCAGGCTGGCAGCCATTCATTGGGAGCAGGCTAGCAGAAATTCTGTAAAAACGGCATGCTTGCAGAGATTACTTGTAAAAGCGCAGGCTAGCATAGATTCTTTAGTATTTGGCAATCTAGCCTAGATCCTTGGAAAAAGGCAGGCTAGCCGAGAAACTTTGGGAAACGGTGAACTAGCAGAGGTTATTTGGGAAATGGCCAGCCTGCAGAGATTCGTTAGGGGAGGGCGGACTAGCAAGGATTATTTAGGAACAGGCTAGCCAGCAGAAAATTTTATGGACGAGGCAGGATATCATTAATGCGTCTACAAGACCGGAAAGCTATTCAGGAAAAAAACCCGAAAAAGCATTCCACTCGCATCCTATTTCCAGACGAATTCCACTCGTACGTCACCGTCAAACTCCAGAATGTCAAGTCGACGACGATGGCCGTCAGAGGGGGACAGCCACAATGGGAACAGGAGTTTATATTGTAGGTTGCAGCTTGTAGTCGGTAACTGACAGCTAAAATTCCAATGATTCCAGCACCCCCAAATTTTAGCGAGACAAACCGGCCGGATGAGAGTATGAACATCGAGCTGTGGTCGAAGGGAGTACTGTGGGATAAATTGTTAGGCGTTGCTCTGCTTCCGCTTCATCAAGTGCATTTCTCCGCACAACCTGGAGCAGGACAGTGGCTACAGATTGGTGAGTTATTGAGATATGTTAATTAGTGTGCGATGACTAGCAAGAGAGAGCGCGAGAGATAAAGAGAGAGACAGAGATAGAGAGAGAGAGAGAGAAAGAGAGGGGAGAGTGAGCGGTTAGGAACTTCTTCCTCTTCCAATCTGTCATTTCCAGATGCCGAAGTTGAGACTCGTGGTGGCGTAGCGATAGGAACTCGCTCTCCCACCGGCCATTCCCTACTGGTTGATGCTCGTTTTGAGTTGCCGTTCGGTCAGTTATTTGCTCATTTTTATGAGTTCTTGCTCACCCTCTCCCTCTCACTCTCGCTCTCTATCGCTCTCACGCCTTATCTCGCTCTTTTTTTGCTTCTCATGCTCAATCTCGTTTTCTTGCTCTTTCTAACGCACTATTTCTCTAGTTTCGGCTAATTTTTAACAATCAAATTTGGAAAGGTTATTTTTCTCCCCATTCTTCCCGGATGTATCCCAAAAGTTTCCATCTCCACCAAGCCAGTATCCCAAAAGCTCTGCTACCCCCTTCGGGTCCATTCCATGAATATTTGGGGGGCAGTGGCCCTCGATTTTCTTCCTCTTTTTGAGATGGACACGAAGACAGCCCCCGTTGATAGATCTATGAAGTGCTGTGTATCGAGGGGAGAAGCCCCTTCCTCTGCTTTGTCGGCTTTTCGGCTTTTTTTCGTAAAGGCATCGGTCGGCCTCCTCGCGGGGGGCTGAGGCTCAATCCCGGGGGGCCCTTATGCCCTTAGAGAGAAGAAGAAGCCGGCCACGATCTGAAATGCATCCGTTGAAGGAGGCAGTCTTCAGCTTCACCCCCTTCCCTTCCACAACCCTTTAAATTATTAAGACCCGGCGGGGTTGGGGGTTATTTAATGGCTTTTTTTTGGGTCAGGGTGTGTCTTTTGACTTTTAGTATTTCTCTCTCTCTCCCACTCGCTCTCTCGCTCTCTCTCGCTCTCTCTCTCTCTCGGTACTTCCTGCTCGGCAAAAAGTCATTATTTGTGGGTTGGACCCTTAAGGTTGCGTTCGCCGGTTTTTTGATAAAGAATAACTGCTCGTATTCTAGAGCCTTTTCAACCCCAATAAACTCTGCTAGCTTGCTCTTTTACCTCCTCGAATTTCCCAAGGAATTTCTGCTAATCTACCTTCGGGTATGTTTTCTAAAGAATCTTCAATCTCGGCTTCTTTTCCTTTCTCCCATTTCCTAAAGAATCTCTGCCAGCCCACCAATTCTGATTTCTTTGTGCCACGCTCCAAAATTGCGTATATTGTTGTTATGTGTTCGTTCTAGGGGGGTGTTCTGGGTGGAAGTTATGGTCCTCCCCCCATCCCTTCCCTCCCTAATTGCCGGCCCTTCATCCCTTATTTTGCTTTCTCCTCCCCTCTGTGTGGGCTTCACTTCAAGAGTCCCACTCTTCCGCCACACACAAAAAGTCGTGGATCCAATTTAGTTTTTTGTCGCTTTGCATGCGTCGCCATTTCGGAGAGGGAGCGAGAGATAGAGAGAGAGAGGGCGAGAGAGAGAGAGCGATAGAGAGGGAGAGAGCGATAGAGAGGGAGAGGGAGGGAGGGAGCGATAGAGCGAGAGAGCGATAGAGAGAGGGAGGGAGGGAGAGAGTTCCTGACTCATCTTCGCTGGCATGCACTCGATGCTAAATTAAGATCTCTTTCCAGCCAGCAACCCTCTAATTGACCACCATTTTTTCATCCAAATCCACCCCCCGCCGACCCATTCCATTTTATGGCCACACGAGACCTTTTTCGGGCCTGAATTCCATTTTTCGCAAACCAGAGGAAATTTCGGGCAATTATTGGTGGGGTTGATAGAGAAACATCAAGGGAATTTAAGCTTTCTGGCAAACGAGAGAGCGAGAGGGAGAGAGAGAGACAGACAAACGGGAGAGAGAGAGAAACTGGCAGCCTAGCATAGAGTCTAGCATGGGCAAACTAGCAGAGGCTATTTAGGAACCGTGCTGTTTTAAAACTGGTATTATTTTAGGGCATGCTAGCAGAGATTCTTTGGGAAATTCAGGGAAATTTGGGATCGTTTTGAAAAGGCGACTTTAAAGAACTTCAATATTTCAAAAACGATATTTGAGTCCGGCTAGCAGAAATCATTTAGGGATCGAGCCGACGATTAAATAAAGGATCAGTAGCGATTTTTCAAAGGCAAGCCAGCAGCGATAATTTGCGGAATTTATTTGTGTTTTTTGCGCTCCTCCTCAAATCCCCCCATTTGGCCATTTGCCATCCGATGTTGTGGCCTATTCTATTTTTCGGTTGTTCGAGTGCCCTCCCCTCCATTCTATGGCCCTTTGTTGGTTCCTAATTCCACCCCTTTTTTGTGGCCTCCCTCCCCTCGTTTCTTAGGGCCCACCCCCCTAGATGATCATCTCCTCCCATTGCTCTTCCTCAACCACCCAAAACCCCCCTATAGACCGGGAATCGCTGCCTTTTATTGCTGGAATTCTCTCATTCTACGCCACGCTGAAACCGCCAATTTTTGGGCTTCTCGTTGCTTCATCCTTATTTTAGTCAGGTTTTTAGTCAGATTTTTGAGATCTTTATCTATCGGTGCTGGTTCATTATCGGGGGGACGGTGAGGAGGTGACCAAATTAAAGCGACAACGTTGTGGGGCATGCCAGCAGAGATCATTTGCCGAACCCTGGGAATCTGGAGCGAATAGCGTGTGCTTCTTGGAGTCGTGTTCCTCCTCTTTCTTTCCAGCGTCAATCTGGCTTACAATCAATTTAGTGGGCTTCCCCTTCTTTCCCTCCCCAATTCGGGGTCCCACCACCGGCTGATCCCCCCTAGCCCGAGATATAGTCTTAAGTTTTTTACTATTTCTGTTTCTGTCAATATTTTTTAAAAGCCGATCCTCCACTACGAATTAAATCAAAAGAATTAAACTAAAACTCAGTTTAATTACAAATCCCTGTTTCCAGATGCTGCACCAGGAGAAGCTGAACTGCTCCAGTCCCGTCTCGACCAATTGAACAGGTTGCAACTGGAGGTGGGAATTTAGCGATTTTTTAACTTTTAAATAGCTATTGAAAAATTACTGGTCGGTATCAAAACTTTTCTGTCCTCTGGTCAATTGGCAGTGCGCTCGCCTTATAATCTCAAGGCCCGGGTTCGAACCCCCGCCGCGGCAAAGTTTTTGTTTTTTGCGAAAAAATTAACTTTCCTTTTTTAATAAATTTTTTCAGGTCGACGCCACGCTGCCGCCACGCGCACCCCTCAATCATTGTAAGTTCAAACAAAATTTCCTCTCTTTTCCCTGAAATCTGGCCGTTCCAAATCCTAGAAGTTGCCATTATCTGCTGAACTACTGTACCTTTAATGGAGGCTATAATTTACTGTACTAGTCGCAGTTTTTGCAGAAAATTGTTAGGTAGTGCTGTTTGATTTCGCCAAACGTTATTTTTAACTTTATAGCTACTTGTCTCGATTTTAAACTTATATCCTAAGGAAGCTTTGCTAGCTGGCGTTGAACGTTATCCCTCGCTTCCTCTTTCTCTCTCTCTCTCTCTCTCTCTCTCTCTCTCTCTCTCTCTCTCTCTCTCTTGCTATAGCTTTCTCTCTCTCTCTTGCTATAGCTTTCTCTCTCTCCCTCTCTATCGCTTTCTCTCGCTCTCTCCCTCTCGTTCTGTATGTCTATCGTTTTCCTTGATTTCTTTAGCTCTCTCTCACTCTCCCTCTCTCGTTTCCCAAATGATCTCCGCTAGCTTGCCTGGAATTTCTTAAAAAATCGCTATTAGAACGTCGACTAGACAATTTTAACTTAATGGCTTTCTCTCGTTTTTCAAAACGATCCCGGCAAGTCTTTGTTCATCAGGCGATAGACGCTATCTAGCTTTCCGCCTTGCTCTTTCCTCAATGTTTTCTGCTAGCATGCCCCATCCTCAAATCCGTCCGAACTTCCAAAAAGGTCACCTCAACCTTCCCCCCCCCCCGCCCAAACCTTCCGATTTTCCAGCCATTTTCGCGCCCTAAAAACCCGCTCAAAAATGTGCGAGGGGGGCGAAAAGCGCGCGCTCGGGAATTCCGAGGGGGAAATGGGGCCCGAAAAGGGCTGCGGGCCCACCAGGGGCCCTAGAGAAGGCCCTAGGGCCCCTAGCCAAAAAGGGAAGGGAAGGGACACGCGCAGGCAGACAATGTCCCGGTTGTGCGGGGGATATGACAAAGTGTTCCGTTTCTCTCTCTTTCTCTCGCCTCTATGCATGTAATCGATCTCGCTCTCTCTCTCTCTCTCCATCTCTCGCTCTTGTCTCTCTCCACACCTGTTGTCAGCCTCCGTTGCCAACCTCTGGACACGAGACACCTGGCTGCTGTGCCGTTCCGCTTCTCACTCTTTTCCCGGATACAACTACCCGTTTTTAGGAGTGTTACGGAATTCTGAAAACTAGAGACCAGCTTAGAGCCCAAATTAGAGCCCAAATAGGGCCAGATGGAACCCAGACAAAATCAAAATTGGTTTTTCCATCCAAAACCCCGAATAAACTTTCTGTTTCCTGGTGGAATATTCACGAAAATAGCTGCTTTCGACAAATTCTTAGAATCTAGAATAACTTTCCTGACTTCCCAACCCCTTTAAAACAGCTCCCAGCTCCTTAATGCCCAAAATAAACAAAATACCCTTTTTTTTACCCCTTTTGAAAATGGTCGTTGGGGTTAAAAAGCCCTCGTCGGGGAAGGCCAACCACCCGGGTTCGAACCGGCCCACCGCAAAGCCTTTTTTACGTTTGGTCTCAAAATTCTTTATAAGCTTTTCAAGGACCTATTAATACCCCCCAACTCGATCGAAAAAAACCCCACCCTTCCTGACTGCCCTCAGAAATCTTTGGGGGACCCCCGGGGGAAGTGGGCCCCTTTTGGCTGTCGTTTTTGCCTGCTGGGTCCCGTCTGGATTGTAGCTCCGGGGGAACCTTTCCCATTAATTGCCTTTTTCAAAAAAGGGGCGGCTTTCCTAGGGAGGCTTCTCGCCCTAGCAGTTTTTTACGACTTTTGGTTTTGAATTCCCGGTTTTGCGAAATTCTGTGGCGAAATTTGGGTTCACCGGCCCTTTAAAAGTCCTTAAAATCGTTAAATATATGCTAAATATGCATTTTAGTCTAATTTAAAGGATCTAGCAAGTCGGCAAAATTAGTATGAAATCTATAGACCAAAATCGGGTAGTACTCCATTGCCCGCCCCTTTAAAACAGCCAAATTTTGCTGTTTTTTGCATCTTCTTTGCGTTTTCGTTTTAATAACTAAACCCTATGTTTCAGCGGGCTACTCTGAAGACAGTGACTACACCTCAGACGTCTCATTCCCCATCCATCCAAACGCCGCCCATCCCAATTCGTCGGTCCATCAGTGGGATTCGCATCTCCACCCCCACCGTCAACCCCATCATCGACAGACTGCCCAGCACGATCACGTCGTATGTCACTTTTCCTCAAAGAAACACTGCTAGATTGCCCCCAATCACGCTCATAAGAAAGTAAAAAGCAAATTCCATCTATGCATGCCCATTTGCCCAATTCCCCTTCAATGAGACGCGGCTCGACGCAGTCTATGGTATGTTTTCGACTTAAACGGTCCTTTAATCGATTTATCTTACATGAAACTAATTTGTTTTTCAGACACGGTGACCGGTGACGACTACCTGGGCCACCCTTACGACTACGGAACCGAGGAAGCGGAACATCACCAACACCCCGGATACGCGGTCGACGACGGTGTGGACGGACAACACCCCGAACATAATTACGCCCCGCACACCGCGGGGCGAAACAACCATCGGACGAATCGGTACGTGTTTTTCAAGCCGCTCATCCTCAAGAAGTTCAGAGAAGCGTTGTGTAGTTTTCAGAACGTTACGATAGAAAAACCTGTAAGGTATACTTTTAGGGACGCCGAGGGTCGATACGACTCGTACCGCAGCGAGGACGAGTCGACGTACAAGGGCGAGGGCACGAGAAGGGGATACGATGAGCATTACGGTAGGTGGGGGCGTGTTTTAAAGGGATTGGGACACTCCATGTATCCTAAAAATTCAAGGTCTTGTGGTCAAATGGTATTGCGCCCGGTTGCCAGGCAGACGACCCAGGTTCAAGTCCCACACAGAACAAAACTTTTTGCTTTTTAAGCAGCAGCTATTGAACCTCAGATCATTTTCCCCAGCTGTGAAAAGGGCATCTAGCAAGAATTTTTGCGGAAAAATGTAAAATTTAGCGATATTGGCTTGTTAGCTGATTGGTAGTGCGCTGGGTTTCCAAAAAAACAGCGCGGGTTCGAGCCCGCCAGGTGAATTCTTTTTTTAAGGATTTTCTGGAGATTGTGCAGGTCTGACAGAAACGAGATTTTAGGCAAGCTAGCAATGACTTTTAGGACATTTTTCTATTTTTTTAGTAACAAGTATAATTTGTTTCTAGACTCCTCAACCTCATACGCCCATCACGACGATCACGACGAGGACCCCTATGGACACACTTCAGAAGTGGAATATCATCGTGAATACCCCAGAAACCCTCGAGAAGCATACCTCGAAAGCCCCACCACCCACACACCACAGGTATCGTTTCCTTAAAAATTCAAAAAACCGTCTTCAAGAGCGACTACTCGCGTAGTGTAAGCGCCTCCGGCCGCCCACCCTCCCACCTACAATACGACTACGGCGCCTATAACGGGTATACGAGTACGGGGCATACTGTTGACGACCATCTACCACATCAACAAAACGGATATCGGGAAGAGGAGGAGGAGAGGTGGGTTTCAAAGTATAAACAAGGCTAGTAAGGTGATCCCCTAGCTTTTGGCCAAAAAGCAAGAAGTTTTGCCAGGACGGGGGTCGAACCCGGGTAGTGTGGGTATGAGGTGAGGGCTTAACCAATTAGCCATCTCAGGTTCGGGAGGTCAGTCAGGGCTTGGCCGATTGGTTGAGCTCTCGCTTGATACACGTACGGTCCGGGTTCGACCCCTATCCGCGGCTAGACTTTTTGCCTTTCCAGGTAGAGCTAGCATTTGCCCTTGCTTTAGAGCAATAATGAAGTAAATACCGGAATGTCCCGGAATCGCGTCAAAAATCTAATTTTTATTCAGATACATCAGCGACGGCGGCAAGGGCTACACAGCCGATTACGATACGTATAACGAGGGTGCCTCGGAGACGATGCATAATGATGAGGGCAGAGGGTGGGAAAATTTTCCGTCTTTAAGTCAGAAAAATGTCCGAAGGGGCGACGTGGGCCGACTCGGAGCCGTTGTCATACAATAGCCGGCCGCCTAGAGCCAGTACAAGGTAAAAAATTGCTTTAAGAATGAAAAAATTCTATTACTAACCATTTCCTGTAGAAAATAGCATTTCTTAAAAAATATGAATTCAAAATTCGATCTGTATATAAAAAAGCTTAATCAACGATAAATAAAATACAAGAAAAGTTTAAACTTTTAAATGCTACACTGTAAGAGCAATTTAAAGAACTTAAAACTGGAATATATAAAAAAAATATTGTTACTTAATCTGCCATTTTTCCTACCGTATCCAACAATTTATAAAGCCCTATTTTCGCTTCGGGATCCCAGAAATTTGGGGTGATTCACCCTGCGCCTACTCTATATGCAAGTCGTTTCGCGGCTTCGATCTCGACCCATCCATCCAGCCACATTGCCATCGATCAGTTCCCATACTTTCCTATTGACACCTTTTCACCCGCTCTTTTCGGCGTGTCGAAACTACCTCTAAACACCCCCAAAATGTTCCTGTTAAACCCGAAAAAATTCATTCGGATACGGTAGTGATACGGTATTAAAGGAATTGTCCATTTTTCAGCCGAACATACAACGATCGGTATGATGAGGATGAGTATATGAATGAAGAGGAAGAGGATAGATTGAGGGCTGAGGAAGAGGCTGAGGAGAGGTGGGGGGGGTTGGAGTTTGTAGTATAAAAGTATATATTTTAAATATAGATGGATTGACCATAACTTTAATTTAGATGGCGATTGCAAAGAGAAGAAGATGAACGTCGACGTCGCGAGGAAGAGGAGCGGCAGCGAATGCTCGATGATCAGCCCACTTTTTCGGAAGGTAGGGCCAAAAAGCAAAAAGTTTCGCACCCATGGGGTCGAACTCGGACCTTATCCCTAGCAAGCGAGAGCTTAACCAATTGGCCAAGGTTGGAAGCATCCAAAAATTGTCATCATTTCGAAATCTTGAAACCGGGGAAATTTGGAGTTTTTTTTAAAGGGATTGTCAAGTCAGGAATATGAACGGGCCGACTTGCTAGCTTTTTTAATCGAGCAAACTCTGAATTTTTAGACCGTGACTACACAGTTCAAGCCGTCGTCGACCACCCCCCGCCTCTCATCCCAAATCATGCAAATCAACAGCAAAACTCTGGTGGTGAACGCAGGAATAGCAATGAACCGTACAATTGGAGGAATGAGGAGAGGAGGTACTGTCGATTTCCAAAATTTTGTATAATTTTTATTACTTAAACACGTACACTTACCGAAAATTCCTAAATAATTGCTGCTCGTTTATTTCTTTTTTGTGAATAGCGAATTGTGTACAGAAAACCTGAGGAATACGCCTTGATTTCGTCTTGCTAGGCCCTTTAAAACGTAATTTTGCAATTTTAGATCATCTACCGCGGCCGAGTCGGTTCGCTCCGGATCAGCAGCCCAGGAGCGAGCCATGTAAGTTTAATTTTGTGATCTCTCTCTCGCTCTCTCTCGCTCTCACTCTCGCTCTCTCTCTCGCTCTCCTTCGATCTCTTTCTCTCACTCACTCTATTTCTCTCGCTCTCTCTAACCTCTCTCCCCTCAGACTACGGTATATGAACCACATTTCAGGGTGACCATCGTGGAGGAACCGGCCCTGAAGGAGAAGAGGGAGAAGAAGGAGCTGCACGATCTGTGGCACTGGGCATATCGACAAGTCTGCACGAATCTGGGGTATAAGGTTGGTGGCGTTGGGGAAAATCAATCAATATTTTTAACTTTAATTTAACAATTCTTTAATTATATTTACGACAAGATCTAAATTGCCTAGAGCGTTTCCCAGTTATTTGGATAGTTTTAAATGTTTCGAGCTCGAGATCACCAAAAAAATGTTGTATGTGTCGTGTCGCTGTCGTGCGTCGTCGTGTCGATATTTTTCGATATTTTTCTTGTTATTCCAAAGTGAAACTCCTTGATGTGACCCTCGACCTCCCTAAAAGTAGAACGGGCGCCAGAAGATCCCCCCTAGGGACATCCAGCTCGAAGTCGTCGATCCGTCTTGGCCACGCGGTCCCCCTCTGACGGGGGCGTCCAAGCCCAAAATATCACTTTTTTCGGGTTCACCCCGCCGACAAATCACCTAAGGGTATTTTGGTCACGGACTATAGGCCTGACGTTTAGATATTCACGTTTTGGGCACTAATTTTGGCCCTTAGCTCAAGTTCCCAGTTTTCGCCTACCACCAAGCCAGCAGAACAGAAATTCGGGAGTCAAAACCCGTTTTAAAGGTCTGTTGAAGCCAATTTTTGCCGTCCTGCCAGCCTGACGTAATTCCAGAAAATTAGCATATTTTATGCATGTTTCGAAAGATAATTTTGCAACCCCTCAAACCCCTAAAAAGTACGTAAAAAAGAGTGAAAGCGAAAGGACCTGTGGACGCTTCAGTGGCCCTCGAAAGGCGCACACTCAAAAGTACCCATTTTTAAACGAATTTACGAGAGAGAGGGGGAGAGAGAGAGAGAGAGAGAGAGAGAGAGGCTAGAGAGAGCTGGAGAGAGTGGAAGGGAGAGAGAGAAGCGCAAAAATCGGCGTGGATTTCTGGCCCCCGGACGCTCAACTCCAAGCAAAAATGAATCCAATTTCCCCCAAGGGGGGTCTGGCTGATTTTTTCGAAACTTCGTAAACAAGGCCCTCCGTGGTGTAATTAGGATTTTAGGGGAATGTATGGTCTAGACTTTTAAGGAAAAATAAGCTAAAAACTTTATCTACCTTGAGAGACGATGAGAGGGGGAGAGCGAGAGAGAGAGGGAGAGAGAGCGAATGACGCGCCAAATTTCTCAGCTTTTTGTGGTGAGCCCGGAAAACCTGTGCTCTACCCCATATAATTACTGACAAGCTGAGGTGGGGCTGGCAAAAGTTGGCCGGGTCCCGGTCGGACTTCCTCAACCCGCCAATTTGGACATGAGGGCACTTTTCACAGGGCTGAGGCCAACCCCTGCTGACTCGTAAGATTGGGCCAATTCCCTCTTGTTTTACAAGCGGTAGCTGTATACCTTTTTGGGTCGTTAGGTTTTCAGGAGCTTTCTTCCGGCTGCATTTTCTTGTTCGAGGTTTTAGCTTATTGCTATGATAGATTTTCGAAAAAAATATCCGTTTCCTAGTCTTAAACTTACCATTATCTAGCTGGCCACCAAAAAGCAAAAAGCTTCAGGCCGGTCGGGGATCGAACCCGGGTAGTGAGCCTCCCAAGCGAGAGCTTAACCATTTCGCTGCACGGTACAGAGAAGGTTTCTTTTCCGGGCCTTCGCCCCGTATGGCTAAATGGTTAAACTCTCGCCTCATGCGCATACCACACGGGTTCGACCCCACCTGCAACAAAATTTTTGCTTTTTAAACCCTGGCCAGCCCTTGACTACCTCTTTCTAATGTCCAGACTCCCATGCCCCTCCGACCTCGATTCTCCGCCTCAAGGCCCACAGTTTCCGGGCCCTTCTCCCTCTGAACCGGAAATGGGCTTGCTGGCACCCACACCCTCGTCCGTGGCTTTCAAAATATGTTTTCAAGCGGCGGCAAGTGGATTCACGACTCCTTTAAAGTTTATAAATATTTATTTTTGGTTAGCAAGGCGGGTGGCGTGATTTGTGGCCCACTCCGTGCTGGGGTTCAAATCCGGCGGCGTCAGCCTGTGGCGGATTATCAGCCTGGATTTGGGAGCGGAATTACGCCATTTTATCTTGTGCCATTTTGTTGGTGCTTTTGTACTATTTTCTAACAATTTCGTGGTATTTGGATTCAGGAAAATTGCCATTCCGTGAGGCGACTAGAGACGTCCAGCTATAAATTTAGAATCGTTCACGATTTGGCTATTTTGGGGGCAAGAAAAAGCGGGTGAGAGAGGGAGAGGAGAGAGAGATAGGGAGAGAGAGAGAGAGAGAGAGAGAGAGAGAGAGAGAGAGAGAGAGAGGAGAGCATCATAGGGATTGCTATTTGAGGAGTGCTGCTAATATCCATAAATTTGGATGCAATTTCTAGATCTCCCGCTCTCTCCCTCACTTTCTCTCGCTCTCTCTCTCTCACTCACTCACTCTCTCTCAACGCCCAGGCTTGTATTTTAGGATTGATTGTTTTGTTTCACGCTATTATCCTTAGACGATTAAAAACTATAACAGACATCATTATTCCATTCATTTTTCCGTTGGCGTAAGGAGTATGGGGGGCGGAAGTCGGCGGGTTTTTGAGGATTCGCGTCGAGCACAAAGTGCCCCCTAGCCGCCACTTTTTGTCTGCCAACCCCTAAAAGAAGGTTGTTTCCTCTGCTTCCCCCTAAATGAGCCTCGTTATATTGCTCCTCGAGGGCTACGCGTCGTTCCGATGAACAACTTTTGGATCTTGGTCTAGGTTATAATTCCTTAGCATCGTTTATGGTCTAGTTTCGAAAATTTAGACAATTTTTAAGTTAAAGCCAGAGATTTGAGAGAGACAAAAAGCGAAAAGCACCGGGGGTAGGGGTCGAACCCTGGTAGTGTGCCTCTGAGGCGAGAGCTTAACCAATAGACCAAGGTGTCAAAAACACAAAAATGCTGTATTTTACCATTTTGAAATTGGAAAGCTGGGAATTCCTTTGCAGGGACAGGGAAATCGGGTAACGATTCGTAATAACCTTAACTGGAGTCCATTGACCATCATTTTGCCTGTTTTTCGTCAATTTTCATGCTGTTCTAGTCTCTTTAAAACATATTTACCCTCCGCGATTTTCAATCTACTCTCTCCACCCCTGGGTTTCGTAATGAACTCCGGGAGGATTCCGGGAGGATTCGGATGATTTGTTTGAGGTCTTCCCTGGGTTTTCATCAATCTCCACCAACCCCCAGACGTATTCCCCGTTATTCGAAAATTGTTTCCTTGCTCAAAATCCTGAAATTTTGCGTTTGATTGGGATTAGCCCATGGTTAATTGGTAGTGTATTCAGTTGTCAAAAAATGGCGGTGGTCTACTCGTGCGGGATTTTTTTTTTTATCGACCTGTAGCGTTAAAATATTTACCGTTTGAGCCGAACTAGAAGCGATTTTAACGAAATTCGAAAGCTTTGGGCTGGCGGGGCTTTGGCTAATTGGTAGTGGCCTAGGATGCCGATAAAACCATCCGGGTTCGATCCCCACCCGGTGCTAAACTTTTTGCTTTTTGCGCAATAGCGCAGGAACATATTTTTGATAATATATTATTTTAATATTTTTTGTTTAAAGCTACGTTAAAGCAAAAATTCATATTATTTTTCAGGCAGTCTAGCAGAGATTCTTTGAGGTGCTGCCATTTTTTTGGTTAACCAAGAGCCGTAAAATATTCTAATTTTGCGCCCACTCTAGTCAAAAACATCTACGGGATTTTAGGGCGTAGATTTTGGCCGGGGTGTGTGGCGTCCTCCGCCTAGAACCAATCCACTTTGGGTCGATTCGGCGGGCAGCAGCTTGTCCTCCGTTTTCGGGCCTCGTAAATTTATCCACTAGCATTAGCCCGTTGTTTTGTTGGTTTTAAAGGGACAGGGAAGCCTCGGATTTCGGTGAATTACTTGAAATTCGGTCCAATTCGGTTCTGCGGTTTAATTTATCATTTTTACGAACTTTTTTTATTTTTTTGCTCAATTTACCGTTTAAATCTGTTTTAAAAGCTTAGATTGTTAGAGTACCAGCTACATATTAATTTTCTACATTTTTAAACCCCAGGAAAGCGCTAAAATTTATATTGAGCATCTAAACACTGGCTGGCCCCTTGGCCGATTGCTAGTGTGCTTGGCTACCAGGTCAACAACCCGAGTTCGACCCCGCTCGGTGGAAAACTTTTTGTTTTTTTTGGGGAGTAGCTCGAGCAATTACAGGTTTTTGATTAAATTTAAAGTTAGAGTTTCTCGACGTCGATTTCTCCAAAAGCAAGTAAATGCTCTATTTTCTGGATTTTTTTAAAGTCTGTCTACAGGGTGTTCCAAAAAAAAAGGTCCAAGTTTGTCCCCGAATAACTCGAGCAGGAAACATATTTCACGGTGCGTTACCATGCCAGAATGCTTAAATATGTCAGGAATAGGGAAATAACTCAACTTGATTTTTTCGATTTTTGAGTACGCAACTGTACTATTGACGCTGGTTACGACCGAAAATTGTGCGTTCTTGAACGGGTGGTGGGGAAATTCCCGATTTTTGGCCCAAAAATCGTTGGCATTTGTAAAAGTTAATGGCCAAATATTAGAATTTTTGAAGCTCCAGTTCTTTTTTTACAACAAAACAAATTTCACTGTTTTGTATCTTTTTACATTTTAATTGGCAACTCGCTTCAAATACGCTGCCCATGGCTGATCTTTTGCAAATGGTGTCTCCGAATGATAATCGTTAGTACAACACCAAATTTTACCTGATTCTATGGTATTTTAATATTGCTTGCTAAAACGTGCCCCAGAGGGATACTGTAGCTTTTGTTTTTCGCGTTTTTCTTTTTTATTGTAAGCTGCGATTTCGCTCAAAATTTTACCATCGGTAAACAATGGTAAGGGCAGCCATGGGCAAAAATATAGCAAAGTTCTAGCCACACATTTCGAAAAATATACAAAAGCTGATTTTTAATTTAGCCACGCAATTTCTAAATATTTTTAATGAATCGGTCCGAAAACTACTATTATTTGTTTTCCTGAAAGATCGAAACGTTTCTATGGTGAAAAGAACGAGAAAACGGCGATTTTCTGTTTTCTACAGTAACCCGCCCGGAGCGCGTTTTAGCATGCCAAGAAAAAATTCCATAAAATGACGGTTTTTCGATTCTAGACTGTTCTCTGGGTGATTGTAAGAGCACCTACAAAAAATTACTTGATTCCTCTGGCAAATGACAAAGTTATCAGGGAAAGAGGAAAACCCCCCTCGGACCCCGATTTTGGACCCGACGCCCTAGCTCGAAAATCGAATTTTTGAAAATGAAAAAGGCATCGGGGTTTGGTGGATACAATTAAAGCACGTATTGAACTGTGCATGAGAGCAAATTCTGGAACGATCTTGCTGAAGTTAATGGTTGATTTTGATTTAAAACCCGAAAATAACGTTTTTGAAAAGTCGACTTTGGAGCGCTCTTCTAAATTCGTTTGCCATGAAAAGGTTTTGTATTTGCCTGCGTTTTAGTTGACTACCGAAGCTTGGTCTATGCCAGAAAAGTCGGGGCTACTCAAGCCTCGAGAATTTTTTTACCTCGTCCCGAATTCGGGTATATTTTGACTCTTCATGAATTTCTTTTGAAAGATCGGATGGCCCAATAAATTTGTAAATATAATTTTAGAATGCGCCCATTTGGTAGTATTAAATAAAATTATGATAATAATTTTAGCCGCGCAATTGAATTTTATAGACTGGCACAAGTCTGAAATAGCGAGCCAACCGTTTTGGAGGCGCTAAAGGCAACCTTCCAAAGGGGTACGGTAGCTAGAAATTGTGTACATGATAGATGGACGCCAGTTCTACACAACGAAGCAAAGCAAACACCGAAATTCTATCTGCAGTTTTAGAAATATTTTTCCAAAGTTCAGATTCGTGACCTCGAAAAAATCCATGACCAGGGGGTCGTCGAAAAACTCAAAAATCGGCGGATCTGAAATTTTTTTTGATATTTTTGTGGGATTGTATCGAGCCTATAGACATGCTAAAACAGCTTATTTTGAGGTTTCTACCATAGGTTTTTGTAATATTCGAAATTTACGAAATTTCGCCAGATTAAATTGAGCGCGATAACTTGCCAACCTGACCTTCAAAAATTCTAAAATTTCGGATGTGCGTAGGGGCGATCTGAGGTACCACACTGTAAAAATTGGAAGTTTCGACCACCAGCAATCCAAAAAAGTGCAAACGAAGTTTTGCCGGAACGCACAGTTTTCGGGTGTCATTTGTATGGGTACGTCGCCAAAAATCGAAAAAATCAAGTTGAGTTATTTCCCTATTCCTGACATATTTAAGCATTCTGGCATGGTAACGCACCGTGAAATATGTTTCCTTCTCGAGTTATTCGGGGACAAACTTGGACCTTTTTTTTTGGAACACCCTGTAAAAAATACTTTAAGCGCCAAGATTGATAGATTTCACTCTTTCCGTGCCAACCCTAAAAACCCTAACCTCAGGAGGCGAAAAACCGCGAAATCTATATCTTTACCTCGTGGGGGGTGAGCGATTCCTTTTTTGAGCCTCGGACACATTTCCATCAATTATTCATGGTTTGTGGATGGGGATGGCAAAACGCATCGTGGGCACGAGAAGAAGAGATAGAAGAGAAGAGACTGACATTCCACCCTAGGCAAGTGTCCCCAGCCACACACCCCAAGCCCCCAAGCTTCACCCAACCCCGAAAAATTAGATTCACCACACACCCGGGACCCCCGGGATTTCTCGTTTTTTTTGCAGCTCTTTAGGGCTCTAGAAAACGTTTTCTGAGTATTAATACGCTAAAAGCTGCTAGCTTGCCCCAGTTCGGCCCGAAACCCCCATTCCAGCTGTCACTGCGCCTTTAAAACGGGTCTTAACGCTTGATAGCTGGTCCCAGTTCAGAATAGAGGCCTGACTCTGGCTGTCACCGTCCCTTTAGACGCCTTTGCCGATTTCCTCAAGGATCTCTGTTGGCTTGTCTAGACCATAGCATCCATGGCTAATTTTAACTGTCACCGCCCCTTTAAAAGCTCTATTATCCATCTAATTATCGATTTTCTGCTAGTTTGCCCTTAGGTGTGATTGTGCCTTTAAAGATCAGCTATGTCTGGCGCCGTTTCCCAAATGATTTCTGCTAGTTTGCCTGGACCATTAAAAATATTTTTTGATTCAAAGGTTTCTGCTAATTCCCTTGGATTGTGATTGTCATCATCCCTTTAAAACCCTGCCTATTTAACTTCCTAAATTTTCTCTATTAGCTTGCCTTTCCACCAAATTTTCCGGTGCTAGCCTGCTTGTTTCCTCAAATTTTCTCTGCTAACCGGCCCGTTCCCCTGGGTTGTAAGTGAGTATGCGTTCTGTTGTGTCGCTACCCATGTCACTCCAGCTAGCTTCAGCCTCACCCTCCCGTGACACAGGGGTTATTTTCCGAGTCACTCCTCTTTACTCTTCCCTTCGTTCTCCTCTCTCTTCTCTTCTCGAATACCTAATGGCCCTCCCCCTTTTCTGCTCTACCCATTCAGTTTTCCACTTCTTCTTCTGCTTCTCACTTCTAACCCCCGGGGTGCCATTTCAATTTTTTGGGCCATTTTTTGGGGGTTCTGGGGGACTCAGAAATGACCCCGGGGTTGGCTAGGTGTTCGCTGGGGTTTTTCGAATTTTTTGACATTTTTGACGGATCTGTCGTTAAGTTCGAGGAGAGCAGGCTAGCAGCTTTTCCAGCTTTCCAACCCCGTAAAGCGCTAAAAATCGAGTCAGGCAGACTGGCAGAGGCGATTCAGGAATCTTATGATTTTCCAAGTCCTGTCAACGATGAAATTTGACTCATGCAAGCTAGCGGAGAGCCTTACGGGATGCCAAAGCTTCATAACCTCTTAAAAAACGAATTCGCGATAGGCAACCTAGCAGAGATCTTTGTGGAATTCGAAATACAAACTGGGCAAGCTAGCAGAGATTTAGGGGTTTCCAACTTTAAAGCAACTTGAAAACGAAGAATAGAGAAGGAGAAGATTTTTGTAGAATGCTAGTTTAAAGCTTGCCGGGCTAGCAGAGCTTCTTAGGGAATCAGCCCCCTTCAAAGCGTCATGGAAGTTAGGCAAGCTGGCAGAGGTTTTGGGGGAATCCAGACCAAAGCGAGGCGAACTAGCAGAGATGCGTAATTTGAGCACGAGGAGCTTTTTTTGGAAATCCGTCAATCCGAAAAACCCTGCAAACTTTTCCTCTTTCCCTCGACACCCTATTCTGCCATTGGCAGGTTGCCAAGCACAAGCAACAAACGTTTAGCCACACTAGCCCGATGGGATAGAAGGGCCGAATTCTCTCAATTCTCTCAATTGGGTCCCATTACCCTTTCCCCCTCACCCCCCCCCCCATTCCGAAATGCTCCTCTAGAATTACCGGGAAAAACCTTTTAGGGGGTGAGGCTCATATTTCGGAAGGGAGTAGAGGGAGAGAGACATCTCTTTTAGTCGCCACTGGGCCCCATTTATCTATCAATTTTTCAACATGTCTCTCACTCACTCTCTCTATCTCACTCTCTCTATCTCCCTCTCTCTCTCGCTCTCTCTCTCCAGTTCATCTCCACCAACGGCTAATGAGTTTTTCACTTTTTAACCACGTTTTTTATCCATTTTGAGACCAAATTCGTCCGCTCATTGTGGGCCCACATTTTTAATTTATTGAAATTTGTATAGTACAGTTTTTAAAGGAACTAGGAAGACTAAATCTATAACATTTTAACAACTTTTAACAACAACAACTTTAACCAAGTCCCCAAAACGACATTGAATTTAAATTTATGGATTTTGTTTAGACTTTTGCATATTTTGCATAGAATCCATGGCAATCTAGTAGATTTTACCTTCAACGGCTCTTTAAAACCGATTTTAACCAATCAAAAATTCACCTAAAATCCTTGAGCCAAGCTTGATAGTTCCTTTAAAATTTGCGTTTTTTTTCTGACCTCCAGATTTTTGAGACCCCAAACCCTAGGTTCGGGCAAACTAGCAAAGATTCTTTTGGAATCCCGAAATCTCCAGCCCATGTTAATCAAAAACTCTGCCCCTTTGGCCGATGGCTACGTAGCATTTTGGGGCAAATAGATTTGTTTTCCCTCGGGGGTCCACACCCGGAGCGCCGCTTCAAATTTTGCGTGTCTCGCCTCGAAGCAGAAAAATGTGGTCACATTTCTGGCTTTTAGCGATCGATTGGCATTTTTGGGCTTCTGCAAATAGCCTCTGCTAGTTTTCCAGACGACTTTTTTTGGTTTCTCTGTTTCACCGAAAGCTAGTCTTTAAATTGCGATATTCCAAGCGATCCCAACTCCGTCTGTTTGTTCACCTATATATCCGTATGTTTGTCTGTCCATTCGACTAACCCCATCCTCCCTTAATTCGATTCCCGAAATGGAGTTGTTGCTCCCCATTCCTCAAGTCCACACGCATTCTAATTGCGGCCAACGGACCGCGCCGAATTTCCGCAGCTATCCTCTGTACGTTGCAACGACATCTTGACTTCTCTGCCCCTTTAAAGTGTCGATGCTTAGACTGTCGGGGTTTCTCTGCCTTCAACGGTCCTTTAAAATAGTCCAGGATGAGATTTCTTTGCTTTTCGGCCCATTGAAATTGGCTATAATTAGTGCTATAATATAATTAATACTAGGAGTTCTGTGCCTTCAGCGGTCCTATTAAAATTGGGCTTTTGAACTGTAGGTATTTTAGCTGTCCAGATCATGGCTTTCGGCAGTTGGATGTCGGCATTTTGGATGTAGGAATCTTAGCTGTCGGGATTCTGGGATTTCGCCTTCAATCGTTCCTGAAAATCCTCAATTTGAGCTCAAAGTGTTCTTAAGATGGTCGTTCTGATGATTACTGTAATTTAATGCGATGCTTTGTCCTCTTGTTCTTTATTACTCTCACTGTCTCAAAATCTCTCGTGCTCTCTAGCCGTCTCTCCCGTCTCCCATTTCAATATTGGAATGAGCGTTGGATGAGTCGAGACGACCGGGCGAGGGCTCTCCTCGCCTTCGGCAAATCCTTCAAAAAGGTTCGCTCCCCCCCCGTTAGTGCATCAATACCTCCGTTCTAAAGGTGCAGCGGTCTCGATCAGTGGCACAGAGAAGAAGACGAAGAAGGAAGGAACGAGGAAAGGATAAGCGGAAGAGAACAAGATCTGAACCGATAGCCCTTCCCTCTTGTCGACAGAGACAGAGGGATGAGGGTGGAGGGGGAAGACAGAGGAGTCTGTCGCTCAGGTAAAGACTAAAAACCGACCCCGGGATGCAGTATCCAAAAACTTTAAAGGCTCATAACTCCCCCTAGAAACATCGGATTTTTACGATTTTTAGTGTGTTGAAAAGCCCTTGAAAAACTCATCATAAGGATCTATTGAAGATGCCACTTTGTAGCCAAATTTTGTAATTAAATGGATAAAACTTTTTGGTCCTGTTCCCCCGCCCCTAAACCACATCTTATCCACCGTACCCCTGCCATTAATGCAGGGAGGAAGATCGACCGAAACGTCACCCCGGCGAACGTATCCGCCCCGTTCCTCCGCCAGTAGTTGACCATCCGCCGAGACTCGGCAATGGCACTCAAAATGGGACCCAAAGCGAACACTCAAAGGTGTCCCTGTCTACCGTATTCGCACAGAGGAGGGAACAGGCACGTCTACTCCTCGGATATGCCATTAATGGACAGGTAGCGGCTGCGTGTTCGTGTCGTTTGGTGTGTATCGTACTGTTTCGTACTGAATGCCCTTCGGGTTAAGGTGATCTCGAGCTCAAAAAAAAAGATATCAGACTTATTTAATACTATTCTATAAATTTAATGATAAGCATTTAAAGCAAAAATTGGTTGTGCCATTTTAAATAGTGGTATATAGGAAATATCAGAGGTATTTTTTTAGATGCCGAATATAAGCAGGTATTAATTTTTATATCCTTTATTTTTATAAATTAATTTTTAATTAAAATTATACAGAAAAATACGAAATTCAAATATATAAAGCAAAAATAAGTAAAACAAATACAAAAGCAAATCTCGGTTATTTCAGACATCTATCCTGGATACGGAGACCGGGACTGCAGCCAATGCCTTCTACCGTAGCATCGATGCGATGCCGAATATGAATGTAGCCCGAATGAAGACGACCGTACCCCTCGTCTCCGAGCTGGTACGCCACATTACACCTTACAGTAGTAGTCACTGTAGTACGAGACGATACACTAAAATTACGCTATACTACAGTACACTCCTCAACTCTTTGCGCGCCCTCTCTCTTTGCCTATTTTACAGCCAGCAACCACTTCTACCTCTACGCATCCTTGGCGCTTTTTTTAGGACATAAACGGAAATTAAAAATGACAAATAGAAATATTTGGATGCCTACCGTATTTTGGGAATTTTCGCAGCTTTTGCATTATCCGGTGGACTTTTTCGTATATTCATTTTTCTAATATAAATATATTTTCCACGCATGAAAAATCTACAAATTTTTATGAAAAAATATAAAAATTTCGATTTTCGACGAAAATTTCGAATTTTTAAAAGTTAAAGTTTTTTATAAGGTTTCCCCTTAAAATCTAGTTAAATTTTACAAAAATCAATATTGCGAGACTTGCTATTAAATTATTAGGCATTTTTTAACTTTTTTACCAATCCCCCCGATAATGTAAAAGCACGCAAGCACGCAACAAAGCGGTTTTTCGATATTTTCAGAAAAAAATTGAAGAAAAGGAATACATCTCAAATAATACCATATTTCCCAAAACATTTTTGAGATTTAATTTAATCGAATTAATACAATTTTATGGCTTGAAAACCCGTGATTGAAAATAGCGTAATTACGATATACTCTGAATTTCGCGTCATAAAAATTATGAGATTATCAAAAATACGGTAGGTACGGTACTTCAACCCGAAATATCACCTCTCACTACGGTATTATCACTTGAAAACTACACTACACTACACACTACACCCAATTCTTCTGTACACACAGCAAAATTCCTCTTCATTTTGGAATTTATTTATCGAACAATTTATTTATTTGTTCTTGGCACACGTGTGCGTGTTTTCAGGTGCTAAAGGTAAGAGAGAACCTTCTCCCCTCTTCTCCTCGCCTTCCGAGGACTACGGTATCTGTAGTGCACCCTAGCCGGCCACCCCCACCCACCATTTCAATCCGGAATGCTGCCGGGGGGCCCGGTTTTCCCGCTTCTACTTTTTTCCGGCTTCTACTAATGCTAATATGGGCGGGGTTTTTGACAGCGATTTTTGGGTGGATTACTGTAGGTTATTTGGCATTTTTTCTTCGGTTTTAAGAATTCGAAAAATTCGAAAAATTTATTTTTTTAGAATTTTTAATGGATACAATGAATTGCTCGAGCCTGTAAACTTTTTAGAATTTTTTGGCGTTGAAAAGGTCCGGAAAGTCTCGGAAAATTCAATTTACTGATTTTTAGGTACTGTAGCGTTGCGGGGGCACTAAAAACCAGACATGGCAATTCCGATCGGCCGAGCCGCGCGGCCCGGCCGGCGGCCTAATTTCCATAAAAAACGCGGCCCCCTAGAGCCGCCGTAACTAGTTACTTCCGGAAACGCGGCTTCGCGGCCGAGCCGCATTTTCATTGCGGCTCGGCCGGGCCGCCGCGGCTAAGCCGCAAACCGGAAGTGACTCATTTACATACCATAAATCCGTGAATTTCATGCGAAATGGAATGGTAATGAGAAAATTAAGGTTGTCGAATATATATTTTCCTCGTTAGCACGCTAAAAACCCATTACATCTCTGATTTGCGTACCGGAAGTACTCAAAACTCATTTGGATGCGGCCTTAAAAGCCGCGCGGCTCGGCCGCCGTGTGAAAAAAGCCCCGCAACGGAAGTGCGGCCAAGCCGCGCGGCCCGGCCGCATTCTAATTTTTGCGGCCGAAAAAGCCGCGCGGCCCGGCCGATTGCCATGTCTGCTAAAAACAACAAAATTAAATTTTAAAAAATTTTCGTTAACCGACTGTAGCCATTGTTGAACTTTAGTCTTACATGGCTCTTTAAAAAGCAAAAAATCGCTGTCAAAAACATCCACTTTCGCTAGATTTTCTTCATGTTTTTATCATTAGCGTAGCGCATCGTGTTCCCTGAATTTTTTGGGCGAATTTTTGGCTCGATTCCGGGCGGATTCTCACCGGAATTCTGCCGGAATTCGACCGGATTCTAGCCGATTTCGACGGTTTTTGGGCCAGATTCCGATTGGATTCGCTAGCCAAATTTTAACCAGATTAAACCGGATTCGGACCGGTCTACAAACGGATCCGATCCGTTAAATTCTTAGTTCCAAAAATCGATAAATTATCAAATTGAATGCCTGCGCATGTGCCTCGTCTCGCCTCTCAATCCACCGCTTCCAAACCGACCATTTCTACCGTATCTCGCATTCACCTCGTAGCGCCTGTTTCCGCTTTTTGGCAACAATTTTCCCTTGGTTTTTCTCTCTTTTTTTGGGACTATGGTGTCTAACCCTCCGCGATTTGTGCGTACGGGCTGCGCTATGCGCTTAACAACGGGTAACCCGGCTGCTGCTGCTGGCCGGAAGGGTACGGTATTTTGGGGCGTATATTTGAGATTTGAAGGGTGTAAAGGGACTGATAAGGCATGGATTTCGATGGATTCGGCCGTTGCGGGAGACGCAATTCCCTAAGTTTTCCCTGCCAAATCGATTAGGTCGTTTTAATAGCGCACAAATGATGCGCGCGTTGCGTATCGCGGTGCAGCAAATTCGTACAGATGCTATAGCCATGCCTTGCCCTTCCTCTAGAAATATGTTTGCCAAGCCCGCGAGACGCAACGCGTACGTGCAGCATATCGATTTTTAGGCGCCGTAATCGATTACGCAATGAAAACACTGCCAGGCATGTTGAGTGTCGCGGTTCCGTCAAAAGCCGTAGTCTCTGGCTAAATCCATACTCACGCCTTGCATGTCCCTTGAAAAACTCTCGGAAACCACTTTTTTGCGCTTTTAAAGGGTCGCTAAACTTAAGTTATACTTTACAAATTAAAAATACCGTACCCTGCAGGCGCTTGTGCTTGGAATTACACGACGCGTCAATTGGCAAGTTACGGAGTGGAATTTAGACGATGCAAACGAAGAGGGCACAGGCTGGGTTGGCGAGTGCGGCAAGGACGACGTTTGGAAATGACGAATTGGTAAGGATTGGAGGGGTAGTGGACAGGGCAGGCTATCAGAGATTTTTCGGGAAGTTTGGGGCTTTCCCAAAGGGCCTCAGCTAGCCTGCCCACAAAATTTGAGAATCAACAAAAATTGAGAAAAGGTGAAAACTAGCAGAGATTCTTTAGGAATTTTTTGGAAATTTTGAAAAAATTGGATGACGTCAAGGAGTTCAATTATTCAGTCCAGCGAGCCATTATCGATTTTTTAAACTAGACAAATTTTTCATAATTATGTTTCAGAAAGCGCTCGTCTACCGTAAGACGGTGCAGGCGGTCATCTACCCGATCTCGTGCACAACCCCCCACAACTTCCAGACCACCAATTTCCAGACACCCACGTGGTGCTATGAATGCGAGGGACTGCTGTGGGGATTGGCTCGACAAGGTATCACACATTATAATATCCCTCACGATTTCTCAAAAATGTCATTTCTAATTTTAAGCGAATCTAGCCGAAACTCGTGAATTTTCGCGATAATTTGATTTTTTTTGAGCCTGGGGCTAACTAGCAAAGACCATTGAGGAATTTTCGCGCGTCTAGAAGTTTTTACGCGCTCAAAAACCAGTGCTTTTAACCGTCCTTTAAAGGGACTGGAAAGGCAATGCTATGGATTCCTGAGGGCTGCCTTGTCCGTCCCTTTAGAAGGATGACTAGCAGAGATTCTTGGCCGAGGATAGCTAGCCGAGATTCTTTCGAAAATCCGCAAAAATCAGCCTTCA
Organism: Mesorhabditis sp. LJ9110; assembly: GCA_038088335.1. NCBI lineage: Eukaryota > Metazoa > Nematoda > Chromadorea > Rhabditida > Rhabditidae > Mesorhabditis > Mesorhabditis sp. LJ9110. The sequence continues at coordinate 184,382 of JBBGBA010000017.1, read as the reverse complement.
ACCTGCCCTTAAAACCCTCCAAAATCCCCCAAACTGATGGTTCCAAATTGCAGCTGGTAAGTGGTGAATTGGTGAAGAGCCCGGGAAAACGGTGATGAGTACGCGGTAATCCCTGTTGACGGCTTGCCATACTTCCTTGTAGACGCTCTCTTTTTCTCTATTCTCTCTCAATCTCTCACTCTCTCTCCCTCGCTCTTCTCATGCTCTCGCTCTCTTATTCTCGCTCTCTCTCTCTTTTGCAAGAATGTACCGTAATCCCCCTACCGTATCTGGAATGTTCCCTCGGGTTTTTAGGCTCCCCCGATTTTGCGTCATCGTTGTCCCTCGGAAATTTGGCATGCAAAAACTGAAAATCTTGGAAAATTTGGCGAAAAATGTCTCTCGCTTTTAATGGCTGTGGCTCACTCTCTCAGACTCTCTCATGCTCTCTCACTCCCTCTTGCTCATTCTCTCTTGCTCTCTCTCATCTCTCATCTCCCCTCTCTCTCCTCTCTCTCTCTCTCTCATTCGAACGACATATTCTCGATTCCACTCCTCTTAACACTAATCATTTCCACCTTCAATTAATGCTTTTAGAGCCCTTAACAATTTCCGCATTTTTTGAGAGCTAGCCATATCTTTTCCCTCGGCTTTTCTAGTACTACTAACAAATCATCACTTCGCAAAATTGTTCCTCGTGTTTTTCGATGTATCCCCTCTGTATTAACACGATATCCCCGGGCGGTTTAAAGGGATTGTGAAGGCAACTAATCGGTTACACGAGCAAATTCAGGACAATTAGCTAGACCGTTAAATTCTGGTTGAACTGATTAGGCTATGTAATTCGGGCGAATCGATTATGCCAGGGAATTCTCGCGGCTAATCAATTACGTTACAAAAATTCTTCCCAGCAAGTTACGTTGCAAAATTCTGCAGTAACTGATTCTATCAAATTCTAATCGAAAAACTAGTTCCGTTATGAAATTCTGGAGATCCGGTTACGCTAGGGAATTCTAGGTTTTTCGTCAATTTTAGATATTTCTAGGTACTGGTTCATTAGCGGGGTGCTTCGGACTCCAACTTCCCCCGCTAATGCACCAGAACCAGAAAATGCTGGAGATCACGAAAATCAATCGATTACGCTATCAAAAAAAAATCTTAATACCACAGTTTTGAGCCTTCCAAGTCCCTTTAAACCCTCGAAACTCTGCATAACCGGGACCCCCTTACGTGTCCCCAATTCATCGGCTTTTCCCCCCGCTTGCCGATTTGCCTTGTGGTTTTTTCTTCTGATGGCCGCATTGTCAATATCCTCTTTTGCAACAACTACCGTACCCCTCCCTCCCCGATATTTCCCTGTTTTTGGATTGATACCGTAGACTGCCGCCACGCAGCCGCGCCGCGCGGGCCTCATCTCCTATATATTTTTTCGGTTTGCCGAGCATGAGCGCCCGGTCCTCTAGACAACGGCAGCTATAGAGATACCTCAAAAATGCTAATTTCTACTTGTGAAAAAATGAATTTGCAGGTCTCCGATGTACGGAATGTGGGGTGAAGGTGCACGAGAAATGTCGAGAGTTGTTGTCGGCCGATTGTCTGCAGCGTGAGTTAATTTTTGGTACTGGACTCTTAGTGGGGGAGAGGATCGACATTTTTCCGTCAATTCTAGAAATGCTCGGTAAGGTAATAAACGGTAATTATCCTAATAGTGTTCTTAGTAAAATTTTGGTCATATTTCACATGTAAAACTATCAAAAAAAACTTTAAAATCTTCAAATTCTGTTTTCGGCCATTTTTTGTCAAAAAAAACCAAGATTTTTCTATTTTTAATCAAGTTTTGTAAGCTTTTTGGATTTAGAAATCGTCATTAAAGGGCTTAGAATCTCTTACGTTATTTATAATATTAGAAAAAGACCCTAGAAAAGTTGTCTCTCATTTTCTCCCTTTCCCGCTCCTTTTCTTCACATTTCAAAAAACTGCGAAAGCCACACTATGGACTATGGATTAATTACGATTAATATATCCCAGCCTACTAGCAGTGATCTTTGTGATCAGCAGAGCCTACTAGCAGTGATCCAAAATTTTTAGGAGCCGCCGAAAAATCCTCAAAACACGGTGAAGGGGACCGGACGCAGAGTCTGATAGCCGGTATCAAGGACCGCATGAAAATCCAGGAGCGAAATCGACCCGAACTTTTCGAGACGATCAGGTGATAGAGAGAGAGCGAGAGAGAGAGAGAGAGAGAGAGAGAGAGTGAGAGAGAGTCCTTAGTTCTAAACCGCGTCGAATTCAGAATCGTATTCGGCGTCGACGAGCGCACCAACCAGGAAACGATGAAGCAAGTGAAAGCCGCCGTTCTGGAGGGGAGCAGCAAGTGGAGCGCCAAGATTACTTTAACAGGTACAAAACTGCGTAACGGCGTAATCCATTCGAAAACGCAATTTTTTAGTAATCTGCGCCCAGGGGCTGATCGCCAAGGACAAGACCGGCAAGAGTGACCCTTATGTGACGGCACAGGTCGATTAAAAAAACTGATATTCAATTTTGTGAATTCCTAGGCGTTTTAACGTGTCTAAAACTGTGAATTTTGTTATTGTAATGAAGTGGCGGGGAAAGAATGTCATTTGGAGCGGCGCGTAGTCAATTCTAAGCTACGTTAGGGTCCAGACAGACACTTAATTAAGCCGAAGCTATCATGAAAAAAAAACGATAAAATTCATTAAAATGAGCAAGGGTAAGGAACATTTGCCTAGACTACGCGTAGTGGTATATGTCGGCTACGCGGGGGATTTTATGCGGGGACGGACTGTTGGGGCCGTCCTAACTATTTTTTTTGCGTTTCTTTTTGCTACAAACAAAACTCTTAGTATATTTTTCGACGCTCTGACGAATGGCGCTAAAGAAATTTTGTAAAAATGTCGAAAATGTCGAAAACTTGATTTCCTTCTATGTCCTCCATGGAAACAACGTTTAATCCTTGTTTTTGTTATAACTATTTTATATTACGTTATTTTGAGCTAAAATTAAAACTCTTAGTATATTTTTGGTTGCTCTATCGAATGGCATCTTTAAAATGTCGAAAAATAGCGCAAGTGTCAAAAAACAGCCGTTCAAACCGATTTTCAAAGCTTATTTTTGTATTTGCCATAACTTTTTTATATTACACTAATTTGAGCTAAAACAAAAACTCTTAGTATATTTTTCGGTGCTCTATGGAATGCCGTTGCAAAAATTCCGAGAAAATAACGAAAACATCCAAAAATGCCTGCCTGTCCGTCCCCCCGCGTAAATTCCCCCGCGTAGCCGACATATACCCGCGTAGTTCCTTTGCACATCCGTACATTAAGCGCTGGCAGCAAAAACGCTTTTTAGCTCAGTTTTTGGCAGTTTCAATCTCTTTAAACCCATCCTTTCAGGTCGGAAAAGTACGCCGAAGAACCCGAACGATCCACCAAGAACTCAACCCCGTTTGGAGCGAGAAATTTTTCTTTGAATGCCACAACTCGACGGATCGCATCAAAATCCGCGTCTGGGATGAGGACAATGATTTGAAGAGCAAGTTGAGACAGGTATACAAGATATCGATTATGAAACAGTAATAATTATTGTAGAAATTGACGCGGGAAAGCGACGACTTTCTGGGGCAGACGGTCATCGAGGTGCGAACACTATCCGGAGAGATGGACGTCTGGTACAATTTGGGTCAGTGTTTGAAGTGATCAAACGAGATAAAAAATAGTCTAAAACTGACATTGTTCGGGTATGTTATAGCGTGAGTATCTAACTAATGATTATTAATTTCATCTTCAATTTCAGAAAAGCGCACGGACAAATCGGCCGTTTCCGGCGCAATCCGGTTGCACATCTCGGTGGAGATCAAGGGAGAGGAGAAATTGGCGCCCTATCACGTCCAATATACCTGTCTTCATGAACATTTGTTTTCGGTGAGCCTTATGCCTTATTTATGCCTTTTTTAGTTAACCATAACTTATTTAATTAATTTAGAACCACTGTACCGACAACGACGAGGTCCGATTGCCCGATGCAAAAGGGGAAGACGCCTGGAAGGTTTGTATACATTAAAAGTTATAGGAACCGGTTCTTTTGCATTATCCGGGGGGGCGACTATTTTTTAAGTTGTTTCTAAGATATTAAACTATTTCTAAGCGCAGATACTTCTTAAATTCCGATTTAAAAATGCAAAAATATAGATTTTCTAACGAAATCCCGACTTTTAAAAGTTTTCATTGCAATATATACCTACCTTTTCCTAAAAACGCAATTAAAATACTTCCCCTTACGCTACACGGCATTTCTGAAGTTATGGGAAAAATTAGGTATAGTCCCCCCCCCCGATAACGCAAAAGCCCCTTCAAACCTTCCCAACTTCCAGATCTTCTTCGACGAAACGAGCCAGGAGATCATCGACGAGTTCGCGATGCGATACGGCATCGAGGGAATTTATCAGGTATTTTTAAGGGGTTTTCAACACTTTTTTTTTGCAGGCGATGACCCACTTTGCGTGTCTGTGCACAAAATACATGTGTGGATCGGTGCCGGCCGTACTTTCGACGTTGCTCGCCAATATTAATGCCTTTTACGCGCACACGACGGCCCAATCGGCCGTCTCGGCGTCCGATCGGTTCTCGGCGACGAATTTTGGGAAGGTGAGCTTTTCAACGTCTGACGATAAGCTTTAACTTTTGTTTTAATGCGAAAACAAGCTACATCTGATTTCATCAAACGTCTTGTTAAATATCAGCTTGGATTTAATTAAATCGTCCGTCAGAATAGTGATTTTAGGAGCGTTTCGTTCGACTTCTCGACCAGCTGCACAACTCGCTGCGCATCGATTTGTCAATGTATAGGGTGAGTGTTTAAAAACACCAAAAATGTGGACTCTTAACCATGTCAAGAGAGACAGAGAGAGAGCAGAGTTTGAACATTTTTCGAGCTTCTGCCCTTTTTCCCCTGCAAATCTTGAGTTTTCGCGGGTTGCCCCTAGATAGAACAAGGCCCGCAATCAGCCCGGCCTGACTGGCCCGGCCCCCTAAATCGCGCTCCAAAATAGCCACATCATTCGCATTTAGTGGGTTTTAACGCGGCTTGTTTGCTTTGGTATTACTTATACTTACTAGGTACTGTTTTTACATTTTCTAAAGGTTTCCATATGTATTTTTGGTGCTTTTGCATTATCGGGGGATAACTACTTTGTTCCCCCCCCCGATAATGCAAAAGAACCAACAATTCAGTAATTCGTAGGTAAACTGTGCGTCTCTCTCTCTCTGTCCGCTATGTCTCTCTCTCTCTCTCTGCCTCCACCATACCTATAAGATTAAATCCTGTGCCCCGAAAATCCCGGTCTGACGCAAATCTACAAATCTGCCCCTCTTTGCCCCGCCAATAACCCCCGGATTTTTTCGGGCGCCCACCACCCGAAAAATGGGCCTACAATCCTGATCCGGCAGGCCCGGCTTTGGCCGTGTTTACCACAGGGCCAAAGCCGCCCGGTGAAAAGTCGTATTTCGGCCCGGCAGATTATCCCCAAAGCCCCTTTTTTTCTTTCTATAACCCGCCCTTGAGGCTCGAAAAATCCCATCGATTCCCCCTACCGGATTCAGCTCTTCCTTCACCATACAGCTGCTCTTACAGTATCCCTAGGGGAAACGTGTAGAACTTTTTTTTGGAGCTTTTGTATTATGGGGGGATTTCGAATCAAATAGAGGAAACCTTTTTACCGAGCTATTTCTAGACAGCTGTCCAAAAACTTGGAAATTTGTAAAATTTGGTTCTTTTGCAATATCGGGGGGCGGAACCGAACTTTTGTATAATCCAGAAATGGCTAATAATGTAGTAGTAAGTATTTCAAGTGTTTCTAATAAAGTTACCATATTTTAAGTGATAAACTATCTAGAAACTTTTAAAAAATTAGATTTTTTTCGAAAACGATCATTTTTGTCTAAAACCAACATTTTTTGTTTTTTTTGTCTAAAATTTTCACCGTTTTTACGTTTAGGAAAGTAAAAAACTGTTTAAGAACACTTTCTCGATTTATATTAGCAAAATTGGTTTTTTAAGGAAACTTGCCCTCCCCCCGATAACACAAATGCACCTCTGATTCTAAAACTAGTTAAAAATCCTTTAAAAGCCCCCCGATTTTCACGGCGCACATGTGTTTGACGTCAATTTCCCTATCCGGCGTGGATTTGCCGAAATGGCGCGTGAAATAATGGGCGCCCCGCGCTGGTTTTAGTCAGCAGATCATCTGGGGAGCGCGTTTAGAGAGTTTGTAATGTAATGTCTGATTTATCAGCATTACCTCGGTGGATGTCTATATCAGAATCTGCCATTTTCAGAGTAATTTCCCCGCCTCATCCTCGCAGAAGCTCCAGGATCTGCGGAGCACCGTCGACCTGCTCACCTCGATCACCTTCTTTCGCATGAAAGTAAGTCAAATTTTTCAGTTATACATTGCTAAGACTCATATGCATAATACTATTTTTTAAAAGCAAAAACAAAATTTTAAATTTTTGGTATTGTTAAAAATGTGAAAATTCTACATAAAAATGCGAAATTTTGCAAAAACATGTCATCTAATAAAGTACTTTTGCATTATCGGGGGGAAATTTAACGTACTGGCAATTATTTTGACAGTTTTTGAAAAATTTAACGAAATGCAAGCGGAAAACTATGGAAAAACTTGGAAAATAATTAAATGTGGGTCGAACACCCCCATTTTTGTCGAAAAAGGAATATTGTTCGATTTTTAAAGTAATATTAAACGTTTTAGATGTTTTTAGTAAAAATTGACTAATTTCAAGTTGACTATCTGAGTAAAACTATCTGAAAAACGTTTAAACATTGAAATTTTGGGCGAAAAGGGCATTCTTAGTCGGAAACCGCATATTTTTCGTTTTTCAATAAAATTTGCACAGTTTTTACGCTGAAATAGTAAAAAAACTTTGCCCCCCCCCCCGATAATGCGAAAGCACCGAATTTTTTTATGATATGACTTTCTATAATAATTTTTTTTAATGGCGAATTTGAGGTGCTCGAGCTGTCCTCACCACCGCGAGCCTCGAACGTAGTGAAGGAATGCGCGAAGGCGTGTATGCAGGCCACATATCAAATGTTATTCGAGAGATGCTGCGAGACGGGATGTCCGTCTGTCGACTCTGTCCAATTTTGGTACAATTTCATCGATGAGTTAATGCGGACCATCGAAGAGGATCAGCAGGATTACACACCCGCCCTCAATCAATTCCCGCAGGTATGCAAATTGTGAAAAACTCGAGGTGTTCGACATGTTGGTACTGTTCTGTTACCGGGGGGGGACTAATTTAAATTTTTCCGTTTGCTAATAAAATAAATAGCCTTTTTTACCTGTCGTTAAAATATACCGTGTTTTTATAGTTTTGATTTTTTGAAAGGTACGAAATTGAAAATCATTATAATTTTTGAGGGCTGTTAAGGTGTAATTATGATGATATAAAAAGCAGGTTTCCCTGTTAATAAAATATACTGTATTTTCATAGCGTTTTTAATATATTTGGTGGATAGAAACTCGCAAAAAAAGTCCTAACTTTAAAATTTGAAAATTTTGACATTTGCAGCTATTTTTTATGCTTTTTATCTAACAGCAAAATTTTATTAATTTCTATATTTGGTTGCGCTTTTTCAATCTAAAAACTGTTTAAAATGCTCGAAAAATGGTCTAAATTACGTTATAAGGCCGTAAAGGATTACTGGCAAAAATTTATTTCCTCGCTAAAATCCCGCGCCGCTAACAATCCAGTTCCGAAAAACAGTCATTGTCGAGTTTTTTCCGTATTAAAATACCTGCCATTTCCAGGAACTAAACGTGGGCCAATTATCAGCGGCGACCCTGTGGTACTCCTACAAAATGGACCTCCAAATAGCGCTTGAAGGTGAGGGAGGAAATTACGACAAAACATAATCACCCGGAAATTTGCAGAACATGCCGAAAAGAAACGATGCCAGACACCCGACTATATGAATCTCTACTTCAAAGTCAAAGGCTTCTACTTCAAATATATCGCCGAGCTGCCGCAGTACAAACAGTCCATTCCCGAGTTCCCGGCGTGAGTTATTAAATTGATCTATGCTTAAAAAAAGGTGCTGTTGCATGATCGGGGGGGTCAAAGTTGATAAATGCCTGATAATCTAAAATTAAGTATTTTAATAGGATTTTTGGTAAAACATAGCTATATTCCAGTAGAAAAACCGTATAAAAACTTATATATTCTTGAAATTTTGATTGAAAATTGGTCATTTTTGGTAGAAAAGTTTATATTTTTGGATTTTTAATAAGATTTTGCAAGGCTTTTACGCTTAAGAATAGTAATAAAAAATTTTAGAAACACTTCCTCTATTTACCTTATTTATTCCCCCGTTAATGCAAAAGCACCGAAAAGTTAGAAAACATATAAAAAGCGATGCGTAGCTGCGCTACGCATGGCTCCACTCGACGCTGTAATTTCATGAACTCTTGGCTTATTCGTACTTTGACGGACATGGCAGGCTAGCAGAGTTTCTTTAGGAAATAAGAAAAATTTTGCATAGCAAGAATATAATAAACAGGCAGTGCTAGCAGAGTTTCTTTCGGAATTTCGAGTCAAATGACTTTCAAAGGACAAGGATAAAATGCTTTGAAAGGGGCGGATCCAGCAAAATACGCCAAGGACGGAATACCAAATGGCAACATTTTCCCCTCATTCCCTCCCGGACTCGCCATATTTGCCTAACGGCAGCGGAAAGATGGCGTGGGAATTTTTGAGAAGCTCCCGCTCTGGCCCCGACTCTTATATTTTCTTTTTGAGCGTCGAGAGACTCGGAATTGATGTCTGCGCTAACGTTTCTCGAGCCGTTGAACCCCGGCAAATTGATTCCACTCGATTGTTTCTCGCTCTCTCTCTCTCTATCTCTCTCTCTCTCTCATTCCCTTTTTAGGCAAATGGCCTTCTTCCGGCCCGCTGCGAGCGATTCAATGGCCCCCCCACGCAAAGCCATCCTAATTTACTTCCAATCTTTTTTTAGGGTTACTTAGGGTTACTATATAGCGTTACAAAATTAGCTTATTTTTATTTTTTTATATGTTTTTTATTTGCAGGTGGTTTATCCCATTCGTGATGGATTGGCTGAACGAAAACGACGAGCACTCGATGGAGATCCTGAGAAATGCCTATAATCGGTAAGATTCACTGATGTAATTCTTTATTTTATAACATTCTATAAAAGTGTTGTAGTAGATAAGTATCATATTAACAATACTTTATTTTTAGCGACAAAGCCGACCACTTCCCACAAACCTCCGACCATACAAAGTTCTCCAACTCGGTCGTCGACGTCTTCACCCAGCTGAACGAAGCATTGAAGCTGTTGAAGCAGGTCAGCTTCAACTTTAAGACCGAAACCTTATAAAATTTGCAAGTAGAAAAACAGCCTTTATTCAAAATATTTTTACTTAATCCCTCCCAAGTATTATCATAACCTCGCTCGGGGTTTTCCAGATGGACTGCCCTAATCCGGAAGTATACGCGGAGATGATGCGACGATTCTCGAAGACGCTCAATAAGGTGCGTTTTTGGGTTATTATGGCATCAATTTTAAAGCGCCGTGAATTTTAACTTAACTTTTTTTTTATTTAATTTTTTTATTTTTTTAAATTTTAACTTGTTAGCCTTTAACTACTGCGCTGTTTTGAACGCTGACTATTACAGGTGCTGCTCGCCTACGCGGACATGGTCCAAAAAGATTTCGCCGTATTCGCCAAGGAGGAGACGATGGCGTGCATTTTGATGAACAACGTCCAGCAATTACGGTATGTTTTCCGAGTTTTAACGTATAAATCAGCGTCTTTTTCACCGTTTTCGTTTTTGTTGGGTGAAATTAGAGCTCAGGCACTTTGATTGTATCGTAAAACCCTTTGAAGAACGGTTTTTACAGGGTACAACTCGAGAAGATCTACGAGAATATGGGCGGCGCCGAGCTGGACCAGGAGGCCAGCCAGGTACTGACCAACCTGCAGAAGAAGCTGAACTCGGTGCTCGACAAGCTCAGTCGAATGGTGCGTTTTTCGAGAAGTTATTGATGGTTTCGTTTTAGCATTGGTAATAATTTTGTGCGCTATTTTCTCCTTTCCAGTTCGCCATCAGCTTGGAGCGCGGTATAGACGGGCAGATGAACGAGCTCGGCACCCGTCTCGCCAAGGTCAAGGGCCCGCAGCTGCAGAAGACGCAAGTTCAACAGGTTGGAGGTTTTCTAAGGAATTTTTTTGCCAAAAACTTCCATATTTCCGCTTTTAAACTACTTTATTCTAAATTTTGCGCCCCAAAAAATGCCGTTTTTCAGGAAGTGGACATGGTGTTGGCGCCGTTGATGGATATGCTGGAGGGATCGCTACAACGATATGCTCAAGGATGCGAAAAGACTGTACTGAAATATCTACTAAAGGTGATTATAATGATAATATTAATTTTATCATTTTTTGTAAAATTATAGGTCTATTTTAACGTATTTCTAGGAACTGTGGCGAATGACAATCCAGGGTATGGAACGAATCGTCGTGTTGCCACCTTTGGCAGATAAGAATGCGGTAAGTTAGGTTTTACGAACCTATAAAAATCTTGTTTTTTGGTCCTTTTGCATTATCGGGGGGAGGCTTTTTCCTTAGGATCCAAATTTTACAATATAGAAAGAGAACGTGTTTCTCAGCTGTTTTTTTTTTGCTTAGAAACACTTTTTTGTTTGATTTAAATAAAATCACTATTACTAGATATTTCTGAACTTAAAAAGTAAAAAATTCCATCCCCTTGATAATGCCAAAGCACCCGAATGTTTATGTTTTTAGATCCTGCGCCAACTACCCAACGCCAAAATCGGCGGCGCAATGAAGCTGGCCTCAACGTTGAAGGATGTAAAGAGTATGAATTCGGTGAAGGAAATGATGGTGGGTTATTTACCACGGTAATAGAGCACCTTTTACAGGCTAGATCCGCTTTTTTGCGGTATGAATCACCAAATTCAGGACCTGGCCCGAGACTCGGAACGTGCCCTGACCCCGAAGCAGTGTACGGTCCTGGACGCGGCCCTCGACGTTATCAAGGAGTCGTTCCACGCCGGAGGGATGGGACTGAAGAAGGGTTTCTTCGAGAAGAGCCCCGAGTTGCAATCCCTGAAATATGCTCTCTCACTGTACACCCAGACCACCGAGCAGCTCATCAAGACGTTCATCAGGACGCAGACATCGCAGGGTAAGTTACGAAGCCAATTTCGAGCTTTTTGGTCATTAAGAAACCGATTACGCTATGAAAATCCGTGAAAAAGCCGAATATTTCAGATCTGCCCTCGCAAGAGCAACCGGTCGGCGAGATATCCGTCACGGTCGACCTATTCAGCCATCCGGCCACCGGCGAGCAGAAGTTGACGATAAAAAGTAGGTTCTTAAATATGTATTTATTAAAATAACTCTACAAATTGAGACGTAAAATTATTTCCTAACTTTCCAGTCTATGCTGCCAACGATTTGCGCTGGCAGACGACGTCCGTCTTCAAGCCGTTCGTCGAGGTGCACCTCGTAAGTTTATTTCGTTAATATCAATTAAGTTAAAATTTTATCAATTTTGACTTTAATCTAAATTAACTATTTTTATACATATCGTTTTAGGTGGGACCGCATTTGGCCGATAAAAAGCGGCGCGTCGCCACGAAGTCACGCCAAGGCGAATGGGCGCCAAAGTTCAACGAGACGTTCCATATGTAAGTAAACTTAGCTAGATATAAAATTCAATATGTGATAAGTACTTCTAGTTTTTGTGCTGTTCACCACCAACCCCTTTCAGGTTCCTGGGCAACGAGGGCGAACCGGAGCACTACGAGCTGATGTTCCAGGTGAAAGACTACTGCCTGATGCGCGAGGATCGAATCGTGGGCGTTGGCGTGCTGCAGCTGGCGCAAGTTGTTGAAGCCGGTAGGTCATTGGAATAAAAAAAGATAATATTTTTATTACGCAAATACCCCGATTTTTCAACCAAAAAATTTCGACATTTTTCTGGGTTTTGGACAGAGTTCCGATTGAAATATAGCTAAATTTTGCCTAAAAATACTATTGGTACGCCACAAGGCGTTTCTGGAGCTGTAGGTCCCCCCGATAACGCCAAAGAACCGATTGATCCCTTTGAATTCGAATAAAAAATTAGAGAAAGAGACTTCTAGCTGAATTTTAACCCTTTTCTGAAGCCGAAAATGCTTTTCCAAACCATTTAAAAACATAAAATAAGAAAAAGTCGTGAAAAAAGCCGGGAATCTGCTCTAACAACCCTAACCCAACGGGCGTTCGCCGGCCCAGCCGAGACAAGACCCTCCCCCGCGGCTCCACTCTGCCTCTGCCCGTGGTCTAGTGGCTAGCGTGCCAGGCTGGCGTGCCACCCATCGCCGGTTCGACCCCACCCGTTGCAGGCGGATCGTTGAACCAATGGGTCCAGCTGGGCGCCCGGCTTCATATTGATGACACGGGACTCATCCTACTGCGCATCCTGTCCCAAAGGCAGAATGATGAGGTGAGTGCTAGTGAATGAACAGTGATGATAGCTATCGACTGACTGCAAGTGAATGAGTCGATTCCCCGTCTGAGTTCAAATATTTTTTGCGTTTTCTACTTTTTGCAATAAATGGAAGAAGGGTTGTTAAACTGTTTTTTATATCTATACGTAAAAACTACAAATTTCCAGTAAAAGTTACAAATATTCTAGATCTTTCGACAAAATTGCCCCATTTTCGACAAAAATTCCAAAATTAGGAATTAAGCTAGTAACAGCGGAATCATTTTACAATTGAAGCCTAAACACAAAAATGATGAACTTTCCAGGTGGCTAAGGAATTCGTGAAGCTGAAGTCAGAATGCCGCTATGAGACCGAGGGCACAATGCAAGCATCCGCTTCATCCCACACCATCAATCGGTGACAGCTTTCCATTGGCCACAGTTAACGCTCCGTACTACACCTATCGACGGGTCCCTGCAAAAATCTTCGCTTTTCTTGTGATTCTCTCGATCGTCGAGTCGAGCTTCATCTATATTTCTGGCTGACAACGCTTGTCTATTCCTGCTAAATCTCGACGATTCAGCCCAGCTTCCTTTATACTAGCAATAATTTTAGCCCTAATTTATATATTTATTAATACCCCGTTATTTTTTGCAAATTCTGATATGCGCAAACCGGTGACCCCCCATTTCACTGCATTCCATTCCTCGACCAATCAATTTCTACTTTTACATCCATTTTCGCATTTATTTCCCCCGGCCATGTGTTTCGTGCAGTTTTTGAGTCTGACAGACTTCTACGCCCCGCTTTCGGAAGCCTTTCATCCTGTATTTACGTCGTGGCGGTGGGAGCGGAAAGTTGGATTTGGAATCTAAAAAATGTAAACATGTACTAGAAAATCAACTCGCCGCGCTCCTCCACCACGCCCGACCTCTTCTTGTACACACTACTCAGTCCGCACCCAGAAACAAAATATTGCGCCCAAGTGCCTTTCCCCCATGCTAATAAATTTTTCTCATAATTAGATAAGCAATACCAATACAATATTACACTGAGAATCACATGGTTTATCAAATTGTCAAAATACATAAAAATGCATAAAAATACGGTCAATTCACTTCTGCCGCGCCTGCTGGAATTCGGTCATCAGCTTGGCGAGCTCGGCCGTTTCCTCGATGGTGATTGCATTGTACAGTGAGGCCCGGATACCGCCAACGGATCTGGAAAAAGAAGAAGATAAAAGACAAAAAGGAAAACCGCACCTATGTCCCTTCAGCCCAATCATTCCGTGGGCCGTAGCTTGAGCCAAGAATTCTTTCTCTAACGCTTCATCACCGTTCGGTCCACCAATCCTGAAAAAATAAAAGAAAATTCTTGCCGAACGGATTTTTCACACCTGAATGGGAGGTTCATCAGTGACCGATGTTTCTTGTCGATTGGGCAATGGTAGAAATCATTCGATCCGTCGATAATTTCGTAGATTTGGTTGGCTTTTTGCTAAAAGAATATTAATGCAAGTCACCTATAATCATACCGTATTGATCTCCCACAATTTTGTGGCGCCTCCCTTCTCCTTGATCCACTTCAAGACTAGGTTAGTGATGTAGATGCTAAAATGGATGTTTTCACGAAATTCCACAAAAACGATACCTATACACAGAGGGCGTATTGTATACGCTGTTGTTGTCGTGCGAGATTTTGTAGGAAAGCACAGATGGGGTGATTGTCATTTCCTAAAAAGTAGTCTGTGAATAGAAAAGTAAGCTCACGTGGCCGATCAAGTCCTTGCGCACGATGGCTACCGTCAATCCAGCGGCCCCCAAGTTCTTTTGTGTGCCGCCGAGCACGACGCCGTGCTAAAAAAACGAGGGTTTTTTTGAATTTTGTAAAAAACTCACATTAGTAAAATCGAAAGGCCTTGAGAGGAATGTGCTGGAAATATCGGCAACAAGCGGCACGCCGGGCAGCGTTTCGGGAGCCTAAAAAATAACTAAAAGACTCCGAGTTGGCAAAATTTACGTCAAAGAATTCAATGCCGTGAATTGTTTCGTTTGCGCAATAATACAGATAGGCCGCGTCCGGATTGCGCTCCCATTTGTCAACAGGCGGCACCGTCGTGATCGGCTTCACCTGGGGGAACACCTAAACAATTCAACATTAGATAGCTCTCGCGCCAGGGCAACAAACTCGTTTCGCGTCCAAATACTTCTGGGCCTCCTTGAACGCTTTGTCGGACCAGGAGCCGGTGACGAGGTAATCAGCGGAACTCTAGAAAATAATTTTGAAAATTCCGGGTCAAAATGCCTTGTCGCGCTTCAAATTCAGCGGCACAGCCGCAAACTGCCCGGTTCCGCCACCATGCATGAAGAGCACCTCGAAATTGTCAGGGATCTGCCTGAAAATAAGGTCATAAAATGAATAGAACACCCCACATCAATTCACGCAGCAGCGCCTTCGTCTCCTCGATGATGGCCGTGAAATCGGCGGATCGGTGGGACATTTCTAGGAAGGAAAATTGAAGATATTAAAAAACAGGCTCACCAAGAATTGAGACACCAGTATTTCCAAAAAGCATGAACTCGCTGGCCGCCTTTTCCATTACCGATTCCGGGATTTTGGCCGGTCCGGCGCCGAAGTTGATCTTCCTCGTCATCGTATCGACTAAAGCTTGAAATTTGTAAGAGAACACAATTGAAAACCAAAAAGGAAGGCAATAGAAAGAATATGGGCCTAATCAAACCCGGAACCCTAGGCTACCGTTAGGTGCTAAACGTGCCGGTTTTCGCCGCGGATGCACCGCGAATCGGTGACGATGTTGGGCGGGAAAAACACGGGAACTTGATAAGGCGGTGCAATGGGGTCAGTCAGTGGGGGAGAAGTCGCCGCAGGGCATCTGACCATCCCGGTCAATGTCCACATTAGATCGCCGTGCACAGCAGATCAAAAAGCCAAACTTGCACTAGAAGGTCAAACGGCGTAGCAGTTCGGTTCTTTATGACAGCTAGCAAACGTCGCACGTTTCGCACGATTGTAATACGCCACGTAACTATAAAATTTGGGGGCGCTACTTAAGTTTGCTGGCCCCACTTATATATGGCCAAAACCTCATTTTTCTGGTTCAGTTTTTGCGCTGATTACGGAAAACACTATCCCAGCCCACGAAAATGCGATTTAGTAAAACAATTTAATTGGAAAGTCCGGAAAATTCCATTTTACGGCGGTCGAGTAAAAGGAGCCTTTTTGTGGTTTTTTAATTAAATAATGGCCAAAAACGGGTTTATCATGAATAAAGTAAGCCAGTAGCATTGTCAGGCAAGGCGGGCCGTCGCTTCGGATGGGCTGCCGCTCCTCTTTCGAAATCGGAGCGCCTGGCCGCTTCGCGCGCCTCGGGCGCCCCGATTTCGAAACCCTGTACGAGCTCGCACCCATCCGAAGCGACTAGGCCCCGGGTGGCACGAAGCCTTATTTTTAGGAAAAAAAGCGGATGCAATCGCTCAGCCTCGTTGGAAAAAGCTTTTCCACTGTTACTTTTCCACACACTTCACCACCTCCCGCATCAAAACACCGGGTTGAGCCCCTTTAAAAACTCAAACCAGAAAAATTGAAAATCAAGTGTTTTCTCCCCTCAAAATTCACGATTTCATTTTCGTGGACTGGGATAGTGTTTTCCGTAATCAGCGCAAAAAACTGAACCAAAGAAATGAGGATTTGGACATTGATAAGTGGGGCCAGCAAACTTAAGTAGCGCCAATTTGGGCACTAAAATCATAGTAGGTAAAAAGTGCGCGGTGATTTACTAATTTACCTCATATTACTAATTAGGATGTACCTCAGGGGTAAAAAAACTTTAAATTTGATGATTAAAAGCGATCGCTGGCAATTTGCCAGAAATACCATCAAATATCTCGCAGGTGATCCGATATATAAGTCGTCCACCAAAACCGAAAATCTCGCGCTCGGTCCGAAAATAATCTATACGATCGGACCATATAATGACCGTAACCAGCGGAAATCACACCACAAGCTCCCCTAAATGCCATCTTTATTCACAATTGGAGACGAGTATAACAGGGTTCGTTGCAGGAATTTGATAGTCATACAACAGACAATTAAGTCATAATTACAGCACAATCGACTTTGTCGCTTTCGCCGTGTTTAATGTGGTGCATCCGAGTTCCGCGTCTCATGCCAGTCGAGCGCTTCCACGCCGCATCAGCTAAAAATCGGTATGTATGGGCTGAAAAATAGATTCCTACCGGGCTCGGGGGCTTTTTATCATTCTTGTTCTGTAACCTTATTGGGCGGGTACCTCGATTCGTGCGCTTGTAAGGGGCTAAAAGACATACATAGGCTCAACTAAAATGGCATACCTGGGACAGGATAAAATTTGTGGGTGAACGCTTCAAAATGGTACTGCTTCTCGATGGACGGTGGCCTCGATGGCAGGATGATGTGTGGATATTCGGGTCCGGGGCGGGTTGTCAACGGTGCATCCATATCCACCGTCATACAGCTGATGATGTTGCGCACCTGGAATGTACGTGCTCAAAAATTGGGTTGAGGACGAACTGTATTGCCGAAGACGACGTCCTTGTCGAACCAGCCCTTGTCCTTCACCTGCATCTCTTTAACGGAGACCCACGGGTCGATGCAGATCCTGTAAACGAAGATTGACATGTATTTCCGGGGATAACCAAATTTTTATACTCCGAAAAAAGAAGCGTTTCTAAAATCTTAAAGAAATCTAACCAGATATTACCAAAAACCCTATTCAAATACTCTCCATCACGCTACTCGGCGTATCAGGAGTTTTAAAAACAAAAATAAAACCCCTAAATTCCGTTTCCCCCTAGAACCATTAAAGAACCGAAACCCTAATAGCCGACAACTCACTCTTCTTCAGGGGGCTCAGCCAGTTTTTTGCCTTCTTTGGCGACGGCTACAACGTGTCATTGACAGAAAAACCATATTTCCCGACCGACGACCACCGATGAAGCGATCGCCTTCTCCTCGCTCGTCGTATCTTCGCCTTCTGCGATAGCACACCAGAATGGGCGGTTCTAGATCTATTTACGAGCAGCCATCGAAAAGATACCGCGACGAACAGCTTGCCGCCGTTGTTGCGGTTGGTCGTGACAAGCACGAGATCTTTGCGCACAACATCTTGGATTTGCAACACAGTCGCCGCCGCATCTTCGTCTCTCATCTCCAATTTCTTCCCCCTAAAAGGACGATCAAATTAAGTGTTTATTCCGCGGGCTTACACTTTCGGAGATGATGTCACCGTGTCGTCGCCTTCTTTCAAGAGGTGCGTGTTCTGCAATAAATAACGGTTCTGGGCTGTTACCGGGGGGCCTAACCTGGACCTAACGCCCCGTAGAGCCCAGCCATGAAATAAAAACTCTTTGTATAGCATTTCACGCAGTTTTTAAATATAGAAATTTGACAAATTTATTTCAATTTGCGAAAAACCATGATTTTTGGTTAAAAATTTGATTCTGGCATTTCGTAAAGATTCGAATTGGCTTTCAATCGACTTTTTCGTAAGCACGGCGAACGATTGAATACCAACATATCCGGAGCATTCGATCTTGGATCGAGCTTTGCGTGTCAGCCTGCTGAGCGTATCGTCTTTGGGGAAGGGCTTGTTGAAAGCGTGCTTCAATCGTAGACCAAGGCCTTCCGGGGATGCCGCATCAACAGGCCCTTTCTTGAGCCTAGTGGTTGCAAATGAACTCAGCTCCGTCTCCGCGGGTTTCGGCGCCGGTGCCGGTGGCGTCTCTATAACGAAAGTATTCCCCCTAACATACATTAGCTACAGCTGTAGCGAAAAATCGGTTCTTTCGCATTATCACGGGTGGGTCGCAACTTTTTTAGCCGCTAATTTTTTTTAAATATAAATAGAGGAAGTGCTCCTAAAAAATGCTATCAATTTTTATTTAGAAATCACAAAATATCGATTTTCGAGCAAAAATGGCCGAAATTTGACAAATATCTATTTTTTTTTTAAGGTTTTGAGATAGTTCTTCTAGTTGAAACCAGGGTTGAAAAGCCGCTTCGCGACTTTTCAACCCTGGCCCCGTCTCGGACCACATGCTATTTAGCCCTTTGCATAATTGTCCTCTATTCAGAAAACAGAAAAATGAAAAGCAACCTCTTCTACCTTTTTATATAGAGGCGAGCCCACTTCCGGTCTATGCTAATTATTACTAACAAAGAGTTATTTACAAAAACCTAAATTTAATAGCGAAAATGGCTAGTTTTTAAAAATTTTATATGTGTGCAGTGATCCCGAGACCATTACGCACCTAATGACGTATCAAACGTAGCCCAATACCCGTCCCTTCTTGAGATATCCTCCGGACAGACATCCGGAAGTGGATTCAAAGTGGCACACACAGACACTATTTTTTATATATAGTAGGATATAATTAGATTAGATTTTACTAAACACACCATTAAGTCGCTTCCTATTAAGTTATTAGACAATTCTAGACCTATGCAAAAAAGTTCTGAAGACACATTTAAAGCTAAAAGAAAAATACGGTAACCTACGCGGACAAATCAAAAAAAAAAACATGCCATTCTTTCCCAGGAGGAAGTGAAAGAAGCTTCTTTGGTTCTTTGGTTTCACAACAGGCGGCGGCGGCTGAAATTAAGAATATTATTGGCAAATTTTTGGCAACAAACTTTGTACAGCGTACCCAGAGCCCAATCACAAGGATCGTCAATAGTCTCCGTACTCATTCGTCTTCTGCGGGCCCCCCTCTAAAAGCAATTTTGATGATGTGAAAAATCGTCTACAGGCTTTGGCACGGCAGGAACGGGTCGTTCGGACGCTGGCTTGACTGGTGTTTTCGCATCTTTCGCATCGGATTCGACATCCTTAAAAGTCATTCCCGGGGTTAAACTTTGGTCCAGCCCTAGTTCAATCTATAAGCACTGCAGATATAATGTTTACCAGTGTCTTCTCATCAACCACCGTGCCCGCCTCTTTTTCCTTGCGGTTCGCCTTCGAGAGGCTCCTTGGTTTCTTGGCCTTCTTCTTCTCTTCGTCGTCAGTAGTGGCCTGCGTCTTCATGGAAGAGATTTTTGGACACTCATCGTCGTCGATAACCGTGTGATCAACCGTTAGTTGTTTGGCAGGTGACTTGGAAGGTCTTTTCTTGCGGTTCCCATCCTGAAAACAACCAAAATGACCGGTTCTGGACCGTTAGGGCGTAGACCAGAGATAGCCCCCGCTCGGCCCTCACCTATTGTATCTCGGCCTATCGCTTTTCTAGAGACGTATAACGTATACCAAAATGTTCGTCTTGCTCTGGCGAGTATTTTGGCGTACTTTACAGACCTGTAGGGCAACGGGGAGGGGAGATCTACTACGTGAGGGTCGGGCCGAGGGAGGGGCTATCTGCAGTTTAGAACAAAATTGGGTTATTTTTAGAGTTGTTATAACTCAAACAACAAACAACAAATTATTCAAACAACTCAAACAAGTTTGCTTTGTTTGAGCTCGAAAAGTTTCAAACAAAACACCTTGTTTGATTTGAGTTCCAGGGGATCAAATCAAACAAGATTGTTTGACTTGTTTGAACTTGTTTGAGCACCCTAAACGATAAGATTTTTGGGGATTTTTGATGGATCGGAAGCGAATTCAAACATTCAAAAACAAATTTTACCGGAAAAAATTTATGCAAATTGCGAAAATGCTGAAAAATCACGCTTTAAATTCAAAATTAGCATGCATTTCAAACAAGGTCAAACAAAGCTCAAACTGCTCAAATAGTTCAAACAATCTTGTTTTGTTTGAGCGATCAACGATCATCTCAAACAAAACATGCTTGTTTGAATCTCCAAAAATCCTATCAAACAACGTTGTTCAAACAAGATTGTTTGAGGCCTTGTTTTGTTTGAGTTATAACAACTCTAGTTATTTTTTATGAACGTTTTATATACGGGATAATCACCCTTCCCCTCGCCAACAACCCATTTTTCGAAGGCGACTTGGCCATCAAAACCGAGTGCTCAATAATAATCACGTGGCTCACATCGTCGTCAATCACAGTCTTATCGCGATCGCGATGCTTCGGCTTCGAAGGCGACTTGGCCACCTTGGCCTTCGGTGGGTCATCCTGGTCATCGACATGCGTCCCATCCGTCGACTGCGTCTGCTTCGACCTCTTTTTCTTTGGCAAGTCCTAAAAAGAGAATGATACTTGGAAAGTGACGATAAATTATCACGCACATCATCCACACATGTCTTCCCATTATCGCCCTTCGTCTTCATCGGAGACTTGGCTGTCTTTTTTCGCCCAGCATCGATGTCATCAACAACCGTCGCATCAACATCCTTCGGCTTCGAGCTGGTCCTTTTCGTCTTCTTTTTGTTCTTCTCCTAAGAAAGTTTCAAGAGAGACCTAGACGCCTTACATTTTCCGATTTCTTCCGAGGCTTTTGGGCATCTTTTGTGACAGCCTCTTCTTCATCTATGGTGGTCTTCTCCCCGATTTTCGGTTTCGAGCGGGCTTTGGGGGCCTTGTGGTCCTTTAGCTCCTAAAAATCGATTTAAGTGCAAACAAAAAGCTTAAAAGTGCAGGATTACATAAGCCACCTCCTCATCAATCACCGTCCTGCCGCCACTTCTCGGCTTCGAAGGAGATCTGGCGATGCCCTCTTTTTTGTCTTTCTTCTTCGTGTCCTGGAAATTTTGGCAGAACTCGAGCAACGAGGGTTGGCCTGACCTTTGTCACGAGCGCTTCTTCTTCATCATGGGTCGTCTTGTCACCGGCTCTCGGCTTTGAGCGAGCCTTTGTGGGCCTGTCCTCCTTTGCTCCATTTTTCACCTCAGCCACATCCACATTTTCGCTCGTTGACGGCTTCGATGGTTTGCGCAGTGCTTTTTCCTCCTATAAGCGAGAATCTAATTAGTTCATTTTCCTAGATCCATACAAAAAGGTAATAGTCACCTTGATGTCAATCGTCGCCTTGTCGACAGATTTTGGCTTCGAAGGGGACTTTTCCACGTTGACCTTTGGCGTGTCCTCTTTTTCGTCGGCTTTCTTTTCGACTTTCAACTCCTAGGCGAGCAACATATGTATTAAATGCAGCCTCACTTTACCTGATCCTCCACATTTTCCGGATGTTTCTGAGTGTCATTAGCAACATCAGCGGCGTTTGGCTTTGACGGCGCCTTGCTTGCCTCCTTTTCGACTTTCAAATCCTAGAGGAGCAACATACATACGAAACAAAGGATAGTTGTACCCCCTCCTCCGCGTTTTCCGATGGTTTCTCGGTGTCATCGGCATTCTCGGCTGCGTTCGGCTTGGGAGCCTCTGGTGCGGGCTGGGGATCCTTGCCGTCTTCTCCGTTGTTGGGCTTTGCTTTGTCTTCGTGGACTTCTTTATTCGGAGGGTCGGCAGTCGGTTGTTCTTCACTCTAAAAAAGGAAATTTCCTGAGTGCGACACCATGAAACCGGATTACCTTGCCTAGGCCGGCGGTCACCGGCAGCAGTGCAGTGTGTGCTTCACCACCAGGAGCAGCCGGAGTCTTTGTCTCCTCATTAGCTGTAGGATTCGGTGTTTCTGAACCGCCGGGTTCTTTCGGTTTTGAACTAAATCAGAAGGAGTTTTGGCTGGAGAAAAAAGAAACTCACTCTGGGTCGGCTGGTGCAGCCGGCTCAGCCATCCGGACGGTGCGAGTAGAGTCGACAAATGCCGGCGGTCAACGATGTTCGATAGTCATCGGGATCCCTAAATGCCAAATTATGCAATTGTTTGTTCCAATTCTAATTATAATTCTAATTAATCTACTAATTTGGTAATTTTTTTAAAAGGAAGTAAAAGAGAAAAACGGGTTCTTCCTATGTGACGGGGGAAGCTAATTTTTACCTACCTGTTCATGGTAAATAATGTTTTTTGTAGTGTTTTTAGTAGTTGCAATTGTTAGAAAGCTATAAAATCCGAACATTTTTTATCCTTCCGGCCTTTTTCATGCACTTTTGACCAAAAAGTTAAAAATGTTCAAAGATTTCTATATTTTTTAGAATCTTTTGGTAGCTACAAACTATCTAAAAATACTATAAGAATGGTGAGTAAGAAGTTAAGATGTTTATTCAGATACAAAAAAGGCAATGCCGGAATGAGAATTGTCAGTGTTGTTCGGTGTAGCCGCCAATGAATGAGCAGCACCACACGTCCGAAGCAGCGGTATCAGCACAACGGGGCGTCTTTGAGCATGCGGCTAATACGGGAATGCCAACTTTCTTTTAGAAAATAACCAACAATTTTGGCTGGACAAATTGGACGGCGGGCGTGCCATTATTTCCGGTCTTCTCCTGAAAGAAACAGCACATTTTAACCTTCTCGTCGCGTGGATCAATAAAAATCAACACAATTGAGCAGTTTCCGGTTTTGACGCTTGTAATCCTGGAACCCACATTCGACATCTTATACGGCGTCTCTTTCAGCCATTCACTCGTGATCATCTCGTTGTAATCGATTCGATTGCCCGGATCAGGATGCAGAATGCCGAGGATCAGCTGACGGACGGCCGATGAGAGACGCGGAGCACTCGGATAACTACGAAGAAGCCTGACGAAACCTGTACCAAACCTACCGAACCATGTGCGTCATCTGGCGCTCGACCATCTTCTGCAGGTTCCCCTCATCGTACGGCATTACACCGGTCACCATAATGTACAGCACGATGCCCATGCTCCAGATGTCCACCTGAATGCGAGCAATAAGCCGGCTTTCTCCCAAACTAACCGCATTCCCGCCATACTTTTGTCCTCGCAGAATCTCGGGCGCTACGTAGATCTTTGACCCGCAAAAGGTGTCGGATTTCTGAAAGATTGAGTGTAACAGTGAGTACGGAAAACCTCGAAAAGTCTAAAAACTCACCTCTCCCTTTTTCAACACGCGTGAAAAGCCAAAATCGCCGAGCTTCACGTTGTCGAACCGGTCGAGGAAGACGTTTTCGCATTTGAGGTCGCGGTGGACGATGTCGTGCGCTTCGAGGTACTGGAAGAAACAGAAATACGAAGGAACTGGGCAAGTCTGTCCTCTTCTTCCGGTAGCTAAACTTCAGATACCCCGCACCCTAACGTTGTATCTCCACTCCCCTTTGGCCTACAGATGTGTAAAGTGTACCAAATGTTCGTCTTCGTCTGGCGAGCATCTTGGTATACCTTACAGCCCCGTAGGACAATGGGAAGCCCAGATACAGTCCTTGAGGGCCGGGTGGGGGTCTGAAGTTTAGTCAAGATCTGGCAAATCTGTAAAGTAAACCTTCATCGCCTCAATCAGCTGACGAAAAAAGGGCCTTGCCTCGACTTCGGTGAGCTGCTTGTTCTTTAACGTTAAATTAGCTTTTAGTTAACTATAAAAGAAGTCGCTACTCGCTTAATCCGGTCGAGGAGATCGCCATTTGCGCAGAATTCGCCTTCAAACACCGTAACTTTTGGGCCCTCGAGGAAGTACACCTATAAAACCCTAGAATAAGCACACAAATATAAACGAAATCACCTTGTAAATTCTTGCAATGTTTGGGTGGTTGAGGCGGCGAACAATCTCAACTTCACGCGGCAAGAATCTTTGGATATAATCGCTCTTTGCCTTCATCTCAATCACTTTCAGCGCAATCTCCATCTTTTCCGGGTTGACGGCGCAGTAGACCTTTGAATATGAGCCGCTACCTGCTCGGGATTGTTGTTCATCAACAATTCCCCACCAATATAACGCCCAATCCGGATCCCGCGCGCTTCTATCGTTTTCTTGGTACCGATTTCGAGTTCTGAGTCTTCCCTATAAAATGGGGGGTAGGAAAGTGTTTTTTGCTTACTTGGACATGTTCACAGATAATAAAAGAAGTAGAAAATGGGACAAAAACGGTTTTTCGTGCAATTTTTGGGAATTCCGGTATGCGGGATCTAAATTTGTTTCCGGTCATACTTCTGAAATCTTCCAGCCCGTTTTGAAAGCCAAAATGATGTTTTTCATTTGTTTTTACTCCAAACTTTGATTTTCTGACTCGCGGGACTGACTTTTCATAAACGTACTTTACAAAATTTTACCAAGACTACAAAAACATCGAATTTTTTCCGAAAAATTTCAAAACTAGATTCTTTAGCTAGTTTCCCATCTGAGTTCTGGTTTGATTTTACTAAAAACATTATTAAAACCGATTTCATGTAAATTCAATATACATTTCGGGGCTTACAGGAAAAATTCTCAAAGTTTGGTTCAGTTCGGGTTGGACACCCGGATGCCCGGAAGGGCCACCCACCCCAGCGGGTCCCACTTTTTCGTGTAAGTGGCGCTGAAGCCATATGTGCGCGGGGAGGGACCGCAATTTCGGCCGTATCACATCACTTTTCCGGGGGCTCTCGTGTACATTCCAGGATCTCTTCTTTTTTTAAAATCTCGGTAATCACAAATTTTCGATGCTGACGACATCAAGCGCTTCAAAGAGCGCGAGCAGAGGATTTGTATCGTCGGCTTGGTAAGCTGTATGACGGGGTATTGGAGGTAGAAGGGGGGCTGCCTGCCGGAAATCCGTTTGCATCCGATAATCGTCTCGACTCAGGGCCGCCTTATTGCTATTTGTCTGGATGGCTGTTTTTTGGGATGAAGGGAAGATGAACAGCTATCGTTATTTTCGGTGCTTTCGTGTTATTGGGGGGAGGGGGTCAAGTTTTTCGTTCAAGAAGCAATTTTTTTTTAAATAGAAACTAATAGAACTTTTCTAATTCTAAATAGGTCAAGCGTTTCTAAACCTATTTTCATGATAACATAAACGTAAAAGCTTTTGAAAGCGTTATTAAACATACAAAAAAATATTGATTTTTGACCAAAAATGAACGATTTCCGACCAACCATTTCCGAGTTTTAAAAAATGTATAAGTTTTTTATGAGTTTTCCGCTTGAAATATGGCTAAATTTGCTAAATGACTATGACATTACTGGGCATTTCTGAATCATCAAAAAAATTTGATTCCCCCTCCCCGATAACGCGAAAGAACCTTATTTTCTCTTTTTTTGGGCTCTGTTTATTTATCGCATGCGCACCTTGTCCGATTTTTCTCGCAATCTTTTAAAGCCCTACTAGCAGTAACCAATACCTTTTCCCAGACTTGCCCTGCCCTTTTTCGGGTCCCTTTCGAGTTTCCGGTGGGTATTTCTGGTGGGATGCACTGGCCCACTGCATTATTCCTGGGTTCTCCCATTCAAAAAACGGGGGGCACGTCGGCCAGAAAAGAGGGCTGCCAGGGGTCTGATTGAATTTCGGGCATTGACACGAGGGTGATGGATCGGATGTCCATCCAATCCAATGGCTTCTTGCCTAATTTGGAGCCTTTCGAAGGGGGGAGATTGAGATCGTGGGAAAGAAGCCGGTGATTTGCATAATTTGGCGACAATTTAAAAGGTTTCTCTCTGCCCGACGGGTTCTGGTGCGTTAGCAGGGGGGCTGAGTTTAAGAAGTTTTAAATAGCCACATTTTTTCGTCGTTTTTAAACAAATTTTTTAGCATTTTAAGTGAGTCCAAAAACCTATTAGAATTCGTAGGATTTCTTTATTCGAAGCCAATTGCTGGCTAGGAAAAAGGAAAAAGCCCCCACCCCGTTATTGAACAAGCGCCGTCTGGCATTGGGCTTTTAGCGGAGGGGGGTTTGGCTGGAGGTAATAGGCGTTTAGCGTCACACCGTTTTTAGATATAAAAAAACGCTAAACATTCTCGAAATTTTGAAAATTATTGAGTTTTTGGTGTATATAGAAAATGGCTAAACGAAGCTCATCTTTTAAAGTTTTTTATGATTTTTTATAGCTTCCTTAATACTAGAAAGGCTATATAAAAGCATTCTATCATATTCTATAGGCGGAAAAAAATAAAAATAAGCCCCCCGCTAACAATCCAGTACCGCAGTTTTATGAAATTTGAAGTTTTATGAGTTTTTGCGTTTCATTAAAAAAGGTTTTTTATATACACTTTTCACAACACCTACTACGCAAATCTCTCAAACGCCCGTTTCCCCAGGGGGAAGGATATTTTTTCCTGGGGGAGCACGACCCGAAGCGTGAATAATTCCACGCCGGAGGTGAGTGAGGAGTGTGTGCGAGACTTGGCCCAAATATCAACCACTTAGATGATAGACGGGTAGAAGCTCCTGCAAACATATTTTATTATTGCTATCGCTTGACCGACCCCCTTTTTTGGTACTGGACTGTTAGCGGGGGCGGGGCGGGTTAGCAGGGCTAAACGAATTTTTGTTTTTCCTCACACTTGTTCGTAATATATAATGTGTTTTGTAGTGCTTTTAGTTGTTTTTGACTGCTAGAAAGTTGTAAAAATGTTTTTAAAATTTGGTAACGCGAAAATTTCGATTTTTTTTTTTGCTCATTTTCAGACCATTTTGGGTACTGTACTGTTAGCGGGGAGGCTGTTTTTTTATTTTCCGCCCACCTATTAAACAAAATATATATTGTATTTTTATAGTATTTTCAATAGTTGTTGTTTGCTAGAAAATTCAACAAAATTTTGAACATTCAAAAATGTTGACGTTTTTCGCCCGTTTTCATGCATTTTTACCAAAACGGCAAAGCTTTTAGGAAATGCTTACAATTTTTTTACGCTTTTTAAATCTAAAAACTGTTGAAAATGGTGATATGAATGGTAAAAATGGTTTTTATTGCGTAATAGGGCAGTCGGTATCACTGGGAAAATCAGTCTCCCCCTCCGCTAACAGTTTAGTACCGCGTTTTCTCGCCTTTTCACCCCAGCCAATTGTCACTCTCCATTTTTTGAGCCTCAGAAAATCTGGTCTGGTCCTAAATCTGTATTTTTCAGCCTCGCGACGGCGCCTCGTCGGAAAAGCGGCTCTATACCGGTAACGGGGACCATAGAAAAAACCGTGGACCATAAAAAAAACCGTGGACCATAAAAAAAAACCGTGGACCATAACAAAAACCGTGGACCATAACCGAAAATGGCGGAAACCGTGGACCATAATAAGTATCGTGGACCAATGAAGGTATCGTGGTCCATAAATCCGGAAAAATTGGCGGTTATGGACCACGATACTTATCGTGGTCCATAGAATCGGGATTTCAGCCAGATTATGGTCCACGGTACCGGACAAGCCGGAAATCCCCGGTTTCCCGATTTGCAACTATTCTAGCAGTTTAAAGGGTTATTTCGCATATATATTCGCAGTGGATGTTTATTTAGGCGACAAAACCGATTAATGATGGGGGTCAGACGAGATAAAATTAAATTCTTTATGGTTTACTAAGGGTTTTTCGTATAGCTGTTATGCTTCGGGTCAGAAGGCAGGAAGGAAGCCTAAGCCTAATCATACTTGTCTCTTTTCAAATTGAGCGGATTTTGGGTACTGCTATTTGGGCTGGGGCGAAAATCTACGCCGCAGGGGAATTTGCATTTTTGCCATGAATTTTACTTTTAAATGTTTCCGGGCTAAAATTAACACTCTTAGTAGGGGGTATGACAAAAGCCCGCTCGCAGAAGCCCGAAGACAAAAGCCCGCAGTCAGAAGCCCGAAGACAGAAGCCCGCAGCGACAAAAGCCCGCAACGACAAAAGCCCGCAGCGACAAAAGCCCGCAACGACAAAAGCCCGCAGCGACAAATGCCCGCAACGACAAAAGCCCGCAACGACAAAAGCCCGCCATACATTTTCGCCCTTTGGTGTGGAGACTAGGGCCCAGATGATCGTTGTTGTATTTTGTCGTTTGAATTCCTCGTTGGCGAATGTTGTCATCGTTTCTAATCCTAACTCATTCCTTTTGTTATTCCACTTGGCTAGTTTGATGACCCCAAGGTGTCAAAAAAGTAGAGTCTGCTGTTTTGCAAAGTTTGTCAAGAAACTACGCTAAAAGTCTTGAATTCGAACTCAGCACGCAAAACTAGCCCAGGAACCTCGTTTTTACGACAATCTGGCCCACACCGGTTAGCGAATAGCCTAAGGAGGCCTAGCTTAGGTTTGGCCAACGTTACACTTAAGGTACTAAGCGAACCAAGCCAAACCTAGACTTAAGCCCACGCCTAAGCTAAGTCTAGGCTATGCCAAACCTAGACCTAGACTAACTAGAAAAGTACAAAGAAAAAAGCTAACAAAGTTTCCTTTCCTAGTAAGGCTAAGTTATTTGCACTTTCCTAGTAAGGCTAAGTTAAGCCAAGAAAAAGAGGCGCTATTTCGGAATAGGGGACCCACTTTTATTATACCAAAACTGGGGTTTGTGCGCTGTTTACCTGAATAGTTTTCCGCGCTGGTTCCGAAAAAACACCTCACTAACTTTAAAACCTAACATTTTCACCAAAAAATTTGATTTTAGTTTAATGGGCTGCTAGGGAATCTAGCGGCGCAGGCCCGACTTTTGGCTACAATACACTCCTAGCTCCGTTTTTGAGGCTTAAACGTATGCATAAATAATGCTAAATGCTAGTAAGCCCGATCTTAGATTCATTGAGACCAAGCCTAGGCGACCCTGATCTACGTTAACGTGAGTAGAGCCTAACTTGTAAACTAGGCCGGCTCTTCGCCCCTGTAACGTAAAGTAAGGTCGCGATAAGCTGTTATTAAAACACGGAAGCGTGGGTGTTCCAATACTTAGATTATACTTAGCGCATGTGTGTTCTAGTCAAGTCAAGCTCAAGCCAAAAATATAGTAATCCAAGTGGGTTTCCTAGCAAGTTCGCTGGCCACGCCAAGACCGCCCGTCTCATGTCCTAAAGACATCCTATAAAGATAAAATATTTTTGTACAAATGTACGTTTTTGCGGGCTGGGACACCGTATTTCGGAACAAGCGCGCAAAATTACACCAGAAGAAGTGGTTTTTAGGGTAATCAAAGTGGGTCCCCTATTCCGAAATAGCGCCGAAAAAGATGCCCTCCAACATCAATTGCTTCATTTGCTGTAAGGAATCGTCCATTAGTACCGTGCGAGCGACTATAAATAACGTATGAACCCGGGGGGAATCTTTCAATCCCTTAGAACAGAGCCGTTTTCGTGAAGGCCAAAATGTATGGCGGGCATTTGTCGTTGCGGGCTTTTGTCGTTGCGGGATTTTGTAGTTGCGGGCTTTTGTCGCTGCGGGCTTCTGTTTGCGGGCTCCTGTCTTCGGGCTTTTGCGTGCGGGCTTTTGGTACCTGCGGGCTTCTGTCTTCGGGCTTCTGTCATAGCCCCTCTTAGTATCTTTGTTGACGCTCTATAAAATTGCGTTAAGCAAATCCTGTGAACATGACGAAAATGTCGAAAACTAGCGTTCCGCTCGACGTTCCTAGGTGTTAACCACGTTCAAATCTTGTTTTTGCTATAATCCTCCTATATTACATTATTTTCAGCTTTGATTACAACGCTTAGTATATTTGTTGACGCGCTATCAAATCGCGTCTTCAAAACATCAAAAAATAGCAAAATATCGAAAACTCAGTTTCAACCCCATTTTCATAGGTATCTTTGAATTTGCTATAACTTTTCGCGAATACATTATTTTGGACTATAATTACACTCTTAGTATATTTTTCGATGCTATGGTATCAAGGAACCCTGAAAACTAGCGAATATATCGTAAACCCCTCGCCTGCGTTTTTGCCCCCGGCGTAGATTTTTGCAGTACCGGATTAGAACAGTACCGGATTTCGTACCGTATCTTCCCAGATAGTCTTCCCCGATCAGTCTTTCCCAAACATTCAGGTTTTCTAGACTTTAATATCTTTCGCAACTACAATTATAAGCTCTTAAAACTTTCATACAGTTGTAGATGCCTTTAAACTGCTAGAATAGTTGCAAATCGGGAAACCGGGGATTTCCGGCTTGTCCGGTATCGTGGACCATAATCTGGCTGAAATCCCGATTCTATGGACCACGATAAGTATCGTGGTCCATAACCGCCAATTTTTCCGGATTTATGGACTTGGCCGATACTTATTATGGCCACGGTTTCCGCCATTTTCGGTTATGGTCCACGGTTTCTGTTATGGTCCACGGTTTTTGTTATGGTCCACGGTTTTTTTTATGGTCCACGGTTTTTTTTATGGTCCACGGTTTTTTCTATGGTCCCCGTTACCGGTATAGAGCCGGAAAAGCTTTATCCTGGGGCTGTAGGGCCCCTGTGTGTAAGCCTGTTTTCTGCCATCGGGGAGGAGAAGACGAGGATGTGCGGCGGGGCAGTCTTATGAATGCTCCCCACGCTATCTACTCGGCCGCACAGCTACAAATATTGTAGCCTCTGTGCACCGCCACGGCCGCCGCGGCCGGTAAGTGCAGGCTCCTGTGGCGATATCTGTTGTATCTCGGTGCCCTGTTGTCCTAGCGGGCTGAAAAGTATACCAAGATGTTCGCCTCGGCCTGGCGAGCATTTTGGTATACTTTACGCCGCTGTAATATGACGGGGAGCGAGATACAAGATGGTTTCGCTGATTCCGAATATTTTTCTCAACTCGGCCTAGGTTCTCCATTTCAAAAGTTACAATAGTTTTTATTAAAAATAGTTGTATAAATATGGTATTTATTAAAATAGGTATAACTGAAAAATGGAGTATCAAAATCCTAGATAATGTCTTCAAAAAAGGGCTAGACTATCTTACTTTTAGCAGTAAATTTTCGACTTCACCTACAATTAACCTTTCAATGAATATATTTCGAAGAATGCCAAACTCCTTTTTGCATCCCCCTTTATCCACCGTTTATTTGTTGTTGTTGGTGGCAAATTTTTTGCCCCGAAATGCCATTTCCCATCGGTCCCCCTCCCCATGCAAAGAAAGGCCCATTTTCCGGGGGGTGTTCGACCTTGAATGTCGAAAACTAGGGTCGGCTAGGAATTTGTCCTTCCCCTTCCAGCCCTGCTAACACATGCATACTCAACGCGACTCAAAGGGTTACGAAGAGAAGGGCAACAGAGAAAAATGTGGGCTTTTTTGAAAAAAAAACGAAATACCGGCGGTGCTTATCCATTATGGGGGGGGGCAATTGTCCATAAGATCCAATTTCACAAAACCTTTCTAAACTTTATTTTACTATTTCTAGAAGTAAAACTTTACAAATGCCTGTAATAGATTACAAAAAATACCGATTTTCGTTTATTTAAATAGTGAAGCGTTTAAATAGTTTTTCCACCTGAAATCTCGTTAAATGACAAAAAACACTATTCAAATGCTTACCATTATTACTCCGCATTTCTCGATTTATCGAGAATATCGCCACCTCCGATAATGAGAAAGACCCAAAAAATACAGAAAAAAGTTGCGAAAGCACGCTCTGGGGCATCAAATACGGGTTGTCCATAATTCCGAACACTCTCCACTTTTTAGCCGACCCCTGGCCCCAAAAAAGGAGCAATATTTTTTGGGGCGAGCAGCAGTGAATGTTTTCCCCTAGATGCCACCCTGCAATATCGCCATCGATCGTCGGGTGTGCCGGGGCAGCGTCTTCTCGAGAAGGGCCCTCGCTCTCCCCGAGGCCCAACTACCGTATCCCAGCCCCACCCAGGGACGCATTTTAGGTCGGTTCATTAATTACGGGAAACTGAGCAGGTGTAAAAGAAAGAAATAACGAAACCAAAATAACAACTATACCGGTAAAATAAAGGACATAAAATACATTTACCGTGGAAATTCTGGGTTTTACAGCCAGATACACAATTACGGTGTCAAAAATTATGATGAATTCTAAAAATGACAAATCTGGCCGTTTTAGCTTTAAAAATCGTCTTTCGCATACAAAGATTATGAAAATTACCAAAATTCTGAAATTTTTATTTTTGTCAGAAATTGAAAATAAAAAAAATTCGGGTTTTGAAATGTTTCTGGATCTTTTAGGGCCTGTTTGGGATTCAAAACCTACTAAAACGCTGTTTTGCTACGTAGGTATCAGCTGGATAAACACCCCGCTAAGAGTCCAGAACCGAACTTTTTGGGAATTAGCGTTTCAGGGTTTCAGGGCTTTCAGAAGCAGGCCAATCGTGTTGGATTCTCAAAAGAAATCTAGTCTTTACTCTCAAAAATTCGTTCCAGGGTCCGGCCAAAAGGAAAACCGGCCGGCAAACGGTTCCGTTTTTCCGGGGCTGGTGAGAGAGCCGTTGAAAAGGACGCCGCCGACCTCGCCGGGCATCCCTTCATACTTGCCGGCCATCGGATCGTCCAGTTCAACACCGCAGAGGTATTTTAGATCTAAAAAATATCTTCGTTCTCTTTACTTTCAACCAATAGTACCTCTTAAAGGGTTGCAAAAACCTTCATTCCTTTTTCTGTATACTTAAAAAACTTCTTTGGCCCCCTGAAGCCAATATTACTCTGCCTTTTTCGCCATTTCCGGCGTGGAGGCCCCTTTCCCCGCCATTGGCTTCGTCATCCACGTCAACAATTCATTTCCGGAAAGGAGAAGCGCGGCTGAGATTAGTCATTTAGGCCGTAAAAAGGGGGGATAGAATTTGGGAAACCCTAAAAAAGGAAAATATGGTAGATTCAAGGCTTATTTTAATCAGCATTTTTCTCTTATAGAGTTTTTACTTTTTCTCGATACATATTTAATTTCCCTTTTTAATCCGAAAAAATTCCAGGAATTTTTGGATTATTGTCCCTATTCTCTCTGGGAAAAGTTGCGAGCCGGGGCGGCAGGTTGCTCCTACCTCCCCGATAACACCACTTTTATCGCATCACGATTGAGAGGGAGAGAGAGAAGAAAGAGAGAGAGAGAGAGAGAGAGAGAGAGAGGGGGGGAGAGCGAGTGTGTTGGCAAGAGGCCAATCTGTGTGTGCCCTCACTGTGCGACCCCAAATAAGTGGGTAAATAGGTGTGGGAGTAGGAGTAGTGTGTGAGTCTCCCTCCCTTGAGTCATGGTCAAGTGAGTTCCACCTCCAACACCGGAAGAACCTCCCGACATTCGTACATTTGGCATGTGTTGGGCGCAATCTCGCATTTACACGCCCGGCGCCTCAATAAGACCACTCTAGGGGGCCGTTAGCAAACATTAATGGATGCAGAAAGGAAGGCGGGGTGGTTGATCCTGAAATATAGTGGATTTCTTGAGCATCATGATCGATTGGAGAAAATATCTCCGTTATATGACCCGATTCTATCGGGGAAAACGGTACTGGACTCTTAGCGGGGGGAGGGATTTTTCCAGTTAGTCCGGTATGGCTCTATAACGAAATAAAAACATTACTCTGGACGTTTATACAGTTTTTATATATGAAAAGTTTATAAAGGTTAAAACATTTTGAGACAGGTTTTCACTTTTGGCAAAAATTTATGAAAAGGACCAAAAAAAGTCAACATTTGCGAATTTTCAAACGTTTTAAGCTATTTTTATAACTTTCCGGCAAGCAAAAACCACGAAAAACACTATAGAGCTATATTATCAACAGGTCGAAAACCGAAGCAAAACAAACTAAAAATGCCCCTCCTAAATATCCAGCCTCCCCCCGCTAACAGTCCAGTGCCGTAAAAACTTCACTATCGAAAGAATGTAGGTTTTAGAAATATCTGCAGAAGCTAGAAAAATCCCCTTGGTCCCCCTTTTTTCAAAAATAAACCGCCGAGTTTTTTTGGCATCTCCCCAGGCGGAACGCGCCAATTACTCCGGTTGGCAGTCAGAGCCCCTCTCGACTCGCGCAAACAACCCGAAAATAGAGCTTCAGTAGTAGTGAGCGGATTTAGGCTCGTTGCCAGGGTTGCCATTTGGGGGTGGGTGGATAGATGAATTTGAAAATTGGCGGGGATGGCGACTATCGATATAGCGGGACCCTAAAACGAATGCGTAAAGAAAAATAACCATAATTCTAAAGTAAAAATTCGTGATTACTAAAAAATTGTGCTCTACTGCTAACCGGGGGCTTAAATTTAGCATTCCCCGCATAGGCTATAAAAATGAACAACACAGCTTTACATAGCTTTTGACGTCGTTTTATGCAAAAGTTCATAAAAATTCGAAAATTATCAATTGCTATGCTTTAGCGGCTTTTTAGTGAACAAATCCACCAAAAACTTAAGAAAAATACGCGATAAAACGCTACAACAATTCGCAAGTTAGGTATTGACACGTAGCTCCCCCGTTAAAAGCCCAGTTCCGCCCAACCTTCGCAATGTTGTCCAAACGAACAACCCCTCCATCCAATTGTTCACTTTTAGAGCAGCACCGCCACGTGTTCGTGCATGCCGTTGCCGAAGAGCCATCGGGCCATGCCAGCTGTGCCCAGGCCAGTCTCCGCTATCCCCCTAAAAACTTACTTTTTCTCCGCCCAGCTCACCCTCCCGTCCTCCTAGCTAGTCGCTGCTCATGGGCGGGGTTTTCGAGGCAAGCGCCCGCTTTTCCAGCAATTAGCTGGCACCCCGGCTGCAAGTGTACAACATTGGGTATTTGGCTGCTAGCAGGGGGGAGGGCTAACAATAAGCTTGAGTATTGCGCCGTAGGGTTCCAATAATGGATTAAAAAAATGTTTCTAGTTATTTGCGACGTTCTTGAGTTTCACTAACTCGTAAAATGGTTAAAACTCTGGAAATTATGTGATTGTTGCTCAAAATGAATAAAAAGGTCAAAATTGAAACTTTCTAGAAACCTTTTATGTCTTTTTGGCAATCAAAAGCGATTAAAACCACTATAAAACGCTAAAAATTTCCCTTGACAGTTGTAATTTTTTCATGACGTTTAGCCACTTTAGACACTAAAATTTACTAAATCGGTTAGGCCAGTCGAGATACCTCCCCCCACTCAAACTCTAGTACCCAAGCCCGTTTCACGCCCAAACACGGGCACCACCCCGTTATCTTTACGCGTGAAAGTTGACAGCCGGCTGAAAGGCTGAAAGGTTTGCCGCCGGAAATGGCCCGGAAAACGTTGGGGGCACAATATAAACCGCGGCCAATTTCCCCGCGGATTAGCGGTGTGCGGCGAGACCTGGGTCAAGTACAGATTAACGAAGAGAAATTGGCGACCACCGTGGAACGGCGACCCCTTTAGGGCATACGACGATCCCCGAGTCGAATGGCGTCGAGAAGAAGCCGGCCGCCAGGCGGGTCATATCGCGCCATGTAGGTTGATGCCTGAAAAAAACGAAAAGCTAAACGTTAAACTATATAGCCCTTACCCTAAGACATTAAATCTAAGCGCGTTCAGGTCTAAAAGGCTCCTAAAAATCATTAAAACTTTCGAAATATTGATGATTAGCCATAAATTTTAACCATTTACAAACATCCCAAATTTTCTAAAATTGTTTTTGTAATTTTCAGTAATAGCTAAGCCATTGAAACACTATAAAGCTCGATCTTTGCTTATACCCCGCGCCAGTCAAATACCAAACGCTATCCAGGTCGCCCGCCATGCCCCAACGCAACAGCAGCCGCTTTTGGAGGAAGCATCGAGACCAACAAGCCAGTCGGCTTCTGTTCGCCCCACATCAAGCACTTCCGTTCAGACCGAAGAGGTCGGTCATTCCCTCAAAAAAAGACCGGCCTTTGCCTATATTGAAAATTAAAAATAACCTGCCTGTTAGGACTTTGATACCATCGTCGCGGACACGGTCCAAGGACTTGCCGAACGTGCCATATCGGACGCTATTGCTGGCCTTCGTATTGAGCGGTAAGTAACCCGCTGAGCTGAATGAGTTTAATTAAAATCCAGACTTGAAAGCCGCATCGGCAAATCGACAGCCCAGCACAGCCACATGACCAGAAGCCTCAAAGACGCGCTCAACGCCAAAGCCAAAGACCTCCTCGCGGCTGAAGAGCGCATCCGCGAGCTTGAGAGTAGTCATAGCATCGCCGCTCAAATGTGCGAGGCGATGACTCGGCGAGTGATTCAGAATGTACAGGTAGCAACGAGCTTCGTACGTACAGCCGAAACAAAAAATATACTCAGAGATTGGATGCTGCTAATCGAAGAAGTATCGCATCCGAAACAAGGAGCAGTGCCATCCGCGATACCAGATTAAGGTTATTACAGAAAGGCAAGTCCCAAGTCCGAGTCCAATAATGGCTTTTAGAAATAGACAAAGACTTCTTGCCGTGGCTGTTCGAAAAAGCAACGGTTGCCTCAAGCGCCACTAGGCAGGAGGAACTCAATGGTAGGAAACCAGGAGGATTTCGTTCAATCGCTTCAGATCTACGATTCTACGATCCTCAACGCCGCCGCCGACCCCCAGCCTTACCGAATCAACAGTAAATAGACAAGGACAACTTTATTAAAACCGGGATAAAATTTCAATTGGTGCCACTAACCAGAAATAACGAGGGAACAGGGACATAAAAAGTAATTGCAACAGTTTAATGAGAGTAGTGGACTTCGGAAAAATATTAAATAGTGGGAGACCATGCGAGGAGAGGGATGTGGGGCAACAACAAGCAAGGATTAGGCGAATCTACATGATGCAGCAGCGGTCTTGGGCCTTGTCACCATAGCTGGTGTCATGCACCGCCTCCATCCAAGCCTGGCGCTCACCTTCACCGTCCTGAAAAAAATTTATTAGCACAGAGAAATGTCGCTTACCACAATGACGGCCTCCGGGCTGGCTCCCACGGGCCAGTTCTGGTTCTTCATCACCAAATCAGAAGGCGGGTTGTGCTTCTGGCCAGAGTTCGCCGACCAGATCGTAAGGTAGTTATTGGAGCGGAGTACCAGCTTAGGGTTGAATTTGTAGACGACCTCGCGATCATCAGTCGTCACCCGAAGCTAGAAAAAATGTTTTTGGAACGGGGGCGCTAAATTACCTCCCAGCCACCGAGGGACACAGTTTCGGCGCCGTTGTTCTTGATCGTGATCGATTTGCCCTCCTCATCAGCGTTTTCGAAACTAATGTCACCAGCCGTTCCGGCGACAAACTAAACATCAATATTTTTCACAGGAAATCTCGTACACGGCTGCGCTGGTGAGTGAAGTCGTAGTCCTCTCCATTGCTCAAACGCCTTCTCTTGACCCCGCGCGAAGCAGAGTTGTTGGTCGTTGAGAACGAGACATGTCGAGATGAAACGTTGGACGCATTGTGAGACAGGTTCAGCCGAGTCTCCTACAAATAAAATTGGTTTTTCCAAGTTATATCATACCTCTCCTTCGAGCAGCGCCTGGTACGCCTTCAGCTCCATTTCGAATTGAATCTTCGTATCGCAGAGATCCTGGTATTCTTGCATCATGCGCTGAATTTCATTGTTCAGCTCGTAGATGCGTTCGTCCTTTGAGTGACGAAGCTTCTCCATCTCAGACTCCAGTCCAGAAATCTTGCGTCTCATAGCATCGATCTGACCCTCGACGCCTTGGTTAGACTTTTCGAGTTCCGAAACCTAAACAAACAAAACGCAATGATTGTTTTAAAAGAGAAACCGACCTGAACGCGAAGGCGGTAAGCTTCATCGCGGAAGCGCTCAGCCATGTCGGAAGCGTCGTTCAGCTTGTTCTTGTATTGTTCTTCGAACGTGGCGCGGTTGGCGGCAAGGCGGTTAGCGAAATCTTCACGCATGGCATCGAGTTGAGCGTTGAGACGGTTCTCGTAGTCGGTCTCCAGCTGCTTCGAGATCGTCGTCATTTCTACTTGGCGCTTCCGACGTACGTCTTCGAGTTGCTACAAACAAAACATCTCAGATAACGGAAGGGAGCTTACCTGACGATGATTTCCGCGCTCGAACTCCAGCTCCTCCTTGGCAGAGTGCAGCTTGTTCTGCAACTCCGCGCGCAACACGTTTTCATCTTCGAGGCTCTTTTTGAGAGCGGCGAGCTGCTTACGAAGACGATCGTTTTCCTTCTTGAGGTCCTGAAGATAAAATAATGATACGCTCAACATTATCAGAATTTTGGCCATCGGGAGAGAATCCTTACCGCATTCTCAGCCTCGTAAGTCTTGTTTTTGCCTTCCGCCGTCTGGAGACGAGCGTGATAATCGTTGGAGAGACTTTCAGCCTGTTGACGGCGGCTCTCGGAGACATTCAACTCCTGCTCCAAACGTGCAACTAGCGCTTCAAGTTCGTCTCTGGCAGCGACGGCGGTGTCACGCTCGATCTCCAACTTGGCCAGCCGACCAGCGTTGTACTCATATTGTTTACGGAGTCGCTCCTAAAGCCATGGTATAAGAATTCATAAGAAGCAATACCGTTTCGGCTTCATATCGGTGTGCAAGGTTGTCCTTCTCCTTCCTCTCGACGATCTCGATGTCCTTGATCTGCACGGTTAGACGATTGTTCTCTTGCTCGAGATGGCGCACACGCTAAAGTCAAAAATATATTGGTTGAAAAGCACCCAAAATAATTTCAGGTATGTAATCGGAGCGGCGGGGCTCTCTCCCGGATGCTCCCCGCCCGTCCTTGAGGGAATTGTGCAAAAGGCGCGTAAACGCAACAGAAACTTTCGCGACACCAAAATCGCCGGCCCCGTATCGATTGTTTTTCTCAAACAACTCAAAATGAGTAACCGAAGCAGCCCACGCCCGAAAAGCATTATCTATTTTCGAAACTAGATAACTGACGTCGATGTATGTGGCGAGGCGACTGTTGAGACTTCCCAAAAACTCTTTTTCGTCTTCGCGGGTGCCGAGCCTCGAGGACGAGTTGAACGAGTCGCTCCTAAACAAGCAAAAATTAAATTGTTTGAAAAACGAGGATTTTCGAAACGCCAGGATAAATACTGAGTGCCGGCAACCAAAGCCTTTTTTAGGTAATAAAACCAACCCATCGAGGGTAACGTGGGTAGTAGTGGTAGTCGTGCGACGCTTAGCAGGCATTTTTCGTGCCTACGGAAGAAAAGCAGTAAAATGCTGGGTGCTAGGGCTAGTGGGGACGATCCTATGCGCTGCGGGCCGAGCGCGGTGTGGAGGAAAGAGGGGCGAGGGGGCCGGGCGCCCAGCGACCGGGGCACACGTAAAGAGAGAGCAAAAGGGGCCGGGTCTCTGCCGCTTTTTTTCGAAAAACCGCGCAACAAACAACCTCGAAACGGGGATCGGGCATGCCCAACCACACTAGGCAGGCGAAAATTGATGGAAAGTTTTACTCACAATGATGGGCGGCCCGTCAAGCTCGTCGACTCCTCCACTCCTTTCTTACCGGCTACACGTGTTTTTGGCGGCATTGCTACCTGAAAAATAAAATAAAATGGAAAACTTAAAAAAAAATAGATGGTGGATGAAAAGAAAGGTACTCATTAAATTGACGGACGGGAGAATTTTTAGGCGCTGCCAGGGAAGCAAAGAAACTATCCCCCCAAAGAACGGCCCGCCGGGCGGTTAGTCATGACAAAAAGAGGCAGCAGACGCGTGTTGGATCCGGAAGACTTTTTGAAGCGGAACGCTGGTGTCTGGCCTAGGGTAATACCTGGATTGGCAGAAAACAGCATATCGTTGCCTGGGTATATAGTTATTTATTGGCTAGACTGACAAAACATAAATTTACGCGACGACGCATCACTCGCATTAGGCTTTTTAGTCATTATTGCGCTCCATTACGGCTCATAAATCTGTCTCAAGCTCATCGTCACCTCGCCTTGCGTGAAAACTATCTGGGGCCTAGGACAAAACCGGAGAATTACCTAGCCAAAATCACCAAAATTTATAGAAATCAGGTTTTTGAGGTGGTCCATTTCTCAAAAACCTCACGGGAAGCGAAACCGACGAAAACTCGCTCACGTCGACCCGTGAGGTCCCAGCACGAAAATCGTTCCATTTTGAAGCGCTTCGGAATTTTTCGAACAGTGGAGGGTTTCGGATGTTTCCATCATTAGAAAATCGCCGATGTAGTCTAACAGGCAATTTGAAAATATTTATTTTTATTTTTTTTGGGAAAGTCGGCTCTCAGATCGACGTGGAATGAGATTCTGATCGAACTTGGGGCAAAGGAAGACCTGTAGAGGCCAGAACTCGGGATACTAGCAGCTATTAGCATTTCAACCACAAGGCAAATGAATTAACACGACTTATCGATGCCTGCTGGATTCTTCCTGTTTCAAGCTCTCCCCATCGCGGGCAAACGGCCCTGCTTAGTAGCATGCTGGACACTTGTTGACAATATTTTTCCGCCACCCGGCTGCCAGTAAACAATTCGTTTTCACGTGTTTTCTTACGATTTCTTTGATAACTTTGAGTTTTTCAGCAAAAACTACCGATTGTCGGAAGTGCGAAGAATGGAGAGTCTCATTGAGTTGCTGCCAAAGCTGACCTCGACACTGCGTAAGGTACGTTTCCGTCTCCTTATGGTATCACGATACAAGCTTTG
Organism: Mesorhabditis sp. LJ9110; assembly: GCA_038088335.1. Lineage (NCBI taxonomy): Eukaryota > Metazoa > Nematoda > Chromadorea > Rhabditida > Rhabditidae > Mesorhabditis > Mesorhabditis sp. LJ9110. Next base: position 143,647 of record JBBGBA010000017.1, on the reverse strand, counting down.
ATAAACAGTTCCATTTTGGGTTCTGTAGAATTTGGGCTTATACGGGCCCTATTAATCGATACCTTCATTTGAAAAACTCTAGGCAGGTCCTACTATGTTTTTAAAAATAAGGTTACGGGCAGCAAGTGGTAGCTCCTAGCGTCGCCAAGAGAATCCGATCCATTCTTATTAGTTTTAGGGCAGTTGCGGGAAGATCGCCGTCATTGGAGGCTCTTTCGAATACACCGGTGCTCCCTATTTTGCCGCTATCACGGCCCTGAAGTTGGCAAGTTGAATTTTCTTTGCTTATTTTGGAATTTAGGGCGCTGATCTTGCACACGTCTTTTGTAACGAGGCCGCCGCGACAGCCATCAAGTCTTATTCGCCATCACTGATTGTACACCCGGGGTGGAAAGCCGAAGATGTGTTGTCGAAGTGAGTGCTTCGACGTTTGTGGAATTTTTTTACGATGGTAGTAATGCTTTGGCTTTTAGAATTGAGCGTGCGGAATGTATCGTCATGGGTTCCGGCATGGGACGAAGCGAAGAAGCGGGAACATTGGCTAAAGCTGTTTTCTCTTATATTGCCGAGCACCAGATGCCTGCCGTTTATGATGGTGTAGGTTTTATTCCAAATTTGCAGCTTCTTTTCAGGACGCCATTTTCTGGGCATGCCAATCGGACTTCAAGTTCCCAAAGTCGAAATACGTCGTTTTTACGCCAAATCGCGCGGAATTCGACCGGATGACGAAGAGATTTCTCGGATTTGAAACATTGAACGAAGAGAATGAGACCGCTCTACACGATGCCGTGAAGAAGCTGGTGGAACAGATCGGTGCCTCTATCCTTCTCAAGGGCCATGCGGACTATTATATGACTGTGGCAAAAGAAAGTGAGGGATTATTGTATTAGAATTTTATTGATGTTTAGGTGGTCTTTGTGATTTTGAGTCCGGGCTGCGGCGATGTGGTGGTCAAGGCGATATGTTGGCCGGCGCACTTGGAGTCACCTTGAATTGGGCAATGAAGTTGGCCAATTTCTTAAATTCATATGACTTCCTTAGATCATCCAAATCCGAGAAATCAATTGCGGCGGCGTGTAGAGCAAGCAGCTATGTCGTTCGGACGATCTCGAAACGGGCTTACGAAAGGGTATTTTATGAATCTTTACATCTCATATGTTGACTATTCAGATCGGCCGCTCTGCTGACACCCCTGACATGATACAAGAACTTCCGGGCCTGCTACGGGACGTTGAGAAGCAATAATTCAACTTTCACATTTTGTGTACAAAGAATAGCAATGTATTTACTGAATAAAGTTTCTTTTCGTAACCCGCTTACAGATGTCAGAGTTTAGATTACAGGAACTACATGGTGAAACGAAAGCTTGAACATGCATAAGAGAAAGTTGATAGTAGGAAAAGATGCCGACTGGTCCTTCCCGTTTTGCTGTGCTGAAAATTGAAGATGACTCCGATGAGGAATTCAAGACTCCAGCTCAGAACAAGCCGGTATCCTAATCCCAAGCTCCCAAATTTGTTCTCTTTAGAAGACCAAGCCGAAGTCTACAAGAACCATTCTTCCGGATGGCCTCATCGTCCACAAACAAGAGAAAAAGCGCAAGGGAAAAAAGAAGCCGCAGATCGTTGAGGTATTTTTAGCATATTTTTGGAGGGAAGGGGTTCCTGAAACGTATTGGATCGTGTCTTTTCTTGAATTCCGAATTGGAGCTAGAATTTTTCAGGCGGAAACAGTGCTATTTGGTTCCGCCGTGGCCAATGAAGAGTCTACGGATGATGAGGTATCAAATTTACGAGAAAGTATCAAATTCTTAGGAGTTGAAAGAAGCGCTGAAGCGTAGTCTTGCTGCTGAAGACGTGGCCGGTGTCCGAGCTGCCGTTACTGTTCCATCGATCCCAGACCCAAAGCCGGTATTGAATTAGCTGGCTTTACCTTAGTCGTATTTTTCAGGTTGATCCAAGGCTGGAGGGTCTGCTCACGTCTATGATGGAAAAAGAATTGGTCAAGCTCAAACAAGAGCTCCATGAGGAGAGGGAGAAAAAACATTTGGTATGTGATATAAAAAGATTTAATAATTTTTGACCTGCTAGTGTGACGAGGAGCGAACCAAATACAAGCTGCGCTACAACAAGTTGCTGGAATTGCTGCAAGAGGCCGAGTGTAGGGAGCAGTTGGCTTTATTTAGAATTTTGTTTAGTGAAAGAGCACGTGCTACTGGTCCAGGATTTGAAAAAGAAGGACGCCACGATTCGCGATCTCAGCCATCAGTTGGATCGTCAACAGCAAGAGATCGAGAAGCTTCGTAGTATGCTGCCGAAGGTAAAGTCTACTGTTAGTGTCACTAGGTCGCTTTTATTTTTAGAAATGAAAACGCTCGTGTACACGCCTTCTTCAATTTTATAACGTGACGTTTTTTCTCGATATTACCATTTTTTTAAGACCTTTTGATGAATAAGATAAACGGATTGATTTTGCGGCGCTGTCAGTTGACCCCAAAAAACTCCAAAAACTTTATGTGCATATCACAAATAGAACAAACTAAATACACAAGAAAATAGCAGACAAAACAAAAGTTACGAATCTGGTTGGGGCAACGATAAAGTCTTCCTGACGAGATTGTTAGCAATACGTTCGAACTGTGCTCGATCCTCGCGCCACATTTTTGCAGCATTGACGTTAGCCGCTGATTCATCATTTGGCTCTACGATGGGAATAATTTAGAAGTAATCAATACACTTACCGGCGAGCATACTAACGACAGAAAGGAGAATCTTCTCAACGCTTTGTACCGGCGACCATCGCTCGCTGCTCGTTTCGTAGCCAGTAGGATCATCACCAGGCGCGTGGAGAATCGAGATACAAACACGGCCGTCTTGGTAGATGTTCGGATGGAAGAGGTCGCAGGTAAATCTGAACGATTATTGCCGAATTCTGCACCAAAATTACCTCATTTTTGGCGGGCTGAGCGGATAGTCCTGGGGGAACGAAATACGTGCGGGGAATACCTAAGCCGATGTTCATTTAGGTAAAAAAAAGTAATTACCCCATAGGCGAAAGGAGTCGCTTCGGGGCCAGTAATCAAGCATTCCCATTCGAAGAAATTTTCTTCGTCAATCGGAGCTGCCAGAATTCCCTCCGGCGTATGCGACATCAATTCTAATAGATTCAATTTAAGTAATCCAAAACAAAACTACCTTTATATTCAGTCATCAGTCGCTTTAATGCATAACCGGCCATGGCTTTTAAAGCTAAAAAGATGGCATTACTTTTCTATACGACGCTTTTCTCGGTATCGAACGCCCAGAACGCCAATGGTACATTACGAAAGAATACAAGTATCCATTTATTACCAGCATATTTCTAAAACTATTGCATCACAAGCTAACATCGGTAATGACCAGAAGTAAGCGACAAATCAACGTTGAAAATGCACAAGGAATGATTCACAGAATCCGCAAAGCCCTATCTATCTACACAATGAATTACTACATATTTAGGCTCGGTTCACTTTGATGAAGTTGATGAGCCCATTGGTGCTGCCATCGTGGGTTGAAATGACGGTTGGGCTGCTCAGTTCCGGTTCGATGACTTTTGCTAGCTGCTTGCCCAGCTCAACTCTAAAAACAAATTGATAAATGAAGCATAACACTGAAAATTCCCTATGAATTGAAATATTTACCCCCATTGGTCGTAGCTGTTGATATCCCAGATGACACCCTGAACGTGGATCTTGTGCTCGTAGAGAGCGATGAGAGCGCCTAGGGTGAATGGCGAAACGATGGGCAGCATAATCGACGTGGTCGGACGGTTGCCTTCAAAGACCTAAAACAATATTTCAATCGAATCGAAAAACCGCACCTTGTGGGGACGAATCTTGGCAATCTTCTCGTCGTTCATCCCTGCGGCACGCAATTCGCTCTCGGCCTGTTCTGCGGATTTTCCCGTCATCAAAGCTTCAGTCTGGGCCAGGAAATTCGCCAACAGGATCTAAAATACAAGGATTCCAAAAAAATAAAGTTTAGCCCACATTGTGGTGCAGCCCGTCGCGGATTGGATTCAGAGTCTTCACAGGGGCAATGAAGTCGCACGGGATCAGTCGAGTGCCCTATAGAAAACATGAGCACCCATTTTTACCAAAAACCTGATGGATAAGTTGGTAGAAGGCGTGCTGTCCGTTGGTGCCCGGCTCGCCCCAGACGATCGGACCCGTGCTGTAATCGACGCGAGCTCCGGACCTAAAAGAATTACAGTTACCGAACTCAAAAATAATCCCTAACCTGGTCACAAATTTGCCGTTGCTTTCCATGTCACCCTGCTGGAAGTAGGCGGCGAAGCGGTGTAGGTATCTAAATAGCAGCTGTGTGGAGAAGAAAATGTGCTATTACTGATCATAGGGAAGGAGAGCATGCGTCTCAGCGTTGTAGACGTTATTGTAGAGCACACCAAGCAGGGCCATGAGCACAGGGATCTGGGGCAACGGGTTAATAAAGAAAGATCGAATTACATTTTCAGCCAGAGGTGTCGCCTGGAAATGCTTGTCGGCCAGGTAGGCGCCCTCGAGCAGTTTCTCGAAATTCTTGAAGCCGATGTGGAGTGCGATGCTGAGCCCGATCGCAGACCAGAGCGAGTAACGGCCACCGACCCACTAAAAATGTAAATTTAAAGGGATACCGATGGCATTGATCGATCACCCCTGATCGACTTTTTGACACGTAGATGCCGTCGTTATCCCTTTAAAAAAAAGAAAAAAACGTACATCCCAGAACTCGAACATGTTCTCCTTCGCGATCCCGAAAGCAACCACTTTTTCCGTGTTGGTGGAAAGGGCGACGAAATGCTTGGCGACGTGGCTAATGTCTCCGGCCTTCTTGATAAACCACTCCTTGGCCGTCTCAGCATTCGTGATAGTTTCCTGCGTGGTGAAGGTCTTCGAAGCGATGATGAAAAGGGTCGTTTCGGGGTCCAATTTCTTCAGCACCTATAAACAAAAAAGCCAGTACAAAATCATGAAGGTAGCGATCACCTCAGCAATGTGGGTCCCATCGATGTTGCTGACGAAATGCACGTTGGGCCCAACCTGATAATGCTTCAAGGCCTCGGTCACCATGAGTGGGCCCTGAAAAATAAATCAAACCAACCAGTTTGTCTTACCAAATCAGAGCCGCCAATTCCAATGTTCACCACGTCGGTAATTTTCTTTCCAGTGTAGCCGAGCCATTGTCCAGAGATGATCTGCTCACAAAATTCCGACATGTGGGCGAGAACCGCTTTCACGGCAGGCATCACCTAAAAACATATGAAACCTAGAAACGTTCACTTACATCCTTCCCATCGACCATGATTGGGCGATTTTCTCGGTTCCGGAGGGCGATGTGGAGCACTGCACGAGCTTCAGTAAAGTTGATTCTTTCTCCATTGAACATGGCGTCGCGCATAGCAGTCACTTTGCGCGATTCAGCCTAAAAACTGGATTCTTCGAATGACTAGACAACCCACCACTTTCAACAGAAGCTCCAGGGTCTTCACAGTAATGCGATGTTTCGAGAAATCGAAGAGAATTGCACCATCAGGGGTCGTCAGTAGGCGACTAAATCCATATTTTCTTTTTTTGTTCAAAGAAAGTTACCTGAAGGTCTCAAAGCGCTTCGGATCCTTCTCAAATTCTTCGCTTATCTTCAGTTTTCCCTCTTCGTTCGCCTTCACATGGGCCACCAAATTTTGGAATTCCGGATCACGAGATAGCGTCATCTGGAAAAAAACGTTTATTTCTTCTACAACCCATAAGAATGCCAACAAAGAAGACACGAAGAGAAATCCTAACTACATCGAAGTAAATATAATGCTCTAGGCTTCATTTTGAGCCTTCCAATTTCGATACTCTTGCAATTTTTGTTCCTTCTCAGTCATCCCCGTCCTGCGATAATGAGAGCGCTCGGCGAGGTAATCTTCGGTTACTTTCGCACGAAAATCCGGATCGTGAAATCTTTCATATTTGCATCTATTGAAGGCGTTGAGCGTCTCCTTACAAGTTGACAGGCCGATGGCAGCGCCCTCCTTCTTGAAGCATTCAACGAGCTTCAAATAAAACGGGCGGCATTCCTTGCGCTCGAGTTGATCGTTCATTCGCTTCGGAATCAGGACATCGGCTTCGATCTTGCGCAATGTCCGATCGTCAGGATCGCCGACGCCGTGCGGGCCGCCGATTGCTCGCCCCGGGAGGATGCTTTTTCGAACGCGATAGCGCTTTCCCGATTCCGGATCCGTGTAGATGTCTCCTTCTTTGAGGCTGTGAGGTCATCAGTTATTAGTAGGCCGTCGTCGGCGGAACTTGTTTTCGGGTCCATCTACTTCGTATGCCGGTCCTCTTTCTCCCAGTCCGGGCTGGAAATTAGGTGTGTAAACAGAGCTTGTTGTAATAACGGAAACGAAAAAGGGAGCTCTCTGATAGAATTACGCGCTTGTTAAACAGCAAAGGGTCAATTTCGGAAACAGCTTTCGTCGGATTTGCCAAAATATCAGTTTCCAACCAATATATAGCATCATCTTTCTCGCGTGTCTCATAAGCTGAAATTTCGACGCGCTGACGTAAAGTAAGACTAGCAGTAATAAGCGTTATCTTTGGCCTTATTTGCAGAATTCGAATCGATTGAGAAGAACAATAACAATTTTCCCGAACTTGGCACCGGATTTTTGGCAAAATTTTCCGTGGGCCCACTAATGCCGACTGACTGCCGTGCACTAATCGCAAATTTTGGACTGGCGCCCTGCGACCGCGACGCATTCCTATAACACAAAGCGTTCCCAATTCAATTGCGGTCGATAAATGTGTTCCTTTTTCTTTGTTGACCTTTTATTCTTATTCGAGCCTCATACCCCTTCCGTTCCCCCTTTGAGCGTTTTAGAAAATGCAGAAATTCCTTCTGTTTCCTACTACGTCAATCGAGCTTCACTGGCTAAATTCTCATGTTCTTTCTATACTCAAGTTCTGCAGAACAGGTTTAAATTTCGACAGCTGACTTGACCAAATGAATTCTAGTGCCGATATTGAATGTTTATCTTTCCTCTTACTGCCCCGTTTTCTTGCAGCATACATTCGTTTAACGAATTGGAGCAGTTAACGGCATGGCTGACGTGGAGATGGAAAACCCAGCTGCCGAAGTGAAGACCGAGGAGGCACCAGCAACCGCTGCCGCCGAAGTCGCTAGCACGGTATATATTTTTAAAGGGTTTAGGCGGCATGAACGGCTTTTAGTCACTCCGTTTATAAGCTCCCCTCTCTTTTTAGGCAACTACAACCACCACCACGACTACCCCGGCCGCCACAACCGCTGCCGTCGAAGATTCAGCGTATGCTGAGGATGCGACGTACAAGGCGCTTCGAGGCCAACAAGTCAACGTCCCGGTCGCAGTAGCCTTGATGAAGCTCTTCGAGGATACGACCGCTGAACCCGCTGATGTCGATGACAAAGTTGTTGAGATGCTCAAATCGTTCGCGAACGAGCAGGCCACCTACATAGTCGAAGAGCTGCGGGTCAGTCTTTTTTCTATCTTGTTAATGACAATGACTTTTTGAGCCCACAGACCCCAACGTTTTTCAGAAGTCGAAACTCTTCGGTGTCCACAACCGGCCTCAATATTTGATGTCGGTGATGCGCAACTTCCGGGACCGAGTCCGTAATTTCGGCGCTTCGACTGTCATGGCAGGACAACTGCTCTGCGGCCCCGATCAGACGAAGATGCAAGAAATCCTTGATCGCACCAAGTACACAATCGAAGTCACTGTTGGCCAGAGAAAATATGGAGGTCCTCCACCCGACTGGGATGGACCGACTGGCGGAAATGGACTTGAGGTTCACATTACTCGATTCTGCTAATGGCATTATTTAGGTCTACATCGGCCACATCCCTCATGAGATCTACGAAGATGTCTTGATCCCGGTCTTTGAAGAAGTTGGCAAAATCTGGGACCTGAGGCTAATGATGGATCCCCTCACTGGAAAGAACCGCGGTTACGCGTTTCTGACCTACTGCGACAAGGAAAGCGCGAAAGCTGCCGCTAAGAAGGTATGCATTCTTCTTTTTCTTTGCTTCATGACTCGGCTCATCTTCTTCTACCTTCGTCTCCATGTATTTTCGTATCTTTTGTACTGATCATTCGCATGACGTATTTTGTGGTGACGGCGCGTTTGGCCTACCATTATCACCATCAATTTCCAAGACACACCGTTCGATTTTCTGATCGAAAACTACAACGTGTTTTTGGTTCCCAAATTCCGAACGAGTGTGTTTTTAGTTTGACGGCCACGAAATTGCCCCTGGAAAAACGCTGAAAGTCAACGTCTCTGTAGCCAACACGCGGCTATTCATTGGAAACATTCCCAAGTCAAAATCCAAAGACGAAATTCTGGAAGAGCTAAAAAGTCATGCAGGTAATTTTCGCCTCTGTGTAATAGGTCATGTATCGGTGCGTGTCGTGTATTGAGCTGTATTATTGTCTGTTTTTAGAGGGCGTAGAGGATATTATCATCTACACTAACCCGGATGCTCCCGATAAGTTCAAGAACCGCGGCTTCTGCTTCGTCGACTTCGTGGACCACAAATCGGCTTCAGATGCAAAGAGGAAGTTCACCCAAGGAAAAAACAAAGCGGTAATATAATGAATGCGTCTCTGTATAGTTTTTGTTGTAGACTAAACCGTTCAACAGCGAATTGGTGGTCGATTGGGCCGAGCAGCAAGAGGAGCCAGATGAGGAGACGATGGGCAAAGTGAAGGTCGTCTACGTCAGAAATCTCAAAGAGGTCCGCAATGTTTTTTTTTGTTATGATGATTTTAACCGTGCTCAATTGTAATTAACTAATCCAACTTGTTATTTCAGGCTGTCACCGAAGAGAAGTTAAAGGAAATGTTCGCACCCTTTGGCGAGATCGAGCGCATCAAGAAGATGAAGGATTACGCCTTTATTCACTACAAGGAACGCGAACCTGCCGTGAAGGCCATCGAAGAGCTCAACAACAAGGAGATCGAAGGCGTCAACATCGAAGTGTCACTTGCCAAGCCGATGAGCGAAAAGAAGAAGCCACGCACCGCTGGCGGAGGTGGTGGCGGCGGACCCGGCGGACCCGGTGCCCACCGCGGCAGAGGGTAATTTATTGCGCTCTTGATTTTTCTATTGCTTTATTTAGATTCGGAGGACAAGGCTTTGGACGCGGAGGTGGTGGCGGTGGCCCCAACATGTTCCCTAACCGTGGTGGCTACGATATGTATGGCGGCGGTGGCGGCCCCGGCTACGATATGTACGGCGGTGGCAACTACGGTGGATATGGTGAGGATTTGTTGCGATACTTGTAACGCGATTTAGATGGTGGCTACGGCGGTGGGGAGGCGGTTAGGGATGGGCGGCGGCTGGGGCGGATATGGCGGCGGCTACGGAGGCGGACCGCGTGGTCGAGGAGGTCCTCGTGGTGGCGGTCCCCGTGGAGGCTTCGTACCCCGTGGCGGACCCCGTGGTGGACCTGCCGGCAACCGCGGCCGAGGCAAGCGACCGGGAGACTGGAACGGAGGCCCGGCTTCAAAACGTGATAATGGTGCACCAGACTTTAGCGCCGACGTCAATATGAGCTCTTTCTAACCCGTTAATTTACTTATATTTCCCCGCCGATCTTTATCCTAATTTATTTGTTGTCTGTTGGGCCCTTCGGAATTTGTCATTTTCATTTGCCCTCCGCGACCCGGATCCCAATGTTCCGATAGTTGTTCTTTGTTGCAACTAACGATCTGTCATTTTTACGGATTTACACTCCTCGTGTCCAGAAGGTCTCGTCTTTTTCAATAAACTTATTGGTTCAATGCAAAAATGGACCTTCCATTTCAACAGTATGTTGCAACCGCCTTGCAAAACGCTATTTCGACACTCGATGCGTGGGGCGGGCCTTGAAAGCGGGTGGGGGATGGGTTCCCGATCCAAGGACATTTTCTCTGGGGCTCTGCTTCCTGGCGCTCTTTCGCATCGGCGATCAATAGGCGCGTCGCGTGCTGCGTGGCGAAAGCTTCCTCGGCGCCTCGTGACTCGCCATTGCTAGGACGAGCGGCTGGCATATATTGGCTGAGGTTCCCAAATTTAAACCTATGGACAATATCCAGAAAATACCGTCGTTTTTCAGTTTTCTATGCTTATCAGCGCCCAACGGCTTTTGAAGGATTTGTGACAGTTGAAAGAAGATCTGGAAGAGCAGCCGAAGCGCCCCCACATCTGCCTATTGATTGAATATGTAAGTTTTGGGGATTAAGATTTACGAACCGAGAAACATTGTCAGCATTAATAGCAAAGGGTTAATGACTGATAGTCATAATAGGATCCTTATCTAATCACCTATGTAAATGGAGCGAGTGATAACAAATCGTTTCCAGAATTGAAGTCATTTTGTTACTCCCTCCCCAACCCACCGATATAAATCAACTCGCGAAGATGAACTCCAAGTTAGTTTTTCAAACGTTTCTCTTCCCTATGGCTCTTCTACTAGTTGGCGGGAGTCGGGTTATCCCTAGCCGATTCAACCGCATAATGAAAGCTATTACAGTATACCATTTCATCACTCCCTTTTGCAGATTGGTCGCGACCCCCTCCACCCAAATGCTTACCCCGGCGTCCTTTAGCAAAGTACCCGAGGCCGAGACTCCCAAATCGAGCAAAACCAAGAAGATCAGGTGGGTGATAAGGAAATCAATAAAGTGACGTAAATGACGAAATTTGGAGACGGTGTAGTAGCGGTAGACCATTAAATCCTAATATGACGAAATTTATAGACGCGCACCTCGTCGTGTCCAGCACTCGATTTCCATCTCCACCGAGGCCCCGGTGAGCAGCCCATCCGCTCGGAAATCCCACTCCGTCTCCCCACCGATGATCGGTTGCTATGCCGGCGGAAAGTGGGCCGATAGCCCTTCGGCTAGGCAAGCTTTTTGTATAATTATGATTTTAAGCGGGATTAATGATAATATCGATTGAACGTCATTTTTTCAGATCCATTCCCCTCCCGCCCACCACGTGGATTGAGGAATTTTCCTCGGCCTCGTCCTCGACCTCCAACAACACCTCTGATTCGGAGAATTCTTCGCCCGAGCCCCAGCCTGCGTTCTTGACCCCGAAGACCTGCCGTCAGAGTGCACGAGCTGAGGTGAGAATCATCGAGAGTAGTCCATTAAACACATTGTAGTCTCCATTAAATAAATATACCCTCCCGAAATTCATGACATAATCCCCCAATTTACAGCTCTCCTCCTCCCCTGCCTCTCTTGGACGTCGCATGTGCCCCCTGCAGCTGATCTCCGAGATCACCGCCGTCTCCATTGGCAATTAGCCACTGCCCCCACCCCAATTCGAGAATTCTAGCTATGGCCGTTTCCGGCGATCGAATTTTTGGTCTCAAAAAAGTTGTATTTTTGAAAATTTTGCTTTAATTCCACTGAAAATGCGATCCCGTCGTCTCCGTGCCCCCCGTTAGACATCGATCAAATAGCATCTCGGCCCCCCTACTATTACCTCGCCCGACCCCCAAAATGAACAAACGGGCTTCTCCCCCTAGCAAAATCGGCGTGACCCCGATTTATTGTTGTGCTTTTCCCCGGATTTTGTATGGGATTATGGGGGATCTTTTCGAAAAATTCCGACCATCGCCTCCATAATTCCATAAACCACCATAACTGGCCTTTATTCCCCCTCTTGGAAACCCCCAATGCGAGTAGACTTTATTTTGTGCTGTGTTCGTCTGTGATCGTCTCCGAAAGCAGATTTCTGAATTCAGGCCCCCGCTTCGCCTCCACGAAAAAAATCCCTAGAGCGCGTTCGGTGGGCCTCGAGTCTTTATGACTTCGGGTCCCTGTCGCTCGAAAACATTGCCGAGAAAACCGGCCACGCTTTTTTTGGACAACTCGTAATTTGTCCAAAAGTCTAGCCACCCAAATCGATATCCCTTCCCGTCCACCACCACCACCACTACCCATCGATTGTACACACAATATTGTTCTGTACGTCTCTCTGTCTATCTTTGCCCCCGTGTACATAGCGCATACGGTTGCAACGTAGCGCGAAAGTCGGGCGTACTGCTCGCTCTCGTCGGCTACTTCACATTCGCACACCCCTTTACCTATCTATCCAAAAATTACTCTTCAAATCCACACCACTCTCCTCCTTCGGGTTCGGCTTGTCTCTGTATTTCCAAACCTATTATCAGCGTGTCCCTCCCGTTTGATAGTTCATGGTGGCCAGCGACCCAGCGGTGTCTAGGTGCCCATGCTTTTAGGGCCCACACCTTGGGCCGGTCCGCCCGCCTTCCCCGGAACAGTCTCCAAGCCCAGTCCCTCCACCTGTTATAATTCTGCACCTTATTCCTGGACGTGTAAGGCTAATATCGATTCTCGCATATGGTTTCGGGTTGACTGGCCGGCGGCGATTGGTTGATCTGAATTTAAGAATTATTAATTTTAAGTTTGACCAATCATCGTCGTGTTCTTCTCTCGAGCAAAATTGCATTTCCGGGAGAGCTGTCCAGGCTTTTAAGCCTGACCTCACGAGGGCCGTTTTTAAGTGATGATGGAGTTTGGCGATTTTTTTATAAAAAATGGCTCATTCGATAGAGCACGAAATTCTGAACAAGTTCTAGCTTTAAAAAACTGCTGAACGATATTTTCGAGAAAAAAAATACCCTAAATTTGGCTCTTGTGAAGCGGCCGTCAATAATAGGCCAAATCCGCCATTTCTTAACGAATTCTCGCGAAGAACCTTATCGTTTGGAAAGTTAAAGATATGACTTGGTCAAAATTTCAAGCTCTATCGAATGAGCCGCAAAACAGCGCAACGCCCCCCAATTATCACCTAAAACGGCCCCCGTCAGCTCTTTCCCGCTCCTCTCACCTCCCCCAACTCTCGCCCTAACCATTCCCAAGTCAGAAACACCACCTCTAAGTCACTCGCCCAATCCCTGTACATAGACGGTTCGTGCAGCTTAGCCCGAAACACGCGTACAAACAGCTAATTGCGAAGGAATATGACGGATAGTGAGGGCACTTCTCGTAATTGCCATCGGCTACCCCACATTTCTTCGCATACTTCTCTTTTCCCTCCTTCTCCCAAAATCGCGCGCTTCCACCATCACCCCCGCGCGTTTCTAAATACCATCAGAATACCCCTACCATCTGTCAATGTAGATCAGCCTACTTTCGATACCCTAGGCTGGGCCTAATAATGGCTTGTCGTTTCATCAAACAAGCCCCTCTAATACCACCATCCCGAACACGGATTTTTTGGGTTTGCACCTTCGCCCGGCGAAGATGCAAGCCTTTTTTGCCGAGTTCCAAATCATACAAAAAACGTCGCCCAAACCAAACTGTTGTTATTTCGTAACTTGTTCCATCGTTCTGGTCAATAAATGGGTTGACGAAAGACTTTTTATATGAATCGCACCGTATCACAGAGTATCACAACGAGACCAGTATTCAGAAGTTCCTTGTGTAGCGCGCTTGGAATGCTGCCTAGAATACACTTAAAAAAAGTAGGTACGGGAAATACCGTGTAATCGTGAGTGCCGATCTGTTGATCATTCTCCAGGCACTTTGGGCGGATCATGAAATTGGCGAGCTCCACGACAACTGCCCGGCTATCCTGGAATTAAACTTCATGAAAACTATGGCCGGAAACAACGTACATATAAGGCGACGTTTCGCACTTCGGGGTTCAAAAACAGATGAAATTCAGCCCGGTGCTCTAAAACGAGAAAGTTATACTCATCTCAAACACGCGGGGAGCCAAGCAAAAACGTTTAATATCTTTCCTACCTTCCGCTTTTAGCTTCTTCAAAAGTGCCGGCGGCAATGAAAGAGAACAGATTTGACCGAGGGCTTCCCGATAGTGATGTCGCAGATAATCCCGATAGCCCATCGGAGCCCAACTGCAAAAAAATAATAAATTAGACAGGGTAGCAACAGACTTACGACGTGTCTAATTTGTGCATGACCTGGTTGCGGAGCTCGAAGTCGTACTCGAGGATTGGCGTCTCATACTTGTCCATGAAGCTAATCATCACGCCTTCCAGCCTAAAAAAAATTTGATTTTTTAAAAGAGTATCGATACTTTCTCCGTTTGAGCAAGTTGCGAGCGAGTTCGACTTGCGCCTCGCAATATTCGACTACATCCTTGGAGGTACATCTCTGAAAATCAGGAAGTTTCGTAAAGCGCACGACTTTATCTAGAATAATAAAAAACACACCTTGACTGGCAATTGTTCAAAATTCTTCTCAATAAACGAGCTCGACGGATAGCAGCCGTATTGGTACAATAGTTGATGAAAAGCTGCCCTCAGAAAGTTCATCATTTCATTCGCGAACTCTGGATTTTGATAGCTATTCAGGTCCAGAAGAATATTACGATACCTTGATCTGCTGTAAGACGCCTACCCGGCCTTCCATACGCCAATTCTTGTGAGTCACCCATGCTAAAACCATAAAATGAAACTTTTGCCTGTAGCCAATTCACTCGAAAGAGAAAATTAATTGGAAGCAACCGATTAGACGCTTTTCTGACTACAAATCACCAAAAAAATTTATCGATGAGATCAAGAGTTTGTTGTGGCTAGATGGCTTCGTTAGACTTGTTCCAGCTCTTCCTCCACATACTCAACGTCATCTTCTAAACGAGGGATTCCTAACAAAGTTACGTTTCTACCTGAAGCTGAAGATGGCCTCTCGTCTTCTGAATCGCTAATATCCACGCAATCATTTAGGACCTCGACTTCCTAGAAAAGCAATTACGCATCATATCCCTTACTTACCAGAATTCGTCCGTTCTTGTCAGGCTGATTCTGCTCGGTTGGTGAAGCTGAAAAACCAATAAACATTTCCATTTGGTGACACATGCCTGGGCCGTTCGAATTCTTCAAAACAGCATCGTAAGATTTCCTTTCTGCTCTCGCCAATCGCTTGTCTCGTTGATGGAGCTCGATTTCAATATCTTAAGACGTTGTTTCTTTTCTGTTTTCACCTACCTCGCAGCTTCTTCTTTAGAGCCTCGTTAGCACGGTGGAGACGAAAAGAGAGCTTCGCCTTGGCTAAAGCTTCATCCCTCTGCTCACGCAAGCTTCTATTTTCAGCTTCTAACGTTGCCACCTGATCGGATCCAGTCTCGCTTGATCCCCTGAATCAACTTGAAAAATCCGTGCTTCTTCCTACCGCAGTTTGCTCCTTTTTGTAAGCCTTTTGAGCTCTATATTCAACCCATTGCATTCCTGACTCTTCTCGGATAACTTGGCCGTGAAGTTCCCGATCGTTTCATGCAATTGCCTATAAAAATAATGGATTCTCTTTACCTCACTTACATCAACAATAAATCGCGTTGTCTCTCAGGATTCTCGGTGGAGGAACTGGCTGAAATACTCTAAGAAAACAATTTTGGATTGAAATTTCTGCCTTACTTTTAAATTCTTCAGCTCTCGTTCCGTCACATCAAGCTTCCGCTTCAACGTATTTTCTACCTTTCGAAACGTACTTATTTCCGTCTTCGCGCTATCCAAATCTTTTTTTAGAGCTTCCTAAAGAGCATAGGTTTCGAAAATTGCTCTTACGATAATTTGATTAGTGGCGGTTTCATCCGGTGACGCAGAAGTCGATGCTTCTTGGGAAGGCGCAAACTCCGTTGGGGAATCCATTCACTTTTAGTAATTTTAGTTTATTGCTAATCTTTACAGTTTTTCGATGTGTTTCGTCCTTTAACCGCTGCCGGGAAATTTTGAAAGGTGAGCTGAGGCCGCCAGACTACAATTTACACTAGGGTCCCGCCACGGGATAGCCCACCAAAGGGCCGTGCACGACTTTCCTTCCATTTTTCTGCTAAACTTCTTTCTTTTCTTGGATGGTGTAATTTCCAATTGTCTCTCTGTCTGATCTCTATTTACTAATTTTCTTTTTGCAGGTAAAATGGTCAAGCCAAAGCAGGGCGAGAAGAAGAGGAACACCATCAGCGAGGTGGTGACCCGCGAATACACCATCAACCTGCACAAGCGCCTCCACGGAATCGGCTTCAAGAAGCGTGCTCCCCGCGCCGTCGACGAGATCCGCAAGTTCGCCGAGGAACAAATGAAGACCAAGGACGTACGCGTTGACATTCGCCTTAACAAGGCGGTCTGGTCCAAGGGAATCAGGTAAATTCTATTTCTGGTTAGTAGAACCTCTACTCGTGGACAACCGTAACGTGGTGTAGAGGTTAAACGTCCTTACGGTGGACTGGGGAACAACTGTGATGGGTTTGGACAGACCCAAAACAGCCCCGTGAAACCGCGAAAGGATGGCCAAGTCCATAAAAAGTGTGCGGTCAGCTGTCCTCAGCCGCACACTGTTTAGAAAGTGGGTTTTTATTTTATTCGTACCTCGTTATTGTGAGCGTTTATAAGGATTTGTTTAGGAACGTCCCCTACCGCATCCGCGTTCGTCTTAGCCGCCGCCGCAACGATGATGAGGACAGCCCGCACAAGCTCTACACCCTCGTCACCTACGTGCCTTGCACCAACTTCAAGAAGCTCACCAACGTTAACGTCGACAACGACGAGTAACTTTTGTTGTTTTGATTGTTGATAAATTCTTGTTTCTTGAGAAGCGTTGTAGGGGGAAATACATCGGATTTGGGCATGGGGCTGCACATTGTAAAACAGCATCGCAGGCGATTTGTTTGCAAGACTTGCATATTCTCGGTGGGTAGCTTGCTTTCATGGCAGATAATATCGGCGACCTCGCGATGCGCAGTTTGGCGGCTTGTTTTTTACTCGTTTTACTGGTATCTGCTGGATTTGATCAACTGTTGTCCCAGAACGTTTCCAATCAGGAGTATCATGGACAACTCCGCCGTTTTGACGGGCTGCCATTTGAGGAAGGGGTTATTTGTGGAACGTCGCTCATCTGTGGCAGGAGTTACGAGTCGGTTAATAATTGAAGATATTTTATAGATGCGTTTTTTTCAGGCGCGTACTGACACGGCAGAGAGAATTCGTTCTGCAAATTTCCGAGCTGAAGGACTCGGCATTGTTCAACATGCGAACGTTAGTAGTAAATATTTTGGGTCTATTATCACGATCCTGCAGGGTTGAAACTCTATCCGCTATTTTCAGATATGAGAACGTGGAGTTGTGGCAACGCCAGAGCCTGTATTGCAACGACAGGCTGATCATGGCCTTCATCTTCGACAACGTGACGGATCTCCGGCTACATTGCGCTTGGACAGGTTGAGAGCCTCGACAGTTTGTTATTGCTTGCAGGACATGGACTGGAACCGGGCTGCGTGCTGGCCCCTGAGCATGTGCCGGGGGCATTGGAGGAGAGTCCCAGCTCCCCGTTTCAAGTTTTGCTCCCAGACGTTGTGGCGCGAAGGCTGGTCGAAGCGCGGGCTCGACTCGGATGCCCGGAAAACATTGACAATGTAGTGGGTGCCGGATGGAAAATTATTACGATTTCTAGACTCCCGATGAGCTATACTTATGCCGGGATCGTTGCACGTCACTCGGCCTCCATCCACTGCTCACCCCCGTGCTCTGGGTGCTGTTTATGGGCTCGCTGATGGTAGTTTTGGCCGAGAAAAGAGTTCGCCTTAGATATTGGTATTCAACCAAGCGCCGAACCGCCCACATCCAATGTTCCACCACTGACCATCACCGCCACTGCAGAAGCTACTCAAACCCCGCCATGATAAACCGAATTAATCTCTTTACTTTCCGTTAGCACCTAGGGAGAACACTCGGATAAACGTTTTCTATCTCCTGTCTGCACAATCAAGAAGCCATCATTGTATTCTTTCAACAAAGTGCCATTTCAACTGAATTGCGACCCTCAAATCAAGCAATGTGCTTTATTAGTAGAAAATCAACCGTATAAACATTGACAAATAAATGTAGGCCACAATGAGATCATTGGAAAGGGTAATTAGGGGGCAGGGAGGCAAAAACGTTAGTGCTTTACTTCTTCTTGGGAGCGGCCTTCTTCGGGGATCCACCCTTGTAGGCGGCCTTCTCCTTTTCGTAGCGGGCCTTGTCGGTGGCGGCGAGCTTCTCCCACTTGCTCTTGTCCTTCACGTTTCCCCATTCAACTCCGGCGGCCTGGAAAAGAAAATATAAACGATCATCGCCAATATTGGAGCTGGGATTTTACAACGAGCTAGGCTATACAAGAAAGGCACTTATCGCTCTCGATCGCTATTGGCCCAAGATTGAATAATTAAATACCTTGGAGACCTCGGTGACGGGCATACCAGGCTTGGTAAGACGGGCACGGTTCTCGGCCAACCAGATCATGTAGGCGGTCTTTCCGCGCTTGGGGGCGTTCGGGTCCTTCTTGGCCTTCACCTTCCTTTCCTTCTAAAAAGAGCAAGTTGAGAAAAATCTGATCAAGTAACGGCAAATTTCCAAACATTCATTAAAAAATACCTTGGGCGACTTGGCAGCCTTGACGGGCTTGACGGCCTTCTTGGGGGAAGCAGACTTCTTCGCGGGACGGGCCATTTCTGGAAAGAATAGATAAATATGCCTCAAAGTCAATAAGAAATTATAGAAATTTGCAAAGCAATGAGAAGATATCTATAAAACCTAGGGGGATGCGAGAGTAAAAAGCTAAGCAAGGAAAAAGGGCACTGTAAGAAGCTCTGCTGGATGGCTATAGAATAAAAACGAGGCCTAATAAAAACTAAATCCATAACTAGACCAACCCAAGGCTCCTAAATCAAAAGCGAATGCAAGGGTGGGGCAAGTTGTACGAATGGCTTGGCTTGGTGCTAGCGTACCCCGTCGACTTGAAGGGGCGGAGTCGAGAAGGGGATGCAGATACAAGGGGCTGGGTGGGGAGAGAGTGGGGCAGAGTGAGAGACCCAGGCCGGCTCGGGTTGGCGCTTCGTTTGAATGGAGACGCCGTTGGGCTGGCAAGCCGCCAGTAAGGCCTGCGGGGCAATAATATCAATACTATGGCCGAGGTTGTGAAGGGACAATGAAAAGCGCGGTGGATTGGTGGATAGGTCTGGGCCGAGGGCAAAAAGCGGCGTGGCGAGACAAGAAGCTATGAAAAAATCCGCGTCATAAAACAGGCGGCTTGTAATTACTGAGCTAGTATTTTCGTAGCTACAAGCGCGCACAAAATTATAAAGTAGCTATGGGTGCAATAAGACAGTGCGACAATCGTAGAGAGCCGAAAAAAATCTGGCCAGCGACCAAAAAAGGCGAATCAATCGATTTTAGGCGGGAAAAGCTTCAATAAATAAGTGAAAATGTTTTCGTTGGTGAAAAGAAATTCCGTTTGCAACCATCAGGCAAATGAAATTACGGTGATCAGGGTGCAAAATTAAATACCAGCGATTTTCGGCAACTTTGGCGGTTGACAAAATTTTGCAAAAAAGAAAAAAGAAAAAGTTTTTAGTTTTTTTAGATTTGAAGAATCAAGCAATGTGCTTTATTAGTAGAAAATCAACCGTATAAACATTGACAAATAAATGTAGGCCACAATGAGATCATTGGAAAGGGTAATTAGGGGGCAGGGAGGCAAAAACGTTAGTGCTTTACTTCTTCTTGGGAGCGGCCTTCTTCGGGGATCCACCCTTGTAGGCGGCCTTCTCCTTTTCGTAGCGGGCCTTGTCGGTGGCGGCGAGCTTCTCCCACTTGCTCTTGTCCTTCACGTTTCCCCATTCAACTCCGGCGGCCTGGAAAAGAAAATATAAACGATCATCGCCAATATTGGAGCTGGGATTTTACAACGAGCTAGGCTATACAAGAAAGGCACTTATCGCTCTCGATCGCTATTGGCCCAAGATTGAATAATTAAATACCTTGGAGACCTCGGTGACGGGCATACCAGGCTTGGTAAGACGGGCACGGTTCTCGGCCAACCAGATCATGTAGGCGGTCTTTCCGCGCTTGGGGCGTTCGGGTCCTTCTTGGCCTTCACCTTCCTTTCCTTCTAAAAGAGCAAGTTGAGAAAAATCTGATTTTTTTTTTTTTTTTTTTTTTTTTTTTTTTTTTTTTTTTTTTTTTTTTTTTTTTTTTTTTTTTTTTTTTTTTTTTTTTTTTTTTTTTTTTTTTTTTTTTTTTTTTTTTTTTTTTTTTTTTTTTTTTTATTCCGTTTGCAACCATCAGGCAAATGAAATTACGGTGATCAGGGTGCAAAATTAAATACCAGCGATTTTCGGCAACTTTGGCGGTTGACAAAATTTTGCAAAAAAGAAAAAAGAAAAAGTTTTTAGTTTTTTTAGATTTGAAGAATCGCAAAAACTTCCCAAACAAATGCGGAGTTCTGAATAAGAACCGAAAGCTTCATGAAATCTGCTGATTTGAGGTGGGTTGGAACAAGACCCGCGCTAACAAGAGGTGGTTTTTTTAGGTAGTTTTGCTAGTTGCGACAGCTGATTCGATAGAGCTTGAAATTCTGAACAATTCCCTTCTTTCCAAAATTGCCCAACGACTATGCGCTTCGAGAAAATGAGAAATTTGCTTTGAAGAGGCCGATTTTAACAAGGACCCTTATCCACCACGAGTTTTTGAAATATGGGGTCTGCAGAGTTTCAAGCTCTATCGACTGAGCGAGGTTACAAAGCAAGGATGCGAAAACACCTAAAACGCCGCATTGTAAGCTATATTATAGCGTTTTAGACAAATTTATCAGTTTCGACGTCTATTTGATCTATTGGGCGATTACGGGGTTGCATCGGCGTTAGATCGATGTAACTATCGTGACAAATGTCAGCAGATCCCCCCTCTCACCCTGGGTCATTGGATCAGTTGGTGGCCTCGCACCCGTATGTTGGCGCCAAAACCGTGTCCTCAGGCTGTACCGGGCGGGGGGCTGGGGACATACATTCTATTCTGTGATGGAGGGCACCTGTCGTGGGGCCGGGGTGCTAATCCCGGGGGGTATTCCGAATATTGCCCCGGGCCATACTACCGTAACCCACGCGGTCATCGCGGGTCGAAGGATTTATGGCGGGAATAGCCTTCGTCGAGATGCGTGAAAATCTGCGGTGAAGGACAAATGAAAGCTCGAATTTAAGGTTGGCCACACTGAAATCGGGCTGAAAACGGTGCAAAACTTACGGCCGAGGACGATACTCTTTTTCAGCTTTTAAAGTTTGCCACAATCTGTAACAACCCCGGGTACTGGACTGTTAGCAGGGGGGATTTTGTTTTTCTTCCTCTGCTTACTTAATAACGAAATGCTGATTGTAAAAAAATAAATAAGTGTTTTCTTAAAATGGTTTTAGCAGTTTTTGGTATTTTTCGTAAATTTTTGACAAAAATGTAAAAATTTTTCGAAAATTTGTATAAATTTTTTATGGGCTTTTTGTCTAAAAACTGTGTAAATAGCTATAAAATGGTTTATTTTTTGTTATAGGACCGTATAGAATTACTAGGAAAAATTAGTCTCTATGCCAAACCTCCCCCCGCTAGAAGTACAGTACCGGCGTGGCTTGCAACGTCACGCGACGCTCGAAAGCTAGTTCGTGCTCCTCATCGCCGAAAGTCGGACTCGAACCTGTGAAGCCGTACGTTGTGTATTTAGTGCAAACTAAAAAAAAGCTAGAAAAAATCCGCTGACACGTCGACGGGCCGATGTTTCATCAAAAAACACGGGCACGAATTCCCTGGAGACTTTTCGTGGCCGACGAAAAGTGATGAGAAGGATGATTGGTGTTGAGGGGTGAATCGGAACCCTCGATTCCACCCCCGGCACTTCATTAAAAACAAAAGAAGGTAGATGAAGCCGAGGGCTGGGGGATTGTGGATGGAATGTGTGGCCATCCAAAAAGGGCCTCCGTCCCTTGTTTCAATTTCCGCTCCAATCCGAACAACACCGCCAATTTCCATCGGACCCATCCGGGGGCCTTCCCCGAAGAGGCCGCATTTCTGATTCTGTTTGTTACGCTTCCCCGGGTTGCTCTTCAATTTTCCGGTTAATTTATGGATTTTTAAAGGGACAGGAATGGCAGGGTTTATGGACGGTACTGGACTGTTAGTGGGGGGGAAAGATATTTAGCGCTTTATGGCGCATTTTGTTGGTGTTTTTAGTAGTTTGTGATAGATAAAAAGTCATAAAAACGTTTTATAAAATTCTTATATTCGAAATTTTTGATATTTTTTGACATTCACGACCCCCCGCTAATAGCACAGTACCCGTTTCTTGATGGATATACCGCGACACGCGACGCAGACGTCACATAGCGCGTTGCGTATCGCGGTGCGGAAAAATTCATAGCTCGAAAACAATCCATAGTGCCTTGCCAGTCCCTTTAAAATCTATAAAATCCATAATTATAATAGATTAAATCAATTAAACTATATTAATGCGACAGTCCCTTTAAAAGCTGTAAAATCAAACATTTTCATGGCGTAATAGATTACAACCCTGCGATACTTGCGTCGCGTATCGTGGGAGCCACAGTGATACCTTTTCAGCCCCTTTAAAAAGCTCTATCACTTCCCAAAGAATCTCTGCTAGCCTGCCTCCTCCTGAAATTACAAAAAAACATGCGATACACTAGCCCTGAATTTCAATGTCTTTTCTGGTGTTCGAAGATTGAACGGCTGTGGGACCCGTCCTCGGCGGTCGGTCGTCTTCTCGTCGTGTTTTTTCCTTGGTGTGGCCAAGATTCCCGGAGGAGGGGCCCAGTGGGACCCAAGCTTTAGGGCCCAGAGTTCATTCATTTCATCCGTCTTTTAGCGGCGCCCATCCTTCCGCATCTCCGCGTCTTGAAAATTTTGGAAGATTTTGCAGGGAGAAACTCGATTTTTTGGTTTTCAACCGGAATATTGGCCTCCATAGTCAAGGCAAGCTAGCAGAGGTTTGTTTGGAAATTTGCTAGCATCAAAAAGCGCAATTAAATATCGTATACCTTTTTATCACAAGTTCCGAGATGTTTTTTCGACCCTAAACCTTTTTATTTTCCCCGAAAATACTCACGGTTAACCGAACAATGCGAAACCGGTTTCGCATTGAAGATGGAACAAAAACCAACGGTCAACGTCCAAAAATAGCCATTTCAAAGGTATAGATTTTTGGCACGGCCGAATTTTGAATTCAAGGATTTTTGAGCGCATTTTGCCCACTTTTTCTGCGAAGCATCCGGTTTTGTGTTCCTGCAAGCCCTGTGGCGTTGTCTTCTGATTCCGGGATTGGCCGTTGACGGCCAGCAGTTCGTTATGGGCCGTTAGTGGGGAGTTGGAGCTCAAGGAGAAGAAGCCCTAAGCTGGAGGGGGATTCTATGCAGGGAAGAAATGGCCAAAACGCGGAAATTACGATTTTATTTAGGTTTAATGGTTCAGAATGGAGCTTAACAAAAATACCTAGCGTTTTTGAAGCCTTTAGCGAAATCGTAAGACCATATTTGTCGATGTAAAATTCATAGAATAGCAAAACTAGGTAAAAGTGTTCAATAATCCATAATAATTAGTACCTTTAGGTACCTGGATATACTTTATAGTGAAAACCAAACGCCAAATTACGCAATATTCCGTAGTAATTATTAATTTAACGTAGCTGCACGTAGTTTATAGCCAAAACGAGCGTTTTTGACCGAAAGATTATTATTTATCGATTTAATACAAGCTAATCTCTTCATCTTTTATTTTTATGGTACGTCTTATATTTAAGCTTTTTTGGCCCTCCGAAAAGTGCATCAAATCCTTTTCAGGCGGCAGCGGCTTATTGCCGTTCTTTTGTTCCCCTCAAAAAAGCCAGCCATCTTCTTAATAATCTTCCGGATTTGTTTGTCGGTCTGTCTTCCCAAATTTCTAACCATTTTCATAAATTAAATAATTTTTCCTTATTTTTGTGTACCTCTTCTCCTCCGGCCAGTCAATTCCTCCGAGTATTCCCCCGCCCAAAAGATTCCGAAACCTCAAAAAAAACAACAGGGGAATCCCCCCGCCTCGCGCTTCGATGGTTTTAATTTTGGTCACCCGTCTTGTGGTGTGTTAATTTCCGCTTTGAGATCGGAGAGAGAGAGAGAGAGCAGAGAGAGAGAGAGAGAGAGAGAGAGAGAGAGAGAGAGAGAGAGAGAGAGAGAATCACACCCCTCCTCTGCAGCACAGACCCCCAAAAAAGTTGGCCATCCGTTTTTTGAGGGGCCAAGGGAGGGCCGTTCCAGGGCCCAAGAAATCAGAAGAACTGCCAGAAAATTGTGCCCCACAAAGTTTGTGGTATAACTTTTTACAAAGTTTTTTTGCTATTCCTAAAGCAGAAGCTTTGTAAAGTCGACCAAAATTTCAAATTTTTTAAACTATTTTCCTCGCCTCAAATATAACGCAATTTTTCTAAAAACGCTCTTTATGAAAAAAATCTATAAAATAAAGGCGTAGACAAAATTAAAGGAACACTCGATTCTGTAGCATTATCGGGCGGGGGGGAATTTTCTGCTATAAGCCTAGAAATTCCTAGTAACTTCAGAGTAAGTGTCTTAATAGCGCTTATAACAAAATTTTACTATATTTCAGGCGGAAATCTACTGTATATAAACCAGCGCCCAAAACCCGCTTCGCGGGCCTTGGGCGCTGGAATGCGGTTTTTCCATGAGAAATTTGACTTTCCAATAGCTGGGGTCCTTCGCACCCCTCCCCTCGGCCGACCGCACGCGCGAGTGCAACTGGCAAGAATGAGGAAATTTGTATTTTTTCGCATTATGCAAATTAGCCTTTAGGTACCCCCAAAAATGAATAAAACCGGCTTTAACTTTGTAAACTTGTATTTTATCGGAATTCTGAAAACACCATCGGAAACAGAAGGGTCGATTCCCCCGGGTGACGGAGAATTAGGGCATCTTATGCACGGGAAGGCCCTCAAATCGGGCCTCGAAAGTGACATCCACACATACACACACACACACACACATACGCGCCAAAATCAACTATAATAAAAAAGTAGAGGCGTCCGTGTGTCTGAAGCCGAATTCAACTCGAAGGGGAAAGGAGCTAGAGCTTAACTCTCTTCGGATTCGGATAGAGCACCCTCAGAAACCCCCAAACTGATAAAAAAATTAAGAAAAAGTTTTAGTTTAAATTATTAAAATTACTTTTGAAAGTTTTTCCTTAGTAAAAGGGGTGGGGGGCGGAGGCTGGGGTGATTTTGACATAGTGAGCCAGATGGCGCGCGTTTCGAGGATGAAAATTTTCACGGGGAATTTCATTTTTTTTTTCTCTCATTCCATCCGGTCGGTCGTTATTTTTGTTTTTAGGGATTTCGCCTAGGGGAGGTATCTTAAGCCATCGGGAAAGTATTTAGGTAGTTTTTGAAGGGGATTTCAGCCATGGGGGTATTGATGGAGGTGGGAAAGGATGTGGTGGAGTGGGACATGCAGGGTAGTTTCGAAGGCCAGATGGTTGCAGTCGCGAAGCGACTGTAACCATCTGGTTATATAAGGTAGGATTTCTAATGTCCGTCTGCCCGTCCGACCGGGAATTCAGCCAAATTTTGCATTCAAATTCCAAATTCAAATTGTGGGATGCGGAGGTAGCGTTGAACCCCGCGCAGCGGGGGGTCAGCGCTGGTACTATCTAAAAATTTAGAACATTCTGAAAATTGGTCCAAATCGGTTATTTTTCGGGGAAAATCGAATTTTTTGGATGTCATAGTAAAAGTGGTAAAAATGTCACGCTTAGGCATAATAAAAAACAGTTTGCAAACCCTTGCTCTCATGAAAAAAATTTGTTTTTTGCCTCCCCCGATAATGCCAAAGCTCCGAAGGTTCGTGTCCCGGATGCATGAAAATCTATAGCTAAATTAGTTTTTTGCACGGTTAAACACCACGAAAATACCGTTTTTTACTTGTTACTAACGTTATTGAGCTCTTTCTCCTTCTTTTCCGCTCATTTCGCATCCCGTTTCCACCCCGCGAATGAACACGAATCTCAAGAGCATATAAAAGCCAGATGTACGGATTGGATCGAGCGGGGGGGGATGCTCACCCCATTCCCCCTCTCAAATATCCGCACTTTAATTAACGCATTAGCCCAATTTGACACCTCACTGGCGCCTCATCTTATTTTGCCTAAAAACGCGAGAAAAATTGAGCTACTCGTTCGTCAAGGGCCTTTGGGAAAAGCTTTTTTGTTTCCGGAGTGTCTCACTCTAAAACTTGGCTCTTGACGAGCTTCAAGATTAGCCCTCACAGAACTCCCGAAATTTCGAAAATCCGCCATTTTATTGTTTTGTTAGCAAGTATTGTTTTGTAAGATACCGTAGTAAGCCTACCTATTTGGTACTGGACTCTTAGGGGTTGGCAGATGCTACCAATTTTTTTCCAGTAATCCCCTTCGGACCTGTACGGAAACATCAATCTTTTTATAGCCTTTTACATACTTTTTAGATCTAAAAAGTTTATAAGCAAATTCTCAAACTGTTCGAAATCTTTTTTTCATAAAAAATGTATCACAACGATCAAAAAAATCAAAATTTTCGGATCTTCAGTGTTTTAACATTTGTTTATCATTTTCTAGCGATCGAAAAATCAAAAAATTAGTTTTCGACCGCACCTCCCCCGCTAAAAGTCCAGTGCCGGAAAATGAAACGGTAACGGTTTCTTTGAATGTTTTATAACTTTCTAGTAATCAAATCATGCTGAAAAGTCGAGAAAAAGACATGCTATTTTATTCAAAACTAGGCAGAAAATAAAAATTAGTTTCACGAAGTCCCCCCCCCGTTGACAGTCCAGTACCGAAAAATCCATAGCCATGCCTTTCCGGCCCCTTTAATGACCCGTCACCACCCAGGTATCTACGGACGCAACCCCTACCAATCAGTACACCCCCGGTGTCATTAGTCCATTCGCGGAAATGAGCCGGTTCTCGTCTACGAGGGCCAGTCTCCCCCCTTCCCCTCTAAATTGGGGATCAATCTCGGATGGAGAGGATTAAGGGTACGTAGTTGGACTCTTTCCTCCTCTTTACCTCTCCGCCTCTCATTTAGCTCACTCCGAGAAGCCCCAACCATCAAATGGTGAGATTGAGAGTGAGGGAAGACTACGGCATCAGACTATTGACATTTAGGAGGAGTAGCTTCCCGGATCATACTTCGTTTTGGTGCCTTGTAATGCCGAAATACCGACTATCGATTTACAGAATGCCGATTTAAAACTAAAATCGGTACTGAATTATTGGCGGGGGGTAATTTTTATTTTTCGGCCTATGCCTTCTTCCCTAAATGAGCCTAGACTGATTCCTATAACGAAATCTAAACCTTTTTTATAACATTTTAGACAGTTTTAAGACATAGAAAGCACACAAAAATACATTATAAAATGAAATTCTCGCCAGTTTTTTACCTTGTGGGCAGAAATTTGTGAAAAATGACCAAAAATGATAAAATTTGAAATTTTCGAAATTAAAATATCTTCTGATTTTCTAGCAAACAAAAACTATGAAAAATACTATAAATTCGGTTGTATATTATTAATATGGAGGTAGAGCCAAAAATGAAAATTAGCCCCCCCCCTGCTAAGAACCGAGTACCAAAAATCGCTGGATAATTTGAGAAGAATCGACATACTCTAGGAGCCGCAGATTCAGAAGAATTTCGTCAATCCGTAACTTGCCAACACCTTTAAATGCACCCGATCCGAAAAACATCATCCATCTCTCTCTCTCTCTCTCTCTCTCTCTCTCTCTCTCTCTCTCTCCAGCTGCTGCTTCTGCTGGGGGCACGCGGGTTTTTAAATTCCAATGAATTTGTGAGTCAGGAGGGGAGCCAAGCAGGTATCTTCTCAATATCCACCCCCCAAGCCCTCATTCCGAATTCACTCTCAAACCCAGACATTCCACAGCTTGCATTTTGCGCGTATTCTCCCTGAGATCACCTCCAAAGCTGGTACTGGTGTGTTAGCGGGGGGGGGCTGAGCTAGCCAATATCTACCTAGCAGAATTTGTAGCGTTTCATAGTGTTCTTGGTCTATTTTGGTGTCTAAAAATGAAAGAAACGTTTTAAAATACTTTAAAAAATAAAATCATGACAATTTTCATCATTTTTATAATTTTAACAATTTTTTATGAATTTTTGCTTAAAAACGGCTTAAAAAATATATAAAAATTGTATGTATTTTGTTATGAGACGCTATGAAGCCATGGTCAAAAATGAGGTTTCGCGGCTCAAACCCCCCCGTTAACAGATCAACGTCCACAAAGTTTTCAAATCAAGAATCAAAGTCAAGAAAACTAATTCTCCTTGTTTACTAACCTTTTCTACTGATTTTTTTTCATTTTTTTCGCAGGCTTTGATAGGGATTCAGAAGCCGTTCTGGCATTTTGGGGCGATAATCGCTCGATGTCTGGGTAGTCTAACGATGAATTTCCCATTTATTGCTTGTTTTGTAGATTTAACAACGGGATAAAAAATAGGGTCTCGAAGTTCCTCAACTAAAATAAAAAAAAAACCCTAATCAAACCGCTCGAATCTTTTAAACCGGTACGAAACCGGTATTTCGAGAGTTCTCTCGATTCTAATTTTGGAGCAATTTGGGCATGCGGCTGCCCTCTTAAACAACAAGCCGACGAAAATAAAATATTTCTTTCCGCGAGGCTTCTCTTTGCACGTCTATTTGTCTACTCACACCCAGAGTAAGCGGCTCTACTCTTCCCCAAAATCTATATCACACCCCGATGTCCCTCAAACACGATATTTATATGTGCGGGATAAACATGGTGCCGTGAAAAAGAAGAAGACGCCTTCGAAATCCGGCGGTACCCGGGATTATCTGGCTTCACCGGATCAGCCCCCCTCGGAGGACACCACTGCCCACATCTACTCCTCACTCATCTTCTTCTCCATAATATTCCCGATTTTTGGATCGATGACGGAAAAAGATGGCGGGGCTATTGACGTTCGTGACCGGATCTGCGCACCAAAATACGACTGCCCGACGCGCACGGCTGCGACAGTCGAGTATTTTCAGACCTAACGCCTCGCTTTTACGAGTCAAACCATCACTTTTTATACTTAAGAAAATCCTGCTTTAAAACTGCCCTTGAAAGTTGAAACTTTAATGATCTTTATAAAAAAAAACAAAAAAATATAGATTTTTTCACCAAATTTCAAAATCCTTGAATTTAAAAAAAATAGTTTTCTTTTTTAAATACAGTTAACTTTTACTATACACTGTTAAACCCTTACTGTTACGTTGCCAGGCATTCCTGGCCTTCGAGCAGCATTTATAGGATGGAAACTCGGCTTCCCCGATAATGCAAAAGATCCGTAGGTATGACCGAACCGTTAATCCAGCTGCGACTGTTCTGTCAAAAATTGCTACACGGAATATGAGCGAAAAACGAAACTTTTTGAGAGCGACGGAATTGATTTTTTTGCCCTCTACGATTGATTCAACCATTTTCTGTGATTTTATGCTTTTATACAGTACCATAATTACGGTAAAGCGTTAATTTCAGATGGACTCAGAATGGGGTGCAGTTGATGTGCCCTATGATGAATACTATGAAGCCGACAATCTGACCAGTGATGACATCGCTGCATGGCTAAATGGACTCGACAGCGGGGATAGTCATCCGGATGTCGCCGGTATGTTGTTGTGCTTAGTTAATTTAAAAGAGAAGTTTTGGCTCTATACCGATAGGGGGGATCACGGTCGATATAGGGGATCATTGCCGGTATAGGGGATCAAAAAAATGGCCAAATTTCCGAATCGTCGATATAGGGATCGGCGCCGATATAGGGGATCACCATTTTTTTCGAATTGTCGATATAGGGGATCAAGAGCAGGATAAGCATTTTTCATGGTTTATCGAACGACGCGTGCATTTCCGGTAACTACACGGTGACTTCTGGAATTACATGTTTATAAGGCGGTGCTAATGCACTAGGGCGAGGTCGGTCCGGATTCTGACTACAAGACGCTCCAAAGACGCCTTTTGTAAACGCTAAGCCGCTGGAAACGGTAGCATAAGCTAAGGAGCTTAAAAGACCGTTTGCGAACCATCCGAACTAGGCTTGGCACAGTCAGTTTTTCGTCCCCGCTTTTTTGACGCCATCGGATATAGCATGGTCGAATTAGTGGGGCTGCATAGTTTGGAAAGCTTAAAAAGTTTAATTTGGTGGACGCGCGGGGACGAAAAAAACTGTGCCAAGCCATATTGCGGTCTGTTCGGGTGACTCGCGGACGGCCCTGTTAACAGCTTTCAAATTAAACTAAACTCATAAGCTTAATAGCTTGAGCCCAGTTAGGCCTATCTCTACGCTAAGCCATGTATAGCAGCCTCTTTTGGACTCCTTGGGCAAGTCAAGACAAGCTTATCTTGGGCTTAAACTAAAGTCGAAGCTTCCGCGAAAGATCGTAAAAAAACTGAGTTAAACCCAGGTTTAAGCCAAAAACCAATTGGCTTAAGCGCGTCTCGTAACCCCTTACCGATGTTAGGACTGCCCTTGCCCTAGTGCATTAGCACCGCCTTATAAACATGTAATTCCAGAAGTCACCGTGTAGTTACCGGAAATGCACGCGTCGTTCGATAAACCATGAAAAATGCTTATCCTGCTCTTGATCCCCTATATCGACGATTCGAAAAAATGGTGATCCCCTATATCGGCGCCGATCCCCTATATCGACGATTCGGAAATTTGGCCATTTTTTGATCCCCTATACCGGCTGTGGTCCCCTATACCGGCATTGATCCCCTATACCGGCACTGATCCCCCCTATCGGTATAGAGCCGAAGTTTTTGCATTTATTCTCCTTTTTCTGGTTTAAAGATTAACAATATATTTTATCAAAATTTACCCTTACCATTGGCAATTTTCACGAAATCCAGGGCCCACTGGTGAGCGGCAAGTCGCGGGTATGTTTTCCTTCGTTTTCTCGGGTTTTAGAAAGAAATCCGCACGCATTCCTGGGTTTGCTTAAAAGGGATGATTTTATTTATTTTGGTGGACTCCATTTTCAGGCTGGTCTGCCCTGGTGAACACGGCGTTCGGCTTCGGCGTCTCGTACGTCTCCTTGGGTCTGGTGGCCATCGTTCTCAACGGAACTTTTCTCTACGCATTAATATCACGTAAGCTTTTAAAGCTTGTTTTTTTTAATTATTAAACAAAAAACATTACACAATTTTTTTAAAGTTTGAAAAATCTCGATTTTTCGATGAAAATCCCAAAATTATGTTTTTTTTCCGCGTTTTTAGATGGCTTGTCTGCTTGAAATTTTCGAAAATTTAACTAAAAAGATTTTTAGACGTTACCATGTATTCCTTGACGTAAGGGAAATCCCCCGACAATTCCAAAGAATCGATTAAAATTTCCAGGACGACGCCACGTCTTCTCACACGTCTTCTACGTGATGATCTTCAACTTTGTGCTCATCGATTGTCTCAAAGGTCGTTCTCAAATCAGAAAGCAATTTCACCTACCAATTTCCAGGAATTTGCTCAATCCTGTTCGCCCTCAAGCTCCTCAAATCGGATATGGACGCGATGGGGACGTTGTGGATTGTGAAAATCGATCAGATGAGCGCCTTTCTATTACGGTAGGCTGGACTATACTGTAAAAAAGTGTTAAAAATGGATTATTATTCACAAATTCCAGATTCTCTAACTTGGCCACAATCCTGAATCTTACTATGATCACCATAAACGAGTATTTATTTATATGTTATCCACTCCAATACCCGAATTATGTTACCAGGTAAGTGAGGGCGAGAGAAAGAGAGAGAGAGAGAGAGAGAGAGAGAGAGAGTAATATATTTAGAGCCCGTGTATTTGCTTGCCTGATTGCTGCCTGGATCATCTCGTTCGCTCTGACGATTTCTAATGCCGTAGTGACGGTTGCGCATCAGTCTATTTTCATCGATCTTGACTGCCAGGCCGGTCTCGCTGATGATCGTACGTTTATAAAATTTAACGTGAAGAGCTGATCCGTTTAATTTTATAAAAATGATGATTAATAGCTATTTTCATAAGCCCGATTTTTCGCTAAGATACGACTTTCGATCAGATTATCAGATCTTTAGGTAGTTGTTCGACTTGATTATCCTTAAATTTTATAAAAAATGCTCTTAAAACACCTACTATTGCGTTATTAGGTTATTCCTGGACTTATAGGAAAAATTAGATCCTCCTATAATACGAAAGATCCCTATACTCAACATCCGATTCGCAAACTTTTTTCTTAAGATTTAATTTTTCAAAAAGAAATAGTGGCTGTGTTATGGTTTTTTACCATTCCTAAAAGCAAAAACTTTGCAAAATTTTATTAAAAAATGCGAAAAATATAGTTTGTCCGACCAAAATCGTCGATTTTGCGTCAAAATTTAGATATTTTTTAACTAGGTTTCGATTGCAAATATAGTTATTTTTTACTAAAATCGCTATTAAAACACTTCCTAGAAAGTTGCTAGACATTTCTAGGTTTATACAAAAAGTTCAGTTTTTTCTAGACAACAATCGGTGCTTTGAGAAATCGGCTCTCTGTAAATCGGCAGTATCTACGTAATTCATCCGTTTAGTCCACCAATCGACCAATGAAACAGACGTATTCCCGTGCCTTATGAAAGTCGAACCGTCAAGATCTGCGCAATATGTCTACCATTTTGGTGAGATGGTCATCATTTTGTCTTCTAACTATACTTTTAGGCGTAATCCTGTTCTGTGGGCTTTGTCTCGCCATCACCGCCACTTCCTATATTGTTTTGTTGAAGGTTATCGCGAAGCTTGTCAAGACAGACTTGAGGGTAACCATTTCCCAGATCCGCCCCTAAAGCTTTTTAGAGCAGCGCCGAAATCGCACACCTAAAGGACGCGATGGCAAATGGTAAGTGCCTAAAAAGGTACTGGGCTGTTATCAGGGGGAGGTAACTCATTTTATCATTAATCTCTACGGTCCTATAACAAAATATAAACCATTTTTATAGCACCTTACAGTTTTTTTTTAGATATAAACTCGTAAAATTTTGACCTTTTGCTGAAAAATCACCATAAAGGTCAAAATTTAGAATTTTTAAAATGTTTTGTAATTTCTAGCAACAAAAACTAGGAAAAACATTGTAAAAAACCTATTTATTATTAATAGGTTGGTATCGACGGAAAAACGAATGTTAGTCCCCTTGCAAACAGACCAGTACCGCAAAAAAAGGTTGAAACCTTGAAAATGCAAAACCCTGGAAAATCCGCAACCACCACACCAAAAATGTCGGCATTTTGACTTGCCTTACTATGAAAATCGGCCCTTAAAACAATGACTTTTAGGGGAAGAACGAGCGCCTGTCGAGGAAAAGAACGTCGTACGCAGGCACAAATACGTGGCTGTCATCGGGACGGTGATTGTTGTCTACGCAGTTTATCTCACCGCCTACGCAACCATACAAATATTACAGCTATTAAATATGTCCAGGTAAGAATCATCTAAATACTCTGCTTATATATGAATCCTCAGATCTAATTGAGGCCAGCATATTTTAAAGTTTGCACAGTTGAAAAAAGTAGTAACAGAAACTATAGCGCTTTTATCAGTTACAGCAGCCGTTTACGATCGTAAAAAACTATCCTTACTTGCCTTGATAGGTATCACAGAAATAATACCTAATTTACGACATTTTACCACTCACATTTTCAGCGGCGCCTCGCACGCTAGTCGCTACATCTTTGTCTACATCAAATACGTCTGCTACACCTTCATCTCCCTCCATTCCATCCTGCAACCAGTTTGTTACCTTCGAATGCGGGAATTTCGAGCCCTAATCGTCAGGTATCGCATAAATGTGGAAATTAAGCCCAAAGAATAGCTTTACAAACAATCCTTTCAGGGCGGTCTGCGGCAGCCGTAGACGACCGAGTGACCTCCTCGGAAACGAGCCCGTATTCAGTGGCGAGAACAGGAGGACCGTCGTTCGGGAAAATAAACCAGAAAATGGAGCCCGAAGAAGTACCGCCCGCGAATATGTCTAAATCATATCTCACGACTCTTCCATTGCCACAACCAAATTCAATATCTCGCTCAATGCCATTATCCGGATACTTTTTTCGTCCTCTCATCATCCGATTCAGCGTCTTTTTTTAATAAGCCGTGATAACTCCCGCTTTCACCATATCTCTCAATCGATATTGGGTCTCTAATTCCTGTGATACTGATGCGCCGATAAATCATTTGCAATCTACTCGATAGAGATTTTTGGATGCATGCAACTTTACACGGCCATCACACTGGCCAAAAATGGCAATTTGCCGGGAGGGGCAAAAGCGTCCAAAGGAGCCGGGCGTAGCGCGCACTACAAAGTTTAAGATCTTAGATGTTTTTCAAACCGACTTAATATTGAAAACCCAATATCAATTATTGGAGAGTAGAATTTTACGGTTCGAATAATACCAAAAACAGCACATTAGCCCTCCGAAATACCCCTTTTCCGAGAGTTGCCAACCAAAACCGCCTTCGTTTTGATACCTTCTGAACTCAGTTTTCTTAGTGTTTGGTATCATTAGAATCGCCGTGTCCTATTCTATAAGGCCGGAATTCGCTTTTTTTTAAGATCGGCCATATCTTGCAAGATATAATCTTCCAAAGTTTTTGCCCCCATACATTTTTGGGTCGATAGGAGCGCCGCGTCGCCTAGCACAGACCGCCAAGATTTCAGGGGTGGCACATGCAACTTTAGTTTTAGGATGCATGCAGACAGGAACAACGACTTCCTGGCACATTTCAAGAGTCTGGCAGTCCCGGCTGAGCGACCGGTGGAATGGCAGGACGTCACAGCTACTTCTTTCCTGATCGGGTATTTAAAGGTACTGTCTTGATCTGTGTAATTCTTTATTGCTTTAGGGGGAGGAAAAGGAACGCCACATGTATGATGTGATGGTCACAACGTTGGATAGCTTTAAAGATTTGGACGAGCTGGGACGAGCGCAATGTCTGCATCCGTTCTTTTCGGCGGTCGATTATGTAACTGATCAACGTTGTTTCTCACTCCTGAAGGGGATCTTGGTATAAGCATCGAATTGAACGCCTGAAACTAGCACATTTAGTGGGTTCCGTGGCTTCACATCCCAGCATCGCTCCACGGCAAGTATACGACATTCCTCGTGGAAGTCGCACTTCGACGAATGAATTTGATGGAATTTGTCGTTCAAGCCTGTGTCCGCAATTTTCGGCCATATGGTAATCTGTCCATGACTTTTCAAACACGTGTTTCAGACCCGGAAGACCCAGTGTCCGACTTGAATCGTCAGTACTTGTTGGCGCACTCAACACTTGTCTCTCTCAATAGATGTACTCATACGTAAGGCAATGTTTTACAATCTACCTATTCCTTAGGGCCGAAATGGTAATTCTGAAGACTCTACAGAGGCGACCTCATCATTCGCTGGACTGTCCGGTAATGATCTAGAATAATGATCATATTTCACGGCGCTATTCAGGTCATCCTCAGCCATTTGCGGAACCAGATCACCGTCGGCGAATATCTTTTTGCGATCCGTGGGGCTGTTTGGGCTACGATCACGGACCAGTTGATCGAAATGGATGTGAGTGATTCTTACTTTCAAATCTATTTATTTAGGCGCTCGTCACCAAGTGTTATAAGGATCCGGAATATGGCGCCATTGATGCCAGAAACTTTTTCATTTACGTAAGGAGTTTGGATATTATTTGACGATGATAAGTTATAGTCTGACGAACTCGTGATGGATACGACTTTGCCCGAAAAAGTACTGGACCTGGTGACGAAGTTAGATGCCTGTATGGTCACGGTCTTTGAATATATTGCGGTCGCGATGAACAAAGATTTGCCCAACAGTAAGCTTTGGGTCTATAATTACAAATTTTTCCTAGATCCCACATGGGTGCACCTTGGTCCCGAAATGGAAGTCCTCGATCTGCTTGCTGATTCTTTTAGTTTGTGTTTGCTGAAAAGCCGTAATACCCACATGGTTGCTTTCATTTGGCTTTACGTCTGCGTGCTTTCTGAGGTAGCTTTTGTTTCAGTAGCCTGTCTCGATAATTCACATAGCCGTTTAGCCGCGGACCATTGATTTGTGGTTGAACAACCTGTGGCAATTTACGGTGGATACATCACGAACTTCCGCGGATCAAGGAAGGTGTCAATCATGTGTTGGATACTTGGGCGCGATCGCCGCACGGGCGACCTTTATGAGCACAGGGTACGTATAGCTCTGTTCCTCTATCTTCTTTTTTTAGCATGGCTTTGGAATGGTTGGGAAAGTTGAAGGATTGGTTAATGGAATATGTGGAAGCCCAGGTAAGCACCGGATTTCCAACAGCTTATATGCGTTTTTTAGGCGAAGCTGTCCTCACCGGTCCTGGTCAACCACGGTCACTATTACGCGATTACCGAGGCATTCATGCTGATCTTTTGCTACCATTATGTAGATCTCATGCAGGATGCGGAATGTGAGCTTTTCGATAAATTCCGTGTTATGGGTAGAACCACAAACTGATTTATGTATTCGGCTAAGTCGTTCCTTCAGATTGGGAAACAATCAATGGTTGGAAAATCCGATTATTTATCTATTGCCCGCTGGAGCCGTTGAAATTTATCACGCGCCCCGTCGCGGAAACGTTTCACATTATCGCAAGGTAAGCGCCAGTGGATAGACGGTAATGTATTTTCTTAGAAACCTCAACATCATCTATAACCCTGACGGCTATGAATTTGATGCTACGGCTGGTACGATGCTGACATACACCTCGTTCTTTCCTCTAGGCCGCTTCCATTTACCTCGGTAAGAATTTATGGATATTCATTTACTACTATTTTACAGGTCTTTCGAGTTCTTCAAAAATTATTTACGGGTGTTCTCACCACGTGGTGACGAGCGTACTATGTTCGATTCAACTTATAAGAAGCCCAAAACCGAGCCACAGGTCTGAACTGGCTTAGAGTTTCGTGACTTTATTTTTTTTCAGGACGAAGTGACGCAAGACGAATGTACGGTTGAGGAGGAGCCGGACTCAGAAGTTGTCGTGGCTCCGCTTGACTACGATTGGACCACCCTGGAGGAAGTAGACGCACGGGCGCCAACCTCGAGTGAAAGTCCAAGCTCAGAACGCATAGAAAGTGTCTTCAGTGATTGATGCCGATGTTTGTAGATGGAGTAGAGACGGGAGAGAAGGCGAACGATTTTACCCTCTTTTGTTGATTGGCTATTTCGTTATGTTGTCACATTGTTACGTTAAATAAATTGTTAGTGTTTCAGCGCTTCTTAGCTTAATTTGAAAGTGGCGCGGCAAATTTTCGATTGATGCTAATCGTGACAAGAATTGATGGGCTATCTAAAGCTTACGACTTTTTTAATATTTTAATTTATTTTAATAAGCCGGCTTTCACCATACCTCTCAGTCGATATTGGGTCCCTAACTCCTGTGATACTGATGCCCCGGTGAATCCTTTGCAAACTACTCGATATCGGCTACAATAAACCCATAAATATTACAATTATTATTTTTTTTTGTGAAAAAGGGTTTATACAAATGGAGTATTCCGAACACTCCGGTCGAACGAAATTCGTCGTTCCGTTTCGGCGCGTATACCATTTTAAACAACACCTAAATAACCGTACCCCAATTTGTTCGCTCCAGGACCCGGCTTCGGTCGATGTAGGGGCGTTTTCGATGAATTGCGGTTTTTCCACACCACGTTGGTGCGATTTTGTATCGATTTATGTTGCGTCTTGGCTTCGATCTTCTAAAAGTTTTTTCTAAAACCTCTAACCACAGCCTCTGCGTGATTACCGAACATTCTTTTCCAGCAAACAATCTTTCGTTTCTACAGATTAGTGCCCTTCCTTTCTCGATATATTTGGAACTTTTCAGGATGAACTCCTTTGGATTCACCAGCATGCACCCAACTACCGGCTTCAACCAGCCTGGGCTCGCGGCCGCTCCGCCTCCGACGCAGCCTTCGGGCTTTCCGCCGCAGCCAATGGCACGACTTCTGGTTTCCCATCAGCTCTCGCACAACCGACGGGCTTTTCGGCCGGTTTCAACTCTGCACCTGATGGCAAGCCAACTGGATTTGCAGCTCCTAACAACAACAATCAGACAGGCTCTTATCCAGTCTCTACCTCGACGATTGCCACGGAGGCTCCAAAGCTGGCCTTCGCCTCAGGAGGCTTTTCGGCGGTCAACAACAATCAGCCGAGCTTCGGATTCGCCGCTCCCCCCGGAAGCCCCGAAGCCTAGCTTCAGCTCCGGTGGTTTTGCGGCTCCAAACAACAGCCAGCCGAATCCTGGATTTGCGGCTCCGCCAACCACCGCCCGGACCCCGAAGCCGGCCTTTATTTGAACACCGGTCAGCCGAGCCTTGGTTTTGCCTCCGCACCCCCCCTGGCCCCAAGCGGTTTCTTTTACCCCGGCGGCGGCATGTTGGACAGGCTGCCGGCCTAGGCGCGGTAAGGAATTGTCGCTTTCTTTTCAATGTCTTTGCAATACAACATTTTTATTTTAGATCCCTGGCGGCGGCATTGCATCCGGTGGCGCTGGCGGGCTTGGCGCTGTTCCCGTTACTTCCCAGGTAGCGCATTGTTTTATTGTTATCATTGTTCATATAGGCTTCTGGCTTCAACACGGCGACTGATAGCAAGCCTTCCGGTTTCTCGGCTGCAGCGCCTACTATGCAATCAACGGGCTTCACTGCCTCGCCTGACGACAAGCCATCTGGTTTCGCGGCCCCACCTACGTCAACTGTCTTGGACGCAGCGAAGTCTGGCTTCAGCTCTGGAGGTTTTTCGGCTCCCAACAACATCCCGCCAAGCTCTGGCATGTCGGCTCCGCCATCCGCTGCGCCCTCCGAGGCATTGAAGTCTGGCTTCAGCTCTGGAGGCTTTGCTGC
Source organism: Mesorhabditis sp. LJ9110 (assembly GCA_038088335.1). Classification (NCBI taxonomy): domain Eukaryota; kingdom Metazoa; phylum Nematoda; class Chromadorea; order Rhabditida; family Rhabditidae; genus Mesorhabditis; species Mesorhabditis sp. LJ9110. Next base: position 104,822 of record JBBGBA010000017.1, on the reverse strand, counting down.
TCCCAACAACAACCCGCCGACCTCTGGCTTTGCCGCAACTTCGATCAATGGTCAGCCCGCCGGTTTCGCAGCGACTGCACAGCCTTCTGGCTTCAGCACGGCTCCAAGCGTCACCGTGCCCGTCGAGGCCCCGAAGTCTGCCTTCAGCTCCGTTGGATTTGGAGCTCCGAGCAGCAATCAGCCGACCTCTGGTTTTGCGGCCCCACCACCCGTCGCGCCCTCGGAAGCGCCAAAGTCTGGATTCAGCTCCGTTGGATTTGGAGCTCCGAGCAGCAATCAATCGAATTCTGGTTTTTCGGCGACTCCGAGCAGTGGACAATCGTCTGGCTTTGGCGCTGGAGGCTTCGGCGCGTCTGCCTCGAAGCCGTCGGCGTTCGGTGCCAGTGCATTTGGAAAAGCTGAAGCCCCTAAAGAGGTTAATTTGTTGATGTCAGGTTAATCTCTTTTTAGAATACGAGCGGAGGCTTCGCATCCGGTGGCTCCGCCTTTGGTGCTGGCGGCTTCGGTGCTGCTAGTGGCCAGGTAATATTGCGTGTTAAGATTTAATGCACCCATTCATAGACCGCTTCCTTCGGAGCCGGCGGGTTCGGGCAGAGTGGCGGCTTTGGTGGCGACTCGAAGCCTGGAGCGGAGCGTCCTCGAGGTTGCTTCAACTGCGGCCAAGACGGACATCGAAGCGCCGATTGTACCGAGCCGAAGAAGCCACGCGGTTGCTTCAATTGCGGCGAGGAAGGCCATCGTGGAAGTGACTGCCCGCAACCTGAGGGGGGGCTCCAACGTTTGCAATTAAGAGGGCCCAGTGCCGATTGCACTGAGCCTAAGAAAGTTCGTGAGGGCGGCAACGGTACTTTGTTTATCTTACTCCTAGTTATTCCTAGGCTGCTTCAATTGCGGCCAAGATGGTCATCGCAGTGCTGATTGCACAGAACCGCGTAAGCCCCGTGATGGTACGTTTGATATTAGCAGGTTAAAAGGATTTTTATTTAGATGGTGCCCCTGGGCCCGTCACTTACGTACCCGAACATTTGGCTGCGGAAGAGCTTTTTAAGCTACAAATGGATACCGGCTCGCGTTTTTCCGAGCTTTTCAACTCTGATGTGACCTGTACTTCCATGGGATGCGCCATCAATCTGCAGCCCTATACGTATGTATATTTCTCCTTGATTGAGATTTTGTATTAGCTCCTTCAACGACCTGCACCTCACCTCAACTGTCCAAGCCAACCTGGAAAAAGCTGGCTACGCGAAACCAACTCCCGTTCAGCAATATGCTATGCCGATCATCGACCAGGGCCTCGACCTGATGGCCTGTGCTCAGACTGGATCTGGTAAATTGAGTTGATCTAGGTAAACTTTTCTTAGGTAAAACGGCCGCTTTCTTGCTCCCTATCATCAACAAACTTCTCAAGGATAATGACCTCGCCGGATCAGGACCGTGTGCCGCTCCCCGTTGCATTATTATCGCCCCCACCCGCGAACTTGCCGTGCAGATATACAACGAAGGGCGAAAGTTCACTCTGGGGACCGTGCTCAAGGTGGAATGCATCTACGGCGGAACGCAAGTCGGCTTTGCAAGGAGCCGCATGGAAATGGTATTCAGGATGGGCTTTATTTGATATTTGTTTTAGGGTCCGAGTATTGTGGTCGGCACGATGGGTCGCATGATGCATTTTATTGAATCGAACATCATCTCACTCGCTGAAGTGCGCTGGGTTGTTATCGACGAGGCTGATCGGATGCTTGATACCGGAAGCTTCCAGGAAGACGTCAGGCGGTACGGTTGTTTATCAGCTTATGCAATTTCCTTTTAGGATGCTTGGCAGCGGCCCCCCGAAAGAGAAACGGCGCACGTTGATGTTTTCGGCTACATTCCCGGAGGAAGTGCAGAACGTCGCCAAAGAAAATCTTCGACCGGAATTCGCGCTGCTCGCCGTCGACCAAATTGGTTCGGCCAACAAGTGTATCACCCAGGTTTGGATGGCCTTTCTGACATTCCAATTCTTTAGGCGTTCATCGAAGTTCCGGACCGTACACAGAAGCGAGAGAAGCTATTGGAGTTGCTCCAGTTCGACCTCGGCAAATACAAGATCAATGGTAAAGTGACGCCTCTGACTTTTCATTTCTTTAGGCGAGAGCGACATCTTCAAACAAAAGACGTTGGTGTTCGTTAACCGCAAGACGCTCGCTGACCAACTGGGCATCTTCTTCTCCGAACATGGCTTGGCTTCGACTACGATGCATGGTGACCGCGACCAGAAGCAGCGCAATGAGGCTCTTTCCGATTTCCGCATGGGCCGGTGCGACATTGCTTTCTGTCATAATTCTCTTTTAGCAAGCCGTCCTGATCGCCACTGCCGTCGCTGAACGCGGTCTCGACATCCAGGGTGTGGATCACGTGATCAACTACGACCTACCAGACAGCAAGGAAGACTACGTGCACCGTATTGGTCGCACTGGACGTGTCGGCAACCCGGGACGTGCTACTTCTTTCTTCGACCAGTCGGACAGCAACGACTTGGCCCTGGCCCCTCATCTGGTTACCGTGCTTGCCCAAGCTGAGCAAGTTGTACCGGAATGGCTGAAGGTCGCTGGAGGTGCCGGCATGCCTGGAAGTGGATTTGGGGTGAGTGTCTTATTAAATTCTCCATTAATATTCACTTTAGTCGAGCGTGCCCACAGCCGCAGATGATGAAGAATGGTGAATGCCTGCGATAATAAAAAAATTTTGCATTATTGTTTTTGGTTAATAAATGTCTTGGCATGAGTCCCTGTTGGCAACTGGCGCTATTGTTTTTGAAAAGAAAGAAGTGCAATTTACATCCCGCCAATAGCATTCTATATTCACATATTGCATATTGATCGGGCGGCCATCTTTTGGGTTTGTTTTTGATTCGCTACTGGCCGACAAGCTACGATGGCTGACCCGGACCCACCGTAGGGATACTTCTGCAGAAATGGGGCTTCATTGCAGGGACCGTGTACGGCGGGCCGCGGCGGTGAAGGCAGCTAGCCTGAACAAACAAATCGCCGGGAAGGAACGCCAACAGTATACGTGGCAAAGTAGGCAATCGGTTTGCAGATCTTTAGGCCAAGCCTTGAAGTTAAGATATTGCAATATTGTAGAGCGGCGTAGGCACAACGTCTCCAGGGAGACCAGCATCTGCTCGAACCAGTCGAAGGCCTCGGCCGCTACCAGCCATACTGGCAGCGTTGATGTGGTACCCGTGGACGGCAATGCCTCACTTGATCTGGTAATTTACACAAGAGTCTTGGCTAGGATTTCCGAAGCGAATTTTAATTATGCTTTTTGGGTTGATGAGACGGCGATGGAGGTGGCGGGCGAAGAAGAGCAGCACCCAGTCGATAGCGACGCTACGTGGTCCAGCGATGTCAGTGCCAGACGCGCTTTTTGATTAGAAACGTTACGTTTCAGGAGGAGATCCGGCCGAATGTGATCAACATCGTCGCCCAGGCTCCAGCCGTGCCAGGCCCTCCTTCCCTGCCAAGGTTACAACTCAAAAACTAGATAGCTAACCATGTTGGGGTGGCTTTATCTATAATTTTTGCAGAAAGATACAACGAGGGCGCAACATGATCATGAAGGTCGGCGATCACCGTATCTACTGGCAAACGGGCGAGTACGTCAACGACGATAAAGAATGAGGATCAAGCGTCTGCCCCTCGCGTCATCAACTCTAATATTCTTAACAGCTCGCATATTCATGAATGGTTCCGCTTAGCGATTGGATGTTAATAAACCATTTTGTCTCTTGTTAAAAGCCTCAGATGTCTCAGAGCAGTTTTTATATGTCAAACAAACTATTTTCGTGCCTGTTTACTCGTAATTAATGTGTTATCAAAAGCGTGTCTAACGTTTGACGTTTCCTAGCTGCTTTTCGTAACAATCGGTAAAAATTTATTCAACGCACTGCGGGGGTATGAATGATGGAAACTACTATGCCAACTGAACAAAAACTATTATGGGGGTGTAATATTTGGTAGGAAGACGCCAAAAAATAATTGTACAAAACAAGGGAAGGGCACTCGGGCTTCGGCCCTGAATTCCGGGTAGCCATCCCGAAATCCGGGCTATCAGCGGTGGCCCCTCTATAAAAAAAAATGCATTGAGCGTTGGTTCGTTGTGTTAGGGCACTTTTACGGTGGGGAGTGGGACTCAAATCCGGTACATAGAAATGGGCATCTAGTGGTGGTAGTAGTAGTTTCTCTGCCGGGTATTTTATCACATAAATCGCATCGGAATGGGAGCAGTGGGGGAGGAGGGGAATGAGCACCTTTTTTCGGGGAAAATACCTAGATTTTAAGGCCCAAATTTTTGTGTGTTTTTCACGTCGAAAATAGCTCAAAACAACTTCAAACTTATGGCCTTAAAAACTATGGTGCTTTGCCGGGAGCGAAAAATAAACAGAAACTGGGCAGTGTTCTGGGGTTTTGTTTGTAAATTTTTGTTTTGTCGTAGTCACCGGAGTGGATGGCGCGTATAATGAGAGGGGCGGGCAGGGAAACATTGAATTTGAAACAATTGAAATTATAGGAAAAGGAAAGCCTGCCAGTGCCCGGGTAGCCATCCCAGACACTCGACAAAACATTCCCAACCCCCAAATTTTATATTACCTCGATTATAATAACCTTACGGTAGGTAGGCTTCAAGTTTTTTGAAATTCAAAATTTTTCTGGCAAAACTTGAAGCCTAACGACCGAAAAGCCCCGCCCCTCTAGTCAAACAGATAAAAATGATCTTTTTTTTAGTTTTTTTGAGTACACGAGACGTCTAATGACGGCGTGCCCACTCGGGGGCATCCACCCTCTCATCATTGTCACGGGCGTAGCTGGTGTACTGCTCCAACGGGTCGGTCTGCGAGTGGCGCAGCTCTTCCGGCTTTCCCTTCCAGTCGACCGTCTTTGTCCATGTCCTAGAATAAAATAATCTAGCTCGTAGATTAAATATAGAATATTTGCTGCCTGGCATGTCCCCTCGTTAATGAAAAAGCTCCAAAAAAGTTGTCGCTTTTTTCTTAGGATCACATTTTTCTGGTATAAATCGAAAAAATGTTTTTAAACTGTTTTTTTACTATTCAGGCACGCAAAAACTGCACATTTATTCAAAAAAGATTTTTCAACCAAAATCTCAAAATGCCAATTTTAAATTTTTTTGTTGTTTTTCCAATAAAAATAAGGTTTAATTCGACTAAGATAACTTTAAAAATACTGTCTTTTGCCTGATGGTGATATTTTCCTCTCGATTCTCTCTGCCTTTCTCTCTCCCTCTCTCTCGCTCTCTCGCTCTCCCGCTCTCTGCCGTTAATGCGAAAGCGCCTTTATTAATAGAAAACTTTGGAAAATAGGAAATTCTTGTTAGCAATACGCAAAAAGCCTAAATGATACCTGGTGGTGACCTCTCCATCTCCAGAAGTGGCAGGGACAGTGGATGAATGGGTTGTCGTCCTCTCAGTATATCCACCATATCCACCACCGGGTTGTCCATAAGACGTCGTTGTCGTGGTACCACCGGGTGAGAAGGCGCTCGAAGACTAAACAAAAGTAAAAATTCGTTGACTGCATGAAAATCGACTGACTTGTCGGGGCTCGAGCTCATCGGTGGATTGGCCAAAGGCGTGCATGAGTCGTCGGGCCGGTTCAACCTGGAGCAGCTTCATCTGGACGGCCTTCGGGAGGGTGTATCGGCGTCCGGTGGTTGGGTGCACAATCTCCCCGGACATCACGTCCAAAAGGCCTGGAAAACGTCGCTATTCCGTTAGCGGGGGGGGGGTAGGCTGATAAGGAGAGTTATTTCCCTACCTCCCCTGCTAATAAACCAGCTCCAAAAACACTTACCAGTCTCGGCAGCTTCGCGAACCGACACCCGATCGTTGGTGGCAGGGTTTTCGATGACGCGTCCCTCAGTATCGAATTGAGCAGCTTCAAGGGCACTCAAAAATTCGTGCTGCATCTCGGCCAATGAGGACGGGTCTTCGATGATCGAGCTGAACGATGCATTAATGGTATGATGGTGTCCTACTTACCGTGCTCGGTCAGCGGCATGTCCAGTCGAATCAGACATCCTCATCCTGACGGCCAATCCGGGTTCGTTTGGCCTGTTCAGCCGGTAGACGGTCGTTTCTTCGGCGACTCGAGGATTCGAGTGTCGGTGGTGGGCCTTGGCTTCGTCGAGGCCTTCCAGGCGGAACCTACATAGAAATTTATTGACTTCCGTTCCAGAACTCTCGTAGAACCCCCGATAACGCCAAAGACCCGTTCTCACCTGTACCCCTCGGCGTCACGTCGTTTCACGGCCTCAGCCACAACTCGTCCAGCCTCCATGGGGGATGCAATGAGGGCCAAATGTCCGTGTTCAACAGCTTCCTTCAGTCTCATCTTTTGTCCACTCTTCGGGTCAACATATTTCCCATCATGGTCAATACGTCCACGGGCGAGGGCTTCACGGAGGGTAAGGGTTTGGGCAGAATCGGTCTCGTGTAGCAGCGATTCACCATCGATCAGATCACGGTCGACGGCTGCCTAGAAAAATAACGATTTTCGAAAAGTACTACCTTAATGGCTTACCTTGAAAGGAAGATGCAATCCCGATTTCTTATCGCGCAATCGTCCAGAGCTCTCATCAAAATCGTGCGACTCGAGAACGTTGGCCAAATTGGTTTCGGCGGCCCCTTCCATCGGTCGAACGCTTCCCGCATCCATGAATCCCTCATCTACAGCTTGTTGCATCGACATTTGACGGCCGGTGTCTGGGTCGCGGAACATGTTGTTCGTCACGTCGACCAGGCCTTTGCCCAACGCCTCCGCCAGGGTCAGCTTGTCCACCTGGAGAAGTAGAATTTTGATAAAAAACAAATTTTCCTCAAAACAAAACAATTCGAAGTACAAAATTGATTGTTCTCGCGTATTAGACTTATGAACCTCTCGTACCTGTCGAAGACGTTCCCCGATGTCTCTTGGGATACGGCCATCCTGAAGAGCCTTGGCAATAGGGACAATGCTCTGACGGCTCAGCTGGACGGTACGGTTCTTCGGGTCAACGATACCGCTGCGTACGGCTTCGATCAGTGAGACGTCGCGGTTTGTGTGGAAATCGCGAATCGATGGCCGGGTGAGCGCCTCGTGGGTACCCCTAATGAATCGATAATTAGATATAGCATATTTTGCCAATTTCAGTCCTATTCTTCAGTGGCTAAGCTACCGCCTACCGCCTATTTTATCTCAGCTCTGTGTCGTTCTACAGGCAGGTAAAGTATACCAAAATACTCGCCAGACCAAGGTGAACATTTTGCTATACTTTACATCCCTGTAGACATGCAGAGAGCCGCGATAGAAAAGTTTGAACTAGACCCACCTATCCATCAATCCCTTGTCCAACGCGTGCTCAATATCGGTATATTCTCCAGTAATCGGGTTATGGTATCTTCCGGTCTTTCCATCGATCAATCCCTCATTCAACGCAACAGAAACCGGAACCCCGTATCCCTTCGTTGGATCGTAGATTCCCTCGCTGGTGACGGCGTTGTAGACGGGCTTCAGCAGATCCAGCCATGTCAGCCTCTCCTTAGTGTGCGGGTTTCGCACCTCGCCCGTCCTTCCGTCGACGATGCCGAGCTGTACGGCCTTGGAGATTGGGATCCTCTCGTTGGTGGTTGGGTGGATGACGCCCTTTGGCAGCGTCTCCGAGAGGGTCACATCCAGGAGTCCCATATTAGCTGCTTGGGCCAATGGGACACTGTCGCCGCTCTTCGGGTCGGCGTACGTCAAGCCGTTCAGATCGATGAGACGAGAGCGAATGGCGTCTTCCAAAGAGATCTTTGACCCGTTTCCGTCGACGACTCCCTGAAATGTTTTGAAAAGATGAAGATAAAATCCAACCCACCTTGGTGACGGCGTTATGGAGATTGGATCGGAAGGCGGCGTAGGTCTTGGTGTGCTGCTTGCCCTTCTTGTCGACACGGGCCAGTCCGATTCTCTTCGCATCTTCGAGGCTCATCACGCGGTTGTTGCGCTTGTCGCGGATGCGGTCGATGCCGACGAATTCGGCATGGGGCTCAAGCTCGACGGATTGCACCTGAAAAATGAGAAGCCATAGATTCTGCCCCTAATTTCCCTTACCTGCGAAGTGCTCTTGACGGTCGTCTTCGTCTCGGTCACAAACGGATCTCCATGCATTTGGATCGTGAACTTCATTCCAGTCTTCGGGTCCACGTACTGTCCCTTCTCAATCCCGTGCTCATCGCGGACAACATTGACGACGACTTGCTGACCTCCGCCCAGATCCATCATCTCCTGTCGGGGGCCACGGCCGTCACCACGAAGTGCGACGGAAGAAGGGCCGCCGGAGGGGGAGAAATCGGTGTATTGAAGGGATTGCTCGACAATACGGTGACCGCCATGTTGATGGGGGATGGAGAAGTTCTGATGGGTGGAATGGCCAGAGGCCGAGTGGTGTTGGGTAATTGCTGGGGGTTGACGGGGTTCAGCTCGGCCGGTGAAGTCGCGCTCAACGATGTCGGCCACGGATTTGCCCTTGAGGAGTCCCTGAAAAAAATTTGGGTTGATGCGGTGCTTTGGAATTAGCGGGGGGGGGATTTTTCTCTGTGGATCCAATTTTTCTAATATAAATAAATATTTTTAAACGGTTTTGTACTATCCCTAAGCGCAAGAAATTTGCAAATTTTCTAAAAAATACAAAAAAAAGATTTTTAGAGCTGTAAATTTTTTAAGTGTTTTTTAAAAATTTTTGTCCTTCATTGACATGGCGGCCGGTGTTGCTATCCGTAACCGTTCCCGCGGTATCATCAACCAATCCCTCGTCCATCGCCTCCAACAAGTTCATCTCCTTGTTGCGCCTCTTGTCGACGACGGTGATGTCGTAAGGGTTGAACATGCCCTTCACGATGGCTTCCTGAATGGAATTGGTTGATTCCTAATTTTTTGATGCACCTTGAGGGTGAGCTGCTTCTGGGTCTCGGGATGGGTGAACGTGCCGGTGTTGCTGTCATACCATCCGATGGCCTGTCCGAAGGATGATCCTCCAGTCAGGGCTCCAGGTCCGGCTAGCGCCTCCTTCTTGGCGACGGCGGTGCGGGTGTGGACCTAAGAAAATGCTGTTGGTGATGTTGATGTTTGTCTACTTACCTTGACGGTGGTGTGGAGGGCATCTCCAGCATTATCAGGAACACCTCCAGTCGGGTAGATGCGGTGTTGTTGGGCGGCCTCGGTGAAGGTGAGACGATGGCCGGTGTTCTTGTCCATATAATAGCCGGATCGACTGTCGATGATTCCCCACTTCTCGGCCTCCTCGAAGCCCATTTCGCGGCCGGTCAGGGCGTCGCGTACGCGCAGATCTTCGCGTTGCAGTTTTCCGGAAGCGACAGCGGCCTAGAAATGTGGAGATTTACTGCGGGTTAGGATTTCGTCATATTTTTGAGACTGCGGCGAACTTTTAGCACTCCCGCTTCGGTCTCGATGTACTGTATCTCGACACTGTATTGAGCTACAGGCATGTAAAGTATACCAAAATGTTCGCCTCGATTTGACAAGGATTTTGGTCTATTTTACACGCCTGTAGAATGTTTGATCCGCTTTTCTATAGTTGAAACCCACCTCCAAGGTAAGCCGTTGCCCAGAAACATGATCGACGAGCTCTCCCTTCTGAGAGTCGAAAGACCACGCCTGCTCGGTCTCCTCAACAACCGGATGTCCCACGGAACGGAAGGCCAGCACGGGGCCAGATTGGGTGGAGAATTGGATGATCTTGTTGCCCTCATCAATCGGCACCAAGGCTTCCGCCTCGACGACGATGGTCTTCTCCTCGATGGCTCTTTCAAGGGGGCTACCCTTCACTCGTCCATTCTCATCCATTGATCCGTTTTCGAGGGCTTCCTTCGCATTCACCATTCGGCCGCTGCGGTCGCGGACAAGGATGGTGCGTGCGTCGATGATGCCGAGTTCGATGCCTTCCTAGAAAGGAATGATACTTTATTGTTTTTATAGAGAAAGAAGGATTTTTTGATAAGCTATATACCTTGAAGGAAAGGGTCTGATCGATTCCAGGTGGAGTGATTTTTCCGGAAGTAAGATCAACGATACCCTTGCGTTCAGCTTCATAAAGATGGTATCCACTGGCCGGCACCTACAGAGCCTGTTAGAATACCATTCTATAAACTTACCTCCCATGCTCCCTTGGCTCCTGTGATAGCCCTATAGACAGAGACACCTCCAGGACCTCCCAAAGCAGTCGTCTCGGTTGTTCGTACCCTCTTGACGGTAGTGACAGACTCTTCGACATTCTTGTCGGGGTACACCTTGGGGGCAAGTTGTTGTCCAGTCTCCATGACACTCTCCGTCGTTTTCTCCTCAATTGTCGGGCCAGCACCCTTTTCCTTGGCCGGGACAACCCATTCTGAAGCCGGATCGATGAGACCCTAAAATGCGGTTAATTCTTAACTCTGAAGGCCCAACCTGAGAGAGGGCATCCTGCAACGACATGTCGATATCACCCTGTCGGAATCGTTGGGTCCTCGAGTCGATCAATCCCTGCTTCATCGCTTCTTCAAGGGTGACCTTGACCTGATCGGCGGCCAACTCGAATGGCCCCGAGGCGCCAGGGCGAGAGATGCGCTTCTTCTTGTCAACACGCTTGACCGGGGCCACGAGTGAGGGGTGGATGTCGAACATTCCTTGGAGTTGAAGAGCTCCACGTAGTGAGACGAGGCCACGCTCGTAAGCCTGGGGGACCGTGTATTCTTGGCGGGATCCCTTGTCGAAGAAGACGGCCTTTTCGGCGTCGATCAGTCCACGGGCAACGGCGCGAATGACGGAGAGGGAGCTCGAACCCTCGCGGATTCCGATTGGCTTGACGAGGAGGTCGAGGAGGACGGGGTCGACGATGTCCTTCGCCTGAAAGGTATAGGATTCAAGATTGTTGTGAGGGTTTTGTACATACCCTCTCATCCGACAGCATGAAGCTGTCCCGGGTGGCCAAGTCGACGACCCTCTCGGCGTTGGGGATGAGCACTCCAACATTAACAGCATCGTTGTAGGAGAGCAGCCCGCCGGTTTGGGTGTTCTTAATGTAATATTGGATTGATGAGCGTGCTTCTGGAATTAATACCTTGAATCCCTTGATGTCAAAGATGGAATGGCGGACTCTCTTGGCGAGGAGTCCCTCACGGAGTGCCTCTCCAATCGAGAATTCTCGCTGCTCCTTCTCGAGGCAGATCTTTCCGTGGGCATTCAGAAGGCCACGCTCCAGGGCGGCGGCGATGGAGATGACGTCCTGCTCGTCAGGGTCAACGATGTGACGGACCTGAAGGATGTTGGGTCCTATTTTTCAGATTTTCGTGCTCACCTCGGCGTCGAGGATACCGGCTCCGATGGCCTCGAGCAGCGAATATCGCGATTTCGTGGCCGCATCGATGAATTGACCGGTGGAGTCGATGAGGTTCTAAAAATACGATGCTTTGAGCTCGAGCTAACTGACCTTCTCGTGCATCTCGGTGATGGTGCGCGGTCGGCAGATGAGATCTTCGCGATGGGCCTCGCGAAGGGACAGGTTCTGCTTGTGCTGCAGATCCCTAAAATGCTTGAACATGCTGCAGACGTCGGGTGTATCCCACCTGAAGTTCCCTGCTCGCAAATCGATCGCATTTCGGACGAGGGCCTGGCCGAGGGTGAGCCTCGTCTTATCGGCCGTGTTGACAATCTCCGGTACATGGGTGTTGAGGAGGGCATTCTGCTTGCTGGTGGCTTCGCGGAGGGTGAACTTGTCGTCGCCGTGTTTGTCGACAAACTCGCCGTTGTTGCCGTTGATGAGGTTGTACTCGATGGCGTCGCTGAGGGTGGCCGCGATCATGGCTGGTTGGCCGGTGGCACCGCCTGCAAAAAAATTTGAATGTGAAACGCTATGTGCAAATTTGGTTTTCGACATAAGTGTTTTATTTTGCGCTCTTTTGAGCTTAAATTCATACTCATTTGAACTAAGATTAAACATCGCACTAGGTTTTTTTATGCTCTATGGAATGGCGGCAAAATCTTGACAATATCGACATTTTTGGTGAATAGAGTACACCTTTCCCCTTTAAATTAATCAAAACGCTTAAGACTACAAACAACATAAACCCGGTACCTCCAACACGGACATATCCGTGATAGATAGCATCCTTCAACGGCATCTGCTCCTTCGTGTATTTGAACACAAATTCCCCAGTATGCGTGTTGAGCACATTCTGGTCGATGGCCGCTTGCAGAGACATTGGTGGCAGCTTCAGCACTCCCATCTTGATCAGTTTGTGTTGATTGTCGAAGGAGACGATCTTCTTCGTCACGCACTCCATCATGTCGAGCACCTCAATTCATGCTAATGCAAATTTCTCACCCTTCCTACCTCGCCAGTGTGGATGTCGCGCAGTTGGCGGATATCCGGATCGTAGAGACCGATCTGGATGGCGTCGAGGAGGGAGAGCGATGCTCCAGTATCGGGATGGTTGAGACCCCAGTGCTTGTTCAGGGTTTCCTAAGATTGGCTTTGTAAGGTCAAACCGAGAATTCGTTATGTCGAAACCTTCACGCAGGAGAAAACGCGAAAATTCCGACAGCTAAAATACCGACAGATAAAATGCCGACGGTCAAAACCTAGCCAGCGAAAATGTCGACATGCAACTATTCTGAAACATGCTGTTTCAAAGAAATCGGCATTCAAATTAGCGTCACGAACAAGTCGGATTTTTGGCTGTCGGGATTTTGCTACGGCCTTTTGGATTGTCGGTGGTTTTTTGGGTTAGCAGCCGGGATTTTGGAAGTCTACATTTAGGCTGTCGGGATTATGGCTGGACTTCATTACACTACCCACCTCAAATCCTCCATCAATGTATCCCAATTCGGCGGCTTGCTTCAGGGTCAGCCTCGATCCAGAGTGAAGATCGAAGAATTGACCACCACCGGCGTGCAGGTCGAGCAGACCCTAGAATACACCCTAAAAGTTGCCCTGGACTATCGTACCTGGCGGACAGCCTCCACAAACGTCAGAATCTCTCCGGTCTGTTTGTGCAGCACGCCTTCCATCTCGTAGAATTGGGTAGAAGTGATCGTCTCCTCTTGGTAGGTTTGCATCTCGTCTTCGTGCTCCGAGATCTAAAAGTGAAAAACGTGTTTATGTAGAGGTGTTCGATAGCTTCCAAGTATCCATTATTTTCCCCCAATGATCTTTGCTCGCTCACCTTGGGCTGATGGGTGATCGGCTGGACCTCCTCGAACTCGTCGACGCCCTCTTCGCCAAAGCCACCGATGATCGGCTTGAGCGGCTCAAGCTAAATAGCGATTTTTCATTAAATATTAATATTTAATCGAAGATCAATGTTGAATTTAAAATTTGACGTATTTTTCGTTAATAAATTAAATAATAAATTTTAATTCAACTTAAAAAGGCTAAACCACAGTAAATTTGATTTTATTTTCTTGATTTCCGCCTTTTTACACCTACAAAAATGTTTCTGAAGGAACCAAATCAATTTAAGGAATAGACAAGGCAATGCTATGGATTTTCTATGGATTTTGCAGCGCGCTACGACACGCAATGCTAGCGCCATCATTGCGTAATCGGTTACGACAGGGTTACCGAGGAAAACCGGCGTATCGCCGCGGCAAAATCTTTAGGAAATCGTATTTATACCTTACATGTCCCTTTAAAAAATGCTAAGCTTAAATCTCATGTTTTTGAAGGTATTCTCAATTAGTACGAGCTGGGGATATCGTTTTTGAAGACGTGTGGGCCACACAACTCTCACTCGTGGTTTTTTTAAAATTGCCACTTTCAAAACAAATCGCTTGCCACGTTAACTATATTTCAAATTAGTGATATCGCCAACACAATATAAGCAGAAACTCTTACTCTTTCTCTCTCTCTCTCAAAAATACCTTTCGCTTCCACTCCTCCTCCCGTCTGCGTCTCTCCTCTTCCTCCCTTCTCTTCCGATCCTCTTCATCCCCCCCCCTCTTCTTCCCTCCCCCCCCCTTGGGTGCCTCTGCAGCTTCTCTCTCCCTTCGTAGACGATCAGCGTCTTCGAGAGCCTTGAGGCGGGCGGCTTCGAATGCTCGTCGTTTCTCCTCTTCTTCGGCTTTTCGTCGGTCTTCCTCTTCCTTTAAATGCGGTCAGTCTCATTTACACACAAGCCACACGCCGCACGCCAGCGTATCATCATTTTTATCGGATTATTCGGGTGTAGAGGCAGGAAATTTAGGCAGATAAATTTTCGAAAACTTTTGAAAAAGTTATTTTCGAAAATCTTACAAAAAAGTTGATGTCGAAATCATGATTTTCGAAAATATTTATGCAAATCTAAAAAACATACATTTCAAAAATTATTTTTTTTCTTTTCCTGCCTGTATACGCCATGTAAAAATTTTTATCCGAGTTAGAGGGGAAGCGGTGTGGATGGTTAGTGAAAATTAGAAAAAAACTCTAATTTGATCGAATCATGCAAATTTTGGTTCTCTACAGGGACCACCAACACCTAGGGAATCCCATGATTTGCTTGATACTTTTCGTATTTCGAAATTTCCCTGGTTTTACAGGGACTTTACAAGCCATAAATTCCTTTATAGTAAACCCCGAATTTCGTACAAAATATACAAATAGCCTGCAGCGTCAAAAATCCCTGTAAAACCACGAATTTCTCAAATTTGCTGCCTTTCCCTGCGGGACCAACCTGCTTTTGGCGCTTCCAGTTCTGGATGAGGACCTGAAATTCGTAATTTATGTGGCTTTTAAACCCTAAGATACCTGCATAATGTTGCGGCGCTCGAGGATCAGCGACGAGAGCTGGGCGAAGCGGCGGTTGAGCTGCTCCAACTCCTCGGTCACCTGGGTGGCACCGTTCTTTGGCTGGGGCTGCGATCTGAAAAAAACATGTTTAAAGGGATCAACAGAGAATCCATCGGCGTGCCTTACATGGTCCCTTAACCTCTAAAAATCGTCAATATTCACCTGCGGAACTCGTTCCTGATGCCGGTTCCGTGATGGCGGACGACGTTGTCGCTGTACTGGTTCAAGCGGATGTCGAATTGCTAGAGTCAAAATTATTTTCAAAACGTTTCATCGATTAATTTTCGAAATATCGAAATTAAATCATAATGTCGAAATCTCATAATGCCGAAAATCAGAATTTTTTAGAATGGCGAAATTGTGGGTTTCAGCATTCAGAGAGAAAAATTAAAATTTATACCATACCTTGGCATCCCGAATGAATTTTCCTCCTTCACGATTCACATTCTCAATGGCATCGGTATGTTCCTGTAGTTGAGCATATTCAGCCACGAGGATGTCGAGTTGTTTCTGATACTGCTCCGGCTTCAGCTCCTCCGGTTTCCTCAGCTGATTGATCGTTGCCTCGACTCGATCCAGCCAAGCCATCTCGTTCTCCCATTCGCTGCGGTAGACCATCTGGATCTGGAGGGCCCTCTCGACGGCCTTCAGACGTTCGGCAACTTGAGCGCCCACATTCTCCCAGCGCACGTTCAGTTGTTGAACTTCTTCTTCGATACGGTCAACGTCGGGGTGGCTAAAGACGGTTTATTAGGTATTTTTTAAGATAAGTGAATTATTGTCGAAACCTAGAATCTGTAAATTGAACCTGCCGAAATTCATTTTGTCGATATTTTACTTCGTCGAAAAAAATTTTCGAAAATTGATCTCCTTTTTCGGGATTTTGCCGAATTTTGTGGGATTTGTTGGCATTTTGTTGGATTCTATGGGGGATTTGTCGGCATTTTTGTCTAATCTTCGGGAATTGTCGGGATTTTGTCGAAATCGGTTTGGTTGAAATTGTATTTAGAATTTTTGGGATATGGAAATTTCTGCAAAACTTTCGATAATGAATTTTCGACAAAAATTTCGACAAAGTGAATTCCGGCCTTGTTATTGTCGACTTTTTCCTAGCAAACCGAACTAACTGATTTACCTGTGAACATCAATCCTTGTGCGGGCGACGTGCTGGCGAAGGAGGGCGACATTCCTGTTGAGCGTGTCGATGACGGTTTGTTGTTGTTGGAGGACCATGTTCATCTCCAGCAGCTGCGAGTGGACGCCGCGCAGTTTGGCGATGTCGGCGGGCAGGTCGTCGAAGCTGGAATAAAATGTATTTTCGAAGTTTTTCGTTGTTTTTACCTGTTGAGGGTGACCTCGTGGGCGCGGACAATGTCGTCTACTTCGACCATACCGTTCAGGACGGCTTCAAGGACCTAAAAAAACGATACAAAGCAGTAAATACAAAATAAAACCCTAAAAAAACTACAAATTTTAAATCAAAGGAATTTTCGGCAATTAAATAAAAAACATCCGTACTGGGCTATTAGCGGGAGGGGGGTAGTAAATATAGTACATACCTTGATCCTCTCGACGTACATCCTCGACAGATCCCACAAATTCTCCCAAACGGCGCCCAGCTTCTCGTTGTTGATGCGCTGAGATGGGGTGGGGTTGGGCAGCTGTCTGAACAGCTCCTTCACGTTCGCCACGTCCGCGTCCAGGGCCTTAAATTAAATATATGTAAACTCGTGAAAAGCAAAAACCTGGAGAGCATCTTCGAAATGCTTGTGCTCGACGATCTCCCTCTCGAGCTCCTCGGGAGTCCTTGGCAACGGCTTTCCGACCCTCTCGTTCAGCTTCCTCCAGGCTTCATCGAGTTTCCGGAGAAGATCAGCAACAGCCTGGTCATATTGGGAGTTGTAGTCGGGCTCTGGGGGTCGTTGGCTTTGATTGAGGAGATTGTAGAAGTGGTCCATCGTTCTCTGGAACTCGTCCTTCAACCGTTTGTACAACGGATCATCGCGGTCGAGCTCGCTGAGCAGCTTGTTCACGTCCGTTTGCAGGGCTGTAAAAAAGTTGCATAATACCGACATTTCATTTTTTATAATTTCATATAGCATCATTCAGTAATGCCGAATTTCATAATACCGATTTTTTTGCGTGCAGAAATTGATAATGCTAATTATAACGACATTTGAAATTTAAAATTTTTTTTTGGATTTTTGAAAACAACTAAATGTTCATAATGCCGAATTTTATAATGCCAAATCGCTATTATGCGATTTTATATTAATAAAGTACGTAAAAATGCCGACATGAATTTTCGGCATATGAAAATTCTCATTTTGAAGATTGGAAATCAAAAATTAAAAACTTTTAACATTAATTGGACGAGGCATCTCATCCCTGGCCTTGGGGTCAATGGAGTTGAACGTGTCGAGATCCCATCCCTGGATTTGCTTCATCGTGTTCAGCACCATGTAGAAGTGGACGAGGCGACGCTTGCGTTCCCACAGCCTGCGCAGCTTCTCGAGTCTCTGGTGGAGACGACCAAGGATCTCGGCAAGGCGACCATCTGGTGGAGGAATACGGAAGACCACTGATGGGACAGAGCCTTCTTGTCCAGAGATATCACGGATGCGCCAGTGGATCAGGTCAGAGTTGTCGAGCAGGGCAACGTCATCTCCGGCACGGATGTTCACCTGAAAAAGAAGGAGATATGGAATTTCAGGGCTAATTTTAGAACGTCGAACTTTGAAGTATTGAAACTGAACCCCCCTCCCCCCGGTAATGAACCAGAACCAGAAAACCAATTTTCTCACCTCCTTGCTGGAGTAGTCGCAGAGGGCGGTGACGACAATCGGACGCGAGATGCGCTCACCACGTTGCCACAACGGCGAGATGTTGGCGACACGTTCGGTGAGCTGATGCAGCACATCCTGGTACTTCTTGATCGTCTCGTCGATCTCTTCGAGCTCCTTGAGGTACCGCTCGCCCTCCTCCAACGAGAAATCGGTCCTTGTGTACGATCTCTCGAGGTGTGCCGTCTGTTGCTCCATCCATTCCTCAGCCTCCGCGGCCTCCTCCATGAACGTCTTCAAGTTGAGGGCGTCGCGGAGATGCTCTTCCAAGCACTTCGACAACGACATCAGCCAGTCCCACTGGGAGGTCATGGTTCTGAGGTACACCTCGATGACGTGGACGGCGGGGTGGCCCTGGTTGAGGAGGGCGGCTCCTTGATTGTGGACGTCGTTGAAGGGCTTTTCGCGGAGTTCAATTTCGTGTAACAGTTGTTTGTAGTAGTTCTGCAGCATTGGGGTGTCGAGCTGTCGGATGTCGGACCAGTTTCGGGTCACTTCGATCTCTTCGCGTTCGGATACCCAGACGAGTTCCATTTGGGCGGCACGGACGAAGGCGATCAGCGAGTCCTAGAAGTACAGGTTGTGAAATTGTCCGGTTTTTTTCTTTTAACTTACTGCGGAGTTTGGAAGCCTAAGCAGAAACGAAGCGTAAGCCCAAGCAAAGCCTAAGCCGAAACTACCCTATCCTAACAAACGTACCAAATCCAGCATACGGCCAGCGGATAGGTCGCGCAGCTGCTGATACTCGCTCTCCAAGATACGCAACAGTTCACAGTAGTCATGCGTATCCTCGGCGGAGACCTCGGCCTGGCGGGCGATGCACTCGTCAACACTTTGGCGGAAGTCTTGGATGTCTCGGTTGTCGACCTTGTGCTTTTCGAACATTGTCTCCAGGACTTCGAGGTCTTCAACGAATTCCATGTTGGAGAGGCGCTCCTGGAAGACAGAGAGACTTATTTTAGGTTTCCTGGGAAGGTTATAGATGGCCATATCTCCCGCTTTAAATAGCGACACGCAACACGCGTATCACGCGTCAATTCGTTACGTTGCGCTACGCTACCGCGCACGCATCGTTTATACTGTCCAAAAAACCCCAACAAACTAACCAGACGAGTGCGAACCCATTCGATGCACTCCTCAACCCGGGAGAAAGTCGATTTTCGGGCCGTCTCCAGGCGTTCCGTGTTCTCGCGGCTATAAAAGCAGATTAAACCAAAATAAAATGAAATCTACCGCAGGGTCTCGGTGCGAAGGCCAAGACGGGTCAACAGACGATTCGTCAGGCGTTCCAGATAGGCCGTACGGCGTTGGTGAAGGCCGTAGACCCTGGAAAAGGCTCGCAAAGACCATTGAAAACGTACTGTCGATAGAAATCATTGGCGTCGGGGTGTCGTTGCTCCTTCAGTTCATCAACATCTTCAAAGAATCCCTGGATCGGGCTCTCCAACACGTTCAGATCATCAACAATCCCGTGGACGGCACGCTCGATTTCGGTCGGGGGGCTACGGTCGACGCGAGCTTCGACGTCTTCGATGCGCTTAAAATAGAGGAAATAATTTTTGTTAGCAGTTTCTAGCTAAAAATGTAATCAATCAATTTTTGGTGCTGGTACAGTATCGGTGGGGTAATTGGAGCTTGTCGTAGCTATCTTTAGAAAGTACGGGCAAGGGTCATGAAAGCCTGAATATATCAAAAAAATGCAAAATATCGACTTTTCTAACCTAAATTTCGAATTTTCGATTTTTAGGCAGTTTTTCGATAATTTTCCGCATGAAATATAGTTAAATTTTGCTAACGTCATTTAAATACTTACCAGGTCCCCCGCTAATGCACAAGCACCCAAAAACTCACATGGAGAATGAGGTCGAGTTTCTCGTTGGTGATTCCAATTCCACGGGTCAGACGAGAGATCAGATCGTCGGCAGAGGACTGAAAATATTTAGATATTTTTTATTAATAAATATTAAAAAGCCAAGGGTAACATATAGCAACATAAAATATTTGTTAATAAGGATTGAAGCGCCACAAATAACATAGAGACATTTCGTTATTTTTTCAGGGTATTTTGAGCAAGACCTGGTTAGCTTGACGCTCCATGAGCAGAGCCTGTCTTCGATCCATCGAGTCCAACAATTCATTCCACAATCGATTCAAATTCGCCGGGCTGAATCGCTGCGGGACACCCAACACCCCTGTACTCTCCAGTCGATGGTAGATGTTCTCCAGTCGCAACTTTTCGTCGTGTTTCGGGGGCAAATCTTCGTCTCTGAATCGCCCGAGCTCGTAGAGAAGCTCTTCGGATGAGGCGGTGAATAGGCGCTCATCGATTAAAGATGTCATCCGGGTGACCCAGTCGATCCATTGTTGTGCTTCGGCCTCGAACTCGGCTTGGAGACGTTCAAGCTAGAATTGGACGGGGACGTGACAGGGACGGGACAAGTTCAAGCGGTTTAAAGAGGTTGACAAGGCTGACTATGGATTTTGCAGGAACCGTGGCCTGATCGAAGCCTAAGCCGAAGCCAAGCATAAGCCTGAGCCCAAGCTCCACCTAATCCGAAACTCGACCTATGCCTAAGCCAACGTGATCCAAACTTCGCCACAAAGACGGACCACATTTTCGACAAATACGGGAGCAGCAACTTTTACACAGAGAAAAAGCCGATGCTTACCTTGCTCATCTCCGGCAAATGGGGCAACTTGTTGTAGAGCTCGGAAACGTAGGTGATGATCGATTTCTCCTCCGGGTGCTCGGTATCGACGTCTTCCGCGTCTAAATTCGGGGGTTTTTTAATGTATAAAAAGTATAAAACTATGAAAACTAATTTAAAACAGGTCTTTTCTATTCCAAAAAATTACCAATCAACCGGGTGACGCCCCATTCGCGCTCGGCGACGCGGAACGCATTTTCGAGGCGCTCCTTGTTGGAGACGGAGGCGTCGCTGATCTGGAATATCAAGGATTAAACGGATATCTAATCTAATCTCGAATTTCTTCGCCTTTTTACTCTGAAAAAGTACATTACTTTCCAGTGTACACCCCTGCATCCCCGAGGCATAGAAATAAAACCTCGGCGTGCTGCTGCTGACTCAGCGCCGTCGCCTTATTCAACACGATTTTTGCGTTTTGGTGCCGAGCTCCGGGACGGGGAGTTGAATGTGGAATTTCGACGTTTTTCAATAAACAAGATTTCGAGGTTTGACGCGAAAATCAGAATCCCTTCCCAAGAATCTCCGCTAGCGTGCCCTAACTTTTACCTTTGCCCAATCGATCGAATTGGGGCGGTAGCGATGTAGAATGGCGTTGAACGCCAACCCATCTCGCCACGATGACCCGAAATTCGTCACGTTCACCCGTGGATAGCCGGCCGTCACCTAGAAAATGTTGAAAATGGCCAAATTAAATGTTTACTTTTTAGTATAGCCTTTTAAAATTTTATATTTTAAATAATTACTTACCTTTCGAGCCCATTGGAGAAGAGCGTCCCTGGCTGAGGTGCCGCTCTCTGCTCCCAGGATCTCGGAGACCTGCAAATAGGATGTTATAATTTTGCATGGAAGTCACAATAAACATTTTTAACCTTAAAAATTGCTAAAAAATCATATATTTTCAAGACAACTGGCAAAGGCTAAATTTAACGAGCCTTTTGGTGTTTTTGCTTTAAAATCACAAAAAAATTTTTCGAAGATATCTACCCTTTATCGCGTTTTTCTAGCTCTTCTTAGCGTAAAAACTATAGTTTTGAAGGTTTCAGTATTAAAATCCACAAAAATAATCATTTTCACAACGTAGTCGATTTTATTAGCTTTTAAATAACGTTAAAAATCCAGGATCCTTGGCTATGGCTTGCGAGTCCCTTTAAAACGACGGAAAACTCGTAGCGCGCTCTGAATTTCAATTCTAATTTAATTCTTAACTTCCTAGTCGCTCTGCTTCACCACCAATTTTTCTCTAGCTTCCACCAGCGCTCATCGCAGCGCGTCTAATCCCCCCAGCCACTTTCCATTCATCGGGTGAAATTATGCGTCGTCTTGTCGCAAGTGCGGCGCGTGTTTCGCTTGACATGGGGGGGGGGCAGTGATAAAGGGAAAGTACCAATCGAAGAAGAAGCTGGCGGAACCTGATTTCACTGCAAAATTTCGCGGGGGGCGCAAAATATTGCTGTCAAGGGGGAAAGGCGCTAATTTAAGGCCGGAAAAGCCGGCGGTGTCGCCTAATTTGGTGATTGCGGGGGGGGGGGGTGTCAATTGGAGTGTAGCGGAGGCGTTGCTTGCGTATTTGATCGGTTAAAAATGGCTAGGATATGGATTTGGCCGCCACGTAATACGCAACGCACGCGATTGGCCGGTTTTAAGCGCTCATAATCGATTACGCAATGTAAAAGTGGGCGCACGAGATGGAAAATGATTACACTAGAAAAACCGATTCTCCACATAGAATACCACGTAGAATACCACGAAGCTGCCGTTTTTCCATTGCGTAACTGATTACAACCTTTAATAACCTTCAAAATCGGCAAAATCAGACATTTTCATGACGTAATCGATTCCATCAACTTCCAGGTGCCTTAAATCTCCTCAATCCCAATCTAAAAACACCCCGATCTCAATTTTTGCCTAAATTCCAGCGCGCCCACCGCCCCAGGTTCGCCCAGGTCCAAAATTTGCATAGGAGCTTGTATGAAATGGTGGAATGGGGCAAGAGGGGGATTAGGGCCCATGCGAGACCCCCTTGCGAACCAGCCCAGGGGCCATTTTTCAGAGGATTGTAGAGAGTGGGTGGACCCAAGTGGGCACAAACATCAACATAGAGGCCAATATACAGACAGACAGACAGATTGTTATTGGAGGGGGTACGAGGTAATACTCTTTACACCTCAAAGGATCACTGCTAGCTGTCCTGAAAGCTGAAATCTGCTGTCACGGTACCTTTAAAGGGCCGTACAAGGCTTGCGTCCGGGGTATGGATTCCATAAGGTTTTCACGAGTACACGACACGCGACGCCCCTGCCAGAATAACATTGCGTAATCGATTACGACATTTTAATAGGGGGTAAGTGGCGTGAGCCTAGCGTATCACGGCAAGAATTTCCATAAGGATCGATGGCCAGTAAAATCACTAGCCAAGCCTTTCCAGTCCTTTAAACTCGTGAAATCAGGATTTTATGACGTAATCGATTTCATTGGTGCAAAAACGAGCGCTGAAAAATCCATAGCCATGCGTTTCCAACCCCTTTAATAAAAAATCTAATCTTTCCAGCCCCCACACATCCCCCGGCATGCCAAATTTTTCGGCGACTGTGCCCTGGTGGGGGTGATTGTGGGGTTGAGCAAGAGCTAGAGATCAGGGCAGAATAAGAGGCTCCACACATTCAAAGATATTACCCCCTGCTGTCCCGTTTTCTTCTCCTCTCCGTCCATCTATTGGGGGTATATAGGGTGTGGCTCTCCCGGGCAACACTCCAACGATCACCACTACCTGCTGCTGCTCCTTTTACCCCTTCATTCCCGAGGAGGAGCACGAGCAGGAGAGGAGATGACCGGAGGGCACGCCCAAAAAGTGGGGTTCACTTGGGCACTGTTGCTCAGCGCTAGCAAGCAAAGGGTCAAAAAGCGAAAAAAATTGGCATTGCCAGGGATCGAACCCCACACCATAACTTGAAAAACAAACCCCCGTAACCACTGAGCTATAGTGACAAGAAAAATAATTCATAAAAATGTTTTAAAAATAGCCCAGCAAAATACTGCCGAGAATTTCGATCGATCTGACTTCACCATCCCTTTAAAATATCCAGCTTTTTGCGGTTCCGCCGAGCCGATTACGACAGCTAATTAAAAAGTCACAATCAACAGTTTTGCTTAAAATGCAAATTTTACGCTTTAACGTGCCTTTAACTTGCCTTCAAAAGATACGGATTTATGGTATAGATTTTTACTGAAAAACGATGACGACATGTAATTCCAGTTTACTTTTTGCCTTCAATAACCCTTTAAGCCGTTGATAGTAATTCCCCCGGTATTTTTACGCATTTCCCGGCTCCCGGATATCTGCCACCCGCCGATCCCGGCTTATCGAGCGGATTTGGAGCAGGGGAGTGTTTCGGAATTTAGTCTCGAGGTCTCTGATTCTCTCTCTCTCCCTCTCTCTCTCTATCACTCTCACCCTCTCTCTCGCCCGAATCTGGGCAAGGCCAGGGCGCGCAATCTCTTTAGGCGAGTGATAATGTGTGTGTGTGGCTGTGGCTGACTGTTTGGGGGTAAGGCTTTGGCTATGGCCTTGAAGGGGTGGAAGGGGAGGGGGCAGAGAGAGGGTGGGATGATGATGAATGCTGCTCGTCGTGGATAGTACTACGGCGGAATGGGTGAAAAAGGAAGGCAGGGTGTGGCCACCTCCGCTTCTCTCGCCTACCTCCCCCGCCCCCAACAAATTCCTCCTTGAAATCGGGTTCCGCCGGGTGGCGCCCGGATTTTCCGAATTATTCGAGGTCGGTTGATCGGATGCGAGAAGGGCAATTTAAAAGGGTCATGGTGAAATGGAGAGCCCAGCTGATTTGAATATTTATGGAGGAGTGGATACTCGAAAAAATACTAAAAGTCTCGAAAAAAAATCAACCGACGCAAGGATACGGAGTAGCTACTCGTATCCCAATCCTTCGAAACTCGCGAGCTAGCAGGGATCCTTCAGAAAGTGGATTTTCGGGAATTTAAGGGGCCCTCAAGGAATGCTTATAAATTTTCGCTATGGATCACCAATTTTTGCTAAAAAACCCGAAATCCCAGGAAACCCATGAAAATCCATAGATAAAAATCCTTAGGATGCCTCTCTCGTCCCTTTAAACCTCATCACAAGCCAACAACTTTCCCGCGGCGAGGACTCGAACCCGGGCCTCCAGCTTGTAGGCCGAGACTCTAACCACTAGACCATAGCAACCAACGCAATTTTGGATTTCCAAAATACAATAGTTTTTGCGATTTTTTGGAGTTTAAAGGTATCAGTAAGTCCATTCAGGTTTACTAGGAAGAGCTCCAACTCGTTTAAAGGTATCAGTAATTCAAAATAGCCCCAATCGATTTTATCGCCTCAACGGTTTGCCCCCACCCTCCGAAGTAGACCATTTTCCGGCCGACCGCCGAAATGGCCAGTTTGCATAACGGCTTCTGCAGGGGTTGCGCGGGCCGCCGCCGAGAGAGAGAACCGAAATTTCCGAATTTTCAGGGTTAAATCGGGGAAGATGAGCGCGTGGTAAAGGGAAAAGCTTTTGTAAAAGTGTCAGGCACGACATTTTGGCTATACTATCAAAAACTACCTAAAACAGCTATTTCTGCAGCTTGTAAAGTTCCAATTCGTTAGATCTCGGCTACAACCTCCATAAAACGACGCAAAAAAACCTTTTTGTAGGGCTTATAAAGCGTAACCCGCTAATACGATAAACTACCTAAAGCACCTATTTACAAGGTAAATCAACCAAGTTTCAGGTGAAAGGAACGATTACTCATTTCATGACACACCCACCTACATACAGCTGCCCACTACGAGACATGACTGTAAACAACCATTCGGACACACGATACAAAAGAGGGCAGGTGGGCGGGGGTAAGGACCGGGCAAAAAGATACAGATCTACAAGGTTTTTATGACCTTTTGCGGTCAATCGACCTGGGGAATCGGTTACGCTATGAAATTCGGTGGCCAAAGTAACGTAACGTCACGTCGATTTAACTAAGGAATTCCCTAGCAAAAATACAGAAAAGTAGCACTTTCAAAATGCTTAATCCTTAGCCTTTTAGTTTCTTGCAGAAAAGTACAAATCTACAAGGTATTTTGTATCTTTTGTGGCCAATAAAAAGGAAAAGTTGAATGCGAAAGGAAAAAGAAAAAAATGCGATGGAAGTCGCTAGTTAAAACAAATTAAAGTACCATTTTCAAAGTTTATGGATCGCAATAGCTTTTTAGTTTGGCAAAAAGTTACAGTTCTACGAATTATTTAGCAGATTTGCGGCCAACTGAACCAGAAAAGTGATTCGGCGATTGCCAAAGTATGGTAAAGTACCCTCTCAAAGTTTTCTTCTCTCTTTAGCCCTTTATCCCTCTACTAAACCGTTCGCCCTATTCCCAGCCGGGTGTCCTCCTCCTTGGACGGTTGGTTGGGTATTGAGGGAATGGTGGCTGCAAGGAACTGGTCTTTACTATGCTAGCCAAGGGGGGGAAGGAACCTTTTGAAGGGAACGAGGCTGTGAAATGGCCGAAAAAGGAAAGAAGAGCGGGCGAAAGAAGAAAAGAATGCGGGGAACTGGCCGACCATCGATCTATCGGACGGCCTTGCAAAATGGAATGGTCAGTTCAAGCCAGAAATTGTGGTGAAAAATCTGAATTGACATTGGAAGCTTTGTCAAAAATAATACAGAAATAAAGTAGGATTTTTTTTACCTAGAAAAAAGTTTAATTTTCTCAAAAAAAAAGTTTTAAAGAAAATGGGCAAAAAGCCGGACGTTCCGTACACTCCAAATTACAAATTCCGTGTCGAGGAGCGGAGCGTAGCTTAACGAAAAGTGCGTAATCGATTGGAAAAAAATTTTGAGAGAATCTCTAGAGAAATATAGAAAATCAAGGAATAAAAAGATTAATTGGCCCCTGGATCTGATAATTAAAATACAACGGACTAAAACGTGTTTAGTTTGTGGCTAAAAGTTTTAAAACCGGCTTGAATAGTTTAAAAAACGCTGTAAAAACGACAATTTAATAGTAAGAATCGAAAAACGTCGATAAAGTAATACAAAATATTGTTGCAACCAGTACGCAGCGTAACACCGAAGCGTGAACAGTACAGATACGTACCTCGCGTCTCTGCGACCGGCTGCGCTCTCGTTCCCCGCGGCTTTTCTTCACCTTTTGCACTTTTCGCTCAAAGTGTTCCCGGGTTTCGTAGCTGCTCGACTCGGAGAAGCCGCCGATGGTGGCGCCGTGCAGGTGTTTGTTGTCGTAGGCCAGTAGTTGGCCGTTGGCTCCGGTTTGTGCTCCTGCTCCTCCTCCATGAAGGGCTGAGGACGAGCCATTTCGTTGTTCTCGATGATAGCTCGACGAGCCGCCGTCGGCCACTTCGTGCGTTCGGCTCGCTTTTTTTGTGTAGTTCTTGATCACCTGCAGAAAATTACGGTGGAAAAGTTGATAATTAAGGGGCTTTTAGCGCTGTTTCTCGTCCCTTTCAGCGGTACTGGACTGTTACCGGGGGAGGGAGGGATTTTATCGAAATTTTTAGAAATTCCTTGAAAATTCGTAAAAAATTAGTCGCACTTGCAAAAATTCGCTGCTCAAAACATAAAAATTGCGCAACAACGTAAAAAATTTCGGATCTTAAAAATTTCAAATTTAGAAAAACTAATTTTCAGATTTTCTAAAAATTTGATCTGAATTTTTGGCAGCCAAAACCTTCTAAAACGGCCCAGAAAAGTCCATTACCCCCCCTCCCGCTAAAAGTCCAGTACCCGTTCAGCTGGGTAATTTTGGGCTGATTCCCGAACGTCTCGGGGTCGTGTGCATCTTTTAAAGGGACAGCGACACACCTTGAACATGGTGACGATGCAGAGGAGAAGCGCTGCAGTGGTGGCTAGACACTGGGCGATTCCCGCAGCTGCTGCTGGCGGACGATGGTTGTTTGTTAGAAAGGAAAGTGGGGAGGCGGAGAAGAAGAAGAAGGAGGAGACACCCCCACCTCCCAACACATCACTACTCCCACAAGACACGCCCCCAAATAACGCCGAAGAGCAGCCTTCTTCGCTTAGATCGCGAGACCACACACCTAATGTCCAATATTGGCCATCGGAATCTGAGGGGGAATATCCGCTTTTAGAAGGGCAATAGGTCTCCCAGGTTGGCATTTGGAGTGATACGGACGTGTACGATTAAGTACGGTGGTACGATTGGGTGTAGTCGTACGTGTCGATACGGCAGTACGATCCGATACAGTAGTACGCACGAGTACGCTAGTACGGAAAAATACGGTCAGCTGTTTAGATACGGTAGTAAGAGTACGCACAATTGTGTACGTTTGAGTACGGTGTACGATTAGATTCAGCAGTAGGCGGTGCTACGTTTTAATCAAAAAGTACGGATGAGTACAGTAGTGCGTTTAAGTATGGGAGTACGCAGAAGTACGCTGGTACGTCGGCAAACCTCAAAAAGTTTACGGTGGAGTACTGTAGATTTGCGAAATGAACTCTTCTGTCGTCCGTAGCTTGGCAAAAACACAAATAGTGATTAGAAACGAGTGAATTGTGGATGGGCGAGGTTGATATAGATCCGAAATGTCCCCCTTTCTCTTCTCTACTCTTTTCCTGTCAATATTTGTCTTTAGATACATGAGCTATATACACAAATCTACCCTCTGGGTCGTATCACAGTTTATCTCTTATCTCACTCTCTCTTTCTCTTTCTCTCTCACTCTCTTTCTCTCTCGTTCTCCCTCCCCTTTTCTCTCCCTCGCTTGAGTTTGACCTTTTTAAAGGGATGCCGACGGCATAAGCAATCGGTTACGCGCTGGAAAGAAAATGTCTCTGCGCCTCTCCACTGGGCGCGCTCTCTGCCCTGTTGGCTACTTGCCAATTTGTTGATGAGGGGGGATCGACACATGCCGTCGGCAGCCCTTTAAGGATTCTATCGTATATAAGTACGCGAGTGATAAAATTCAAAGTACAACCGTGATTTAGTAGCGTATCGGAAAGCTGGATCTCGTGTCTGGACCCGGACAAATGGTCTCTGCTAGCTTGCCCTCCGGATTTCCTAAATGGCTTCTGCTCGCTGCCCCTGATCCTGAAAGAAGAAAGCTAGCTTGCCTATGGCTTGGCTGTATTAGCTTTTTTACTTTCTTTAATGATCTTTGCAAGCTAGCCATCAGCAGAGTCAGCCGTCTTATCCCCAAAGAATCTCTGCTAGCTCGCCAGTTTTCTTTTCCGCCTTCCTAAACGATCTCTGCTCGTCTGCCAGTAAGCCGGATAACCGTCTATTTAGCCGTCGAATTCCCAAAGAATTTCTGCTAGCTTCTTGCCATGTCTTAATTTCGTCCTAGATGGTCTCTTCTGGTCGTTTTTAACCAGTTTTTTTTCAGTTTCCGGAAACCCTCCAAAAATAGGGGTGATTTGGGGCGTTTCCACTATGTTGTTTATTCTTTTCTTTAGACGGCAGGGCGGATGGTAGTGGAATGTGGAGGGGGCAATGGATGGAAGGAAGGGGAGTATCCACCCATCCCCCAACACTGATATCAAAAAGGAGCAAGAGACAGACAGACAGAGAGTGAGCACCACCATCACCACACCCACTAACTGTCTCTCTGTCTCTTGCCTCTCTCTCTCTCTCTCTCTCTCTCTCTCTCTCTCTCTCTCTCTCTCCTCCCTCTTTCTCTCTCTCTGTCTCTCTCGCCCCAAAATCCCCGAAATATGGGTGGGGCACCCCCGGTTGATCTGCACATCCCAAATTATTCGAGTTCGGTGGTGTGGGTGAGTAACCGGGGGTGGAATTGGATATTCTGAAATGGTCTCTGCTAGGTTGCTGACAGGTTCAAAAGCTAGCGCATTTTCCCGAAGAATATCTGACTTCCCGGTTCCTTTAATCTCTCCGGTTTCCTAAAGAATCTATGCGCGCTGGCCAGGGGCGTACACGAACCCGATTTTTGGGGGGCAACTCGAAAATTTTTGTCGACCCCCCTCACTTTCAAACCACTTTCAAAACATTCAAAAATCGCAGCTATAACAGCGCCGCAGGCCGCAAAAAATAAGGAAAAGCGTTAGAAACGCTCAAATTCATGTAAAAACATCACAGAAAACGCGCCGCAGGCGACAATTTTATATGGACAGTTGACACACTAATGAAAAACAGCGCCAG
The DNA here is from genome assembly GCA_038088335.1 of Mesorhabditis sp. LJ9110. Taxonomy (NCBI): domain Eukaryota; kingdom Metazoa; phylum Nematoda; class Chromadorea; order Rhabditida; family Rhabditidae; genus Mesorhabditis; species Mesorhabditis sp. LJ9110. The sequence continues at coordinate 75,264 of JBBGBA010000017.1, read as the reverse complement.
GCAAAAAAATTTTGGAAAAAAAAAAACCGTCTTAAAACAGTAATGAACAGCGCCGCAGGCGAAAAATTTTATTGAAAAATCATCCGACTAAACGAACTTTCCGGTTCTCAAAGAATCCCTGCTAGCTTACCCTTATAAATCGGAGCTGGCAGGCTTGCAGAGATTCTTTGGGATCCGTTCTTAGGGTTTTTAAAGGAAATGTGCCAGCTGGTTTCAGAGAACTTTTAAGGGCTTTCCAGTTCCGGTTGAAACAGAGTCCCAGGTTCTCAAAAAGATCTCGCTCTCGTAAAGCTAAGTTGGCATGCTAGCATGGGTTCTTCGGGATTCGAGTGAACTTCTGATTTAAAGGGCGTGTGACAGTTCGCTTCCAAGATCTTCGATCTTCATAAAAAACGTCTCAAACCCCCCTGTCCACTATCATTTGCGAGGTGGGAAGCAGCGTGTGTGTGACCTTAATTCGCGAGAAAAACAGTTTTGCCCCAGCCACCCCCCATTTCCGGTGTTCTCCGTCTTGCCCGTCTCAAACGCAAGGCCGTACGGAGGATTGCGGCGGAACCGTATGATTTTAAAGGGATTTTGAAGCAGAAAAGAAGTTTGAAAAATTAATATAAAAATAAAATCGATATTACGATGTGAATACTGGGGGTCTAGAGTATTTGTAATAAAGTCCAATATCTAAAAACCTTTGCCAATCATCCCTTTAACCTTACGCTCAATTTCAATAACGTATCATATTAGGTTAGCCTTCTATCTCCATGTTAGTACGGTTAGTCAAAAATCCAGGTTAGCCGGGGCCATTTTAAAGGCACTGGTAAGTACCGTAATCGAGCTTGGCTAGCTTGGCTAGCTGCCTGCCTTCCACGTCAATTTAAAAGGCCCCAAATCAACTTAAAAAGGGTAAATGCGGGACCTGGGTATTTCTATTCCACCGTATCTGGGAGACCTGGAAATTGAGAATGATTGTCCAGATGAGGCCGAGCGTCAACTTGGCGCTCCCTTCCACAATGTCTTCGGCGCGGATATTCACCACTTTTACCTGAAAAATCGGGGTTTTTTGAGGGTACGGTAGCGTACGTTTGAGCCAGAATTGCTCCGCTATGTCGAGCTCTATCGGTTAAGACAGCTCGAAATCTTTGGATAACGGGATCCTAAAGAATCTCTGCTAGCTTGTCTGTTTTCCTAAATAATCTTTGCTAGCCTACCCGTGCCATTTAGAATCCATGTTAGCTATAACAGGAGCTACCTTTCTCACCCGTTTAGCCTCCCCCTCCTAGAAAACCCCAATAGCTTGCCACCAAAAACTCTATTTCCCCAAGAACCTCTGCCAGCCTACCCGACCAAAAATCAATTCCCGGTCTATCAGCTGCGGAGAGGTTTTTGAAAAGTTTCCGCTCGATTTGGAGGTGGTTGATGGGGTGGTTATCTAATGTGGGGGAAATGCGGAAAAGCGGAAAGGCTCCCCTCCAAACCCCATTGTTTCCTATAATTTCCGTTTTTCGGACATATTTCAGGGCGAGGGAATGGTAGAGGGCTGCGGTTTTCGCCGATTTCCGGTAATAGATTTGATAGGGATCGACCAAAAAACCTTTTTATTCGAGTTTTTCGACCTTTAGATGGAAAATAGCAATGTTTATTTGGGGAATTGAGAAGCAAAGGGCCAGCTATCAAAAGTCATCTAGGGACTGCACATTTTAGTTTAATTTAAGGAGAGCAAGAGAGCGAGATAAAGAACGAGAGAGATCGAAAGAGCGGAGAGCGAGAGAGAGAGAGAGAGAGAAGAGAGTGAACGAGAGAACGAGAGAGCGAGTGAACGAGAGAGAGAGCGAGAGAGAGAGAGAGAGAGAGAGAGAGAGAGAGAGAGAGGAGAGAGGAGAGAGAGAGAGGAGAGGGAGGGAGAGCTTTGAGAACAGTATGAGTGAGTAAGAGATTCATTAGGAAGTTTAAAACCGATAGACAGAGTTGTGCTGGCAAAGGCATTTTAAGAAATATAACAAAATCCAGATACAGAAGAAGCTGGCCGAGATTCTTTGAGAAATAGGGAAAATCTAGAAAACGGGCAAGCTAGCAGCGATTTTTTAGGAACTTCCAGAATTTTAATTTTTACCCAAAACTCACATTTCGACTCTTCAAAAAGTCGAGACTGTACTGCACATTCTGGATGCGGTGAAATCGAGTGAAACCGTTCTCCCGAGGCTGAAAATGATTTTTACAGGGCCATTCAAGGGAAATCCATACGAGTCTTTCGCCGGACAGTGCTTCGAGCAGACTGAGAAGGTTGAACCCGTCACGCAGATCCTCGAACAAATCCTCCACGCGTGAACCTGCCTGAAAGACGACCGGAATTTGCGAGTTTTCATGGCGTAATTGGTACGCATATTCCCATTTGGCACTTAAAGGGGCTCGAAAAAGATGTTTTTGAGCATCTTAATCGCGTAATAGGTTTTATGTTTCGTAATTTATGTTTGGTCCCTCGTTCACTCTGTCTCTATCTCTCTATCCCTCTCTCCCTCTCTCGCTCTCTCTCTCTCTCTCTCTCTCTCCCTCTCTCTCTCTCCAGACCCTGTAAAAGCCCATAGAGCCACTAAAATTCAACCCGGATATTTAGCGAATTTCCATGCAAATTCAACCCGCCTTGCCCTAAATGTTATGTGGGTGTGGGACACGTGTGGGGTGTCGTGGCGAGACCCTCGCCATCTACCATGCTTTGGCAAATACACGAGACCCGCGTGTGCCGCTCACAAAAACCACGGCTCAAGGACCCCCGCAATGGATTGACGCCCCCCAAAAAAGGGCAAAAATGGGTGAAAAAGTGTGAATTGAGAAGAAATTTAGGAACATTTAGAGCCTTAGAAAAATTCAAAAAGCAAAATTTAGACTTCTTTCGAGATCCAGCATTAAAGGGTCTTTTCTCTCTCAATCCCTCTCCCGCACTCCCTTCTCTCTTCCTCTCGTTTTCCCTTCTCCCCTTCTCTTTTCCTTTTCCACCCCTTGGCTAGATGCTTGTTCACCCATTTTGTGAATGTCTTCTTCTGGATCCGGTCGCGCTCATCTAAAAATTACGATAGATTCCTTATGCCATAATTTTATAGTTTTCAGTCCTGTTTTTATTCCAGAACTCACTATTCCACACTTATCAGCAACCCTTTCTGAAAAAACCCGGCCCGTTTTATGAAAATCACGATTGGGGATGGGGATGATTCGACAGACGGCGGGCCTTGGTCCCGCACCGGAGATGCAATGTGTACCCTTTGTCAGCTTGTGTTGGTGTTTGTGTGTCTTTTTGGTTGATTCTGTCACTCTCTCCCTCACGTCCTCTCTCTCTCTGTCTCTCTCTTCATCCCTTCCCTCCCTCCTTTTTTCTTCTTCTTCTTCTTCTTCTTCTCTTTTCTCTCTCTCTTCATCGACATACTAACAAAGATTCTCGAGGTTTTAAAGGGAGTACAACAACAGATTCCCAGTTTTAGATCTCGTAATCGATTCGACAAGCCGATTTCCCGGATGAGCCCTATCAAATTTGCATCTCGGCCGACCTTGGCCAGCTGATGCTCCCGGAAAAAATGGCGGATGAAGGATATTGGGGGATGGGGGGGATCCCTCCCCCATGGGGGGTTTCAGCCGTAAATCGGCCACTTCAAAAAAAAGGGGGAAAGGGTTTACCTTTTCCCTTTTTGGGCCCTTTCCTGAACCCCTAAAACGCAACCAAATCTCTGAACCATGTGGAGAACGGGTGCAAAAGAGGAGAGCGAGAGAGAGAGAGAGAGAGAGAGAGAGAGACAGGGACAGAGAGAGAGACAGGGACAGAGAGAGAGAGAGAGAGAGAGAGAGAGAGAGAGAGAGAGAGAGGGACAGGGACAGAGAGAGAGACAGGGACAGAGAGAGAGAGAGAGAGAGAAAAAAAGGGTTTGTGGAGAACGAAAAGAGTAAAGTTTTATCGGTTTATTTGCGTAGTGGCTGGTCGCGGGCCCTCGCCCCTCCGATTTACGGCCGGATAAGGGGGGCGGAAAGTCGCGGAATTTCGCGGATTGAACATGACACACAACCTCTATAGCGCCTTAAATTACCTTAATTTCCAAAAAGCAAAAAGTTCCGTCTCGGGTGGGGACGAACCAGGGCCTTGTGCCTGAGACGCGAGAGCTTTACCAATCTGCCATGAGGAAAATAGGCCAAAAAACGTACATAAGGGGATAGTAAAGCCGAAAAAATCAGTAGCTAAAAAAACTACGATATACGTCTGACTTTCAAAAGCAAAAAATTCCACGCCGGGCGGGGGTCGGCTCTGGGCCATAAACCTGGTACGCGAGAGCTTTACCAATTAGCCAGGTGAAAAATGAATGAAAAACGAGAATAAAGTTGTAATAAAGCAAAATGCATAGCTTGTTGTAGTTTGCAGGTTTCACGGTAGAAACCCACCCTTAAATCGGCCGAGCTGATGCTCATACTGCTCGAGACACTCGACCTCAACGGCCGACTCGACCTCCTCCAACTCGTGCTCCTCCTCACCACCAACGCGTTGTGTTGGGGTCATCAATATCAAAGGGGGGAGAGGCCCTCTAGCAGAATAATGTCCTTCTTTTGAATAGAGATACGGTAGAGAATGTATACGGTAGATTGGGGCACGAAATAGGGATTAGAAGGGATTTAGTAGTACATGGGCGTGAGTGGAGAGGGGGGAGAGAGGGACAGATGAGATATCTATGTGGAAATGCTGTTTCTTCCAGCCGATGTTGATCTCTAGAGGGGGGAGGGGGCAGACGGTTAGAGGAAGAGATAAGGGGAGAGAGAGAGAGAGAGAGAGAGAGAGAGAGAGAGAGACGCTTAAAGGAGTCGGCAAGTTTTGAGGCCTCAGATCATTTTAGAACTTTGAAACTTCGGGTAACGAGCAGAGATCATGAGGAATTCCGGGTAGCTAGCAGAGGTTCCTAGGGCGTTTGAAATCTCTAGGAATAGCTAGCATAAATCGTTTCGGAATCCGAAAACAAGGGCAAGCGAACAGAGATTCTCGAGGATCCATTTTTTCAAGGAAAAGCTAGCAGAGATCGTTTAGGAATCCAATATTTCAGAAAATTCAGAATTCCTGGCATACTAGCAACGATTTTTCAGGAATTTCCGACCCAAACCGCCCATTCAAAAGCGTTCAGAGGTGTCGATCGGAATCCTTGTGGTCAGTGAATTGCCCCGGGGTGGGCGAAAGTGGGTAATTATTGGACAACGACTACGCGAAGCACCGCGCTGCCGGGGCATCTTTTAGGGTGGACAGAGATACAGACAGACAGACAGACAGACAAACTGACGGAATGGCAAAAAGGCGAAGTGGGTGCTTCTTGTTCCCTTTTTGGAGGCGAAATTCACGGAGACAGTCCATCCAACAGGGCAACTAATGGATTTGAGGGGGTGGTTTGGCGAAAATGGATGCAAAAACGCGAAAATTCAGGCAAACTATCAAAGATAATTTGGGAAAATGTGATCAAACTGGAATCGCGCAATCATAGACTCAAAAAGCCATGGAGGGGGCCAACTAGCAGTAAAATTGCGGGGAATGGACCGGAAGCGAACGTTTAAAGGGACGGGCAATGACCGCGGATTTTGTGTAATTCGTTACGCAATAGAATCGTTGGTTCACGCGTTGTGTGTTGCTGCCGTACTCGGAAACCTAGAGAAAAATCCTAGCCTAGCCTTGCCGGTCCCTTTAAACGAAAGAATGTTGATCGCTCTAAAATCCTGGCTTCAAAAAAACCGATAGAGCTATCTGGAGGAGCTAAAAAAATTGGAGAAAAAAAATTTGTCAGCTGTTTCTGCGTAAACCTAGGAATTCTGCTGCTCGGAAAAGAGTAATTTGCTGAACAGGTAAGGAGAAGAGAATTATTGGCATCTTTTGGGGAAAGGTGGGGGCAGAGGACCGGGCACAGTCCTCGGCAGGGGGTGCTAGTAATGTTGATGCTTCGGATCAGGGCTTCGAGGGCACCCGCATGGGACACACAGGGTGGGCAGAAGCTGAAGAAGAAGCTCAACATGGACGGGGGAGAAAGGGGGGCACTCCCACCAGACCACAATCAGCCGCAAAAATGACGGTCGGTCAAAATGGGCGAAAATGGGGTGGGAAATGGTTTAAAATAGGGTTGAATTCAGCCAAAATGCCGACAGCCAAAAGCCGGCAGCAAAATCCCGAGAGGCCAAAATCCCGACAAACCGAAAGGCCGACAGCGTGATTTTTTAAGAGATTTTTCTCGGCTTCCAGCGATCAAAAAATACTAAATAATACAATACAGATCCATCACATACTATTAAAACAGGTATTTATAGCCGGAAAAATAGAAATTAGCTTCCCCCGCTAACAGATCAGTACCTAATTCGTAAAAAATAATAAAAGAGTAAGAAATTTCGGTATTTTTGATGAAAACCTGGCGAGAGCTAAATTCGGCATTTCAGCAAATGACAAGCTAGCCAGGATTCTTTTAGGATACAAAACAATACAAACTACACCAATTGACACACCTGGAATGACATGCACCATCCGCTTGACCACCATTACTTGATGCCTCGCATGGTTTGGGTGTTCTTTCGACGGATTCGAACTGTCCAAAAACCTATTACGCCATAAAAACCTCCAAAACCTGGCCCGCAATACGCGACGCTCGCTGTGGACTACTGTAGCCGTCCTCCTTGGCCCTGTCTCGCCCAGATACACCTCCCGAGAAGCCGATTCCAACCCCAAATATGGATTGTCCATAGTGGATCCGCAAAAATAATCTAGGAATCTAGACAAGCCGTAGCGCTCCTCTTGAATTTGTCATATATACGGGCAAATACGAACGACGACGGCGACGACCCGAAAAAGGCGTGTCACCCCCTCCTTTTCTCTCTCTCTCTCAGTCGCTCTCTCTCTCTCTCTTCTCTCTCTCTCTCTACGATGCGACGATACACACATGAATGAACAACCCCCACCAGCACCACACAACCACTTCACAGTTTTGAGACCACGGTAACTAGTTATGAAAAATAGCGGCGATGTTGAACCAGAACAGCGTTTCCCATCGTAATCTCAAATTTTGAGAATCCTCAGGCACTTTTGCATTATCGGGGGTACCCATTTTCTTTGGTATCAAATATAACTGGTTTAAGTGGCTAAAGAATCCAAAAACCGTAGATATTTTCATGTAAAATCTATGTTTTTGTTTTTGATAAAATTTTGTAAACTAACTGTTTTTTAAAAACAAAACTGCTACTTAGAAAATAGCTTAAAAGACCCTACAAGCTGCTTACAATTAGAAAACTACCGGACGGTAACACTGAGAAAAGTTCGTTACCCCCCCCCCGTTAATAGTCCAGTACCATGTGGAAAAATATGTAAAATATTGGAAAAGGGAAACTATATAAAAAGCAGTACGACAGTTGTCGCGTACGCCTGTGTACGTTTGTACTTAAAATACGTACGGGTGTAAAAAGGAGCCAACGTAGTGAAATTTACGAAAAAGCGCAGATACATTACAAAAGTTAATAATACGATTTAGGCGTTCATTTGTATTTTTTTTGGAAACAATTTAAGGTCCTTAAAATTTTGCGGTTTTTCTCCCAATTTTTGATAACCCACGTCGTTTCGGTGGCCGCAAAACGGCTCGATAGTCGATACGGGCCATGACTTCTTATAGGAATAAGAATATTGGCCCTAAAGGGACTGGGAAGGGCCCATAGATATGGATTATCCACCGGAGGTGGGGAATGAATGGGCCATTTGGACAGACGTCGGGCCGGCTAGAAAGCGTGAAACAAGTGGGGGGCAAACACTTTCTGCTTCTTCTTTTTGCTGATCTCGTCCTCTCCAGAAAAACCTCGGCAAGGGGCAACCGGTCAAACAATCAGAGATAAACTGGGATTTCGACACTTTTTCAAAAATTGCAAAATTAATAAATAGACCAAAAATACCGATTATCGATTAAAATTAAACTTTTAAACTTTAACTTTTCCAATTTTTATATATGTTTCTACATTTGAGATACCTAAATCTTATTAGAAATACCATAAAATATTTGCTATTATATTACTAGGCTAACTTGGCCTAGTAAGAAAGATCTGAAGTACATAAAAGATTCTTTTGCATTCTCGGGGGCGAGCAGCCCGATTTTTGTATAATTCAAGAATGCATAGTGATTTAATAATAAAGATTTTAATAGTGTTTTTGGTAAATTTAAACGGATTCTAGCAGAACCATTTAAAGAGCTTACAGAAATCTTCACAATTCGAATTTTTGATCGAAAGATTGATTTTTTTTTTGGATTCTTTTAATAAAGATTTGATGGGGCAAATTAAGAAATTAATTAAATACATAACTAATACGTGCAACAATACCCCAAAAACAAGATATAAATAATTATGTTTTAAAAACATATTTACCAGCTGTAATTCGGCGCAGCACCAATTCCACCATAATACAATAGAAATAGACGAAGAAATATATACGAAAAATGACTAATAGCCTATCAGCTTGCGGAAGAAAGATGGACGAAGTTTGTTTGTGGAAAGAAGGAGGAGGTGGGGGGCCATTGGAAAGACCCCGAAGTTGGGCCCTATTCAGAGAACTAGATCACCAATGAATAGAGGCCCAACGGCTGGCAATATTCCAACACCGCAGCCACAACCAAAAAGACTGTTAAAAGACGATAATGGGGCAGGCTAGCAGAGCGCATTTGGGAAATTTCAAATGGTGCTGGTTCGTTATCGGGGGAGGGGTGTTTCATGCATTTATCCCGTCCCCCCCTGATAACGAACCAGAACCTAAAAACCCACCGGTTAGCTCGATGACGCGTCGCTCACAAGCTGGTCGTAGTCGGGTCGAGCGTCGCAGCCAACTAAAATGCAACGTTTTGGCACTGTTCTGTTAGCGGGGGTATTTTTTAATGCCTGTGTAGGCCTATCTTGGGTAGAAGTTTACGCTGGTTGCGAATTAAATTCCGAAATTGAAATCAGATTTGGAATCAGCAAAAAATTCTGCACGAGCTAGGGCTTTTTCCGTAATGAAACGACAACGGAATTCCGTCAAACTTTTAAGAACAAGGCTAGGCTCAAAAAAGCTTACTCATTGGTGAACGTCAATTCCGAGTCGCCCCTCAATACGACAGTGTGCTCACGTTCTGGTGATCTCTTTTGCAGCTCACCATCCACCTGGTAAAACCTAACGAATTAACGTAAACTTTATAACCACAAGAATACCTATAAAATCCTTCTCCGCCCCGTTCCTCCTCGTGGATCACAAACTTTCGATGGTCTTTCTGTTCTTGTTGCTTTTCCTCGGTTCTAAACTTTGATTTTCAAAATACAAATAGTTTTCACCGATTTTTCCGGGTTTTCGTCCGCCGAATCGAGGCGCCGTACGCTGAGGATCGCATTTTGCCCTGAAAAAGATTTTTGGAAGAGTTAATACGTATAATCAACTATAATAATTTTCTTGACGCGTCCGTCTGTCCGTCTGTCTGAAGCCGAATTCAACTCGAAGGGAAAAGGAGCTAGAGCTTAGGTCTCTTCGGATTCGGATAGAGCGCCGTCAGAAACCCCGTAACTGATAAAAAAATTATGAAAAAGTTTTAGTTTAAATTATTAAAATTAACTTTGAAAGTGGCGCCTTAATAAAACGAGTGGGGGCCCCTCTCCCGGCAGGCCACGCCCCCTTTCCCTTCGCCCCTCTTCCCCAGGCCCTTTCCGCGCCAAATAGCTTTTAAGTTACTTTAATACTTTTAATACTATGTTAATTTATTATTTAAATCATTTAAAGTATCGGGATGGAATCTAAGTAGTTTTTGAAGGATTTCAGCCATAGGGGTATCTGAAGCCATCAGGAAGGTATTTAGGTAGTTTTTGAAGGATTTCAGCCATGGGGGCATTGATGGAGGTGGGAAAGGATGTGGTGGAGTGGGACATGTAGGGTAGCCCGAAGGCCAGATGGTTGCAGTCGCGAAGCGACTGTAACCATCTGGTTTATGTATAAGCATTAACATTATAAAATTAACAATCTGTTCTGAAATCAAAAATTCAGAAATTATATGTGTTTTGAAAAAATTACCTCGGTTCCGTTTTGTATTCCGGTGGCGGTCCCACGCGATATTGAGCCTAAAACATCGATAGAAATTTTCTACAAAAAATATATTTAGTATTTAATACGAAGTACTTATATTTAATCTTACTTTTTCTGTCTGATATACCTTGGAAAACGTACCGCATCCATTGTGAGGTCGTCCATTTCCTGTTTGATACGCTGAAGATGTGTTTTCTGAACGAAAATTAAATTTTAAAGACTTTTTTGAGGGTGAAAAAAGTAAAAAATTAAGGTTTAGAAATTGGAAAGTGCTGTAAGACGACATATTCTTTTTTAGTTGTCGTAATACTGTCTACGCCAAGCTCAGTCTAATCTACGCCTAAGCGAAGCCTAACCCGAAGCCAAAACGAGGCCAAAGCATACCTAAAAGATCCGTTTCAACGCCGCTTGACGTGGATGTGGTCGGCTGGGAGTTGGCTGACTATAAATCACGTGAATTTTTAACCATAATTATTTTTATCATGAATTGGACAGCCGGGTCTAAAACCCTCGCAAGATAGCCGGCATTTCCAGTAAATCAACACAAAAAGGTACCATGTAACTATGACGGCTCCGGTCAGCCCGTCGAAAGTCAGACTGCTGATCTGTGTGTTCGACCCGGGATTTCTTCCAGAATTGGACGTCTGAGGTGAGGAATGAGTGGTAGCGCACCATTTTGGGACCCTAAAGAATCGATATCTAGAGTTAAAAATATGGCTTAAATTATTTTAAACGTAAAACTCTGATAAGCACAAAACGAAAAATATTAATGGCTGATAAGAAATAATTTACGTCAGATTACTATAAAATCGATAGACACCAGTAATGCTAGAGGGTAAAACGGTGGCTAGAGGGGGAAATCAGGCGTGCAGTCGGGGGGCAATAGCCATTCTGCCACACATCAAAACAACAGTTTGGTACCGTCAAACAATCTATTATATAAACCCCCAAGGGCACACGCAGATACCAATATTTACTCACAGCAACAACGGGTTGAAAACGAGATTTTTGGGAGGGCTAACAGTAATTATTGGGAAATTTGGAGAAAACAGAGCGAGGCAGGCTAGCATGGATTATTAGGGAAATTTGAAATCCTACCTTATCTAATTTTGGCGTGTAACTGTGTGTGTGTGTGTGTGTGTGGATGTCACTTTCGAGGCCCGATTTGAGGGCCTTCCCGTGCATAAAATGCCCCAGTTCTCCGTCACTTCGGGGAATCGACCCTTCTGTTTCCAATGGCACTTTCAGAATTTTGATAAAATACAAGTTTACAAAGTTAAAGCCGGTTTTACTCATTTTTGGGGGTAATTTGCATAATGTGAAAAAATAGAAATTTCTTCATTCTTGCAAGTTGCACGCGCGCGTGTGGTGGGCGGGGGGGGGGAGGGGCCGGAAGGACCCGAACGATCGGAAAGTCAAATTTCTTATGCAAAGGCCGCATTCCAGCGCCCAAGGCCCGCGAAGCGGGTTTTGGGCGCTGGTACAATATAAAAGATAATAGCAGAGATTATTCCCGAGTCGAGAAAGTCAGTGAAAAAGCAAACCAGCAGTCTGAAAGACATTTGAAAAACAGCGAGGGGGCAGGCTAGCACGGATTCTTGGGGAATTTCGCAAAATTAATCAAAAGAGGCAAGCTAGCAGGGTCTCTTTGCAAAATTTTAAAAATCTGGAGACCCAGATTAGCAGAGACTATTCCAGATTTAGAGAATTGAGGTAAAGTATGCAGGCTAGCAGGGATGCTTGGCCAAATTGCGGAGCGAATTTCGGTGGCATGCTAGCCGAGGTCATTTGGGATTTTCAGAAAAAAAGCATGAACTAGGTTAGCAGGTTTTCTTTGGGATTTTCGGGATATATAGAAATGATGTAAGGTAAGCTAGCAGCTATTCTTTAGGAATTTGCGAAAAGCTATAAGGCCAGCTGGCAGTAATTCTTTAGGAATTCAGACAACATCATAAAATGTGGTAGCGTTTTAAGCCAGAATTACTTGAAGGAAGCTAGCAGCGATTATTTAGGAACTCAGCAAGCTAGCAAAGATTTTTAAGGAAGATACTTCAACCGCTGACCGGAAGTGTGAATATTCCTGTGGGTCGTGCCGAGTTGTATACAGCGAGAGAGAGAGAGAGAGCGAGAGAGAGAGAGAGATAGATTCCAAAGGTTCCACCGTTGAGGGCCGATCCGAAAATGGGGGCTGGGAGGGCAGTGAGGGACGGTCCATAATAGCCGGTAGCTAGCTAGTGCTCTCTCTCTCTCTCTCTCTCTCTCTCTCTCTCTCTCTCTCTCTCTCTCTCTCTCTCTACTCTCTACTCTACAACTTTGTGCCCCAATTTCCAACTCTCTGCTTCTCTCTCTCTCTCTCTCTCTCCTCAGCTTATTATCCCCGCCTGGGGGCTGTCCAAGCGAAATGGGCATGCTTTAGCGGGCCCAGCTTTTCGGGATTTATCGGCATTCGGGGGTGAAATCCATTTTTTTCCAGGTCAAGCCCTCGGTCAGACAGTCCGACAGTCAAGTGGCTGGCAATAAAAAGAAGTGGACTGTTTTGAGGTTCTTTTAAAGGGGCTGTGAAGGTTAGCAAAGATTCTTTAGGAAATGGCAAACCGAAAATGTAGCTTGAGGAACAGACGAGCCACCAGAGGCAGGCTAGCAGAATTCTTTAGGAAAAGGCAGAGACAATTTAGGACACAGCAGTCTAGCAGAGATTATTTGTCCTCCTAAATGTCTATTGAAGGCTAGTTGCCACTTATAGAGATTGTTATCAACTGCCAGTCGCGCTATCGTGTGGATGAGGGGGATTGGTAAGGTTGAAGGTCGACTAGCGTGGCTCCCAGGTTATGAAGGGAAGGTTAGCAGAGATTCTTTAGGAAACGGCAGGCTAGCAGGGATTGTTGAGGAAAGGACGGGCTAGCAGTGATTCCTTATCAAGGGGTAGGCTGACGGAGATTCTGTAGGAAACGGCAGTCTAGCAGAGATTCCTGAGGAAAGGGCAGGGTAGAGCCACTTTTTTTCAGATATGGCAAGCTAGCAGAGATTCTTTAGGAGAAGGCCGAGGCTACGGCTTATGCCATAGGCTTTATAAAATTCCCCGCGGCATTGGGAGAATGTTGCGCCTTCCGGCAAACAGCAAATATCATAAGCGCGGTCCGACAAACAAATATACACCCCGCTGACACACACGCGAGGTGTCAAAATTGGCGCCTCCAGCCTTTCCCACCCCCTATTGGCCCCCTGATAAGCCGATAAGTGATCGCTACGCCAAGCTACTCAGCATAGCAGAAAAAAAAACATTTTTGAAAAAGGCGAAAAATGAGGTAATTAAAGGGCTTGTGAAGTCGTGGATTAAAGGTTTTGTTGCCATTGCAGCTCTTAGACTTTAGAGGGCTGGAAAAAGTGAGATTCAGATTTCCTCTCTATCTATCTGGCTCTCGCTCTCTGTGACACACTCTCTTTCGCATCTCTCTCTCTCGCGTTCTCTTTGTATATAGCTCTCTATCTCTCTCACTCTCTGGCTCACTCTCTCTATCTTACTCTCTCGCAATCGCTTTTCTCTATCTTTTTCCTTCTATCTCTCGCTTTCGCCCTTTATCTCGTGCTTTTTCCCACCAGCTCTAAACCATTTATTTCCTCTCATAAATCTCCTGATTCCCGGCTTCATATAGCACAAAATCAGCGGCACGTCGTATCATCTACTGGCACGGAGTCAATCACCTAAATTAAATTAAAACGAAACTATACTATGAACGTCCTGCTCATTTAGGGCCAACCCAATCTTAACAGGTTGCTTCCCAAAACGTTGTTCATGATCAGATAGCCAGCGGTCGTAGTAGCCCTAAAAATAAATAATTATCGCTTTTTCGAAAAATCAGTTCCTAAAGGATCTCTGCTGGTTGTCTCGTTTTTTTTGGGTCCAGACCAACAATTATCCGGCTAATCCATTAAGGAGACGCAGAAGGCATCGTTGTGGATTCCATATGGGTGCATGCGCTCTGTTATGCCAGAAAATTTATAGCAATACCTTGCCGGTCCCTTTAAAGCTCACACTCACCATTCCATGGCCTAATCGGTGTCCAGATTTCGTAAAAGCCACCCCGGGAGTGAGCACGAGATCGAGGGATCCTGAAATGCGAGCCATTATCTTGTTGTAATCGATTAACCGACCTGTCTCGATGTATTCCTCTGCCTCGCTATTTTGTGGGTGTTGTCTAATATTCCATAGCGTAGCGTCGAGATTCTAAACTTGAATTTTTATCAAATTTTTTTATTTATTTGTAAGATTAGACTAAGTATAAATTTACCATTTGAAGTTAATTAAGCAACAACATTAAACAAACTGAAATTCTCTACCTGAAATTCTGCTAAATTCTTCAGCCGCAACATACGCATCGTCGGGCATTTTCGTATAAACTTAATACAAAAATTTACTTAAAATAAGATAGTAATTCAACAGAAATAAGTTGGCCCTTAATAGAAAGCAATAAAATTAATGTAGAAGCCATTTTTGAAGCCACTTACATGCGGGATGAAGGTTTCTTTCCCGTCTTGCAAACATTTTTGAATGATCTCATCGGTAACTATCTAAAAATTAATTTAAACTTTTACGGGCACCTTCAAAACGCTAAAAAACGCGTACCTCGTTTGCCGTGTTTACATACACCGAAACCCTGCGCGCCGCTACGAATTCCGGCTTTCTGACGAGCGCCAAAACAACCGAACGGCTCTGGCGGGCAATTTCTTCTTCGGGGAGTTTTGACAGTTTTGCGGCGATCTCTTTCCGGAGCTGAAAACGGATTTTAAATTTTCTATAACAGTTTCGAGACAAACTGCAAAAAATTTGCAGCGGGTGGGGTCGAACCCGGGCCTAACACTTGATAGGCGAGCTAACTTATATAAATTAAAAAATAAAAAACAAAGAATAAAATAATAAAAGTACAAAATAATTTTTAGAAAATGCGACAATTTAAAATTTCCTATGAAATCCTTTCAAAATTACCTGAGCTTTTGCAGCACTCAACGGGGTTAACGCCTTTGAAGAGGACATTAGAATTCGGGCAAAAAATCAGGAACTATCGAGGTGTAAAACGGGTGGAAAAGGACAAACTCCGCCCGGCTACAAAGAACACCGCGCAGATGGCGGAGGATTGATAAGGATTGGGGCGGGGGCTGATAATGGACAGAGATTGGTAAACAATATTTGCTCGACTTTTGGAGGGCATTTCCGGGAAATTCCGGGATTAGTGGTCTTCCGGATAAAGCCGGGAAGGGCTGGAAAAACGATGTGGTAGTATAGAACTATCCCCAAAAACAAAATCTTTGAAAATACAGTCGAAAATCAGAAATTTCTGGTCGAAAAATCGTTGTTTTTTGTATTTTTTGATAAAATTTGTACTTTTTACGTTTATGAATAGTTAAAAACAGTTTAGAAACACTACTGTTTATATTAGAAAAATTGGATCCTACGGACAAAGCCCCCCCGATAATGCAAAAGCACCCCTAATTTCCTCTGCCAGCCCGCACTACTCTCAAAATTTGCATCCATTCTCCCCCACGGCGGTCCTGCAAAAGGCCCCCGATTACCGTACCCCAACCCCGACCGGAAGTACGCAACTTTCCGCGGCCCTTCTTCTCCAAGCCGGATGGGCCATTTGGGAGAAAAGGGCCGTCCGACACGCGTCGATATAATGAGCTGTATAATGTATGGCTGCGGAATGGTCGAGGGGCCCTCCATCCGTCCCCGACACATTCCATTCCATTCCATTCCACTTACAAATTGGGAGCTTCTCGAATTCCGGTCACCAGTCTATCGCGTGCTCCAAAGAATAAATATGGCTGGTAATTCCTTGATTTTCCTGGGGATACGGTAGCTATCGTACTCTGGCGTACGTAGCTTTCTTCAGTCCCATGAGATTACGGTAGTTACGGTATGCCTTTGATATTCGTTGGGTTACGGTAGTTATTGTAATTTTTTATTTACTTGGGGATACGGCAAAATTTTTTCTTGATGTTGTTCTTTCTTCAGTTGCATGAAGTTACGGTAGTCACGATATTTCTTTGATTTTCTTCGGGCTACGGTAGTTCCGGTATACATTGATTTCTTGCATTTTATTCGGTATACGGTGGTTATCCCGGTTTACCGTAATCCTTTGTCATAATCCGGGACAAATTCGGTGGTTTCCGGTGGGGATTGGAGGTTAAAGTAAATTTAGAAAATCCGGTACTAACAGCACCGTAATCCCGTCGATTTTGCAGAAAATGGCTGCAAAAAATTTCTGCGGTGTCTGAGAAACGACTGCTAGCCTTTCCGAGGCTTCTCCGGTTCGGTCCGACCCACAATTTGCTGAAGTTTCCTCAACAATCTCTGCTAGCCTGCCCCAAAAAATTCTTTCTTTTCCTGAAAGATCTCTGCTAACTGACCCCTGCCATCCCCCTTAAACGGCCATCTGTTGTGGATACGGTCATATTGTTTGATGAAGTATTCGCCCATAGGGGGTAACTGAAGGATCGATGGGGGGTTGTCTGTCTGTCTGCCCTCTCTCCCTCCCCCTCACTCTCTCTGTCTCGTCTGCACTCTCCCAAGCGAGAGAGTATGGGGGGCTCTTGACAGAGAGAGACAGAGAAGAGAGACACGCGATGTACTCTCCCACCCACCAACCCTCCTCCCCTCCAAATGACCACCTTCTTCTTCTTCCTCCTTCTTATATCATTAGATATTCTTGAGTATCTGTATTGATCCGTTTTCGGGCTTGGTTTGGCTTGATTAGCCTTGCTTGCTTGGCTTAGCTTACGTTTTCTAAACTACTCGACACTATGATCGATTACGCTATCAATTTTATACTATCCTACCTGGCATAAACTACGGAATTCCGATCTTTTTTCGAGATTGGCTTACTTCTCCTAAGCTCCAGTCACGTCAGGTTTTTAAGAGCGGCTGAGCTTGGCTTTCCATTACTTGGCTTAAGTTTTCTAAGCTCCCCAAACCTTGCGGTCGTGTATGCTAGGGTTTTGTCCAAATACTTGCCATAAGTTTTTAATTTCCCCGATTTTTACTTGGCGCGGGATTTGTAAATGTAAATTCCCCGGATTAAGATTTTGCGACCTGGCTTGGCTTGACTCCGGTATAGCTTAAGTTTTAGAAGCCTACCTCTAAGCCTAGGCTTAATTAGGCCTACGCCCAAGTCTAAGCCTAGGCAATTTATCAGTTTATCGACATAGTTTCTGACTTTCTCACGAAATTTTTCTACTTTATTTTATGGATTCACACGGTTTCACAATTGTTTACGACCCGAAATTGTACTCATTTTCTTCTAGAACTATGAAAGACGGTTTCGAATTTTACTAATTTAATTTTCTATTCGAAATTTAATTCATATTTATTATATTTTTCCTCCTCCTCACTCGCCTTTCCGATTGCATCATTTTATCTTTGAACCTGCCAGCCTTTTGCTCAGGATCTTTTTTCCCTTATCGCGCACACCAATCCGCCAAATTTTGCGCGCCTCAGTTTCCTGCTGTTGATTTCAATCTAATACTTATTTTATTCTAAAACGTTAAAAGCATTTTTAAGCTCCTGAATTCGCCGAAACAACGCTCACTGTCAAATCGGGGGCTTTTGTGCCAAATATCCGAATCAGGACGGATGATGGGTGACCCGTATATGGACCATTGGCCCACCGGCTCGGGGTAAGTACTTAGTCTTGGCGGAAAACCTGGATTAAATTAAAGCTGGGTGCTTTGGTATTATCGGGGGGCAGCGTAGAATTTTCTATGAGCCCAGAAATGCTTAGAAATCGTTTCTCAAGGTTTTAATCATATTTTTAGTAAAATTTAGCTATATTTACAGTGGAAAACTATCTGAAAGAACTTAAAACTTTTGAAATTCCTGTCGAAATCGGCCGTTTTTGTAATTTTTGTAAAGTTTGAAGGTTTACGAATAGAAACATTTCCTCTAGTTATATTACAACAATTGGATCCTAAGGAAAATCTTCTCCCCCCGATAATGCAAAAGCACCGGAAAGCGGCCAGAGATACCTGAAAATGGCTAAATTCTGGGGCCCCATGATTCATACCAACTGTCCAAAAGGGGAAGACAGTGTTGGGTAGTATTTCCCCGTTCTCCCCTGTGGCTAATGTTTGTCTATAGAATCGAAGTGGACTGGCTGAGTTTGGGTTGGGGGAGGGGGGATCGGGGTCGAGTAGGCTGTGACACCCACACAGCCTATACGCCCCGGGGGGTCGAGAAATACAGCGTAGATTGCATTGCAATCGGCAAGAAAACAGATTTAAATGAGGGCAAAATAGTTTAAAATAAATTAATTAGTTTATTTTAAATCGTTTAAATCGGTAGTTTCAGGATGAGCTACGGTGAGGACGAGGATCTCGGCGTTTCCGCCGGGAAATATGCCCGGATGGAAGGGCTAGAAGGGGAAAGCCACGAAAAGGAACGATTCGCAAGGGAAAACCATTCCGAGGTAATATTTTTTTAATGAAATTTATCGCTATTTGAAGAGAAAACTATCTAGGAGGGCGAGGAAAAGAGAGCGAGCGTGAGAGAGAGAGATTGTGTGAGCGCGAGCGTGAGAGAGTGGGAGAGAGGAATAGATGGGAGAGAGGGAGTTGGCGAGCATGAGCGTGAGAGAGCGTGTGAGTGAGAGAGAGAGAGGGAGAGAGTGGGAGAGAGTTAGCGAGAGAGAGAGGGTGAGAACGAGGGTCAGAAAGAGAGATAACTCATATCTAATGAATGCCACAGATCGAACGTCGTCGCCGCAATAAAATGACGCACTACATCAACGAGTTAGCCGAGATGGTTCCCCAATGTGCAGCACTGGGCCGGAAACCGGACAAACTAACAATTCTCCGAATGGCAGTCAGTCATATGAAGGCAATCAGAGGGGCAGGAGGAGCACCACAAGATGAAGCCAACTATAAGCCGTCTTTTCTCACGGATCAAGAGTTGAAACATTTGATTCTGGAGGCAGCGAACGGATTCCTATTTGTTACTTGCTGCCATACTGGACGTGTGCTGTATGTGAGTGATTCGATCACGCCGGTGCTCAACTTGAAGCAGGTCAGTTTTGGGGTGAAAAAGAAGATCGGCTCAAAAGCGAAATAGAAGTAATTTTTTACTAAAATTTAGAAAATATGTAGGTAGACTAGCAAAGATCATTAGATAAAAAGCGATGCAACAAGCTGAGACCATTAGGGAAACGGCCAAGTTTTTGTGTTATTTTTCCATTTTATAAGGCTATGTTTATTTTACTTTTTATTATTTTCTAGACCTTATTCGAGCTTAATGCAATTGATCGGCTATTTTATAGATTTAAAGGTTTTAAACTACAAATTAAATGTGAAAATTTCTTCAGGAAGAATGGCTAAATCGTAACCTACAAGAACTCATCCATCCTGATGACCAGGAAAAGATTCGAGACCAACTGTGTGGCAGTGAAGCGGCACTCACTCGAGTGCTCGACCTCAAGAATGGAAATGTCAAACGAGAGGTAACCTTTTCCAAAGCTCCGTAACGATCCCACTGACAGGGCGCCAATTCCCGAGTGCACATGTCGTGCCGTCGCGGTTTCATCTGCCGAATGCGAGTCGGCCCCCTGGATGCCCTCCATCGTCTCCGCAATCGTCGTCCCCTATTCACTCATGGTGGACATACCTATGTGGTTATGCACTGCACTGGATATATCAAAAATGCCCCGCCAGCCGGGATTGAGACGCATGGAACCGCGAATTCATGCCTCGTCGCCATTGCCAGGTTACAGGTAGGTTTTATGACCTCAAAAAACCCCATTGGAATTTAAGGAACCGAAAGACAAACGGAAAAAAGCTTGATTATTTTGTTTTTTAAGGTAGCGTCAATGCCAGTTTGCGCCGACCCTAGCACATCTTCTCAGTTCTCGATTCGAGTAGCCGAAGACGGGAAAATGACATTTATCGACCAACGGGCAACGGCGCTCCTCAATCTGGCTGTTGATCAGGTAATTAACGGTTCTGGTTCATTAGCGGGGGGCAGTCCCCTTTCGCTTTCCCGATGTCTTTCACTTTCCCGCTCGATATCCCACTCGCCCCTGCTAAGGAACAAGAAATTAATTAGCAGCGGAATTTGAGAAATTATCAACGAAAAATCTCTCAAAAATCGGTATTTTATCTTCATTGTAGCTCTCTCTCCCCCTCTCTCTCCATCTATCTCTCTATCTCCCTCTTTCTCTCGCTCTCTCTCTCTGTATCTCTCTTTCTCTCCCTCACTCCCTGTATCTCTCTCTCTGTCCCTGTATCTCTCTCTCCTTCTCCCTCTCTCCCTCCTCTCTCTCTCTCTCCTGGCTCTTGCGATCATTTCGATCCTTTTGCAATACCTAAACAGTCTCTGCTAGACCGCCGCAGTTAGACGTAACCTGTCGTTTTCAGTTAGCCCTCATCCCCCCATTTTTCAGTTAATCGGCCGTTTCTGGTGGGAGATGATGCATCCCCAAGACGAGCCAATACTTCGCGACGCTTTCATGGCATTACTGGCCAATAATCAGGTATCGTAATGTCAACAGGAGCTTCTCGTAGTCCCTTAAATTCCGTAAACCCAGTCCATTTCAGAATCTGCGCCTGACCTGCCGCGTACGCACAGATACAGACTACATTGCGTGCTGTATATCGGCCTATCGTTTCTTGAATCCATATTCGGAGGCGTTTGAATACGTCGTGGCAACGCATCAGACAATTCCACAGGACGACCCGGCGTGGCAGCCGCCTGTTGATGTATTTCCGGTGGGTAGAAGTTTAATGCTTTAAAGGGAACGCTAGAAATGTGTGTATTTTTCGATGGATTCCTTATGGATTCCTCCTGGCAGCGACATGCAACGCGCACGCCGGGTCGTAATCGATTACGCCATTTAAATCCAAGCAAAACTGCAAGCTGGCAGAGATCATTAGACCCTAAATATGTAAATTTCAATTTCAGACGGTTCCCGCGCAGTCGGCTTACCCTCCAGTAGCCGCCGTGGCCGCCAACGCTCAACCAGAATGGCCACAAGCCGATCGAGATGGTGTCAATTGGGGATGGGGGCCCAATGGGTTGCATCCTTTCCCTTGAAATTAAAAAGTAAAAAAGATACAATTTTTTAGCGTATTCGGTTAACATTTCTCAATTTTTCATCGGCTGATCGAAATCGCGACTTTTCATCATAACCTCTTTTTTTCTTTTTTTCGCCATCCAAAATACACAGGGCCACTATTTTCTATATTCATTGACTATAGAACTTAATTACAATCATTATAATTTTTGTCCCCCTCCAAAAATTAGCCATTCCGCCACTTTCCGCCCCAACACCCGCCCATCAATATCTAGTTCAACGTCCTCTGTGTGATGCGTGATTTGTGCATTTTCAAATCTTAGTCTGTGTAATTTTACGTTTTTTGACCGATAAATGGGTTCATTTGGATCCCGACTAAATACCCATAAATTATTTGACACTCAAAAATCACAAGAAAACCAGGTTATCTAGGGTTTCCAGGAGGGACAACGTTTCTTCTTGAAAACTCGGATTTTAAATACAAAAAAATGTATAAGCTTTTTTTACTTTTTTCTGTGGTTTTGTAAACTGTTTTCCACTTGAAATTTAGTTAAATCACCCCAAAATGCTATCAAGGTAGTGCTTGGGCTTATTGAAAAACTTTGTGCTCCCTAAAAAGACTAAAGAACCCGAAAATCAATAATAAAACACTTCATATGGATCATTTGAGCGTTGAGTGCGCGTGCTGGCCTGCGCGTCGTCCCTAAAGTGCGCGTTGGTTACCATACTATCGTGGTAATCTACGGTATAAACTTGCTATTCCCCACCTGGCAAACGGTTCATCGGTATTCCGGCGTCGGCGGGGAGCCGCGAATTTCGGCAAGTCCGTTACAAAACCATCGACGGAAAATGCGCGCGGAATCATTGGGACTTTTTTGGAGAGATCGACCAAGCTGAAAAGGGATTTTTGTTATTGAAAAAAGCCTTTGTTAACAAGCTGACAAAGATTATTGGTGGAATTCAAAAAATTCTAAATCGAGTAAGAATTCAAAAGGAAATAGAATAAAACCCCTAAACGAAAAACCGTACTTTATGTGCGAAACGGATCCGGCGTATCTGGTCTGCGGCATACGCGCCGAATCTTCAGTATATAATAGATGCGGTGTCTAAAGATATCGATCGTAATTTCCGTTTCTGACAAAATTCCCCTACGTGTTCATCCCAAAAGACGTCTCGTTTCAACGATGGCGGGTTGTTAAAGCCCTGATCGACAATCATCAAGCCCATCTGAAAAATTTTATCTTGGTTTTCGTACTTGTCTGTTATCGGGGGGACTAGTTTTGACCTATCACTACCAGAATATAATGAAATACACACTTAAGCAGCTTTTCTAAAAGTAAAAATTTAAAAAAATTTTGCTAAAAAACGAATAGCACGATAAAAATACACCATAAAACGCTAAAAACTACCATTTTGTTAGGTATAAATATGTTAGATAGCTCCCCCCCCCCGCTAACAGTCCAGTACTGTGGTTTTCGGCGTTCAATGGATTCCAAATAATCATAATAATGAATAAACAACCGACGGTAATATTTCTGTCTATAAGCGCATTCCCCTCCCAATCATCGTCATCCTCCCCAAACGGGTTGAGCATCACCTCAGACACCTGGAATTGAATGTGGCACCTGATTTGCTTTAGCAGATTTGAAGAGAAGCAAGTTAAATTCCCCCACCTTTAACCAGCCCATATAGAAGAAAAATTCGAGCGATTCCATGTAGGGAAAGTAGACGTCGAGCTGGAAATTCGGATTCTGAAAGATTCTTTGATAGCATACCAGCTCAGTGCCCTTTGAGTCACGAAATGTCAGCTGGCGTGCGATGAGGGCCACGGCGAAATGGACATGTACCATGAAAGAGACTACCTATAAAAGAAAACTAAATTGTAACGACCAAATCATAAAGCGACAGAGAGAGAGATGAGCGAGAAAGAGAGTGAGAGAGAAAACGACCAACCTACCGTTGGATATATCATGGGAAATGGTGTCCAATCGTAGTTGCGCAACCATTCAAGGTTGGTTTTCCACGTCCGAATTTCCTAAAACAAATTCAGACGCTTAAAGCCCTAAAAAACACTCACATTTACGACAACCTGCTGATAATAGTCGCTCTCAATCAAACCGCGATGTCTCGCCTCCACACACAGCTCTTGGGCCCACCTGCAATGCGTTATAACACGTAAAAAAACGAAAATTGCTGTCGAAAAGGTATTTTCAACTTTATCATACCTTAACGGCACCCATTGCCTGGGATTCTCATTCTTGTCGTCATATTTCTCGAGCTGCTCCAGCTCCTCGGGCAAAAGAAAGCCTAAAATTCCCAGGGGTAATTTATCTTTTATCCTGCTTTTATTCTTAGCTGTCTTTCTCGGTTTTAGATTTAAAAACTAAACGAGACATCCAATTCTTTATTTCCTAGAACCCAAACATACCCGCCGCTACTATCGACTCCAACGTCGGAAATCGCCTGCGTACGCGCAGGGAAATGTCCCGGAAGAGGAGAATCTGCGCAACTTCGCAGTACCTAAACGGATTTAGCTAAACATTTTCGAAAATTGCTTTGACGAAAAGTCATTGTTTCGAAAGTCGTAATTCCAAAAAAAACACATATTTTCGATTTATTCCATATTTACGAAAATCATAATTTTGAAAATTTCGGGACTTTTGTTAATAGGAAACGATTATTTGAGGTGGTAATAGCTATTCATTTGCAAAAATTATGATCACTTTCGAAAACTGCTTTTGGTTCTTTTATTTTTGTTTTTTCGAAAGAAAACCCGGACCGACCTCATAATATTCCGCCTAATCCTCCGTCCCATCTCGCCGTGGCCTCGCACATATTCCGCCGTCATCAGGCCAACACTGGAAATTCGGTGGTACTGGGCTGTTAGCGGGGGGCTAACTTTAGCCGGTCAACGCTTGGAATCTCAATAATGAAACACACGCTGGTTTTATAGGTATTTACGCCCTTTTTAAATATAGAAAATTCCTAGAAATTGCTAAGATTTTCGAAAAACTGTGCTCTTGACAAAAAATCCCAAATTTTGAAATTTCGACAAAATCTTCAATTTCAAATACTAAAAAGATTGTAAAATCACATTTTGAACCTCTAAACCTGTTTTTATTTAGGTATCGGCTAGATAGCTCCCCGCCCCCCGCCCCGCTAACAGTCCATTACCAAATGGCTTCAATCCCTACTTGTCGATGAAACCTATATTCAGGTACAGATCCTTCCATCGATTGTAGATGATCGTGACGAAATATCCGAGCAAGAACTCGAGTGGCACGTAGACGAGCTTCCCCCGGAAGAAGTACACCACGTGCTCGAATGTTCTAAAGTTTTTTGATGAATCAGGGTCTAAAAATCCCCAACTTTAAAAATCGATACCTTTGCCGCCCTTCGTCCAGCGCAAATCGATAAACGAACGAAATGACGTGGTAGATGATCAACCAGACGAAGAGCTACAAGAAAAAGATTAGCAAAAAAAAGCGAATAAGCTAACCAGTGGCAACACGGCTTTCCAAATGCTCGACTTCCACGTGAAGACCAGCAGCCGGTAGAAGCGGAATGGGCTGGGTTCTCGGGATAGATTATGGTAGTTAACAGTCATCTGAAAATGAAACGTTGGCTTCCTAGTGGCTAAAATTAAAATTTAAGAATCGTGGGTACTTTTGCATTATCGGGGGGTAGAGCTTCTTCATTGGGCTCCAGTTTTCTGATATCCCTAGAAGAAAATGTTTCTACACTATTTTTTTTCTACTTTTTTACTTTCAAAAAACTTAAAAAAATTACGCTTATAAATACACAATTTTTTCAAATTGGAAAAATTTTTTCGGCTTTGATTAGATGACTTTCCATTGGAAATTAGTCACATTGTAGCAAAACAGTATTAAAATGCGTACCTAAAGTTACAGAATCCCCCCCCCGATAATGGGAAAGAACCTAAATTAAAAAATCAAAAGTCTAAAAAGGGTCTAAAAAAGTAGTTCAAAGTTTGAAATAAAAAGAATCTATAAAAAATTTTGGAATCCAAAAGTGCAAAATTTAGATAATTTTTAGTAGTCTGAATAAGATGGGGCAAAACCTTTCCCCAAGGCAAAAAAATAAAAATAAAATCGGATAAAATTTGCCAGAAACCCCGAAAGACCAATATCTTCTCAGCGCGGGTGTTACACGCCCCCTTTTGCCAGGCCATCTAAAATGTGTGAATGTTTGAACTCGAGAAGAAAAATGGCCGCCTAACTCTGGCAAATATTCGCGCCCTCCTTATTGGGCCTCCGATCTACAAAATTGGACAAACATCATTGCCCCGTGAAGGCAGCTCGGAGCCCTAAAAATGACGCCGCCTGAATGGCCGTGATTTTTGAAAGCTGTGCCAACCCGAAAGGGCGGAAACGGGTCATAACTGTTGGATTAAAGGTGCTCGAAATGGGGCAGGCGACCCCCGATAGGCGATTGTTTTTCAGGGGGGTCGTGCTCGTTCACCAGGTTGAGCAGCAGCGGTGCAAAACAACGAGGGCCTCGATGTGGCATCGTCAAGCTCGCTCTATGCTACAGCTTGACTCACTTTCAAAAATAACTTTTTTAATTTAAATTTATAGAAATTCTGATTTTCCAAAAAGACCTTGAAAAAGTAGTGCTTTTCCATTATCGGAGGCAACGTTTTTCTTTAGCCATCAATTTTTCTACTGTAAATAGAGAACGTGTTTTGGATTCTTTTTGACCAAAAATAAACGTAAAACCTCACAAATTGTCAAAAATACAAAAATATAGTTTTTCGACGGAAATGGCTGATTTCTAAGCTTTTACATAGATTTACCGGTTAAACTATAGCTAAATTTTACTAAACACTATCAAAATACGTTCTTTAGGTTAGTAGGCAGATTTGGAATCCCCCGGCCCCCGTAAACGTAAGCACGCTAAAAACAGTACCGAAAAAAATAATAAGGGTAGAACCTTCTGACAACTGTGAGTCCTACGATTTTTCTGATACCTATATCTCTCTGCTTTTTCGCTCTCCATCTCCCCCCATAAATCACCTTTTAACCCAAACGCCTCATTCCACTGATGGCCGAATTTTTTTGCTCGACGATTTCCTACCACGAAACCGAATACCATGGCATAAAAGCGTATGGAATTCGGTGTTAAATCAGCGCTTTTTAACGCAAATTTTAACCGTGATCCTTCCACTGATATGCGCATTTTTTGCCGGACACTCAGCCGCGGGGGCTGTCCGGTTTTTGCGGTGGGTCAGAAAACCGGATCCGGCGGCTGACCCGCCGATCCCCGCAATCGACTCGGAGCTTTACCCTCCCAGTCGGCAAACTAACTCCTAAATGTTGCCATTAACGATAATATTTCTATTGTTTGGTGCTCTAGCCAATGCCCTCCCTTCCGACGGCCCAATTGCCATTCGATTTCCGGTTAATCCGGGCTATTATATGCCTTTCGCGTTGGATCTGATGACAGCCGAGCGAGCATCTACGTAAGTTTTCTTAATAGTATAAAGTTAATTTTGACAAAGCCCTTCAATTAAGAAAAAATAACGCTTTCTAAAATGTTTGTACTATTCCTAACGAAAAACTGCAATTTTATCAAACCAGATAAAAATCTCGATTTTTCTAGTCAAGGTGCAGCATTTTAAAGTTTTTATAATAAGTTTCCCCCGCTTAAAATCTAGCAAATATTCTAAAAATTTTTTTACATGCTTTCTATTAGGTTACTAGGTATATTTGGAATTCTAGGAACCTATTCGGTTTCCTTGGAAATACTGAAGACGGCTAAATGCCAATTTCAGTGACTCGTCAAAAATGCAAGACCTGCCTTCGTCGGGGTTGATACGACTTCGCACCGCAAAACTAACTGATGAGGACGTGGCCAAGCGTATGTCACTAAATTAAATTTAATATTATAACAAACCTAACGTTTTGCTACCCGAAATACTTTAGCAATCGCGCTCGATGATACGACGATGGTGAAAACAGGCGAAAGCAGCCCGTTGAAGGTACCATTTCCTGCAAAAATCAAAGATGTAAAAATTATAAAAATTACGAAAAATTGCAGGAATTCCCGTCCGAACTCGAATCGATTCGCCAGTTGGAGGCAGCGCTTGACGAGCATGTCGAGCAAAAGCCCGACATCTTCAAGCAGCAAATGCAAAAGGCGTTGAAGTTTACGGAGGAGGTTCTGACAATAATTAGGGTTCTAAAAATCGGTTCTTTAGGATTTCCGGGGGAAAGTATTTCGGGGGGGAACCAAATTTTTTCCTGGTTTTTTTAGTTACCTAGTAATCAAATATAAACTGTTTTGACATCGTATTTAGTAAATTTTAACTATATTTAAAGTAGAAAAACCTTTCAAAAGTTTAAAAATGTTTGAAAAAGTCGAAAATTGGTCATTTGGGTCTTCCCAGTAATCCTAGAGGTTCTATAGGATTTTTCGACCTAAAATTAAATTTTTTAATTAAAATGTGGGTAGTTTTTATGCTCAGGAATAGTTAAAAACCATTTAAAAACCATGCGCTATTTAGAAAAATTTACTTGGGCCAAAAAATTTAGTTTCCCAAATACTTTCCCAAATACTTCCCCGGAAATCCTAAGAACCTAAAATCTACTAAATTATAGGTGAACGTGCTGCCCGAGGTGGATGGAGAAGTTTTCGATGGGGATTTGCTGAATGAACCTGCTGAAAAGGTGTGTAAAAGCGACCGTGGCTTTAAAAGCTTGAGTTAGCTTTTCTTATAAAGCAATAATTCAAACAATATCTCAGACCATTGAAGAGCCAGCGTATCCCACTCACGTTGAGCCACGCCTCGTCTCGCTGACGGCAAACTATGGTGGGAAATCTTTAGAGCTCATCCACAAGTTCAGAAAATAATCGAAGAGCAGACCAGTCCGCCGATTCCATGGAGCTTGGAGCAGAACAGGAAGAGTTCGAGGTTTATCACTTTTTTACATATTATAGATTTCGCAGTTATATATTCCAAAAACCTTTTTTGGAAGTCATAGTTTCGAAAATCACGTTTCCGACACTTTTGTCATTGAGTGCGACAAAATTAGATGGCTTTTTCAGAACATCCGGGCCAAGAAGCGTCCCATAACCCGTGACTCGACGCCCAGACTCAACGCCGAAACACCGAAAAACATTGACGATTTTGACCCTTGGGGACAGGCCTAATTCAGCCACAGTTATGATGACTTTCCCATTCTCACTACGGGTAGTTTCTAACATTTTAACGCTCCTGCAGCAGCCATAAAATCATCTTTTATTACATTACATTACATTCACTATCACATCTAAAAACGAAGGCACATTGAAGCGAATTACTTGAGCAAGGAAGAGACACAACGCTTATTGGGGGCGCAATAATAACCCGAGGTAGAATTGCAAGTTACAGGGACACGGCGGGACGGGGACTCGTAAATTTTAGTGTATTATTTTGTATAATGACTATTAATCTCGAGAAGTAAATTAAAACGAAGACATCATGCAAGGTAAGACGAGACACAGGAGATTTCAAAAATTATTTTCATAAAGGAGTTGAGGGCGAGGATCGATAAAAAAATTCTGGCCGTTTAGAAGGTGTAGTCGCTCTTCGGGGTCTTGGGCGAGGCGAACGGCTTGCAGTCGGTGCCCTGGCTATGTCCGTAGGCTGAAAAATGGAAGGAATGGCTGTAAGAGAACCGGACAGATGGTCAAACCTTGACACCGCACACAATACACCCGGGGCTTCAGCTCAGCCGTTGGCTGGGGAGGTACCGGGCTGATAACCAGGTCTAGGAGGGACAGGGACGGTTAGTTAGTAGTTACTTTTGGCTATATGGAGCTCTCTCTCTAGCTCTAGACCCAGGTACCTTGAAGTAATTTTTGGTTCTGGATCGTTATCGGGGGGGGGATTTAAGTGGGCTCGAGAAACTGTTTCTTCCCCAGCTGTTTTTTTTAAGTATACAAACATCCATTCATAAACGTTTAAGTTATACATAAAACCCGACTTCCGGACCAAGAAAATGACCAAAAACTAGCGAATATTTAATATCTTTAAAAACACACTGCTTGTTTATCGGAAACCAACGGCGGACACACGGACGCAAACACTACACCACAAATTTGTTAAGACGCGTATATGTTATGAAAATTGCAGATAAAACTGGTTTTGCCCCCCCCCCGTTAACGATCCAGTACAATTTGTCACCAACCCGAAAACGTTACCCCCGAGATAGTCATAGTAATTCTCCAAACTTGAGCCTCACCCATCCCCCACTGAAGCAAGGGAAACAGTCTCACCTCCGGGCCAAGCACCACTTCCACCCATTTCATCGACAGCGATCATTGAAGTCTGCGTCGGGCAATCTTCAAATTCGTGTGCATCAAACACCTAAAAAGGCTAATAGAAAAGCACTTCGTATCCTTACATCGCAGATGTCGCAATACACCCGTGGCGCCTTCTGCTTCTTCGCCTTCGGGGATATAATATCGCCCACGTCGTACCTGAAAAAGACATTTAAAAAAGGTTTTGACTTTTTTTAAAAAACTTTTGAAAAATTTTACAAAACAAAACAAATCCACCAAAAACAAAATAACCGACTTTCCGAGCAGCTCGCGTAATCCTCCATTTTCTTTCTGAAGATTCACGTTCTTCTTCTGGAGATCGGCGATGATCGAGTTGAGGAAGTCGGCCTAAAAATTCTTTGGTAAGGCATAACCAAACAAACTTACGTCTGGATTGCCGGTCGGAGCGTAGCTAAAAGTAGGACCTCCAGCTTCGGCCGGTCTAAAAGCAACCCACTTTTCTGCCGACATGCGAAACGGAGCAATTATCAAGAATAACACTTACTTGTTCTCCAATTCTTCAATCTTATTCTTCAACTTCGCCCTCTCGCGCTCCCAATCAGCTTCCATATCGCATAGCAGGGTGCTAAACAAAAGTATTCAACATCGAAAAATATCGCACAATTTGACGGCTGCCTCCTTTTCTCGTTGTTCGATTGACTGTTCCACCTTGAGTAGGCGATCTTTCTAAATATATTATAAATATGCAACTGAAGTCTTGTAAACATAATAGTTTTACGATATTTATTAATTTTTTAATACCTCTTGGGTTAGCGCCTCAATCTCCCTCTGCAAGCCCGCATTTTTGGCTGAGTATTCGGCCAATTGAGACATCGCGGCAGAGGTCGCTGCCGAATTCTGGAAACGCATGTATAGACGTAAATAAAAGATAAACCTGTTCGCCCCGGGCCGCAGAAGATTCCTTCAAAAGCGCATTTTCCGTCTGAACCCTAAAGAGAAGTTAAATAATCACAACTTATGGTACCGTTTGGCCTCGTCCTCGAACGAGTCTCGTGCTTTTTTGACCTGATCGAGCTCGACGCTGATCGCCTTCTTCTCCGTGTCGACAGTTTTCAAAGAATCTCCTAACTTGGCTAGCTCGGCCGACAGCGCGGCAAGTTTCTCTTCATCAGCCGACAAACTAACCCCAGGTCACCGGGCCTGAAGCGCCGATTTCTCCGATTTTTCGTGGTTCAAGGAGGCGGTGAGCTTCTCTATCTCGGAAGCAATCTGAAATGCTAAGTAGAAAAATAGGTTTGGTTTTTAATGCTCATTTTCTTGTTTCGATTCATGATGTCGAAATTCCCCGAAAATCTGTTCCTGGTAAACCTAGAAAGATTGAAATTTCCACAGCAATTCGACAATTTTGAAATTATGATAGAAAATCGAAAAATATGTTATAACCAGCCGCTTACAGCGACTTTGCTGCTGCACGCGGCTGGGTTTCGGACTACCCCCTCCGCTCCCGCCCCCTCCCTTATTGATGGCTTTAGGTACATTAAAGGATTTAAATAATGAATTAAAATAATTAAAAAGTCTGAAAATGTTCTTAAGATGTTCAAACACCTCTAATGAATTCTTATGTTGACTAAGAATGTATTTTACCTGAGCCTTAACATTAGCAGCCGCGGTTCGCTGCTGCTCTGCTTCCTTCAGGGCGGCTTCTCGGTCGAGCCCCATTTGCATCAGTCGTTCCGTGAGATCATCCATTGCCGTTGTGAAGGTCGTCATCTGTTCACCCAGTGTCCGATATTCCTCTGCTGTAGAGGCCAGCGCCGACTCGGATTCACCATTTCTAATCGAGGGAATCAGGGCACAGTCGTAAGCAAACCTGGCAGTCAGTTCCTTGTAGTCGACCATCGCCTTTTCCAACTTGGTGACGAGTTCCCGGTTTTCGGCATCAAGCTAAAAAAACCATCATCAAAGAAGCGGAAGTTGACAGAATTTAGAACTTTCAAATAATCCACAAAATTTTGTTAATTAGAAAATTCCAGATTCCTATAGACGAATTCCCTACCTGCGAGACACGTTTAACGAGTTGTTCGCGCGCTTCCTGGGTCCGCTTCAGGTCATCGTCAACGGCTTGGCGTTCGGTGGCTCCAGAATCTGCGGACGCCTTGGTAGTTGCCAATTCCTTGCGCAACGCCTCCATTTCCTTCTGCGAAGCGCCCTTCAGCTCTTCCAGTTGCTTTTTGGCAGCTAGCAACTCTCCGTTGAGCTAAAGGCATCGAAATATTATGAGACGACGAAAAACCTCGTCCTTGTCCTTGTTCAAGGCGGAAACCACATCGGAAGTTGAGGATTTTGACGTTTCGATTTCCCGCAGCGACTTTTCCAGCTTCTCCAGAGCGCCCGCCTTCTCAGCTTCGATCTTTGCACATTTCTCCTCGGCCTCCTTCAGTGACGCGACCGACTAATGAAAAAATTGTCAGGTAATTTGGCTTCACAAACCTTCTTCAGTTCGCCGTCAAGTTGAAGGCGTTGAGCAACTTCGGCCTCCAATGAAGCCGTCGAAGCGGCAAGTTGAGACTGCGATTCCAGCCCATCCTTCTCATGAGTAGCCTGCAGTTCTTTCAGCGCATTTAGGGCTGCCAGTAGCTCGTTCGATAGCTGAAAATAAGCTGATTACGCAAAAAAAACCTTCTCAATAACCTTCGTTTTCTCCTGTGTAGCGGAATCGGCCACCTCAGCTGAGGATTGACCAGCCGCCTGCAAGTCTGCCAATTGCTTTTGTAGCCGCGTCGACTCAGCCAGCTTCTCAGCTGCGATGTTGGTATATTTCTCTTCGGCCTCCTTCAGTGACGTCGTCAACTAACGGAGAAATTTGTTAATTTACCGTATTTCCTCTAATATAACCCGGGCCCTCTATTTTTTTTCAATCACCCCAGGTGAGGGAGATGTTGTAGCGAATATATTTTTGTGCGATTTTGAGCAACTACGACTATTTCTAGAAATTCAAGCTATTCATATCCGCCCAGAAACATCGTATAAAACATAAACAAACGGATTCGCATTTTTTGCTGCTTACATCTTTGGAAAAAATTTGGTGGGCGCTCCATTAGAGGAAATACGGTAGCTAGCTTCACGGACCTTCTTCAATTCACCGTCAAGTTGAAGGCGCTGAGCAGCTTCCGCCTCCAATGAAGCTTTGGCAGCGGAAAGTTGAGATTGCGACTCCAGCCCATCTTTCTCACGAGCAGCCTGTAGTTCTTTCAGGGCATTCAGGGCTGTCAGTAGCTCGTTTGATAGCTGAAAAAAAAGGATTACGGAAAAGACGTTTACAGTAACCCTCGTTTTCTCCTGAGTAGCGGCATCCGCCACCCCAGCTGACGATTGGCCAGCCGCCTGCAAGTCTATCAGTTGCTTTTGTAGCCGCATCGACTCAGCCAGCTTCTCAGATTCGAGCCGGGAAATGTTTTGTTGGGCCTCTTCAAAGCAGGCAGATAGCTGAAAAGACAAAAATTTAAAGATTACTAAATCTAATAACCTTTGCCTTCTCTTGATCAGCAGCTGCCAAGTGCTGGTTCAACAAAGTAATCTCGGATTGTCTAAAGAATTTTTGAGATGCAACAACAAAAATAAAAACAAACAGAGATTTCATTATAACGGCATGTTGATCCAACTTGGTGGCGAGGTCCCTGTTTTCGGCGTCAAGCTAAAAGAAGCTACATTTAGCGAACGGAAAGCTGGCATAAATTATCAATTGCGCTAATTTGAAAATTCCAGATGCCTATAGACGAATTCCCTACCTGCGAGACACGTTCAACGAGTTGCTCCCGAGCTTCCTGGGTCCGCCTGAGGTCATCGCCAACGGCTTGGCGCTCGATAGCTCCAGAATCTGCGGACGCCTTGGTAGTTGCCAATTCCTTGCGCAACGTCTCCATTTCCTTCTCCGAAGCGTTCTTTAGCTCTTCCAGTTGCTTTTTGGCAGCTAGCAACTCTCCGTTGAGCTAAAAGCATCGAATTATTATGAGGCAGCGGCAAACCTCGTCCTTGTCCTTGTTCAAGGCGGAAACCACATCGGAAGTTGAGGATTTTGACGTTTCGATTTCCCGCAGCGACTTTTCCAGCTTCTCCAGAGCGCCCGCCTTCTCAGCTTCGATCTTTGCACATTTCTCCTCGGCCTCCTTCATAGACGCGACCAACTAATGGAAAAATTTATCCAGTTAATGGCGCCTTCCCATTATCGGGGGGACCCAACGTTTTGCTTTGAAATCTAATTTTCAAAATACAAATAGTGGAAGTGTTTCAAAGTTCTTCAAAGTTTTCTTCTACCGAACGTGACAACTTTAAAAAATTTTTACTACAAACATCAAAAATATCGATTTTACGACACAAAATTTCGACTATTTGAAAACTTTATGGTTTTTAGTAAAAATCGTTATATTTGTTGCTCTCTTTATTATATTCATTATATCTTTATTTTTACATTCTTTTATCTTTAGATTATCATTTTTAGAATTATCAGACAGCGACAAACCTCGTCCTTGTCCTTGTTCAAAGCGGAAACCACGTCGGAAGTTGAGGATTTTAACGTTTCGATTTCTCGGAGCGACTTTTCCAGCTTCTCCAGAGTGCCCGCCTTCTCAGCTTCGATCTTTGCACATTTCTCCTCGGCCTCCTTCAGTGACGCGACCAACTAATGAAAAAATTGTCAGGTAATTTGGCTTCACAAACCTTCTTCAGTTCGCCGTCAAGTTGAAGGCGCTGAGCAGCTTCCGCCTCCAATGAAGCCGTCGAAGCGGCAAGTTGAGATTGCGACTCCAGCCCATCTTTCTCACGAGCAGCCTGTAGTTCTTTCAGGGCATTCAGGGCTGTCACTAGCTCGTTTGATAGCTGAAAAAAAAGGATTACGCAAAGACGTTTTCAACAACCTTCGTTTTCTGCTGTGTAGCGGAATCGGCCACCGCAGCTGATGATTCTTTAGCAGTCTGCAAGTCTGTCAGTTGCTTTTGTAACCGCGCCGCTTCCTCAAGCTTCTCAGCCTCGAGTCGCGAAATGGTTTGTTGGGCCTCTTCCATGCAGACAGCCAGCTCAAAACAGTAAATTTAAAGATCCCTCTAAATCTAATAACCTTTGCCTTCTCTTGGTCAGCTGCTTCCAAACGCTGGTTCAACGAAGTTATCTCCGATTGTCTAAAGAATTTTTCAGATCAAATAACAAAAATAAAACCAACAGAGATTTCATTGCAACGGCATGTTCGGCGAGCTTCTTGTCGAAGTCCGCGTTAGTTTCCGGAGCCGTTTGCGTCCTGAAAAAACTTTGAAAAGGTTCAGCACGACTCACGGAGCGATATCTACGCGCGCAACCTGCTCTGACTTGTTCGCCTTGGTCACCTCCAGCTCCTCTTGAACTTTAGCCAGCTAAAAACGGCGATTAGTCAATCTTACGGAATTCACCTTTTCAGTAACATCTTGTAGACTAATCTCCATCTCCACAAAACGGAACTCCAACTCGGAGATTTTCTCGTTCTGAACGGTTCATAGATGATGCTCAACGCCAAAAAGGATACCTTTTCTTTGATCTGATTCTCGGCTTTCGTAATTTCTTGCAAATCCATGTCTTTTTCCTTCATCAGCTGTTCGAGGTGTTGTTCCTTTTCTTGAAGATCTTTCCGTAGTGAAATGAGGGCTCCGCCTGCGGGCTCGACTACTCTCTAAAAAGATGCAAAGATTCGCTAATTAAAAGCAGATACCTGTTGGCTAAAACCCCGTCGTGCGACTCCGATCCGACTGCTAGCCAGGCTACTGGCGCCGATGCTGTTGAGAGATTCGTTGCTACCGCCTGCACGTTTTTGCTGATATCGTAACAATGATGACTTGTTATGCCGGCTCTACAAATCAACAATTATCAGAGGCGAAAAAAAACCTTCAATAGCTTCGAGTCGACCAATTCCGTCTTGGCGGCCGGCGCGAATATTCCGTACAAGGGCTTGCACTGGAAGTAGCGGATGCCTTGCACCGATCCGTCGTTTTTCCCATTTGGTTGGTCAAGTTCAACACCGGCCCAAATATCCTAAAAAGCCACATGCATGGACGAAAGAATGGTTTGCGAACCTTGGCGAATTGTGTGACATCAAGAAATCGCAACAGCCCAATTTTCCCGCCGGAAACTTGCACACGGTCACCGACATCGAATCTGAAAGAACATATTTTGAAATCCAAGGCAAGACCGTACCCAAATTGCGCAGCATATGGGCTAATAGGTGCAGATGGCGTCGAAATAATCCTCTTCAACTTGCCAGCTTTACAGAAAAGCCCAAATTGTGGTTCGCACTAAATGTCCATTTTCTAATAGCCTTTTAAATATCGAACCTCAAAATAGCGGATGCCATTCAATGAGCCGTCGTTCTTCCCTGTAGCCTCGTCCAGCACTAATCCGATCCATTCGCCGGCAGCAAACTGTGTCTGTCCGATGAAGGCGATGGTGCCGACTCGTCCCTCGATCTCGACCCGTTCACCAACCTATACAAATTCAATGCGCGTAACAAAAAGCCTACCCCATAATCGCCTATCCGGCTGACATTCGATGCGAGGGAGGCGAGAGACTCGCGACCTAAGTCGAGAATATTTTTTCACACCCAAAAACTCACTCTCTGTACGACGCATGCGAATTTCGGTGGTGTAG
This sequence comes from Mesorhabditis sp. LJ9110, assembly GCA_038088335.1. Lineage (NCBI taxonomy): Eukaryota > Metazoa > Nematoda > Chromadorea > Rhabditida > Rhabditidae > Mesorhabditis > Mesorhabditis sp. LJ9110. Next base: position 39,195 of record JBBGBA010000017.1, on the reverse strand, counting down.
TGCCAATGCGCCCTGGGTCCTGGAATGTGTTTATTTAGATTTGTTAGACTAATCAAGGAGAACAAAGCTACGAAAACCATAATACTCAAAGGATTCAACAAAATGAGATACAACGTAATAAAGGGTTCGTGTTTTCATTATGCTTCGTCAGCTCGACTGCTCGCATGGACCGCAGCCGCCAAATCTCCAGTCTCTTGAAGTCGTTCCCGAATAATCTCCGCGATTGCCCGTTGAGTGTGACGATCCAATTTCTGCAGCTTTTTCTCGATGTTCCTTTTTAGGTCCCAATCTGCTTTCTTGGGCTGCAAGGTCGACGGATCGATCTGCTCGGGAAGGTCGGTTTTTGTAGTGTCCTGGAGATGTTGCGCGATTTCTTTCTCAATCACATTGTAGTCAAACTTCACATCGTCCTTCTTCCCGATATCAGAGCCAGGGGCATAATTGCGAAACTGCGGGCCTTCAGCAAGGCTTCGTTTGGTCGGCTGATCAGTTTCCATGTAGTCCTCCTCCTTCATAGGTACGCCATGTACGCGCGACTTCATGGCGAGCAGCCGCTTCTTTCGCTCCAACGCTGCCTTCTCAGAAGCCGTCACTTGCGGTTGAGTGTCCTCATCTCCCGATGACATCTGTGCATCGTCCGTCATTTCCTGAAATTTAATTTATTAGATAATTGTTTACATAAATAATTCAACAAGATGTAAGAACCCAAATGATCAACAAAAGGAATGGTAAGATGTAAAATCGTAGGCATGAGAGAATTGCCAGCAGAATAAAGGTACAAACAAATATCGACAAGGATACAAATAAAAAAATGTTTTATTCCTCCGAAGAGGCGGAAGGAGATCGTTTATGAGCCTTTTTCTTGCTTTTCTTGGAGTGCTTCTTCTTGTCCTCATCGTCGTCGTCGTCTCGTTCCCGTGTCCTGTCGTGACGCCGATTCTCGTCACGGTCTTTTCTATCATCACGACGGTCACGATCACGACGCGAATCGGCCCGGTCACGATCCCGACGACGTCTTTACGCGACGTTCCTCACGCTCTCGCTCACGGTGTCGTTCGGCTCGTTCTTTTTCTCGCCGTGCAGTCTCCTCGCGCTTAGAAGCCTCCTCCCGTCTTTCACGATCACGCTCACGATCACGTCCACGCTCTTGCTCAGGTTCTGGCTCCCGCTCACGGCCCTGAAATTGAGGAATTAATGTACTTCTATAAAGAGACTTGGGTTCTTTAGCCTTTCCGGCGAAGGGGGGGTCTTTCCTTACTAGTTAGGATCAAATTCGTTTCTAAAATGGGGAGTTTATTTTAACCAGTTTTGTTCTATTCCAAGATCAAAAAGTATTTCAAAAAATCCATTTTTCGAGCAAAAAAGCCGGATTTTCGACGAAAATTTCAAATTTTAAGCGATTTTTAAATTTTGCCACGGGAGATTTAAGTGAATTTAACCAAAAAGGCGATTAAAATATCGTGAAAAATTCGGACCCTCCGGACATACCAAAGAACCCCGATTTGTGGCCGAAAATCCAAAAAACTCTACCTGTTGATGATAAATTCGGTCATCCTTCTCAGACTTGATCATGGGCCCAGCATAATTTCCACCACTGAGAGAAGTGTATCTGTGTTTCCAGTCGCTTTCTGCCGCTTCTACAGCGATATTATCCCTCTTTGGGGCTCGATCGTGGTGGTTGTCTCGGGATGTGCGTAGTTCCTTCAGTTTCTTCTCCACGAGGCTCGGCGGGATGCCATCCTCTGCTTCTTGGGCTTCGAGCAACAAGCTCCACAATTCACCCATGAATTCCCGCGCGCGACGGGCGTTTAGGAAGCCGGTGATGTTGATCTGCATGACTTTCGGGTTGAGCTCGGCCTCTTCCAACTGTGTGATGATGTATTCTATGATCACGTCGTCCTCGAGACCGAGCAATTCTGTGACGCGGGTGGTCACCCACGGTTTGATGACGTCCAGGTTAACCTTGGCACGATCGATGGTCTGCTCGAGGGCGTCTTCGAATTTCATCGTCTTGAGGAGCTTCTTTTCCTTGTCGGTGAAGCGTATGTCTTGATCGGCATTGGTGCCTCTGTAGAATCCGCCCTCCGCCATGGCTGGGGACTAAAAATGAATGAATTATGATTGAAATTTTGGTCGATAAGAGGGGGAATTAGTTAGAAAGTAAGCTTACAAGGGGAAAACTATGAATCTTTTCGAGTTTCGGCGGCTTGAGAGGGGCTACGCGAGAGGGCAAATAACGGATAGGAGCACCGCCGCGGAGTATTCCCCGAAAAGTCACTTCACTTCAACTTTTCAACTCAAACTTTTCGCTTGACTTCTCAAAAGTTTAGAACTCTGAAAATCAGTGGATTTATCAGATTTTTTCCGCGCCATTTTTGTCGTTTTTTTGAAGGGTTTCAGGCCGCTTTTAATAAACCGGTGTTCTCTATGCACCTTCCTAACCCTTCGAAATCTCGCTTTTCAAAATCATTTCCTCTCTCTGTCACCTCCTAAATTTCCAGTCCGATGCCGGATGACCTCGACGAAACAAGACGGGACGGGGTCCTCTCACCAGGCCTCGACCCACGAAGGGTTGAAATTGTAGTGGTCGTGGGCCCACTCGATGAGCACCTTCGCCAAGACCTGCTCGTAAGACCCCTAACATCTTCAGCCTATTTTTTTGCAGGAGAGCGGCATCCAAGTCATCAAGAGCCAGAATGGCAGCGAGTACGTCCGAGATGATGTCACGTTTATCATCAGCGGTATTTTTGGCTTGACGATTACTTGTCTTTTAAAGATTTTACTTCCCAAGCCTTCAACAACCTGGTCAGCTGTTCGAAAGACAAACGTGACGACAACGAATCGCCTCGAATCATGTCTCCTGTCTACGCGATGTGGCATATCGAAAGAGGCCTTGTATGCACACATTTCTTTTTTTTACGTCAGTTTAGGCCATACCACTTCCACAGCGTCACCGCCCTCGCTATTGCTGCTCGATGAAAAACCTGAATATTACGATGGAGATTACGGATGAGAGCAAGAAGAAGGAGCTCATAAATAAGATCCATTGGATGTCTGGTTCTGTCAGGAAGGAGGTATTTTACAAATTGTGGTATCAACTCTACGCTCATCTTTAGCTGCGGCAGCAGACCACTCATTTCGTCACGGATTCGATGTTCGGGGAAAACTATAGGGTAGATTATAGTGTTTTACACTTCCCACCCTTTAGAACGCTGTTGCCCTTGGCTATCCAATCCTGCGCTACACCTGGGTTCTCGAGGCCTGGACGCACTGTGAGGATCTGGACTACGACGCCAACACGCCAAAAGCTGTATTATTGAAGCGCTTACGAAGGCACTTTTTAGATGGAGCCCCATGTTTTGCGTATTTTCGAGGGCCTGAGGTTCTATTTCTGCCGTTTCGATCAAGAAAATATCTCGGAAATGCGTCAAGTCTCTACCGACAATGGTTTCTAATAATTTTGGGTTTCTAAGTGCATTTTAGGCGCTCTGATAGTTGAAGACCCATCATTGGCCACACATATTGTCTATGGTGCGAAGACTGATAACCTAGAACAGAATCGGAAGGCATGGCATGTATCTGCTACGGTACGCGAGTTATGTGATACCTAGTTAGCTTTTTAGTGGTTCTGGGAGTCGATCAGCCTTGGCAGAGCACGGCTCGAAATGGAATACACATTAGCGCCCCGTGCTATGTCGAAGAAACAGGATAATCCTCTCCATACCAGCAAGTCAGTCAATAGTTTTAGTCAGCCAATTTCTACTTTAGGGCCTCGATTCTCGACAACTCTAATAATTCTATCTTGTCGAACGATGATAAAAGTGTGGGATCGCCGTGCAAAGTGGACAAAAAACAACAGGTCAGCTCAAAGTTCGTAACATACCTTGTTGTAGATTGTTTCTGAAATGTTGGATACGGAGCGGAATTACATCACGATGCTGGAGCTTCTTCTTGAGGTGTTTTCCCTATGCATATTTCAATTTGCTATTTAGATGCGCAATCGGCTGGTGGGCTCGAAAGATGGTGGAAATGATTCTTGGCTGGCGACGAATCCCGGAGCTTTATCCCATGCTGACGCCAATTTAATTTTTGGAAAGGTAACTTTAGTTGCTTTTCGAAATCCAAGTATAAGCTTTCAGATCCCTCCTATTTTGAATGTACATAAAGCGATCCACAGCGACATTGCGAAACTCATATCCAACTGGTCGACGAAGGCATCTGTCGCGGATGTGAGTCATTGGATAGTGATAGGTGAAACAATCAATTTAGATCTGGTATCGTCGCCGTCAAGATCTGCGCAAAGTTTATCCACCATTCATCAACACTTTTGACAAGGCCAAGGACCGCTTCAGAGAAGTAGACCGGGACGACAGATTTCATGCCTTCGTTCGGGTACTGTCATCAACGATCATTGTCTGATTTTATTGTAGATGTGTGAAAGCGGCGAGAACTGGAGGAAGCAACGCGTCGAGGACTTGCTAGTGCGTCCGATCCAACGTCTTCCCTCGATATTGCTTCTGCTTCAACAATGTGCGAAGCACTGCAAGAAGAACTCGACAGACGCCGAGAATATTCCAAAAACTATTCGTGAAATGCAATCTATTTTGGAGTAAGCAGAGCTTTGGTTTATTGATTCGCATTTAGGAATGCCAATGCGTCTCGTCAAGCGACCGAAAATTTTGAGAAGATTTACAAGGTGTTTGATGAGATCGAGTCGATGCCTGCGGAACTGCGATCCAGTCATCGTACAACCACCGCGGGTAATCAGCCCTAATTTATCTTTTCATATTTTTTAGAATGCGTGGTTGCATGTGCTGGTGGTACCGGGCAATGGGATGGCATGAAAAATAAGCCTCTTCGGTTACTGATTTTCAACGATCTTCTCATGGTTTGCGGCCGTACACTTAATCAACACGGTTTTAGATTGTGAAAGTGCGAGAGCATATTCAAAGCGGAACGAGTACGATCTCACGAATGGCTCGCCACTTTTCGACTACTAGTCTCTTGGGGGAACGTCGAAAGCCATACCGATTCATTGCTTATTACAATTTTAACGAAGTCCGACGCATCACGAGCTCTTATTCGCATGGTTTGATTTGCCAAAGGACCCGTAATGCTTTTTAGATGACCGTGGGACGATGTATACACTCTCTCTCAGAGATAACGACAGCGACAAAGATGTAATTTATCCGATTTATACCGTACGCTTTTCTAGCTGGCCGTTGGCGTTGACGCTTCCCTCGGGTATAATGAGGAGACTGTCCTTGATTGTATGCAACGTATCGAAAGAGGCGTATTCATAGAATCCGGACGTGAAGATACTTTTGTCGTAGGCTTTTATTGTTCAGATAGAAATGTTTTTTTTTCAGCAACATGTACCGCCGAATCAATCCGAAAAGTACGGTAGCCTGACCAAGAGCTGCGGAAAGCGCGTTCTTCCGGAATATTGGTAATTAGATTTAATCTTTTTTTATTATGAAACGACGCTGTCCCTCTATATAACATCTTTTAGTGACTCGCCACAGCAAGAGAACCTAAATGCATCGACGATGAGCTGTATGGGCATGCGAAGGCCGCCATCGCAACTTCGTAAAGCTATTTCGAACACCTCGATGTTCCGATGGGGGCAGCCGCTTCGTGAACAGCAATTACTTGGTTAGTTGATCTCAGTAGCGCGAATTTTTTTTTTCATTTTTAGTTGAAGAGTCTCCCTCCTCCAACTCGGTGGTCTCCTCCCCGTCGGCCCTTTCCCATACGAAAAAAGCTGGCATCTCAAAGGCAATTTTGGTCCTCTGATATGACTTGAGTTTTCTAGATTCAAAGTGCGTCGAATTTCTTCACGAGGCCCTTCCGCAAGGCATCATTCCGCAGAAACGACGAAATTACGCGGGTGGATGAGGCCAACGAAAAATACACAACCCTTGACTGAAGCACCAGTACGACGATCTCATCACTAATTCTCGCCTGTTTATTGTATTTTCTTGTGTTTTATAATGGTTGTGCAGGTGTGTGTGCTCATTGTTTGAGCATTTATTTGCCTGATGCTTTCTGAGCGCACGAATTTCGTCTGGAACTCCTCTTTGCATAAAATAAATCGTATAACTTTATTTTGTTATCTTACACCGCAGTTTGATTCTGCTTATACCCTATACGAAGCGTAATGTGCTTTTACCCTATTTTGCGTATTGACTAGGCCATTGCCCACCCCGAAGGGCGCCAGCAGTCTGCTGCGCAAAGGCGTGTGCCGTTTGCGCCGCGTTGGTTCCCTAGACGTGGAGAATTTAAAGTGCTCATCGCTTATTGTTTCGCCCTTTTCGCAACGTCAAAACCAACTTTAGTCGTGCGATGACGGTCGTCAAGATCAAGTACGGATCAGACATCCGTAAGAGCGCCGTCCACAACAATGACCTGACGCTGAACGATCTGCTCTTGATGGCCCAGCGCATCTTCAACATTTCTCCGCAGGAGCCCTTCACGTTGAAGTACAAAGATTCAGGTGGTTATTCTGTAAAATTCTGCAAAACTTTATTTTAGATGGTGACCTTATTACGTTGGCTGAGGATTCTGACCTTCGCCTGGCATTGGACACCAACTCTAGCGACACCTTGAGCGTTTTCGTCAACGGCGACAATGTCGCCGCTGAAACTTTGAAGGCTCAGTTCTCTCAACTGCAGGTAAAAACATGTTTGGTCGGATTGTTCTCGTCACTTTCGTCCTTCCCAAACAAACAAAATTAATTTATCTTCTTAGTCCGATTTCGAGAGGCTCCTAAATGCCATCAATTCCGCCGAAGTGCGTCACAACGCTTCGCACCCGGAGCCAACGCAGCCGTTGAAAGTGAACGGCGACCACGGATATGGGCACCAGCACGCTTCACCGGAACCATCCCCTGCCCCGGAGATCGCGCCGCCAGCCACCATTCAGGCCACCTACAATGAGAAGAGCCTCAACAATTTCCAGCATAACCACAACGAGGTAATTTTTAGTGTTGGATAGTATTCTTTTTTTAGTCGCTCTCGGCGATTGAAGACGAGATCCCGCTCGGCGCGGAGGCTGCCTCTGTTGCATCATCGCATCATGTTTCCCACATGAACGTCTCTTCCATTGTGTCTCCGGTAAGCACTCAGCTAGAACTTAAAATCCGTTTTTTTTTGCAGCATGGTGAACCCCCGGCGCAGTACCAGCAACAGCAGCAGCAGCAGCAGCAAACCTTCTCTCCACCGGCCAGCGTTCCGTCATATCCGCCGCAGCCGATGGGCCATCCGCCGGCTGCCTACCCGGAACCCACGCCTCCTGCTCCGCAGCAGTACAACAACAACCCGCAATATGGTCAGCAGGCGCCTCCCCCTCCGGTCCCCGGCGGCTTCCCACCGTCTGGCGGCCCGCCCAGCAATACTCCATTCGCTCCGGTGCCTCAGTACGGAGGTTCGTTTTTATTTTTCCCTATTGTACCGAGCCAAGCTTCTTGTCTCCTGGAATTCATGGTCTCTTTGCAGGTCAGCCACCAAACACCCCGGCGAGCAACGCACCGCCTGCCGGCAACCCTCCGTTCAGTGGACCACCCACTAACTTCGGACAGGCCCCGCAACAGCAGGTGCCACCGCCTCCTGGCCCGCCTCAGCAATTTGGTCAGCCCGGTCAGCCGTTGGGCGGTTATCCGGGTGCTCAGCCCGGCTATCAGCCGATGGGCTTTTCGTCGTCTCAGGTACACTTGCTCGGGTTTCTGAAAAAGTCGAAATTCCTAATGCTAACATTTTTAATTTGCGCGAAATTTTTGGTAGGCGCTTTTCGTGATTCGAAGTGGTTTTATTGTGGAAATTTCAGAATGCGAATGTTCGGGGATCCTGAGTTTCGATATGAATTTCGGCGTTCTTCTACAAAATCCACCTCCTCGGCTTGATTATTCAATGTTATAGGCCCCTCCCGTGCCCGAGCCATCTCACCAGTACGGTGCGCCGCCGTCGTTCCCCGGAGGCCATGGTGCTCCACCGCCGTCGGCCTTCCCGGGCAGCCAAGGCCCTCCTATGGGTGCCCCGCCGATGATGCCTCCTTCCGGAATGCCGCCTGGAGCCAACCCATTCGCCCGCGGACCAGCTCCTCCCACCGGTTATCGCCAATCTCCATATCATCAGTAGCCGGGAAATAACCGAGTGACGTTGGGTCTCTTTCGCTCGTTCCCAAAGTTCTCGCGTCTTCTTGCTCTTTTTTTACGTTACCCGCCCTCTTTGTCTGTTCCGTTATTCCCCCCTTGCTTCTAATTCTTGGGGCCGAGTGTAATGATTACTTGTATTCCAGCGGCGTTCTACTCGTCGTCCCACAATTCTGTGAATGTCAGCCATTGTGATCGTAATCTATTTACCATTTACAGAATTCTGTTCATAATTTATTTCAAGGAGACCGAATAAAAAGGTGGATCGTCAATATTTGTCATTTTAAACACATGATAGGTCCGGTGACAATGAGTTTATTGAGGCAGCGGATTACAGCTTGGTAACATTAAATGTAGTAGTATATATCTAATATGAGTTCATCGAGCGAAGAAGATGACGATCTTCTAGCTGGAATCCTGCGGGGCGGTGAAGATGACGGTATTCCAGATGTTGTGGTTCTAAAACTGTATTTAACTAGAACCTCCGAAGAAGAGGGGGAGAAAACGGAAACTGCCACTACCGGAAGCTCTACCGCGTGGCCCGGATGTGGAAACGGACCAAGAATTTCGTGAACGGTTTGTGAAGCTGTCGACTCGACAGTTCTTTAGACTAATCTCGGTGACCGAGAATATGATGTATTCGGCAGGTGATGGTCCGTCTCCGCTCTCGCAAAACGTTGATCTCGCCATACGACTGGCCGCCGAGATCCTGAGACCACTTTTTCGGAATTTACCACGATGGAAAGTTAGACAGTAAGTTGCTACAATTAGGGTTCGATGACATTTTTTTCTAGTGAGCATACCCCTTTGGCTATTGTGCTGAATCGAATGCGGGTGCGGCCAGATTTAATAAGCAGGCTTTTACAGCGAATCACGGTAACCGCCAAGTATCCCTTTTTAATTTAATCTTAGGTGGCTGCAAATATCAATGAAACTGCCAATCAAGTAGACGACGGCGACGATCAGAAAACATTTGCTGAGTATTTCGATGACGGCTGTTTCTTAGAAACAATTTTTAGAGAACTGGTGGATCCGACCGGATTGAAACTGCCGTTCTATGTTGCCCTAACCGACCTCGGAATGGATCCAAATGGGCTTTTGGTATGCTTTCATTTGCGACACATCAAATTTTTCAGGCCATGACAGACGAAATATCCGCGGCTCGGTTGGAACGGATCGTGCAGCGAACAAATGGGATGAGTCCACTCGCATATGGCCTATTTTCAGACGCCCGAAAAGCAGCAATTTGCAACTTCAACAGTAAATAGTAAGACCTCGACCACCGATCAGTCTCGCTATTTTTAGTCGAAACGAAGCAGCTTCGCTTTGCCGTTGGCTTGGAATGAAAAGTCCCCCAAAAGTCGTCGTCTTTGCTGCTACATTTCTTTTCAAGGAAATCATTACACAGGTGAAGATTGTATTGTTTTTGATGGTTGTTTTAGTTCACCGACCATGCATCTCGAATTGCCAAAGATGTTTGGTCGGTCGAGCGGATGCAGGTTGGATCCTCGGTTTCGCTTTTAGTTTTGATTGAGGAGAACCGACCGGGCGTGGGCGGTGTAGACTCCCATCACCCCGTCCCGATCTCAACAAGACACTATCGTTCGGCCCTCGTCCGCAATAAGCGAGTTAAAAATGGCAATTTCCTATTTGGCCTTACGGATAATTCTTTGAATCAATGATGCTATTAGACGGGTTTTTTATAACAATTTGGTTCGTGGGATCTCCTTGAAATGAATGCTATGCCGGTTCGATAAAATCCGTTAAAATATTTATCGAGTGAACATGTAGACGCAGAAACAACGATATACATCAACAATGTAGAATTACTGTGCCGCCCTGCCGCGATCGGAACGCACTTTTTCCGTTTGCAAAGTCAGGGCTTGGGCTCGCTTCGTCAGTCGGTCGGCACTTTCCATGACCTGAAAAAAAAGAGGTTCTATAAAAAACCTACAAAACAAACCTGTTCATGAATGTTGCTCGTTTTCACGCCCATCACAACCTGGCCGAGTTTGGAATCGATCTTGGCGCCCTCGATACGATAATTAATAATGAGGTCGACTATCCAGCGCTCCGCCTCTTCCTGAAATAGAAAATTAAACCAAGAAAAAGAAAAATCCATATGCACTAGACTCGGACTCCCAAGATCCACAAACGTCAGAAACAAGAATACCTTTTTCATGTTGAGTCGTTGTGCTAGCATGTCGATCGAAATGCACTGGTGAATCCGACAGAACATCTCGAATGTCAAAAGACGGGCCGATTCACGGAAATCATCCAGGCAAGCGGTAAGGAAGAAATCGTTTGATAGGACCTAATAATTTTTAACGCAACGAAAACTAATTAGTACCCCTTCACATTGACGAAGCTTTAATTGGGCGTCATCGAAGTCGTACTTGATGTAAAGAGACGTGAGGAAATCGGTTACGGGGTCAGAGTAATTATGCCTCTCCTGAAAAAATCTGATGGTCCTATCGCAGTAAAACGTACAATATCGATGACCTTGATGAGATCCTTCAAGCTGTTTTTCTGCTTATTCTTGGATGTGACGACGGCGACAGCGAGGTATCGAAGCAAATGTGGGCAGGCAACCTAAACAACACGTTCAGAAACACAGACGGAGCCACTGACTTGGATTGCGTTGAGGTACGGCTGCTGGTTCAAGAAAAGTTCGATAATCTCGTCACGTCCCTGCAAGTCAAGAAATTAAAATACTGTTGAAACACGCACCTTCGCGTAATTGAAGTAAACAAAAAGCGAAAAATGCATCAGCCATGCACGCTGCTGAATGAGTTCCCACTCGGAATCAAAAGGATTCGAGTCGATGTAGGCACGCAACTTCAGCAAATCTTCCTTGGCGTGTTCCCATTCCTAAGACAAGCAAATTAATGCCAAAAATTATCTATTCAAACCTGCAAGTTGATCTCGGAGGCCAATTTCCCGTAAAGAGCGCCCAGGAAGTTTGGGTCATGCTGCGGGATCAGATTCCTGAAACGATAATTAAGAAAGCAAAAAAATCGGTACTTGTAATGGAACAGGATAATCGACGCGTAGTTGTAGTTCCCGCACTCGTATAGGAATTTGCCGTACTTGAAAAGCACGTCCAGCATTTCGGTTTTGAACTAGACGAGTGTTATGTTATTTGAAATCAGAAAGGTAAACATACTCCATGGTTGCTGATCAAAAAGTCAAGGATCTTTTGATTGCTGTCGCGATCCCGGGTCGATTCGATAAACTCCCGAACCGATTCGGTCTCAAGAATCGCAATGACGGCGTCAGCCTAAATCATGATTTTTTTCTAGGTCAGAAATTTTACCTGGGTCTTCAATTCCTCCAGCTCCTCGAGGGTCTGGGCACGGCGGATCGACACCTCTTCGGGTACAGCATCTTCCGGGTAGGTATTCTTGAGAGAGTCGACCAATCTCGTCTTCCTCAACACTTGACGATGGATTTCGGTCATCGAATCGTTATCGAAAATCTGGCGGGGCTCGATGAATTCGAGCAGAGGGATGACCAAGTGGAGGTCCAAGAACGGAGCCATCCGTCGGGTAAGGTCGAATTCGGCCATTTCCTGAAAAAAATAGGATTTACGTGCTCGATGGAAAAAATAAGTGTTCTAGGAATAGAAAATTCTGGCGAATGAATGATGATGAAAAGGAAAACGAAGAAAAACGGGTACCGCCAAGAGCGCCGGTGAAGTTTAAATCGGGCGCTGCAAGAATCGAGTCATTTATAAACATTTTAAAATGTGAAAAAAGATCTAAACGAACAAAAAAAACGATTTATTAGAAGTTTTTCCAATAGAAAAGAAAACGTTGTTAGTTGATGCAAATGAATTTTCCTCGGTCGTTGAGCGCTGATGGCGCAATCGTTTTTTGCCGCGTCGTGGTGGCTCGCTTGAACCGGTGGAGTTATTTTTTGCAAGTCATCATAAAACAGCGTGCTTTTTTTGTAAAAATTAAAACTAAATTATAATTTGTAAAATAATGACATTTTAGTTTGGAAATTGGTGAAAAATATGGCTGTAAAAAAATTCAAACCCTCAATTATATAACTACTCGGCTTTGCATGGATGAATTATTTTGTAAAAAATGCAAAAACCAGAGCATGAATTTGTGAGCAGACATTTTTTTCTAAAACAGAGCACCGTAAAGAAAAATCCTCACCACACGGCTACATCTCTTTGGCCGGAGATATTTTGTAAAATCTAAAAACTATATAGGAATTTGTAAACACCCATTTTGGTTTTTCTTAGGTTTATGTATGCTAAAACCACAATTCCCGCCGAAGAAAGTACCAATTTTATAGCTACTCCTCGTTTGAACTGCTTTTCAAAACTCTAACCAATCCCTAAATTCAGATGGAAGACAACGGATCATGGTGCCTGATCGAGTCGGACCCCGCCGTCTTCAGCGAGCTGATCCGCAACTTTGGCGTAACGGGCGTCCAGGTCGAGGAAATCTATTCGATGGACGATGAAGCGTGCGCCCCCCTGCAGCCTATACATGGACTCATCTTTCTATACAAATGGCGTGCCGGTGACGAGCCGATGGGAACCCCTGCCACCGACCCGAAGATCTACTTTGCCCAGCAGGTCATCACCAATGCCTGCGCGACCCAGGCTATCATCAATCTGTTGTTGAACCTTGAACATCCTGATATCGGGCTTGGAGATACCCTCAGCGAATTCAAGTCGTTCAGGTATGCCTCTTACTGAATTCGGTGCATTTTGAAATGGGCCACAAGGCCCCAGCTGCGATGGTTGTGTATCCTGGGTCAAAACACTGTCCCAAATCGCGAAAGTTAACACAGATAGCCTGATTTGAGTTTATTGCTTCGATGGACCGAAATTGTATTCTTAGGGTCTTACGTGGACCAAGCTTGAATTTCAGTTCGCGTAGAATTGGCTTGGATTGAAGCTAATCTCAGGCTTCGGTTGAGCGTACTTGGGACCCCCTTAAACCCCAAACTTTCATGACGGTTTGACCGGATTACGAAATACTTCCCATTATCCTGCTCAAAACATTTTTTGTTTTTAGTAAGGACTTCGACCCTGCCTGCCGTGGCCTCGTCCTCGGAAACTCCGAACAGATCCGTTCCGTCCACAACAGCTTCGCCAGAGCCCAACTCTATGAAGTCCTGCAGCCGGCCGGCAAAGATGAGGATGCTTTCCACTTTATCACCTATGTACCAATCGGGGACAAGGTAAAAACACAACGGAATTTTTTTAATGATTTTTAGGTGTACGAACTGGATGGTCTGCGCGAATGCCCCTTGGAGGTGGGTACTGTTCAAGAGGGCCAAGATTGGATGGACGTCGTCCGGCCAGTGATCAACGCCCGTATTGCCAAGTACCAGCAAGGCGAGATCACCTTCAATCTGCTCGCTCTCGTCAAGGATTTGCGCGCCAAACTTCAGGAGGAGCTCGAGGCCCTTGGAGAGACTGGAGATCCGAGTGAGGTGAGAATGATACTATATGAATCGTTGATTTCAACCGGGTATTAAAGATATCATATAGCAGGGACAAGAGAGAGCATTATGGCTCCTTGGCCTTCTCACCTCTTACAATTAGTTTCTTTTTAGGTTGCGCGCCTCATCGACGAGCTGCAACAGGAGAACAAGCGTCAGGCACGATGGATTCTTGAGAATCGCCGTCGTCGCCACAACTACATCCCGTTCATCGTTGATCTACTGCGCACGTTAGCCAGGGAGGATAAGCTGGTGCCGCTGGTCAAGGTATCAACTAATTTTCCCAACCAACCGGTGTATTTAGTCGGCTATTGCCAAGAAAAAGGCGGCCACCCAGATGAAGAAGGAGCGCGCGGCGGCCAAAGCATCAGTGAAAACCGAGCCAGAAGAATCTCAATAATTTATTGCACTTTTCGTTCTCTTCGGGTTTCCTTAAATATCTGTTCTTCGATTTTTTTACTTCTCAGCTGTGTGTTGTCCGCTTCGGTGTTTTCTACCGGTTTGTCTGCGGTTCTTTGCTAATTCGCGCAACTTCCTCTAAATTCGTGTTTTCGTGGTTGTCTGATTTGGCATAAATAAACGTATTATAGGTGACAACTCGGGGCTGATGAGAGCAGAATGAACTATATACAACACCGAAATCCGATCGGCAGAAGGCGGGATGAGCGTAAAGGTGCGAGGACCCTCTTTGATCCTACCTTGCCATCTTTTTAGATGATTCTCTCCCGAACCCTTCTACTAGCCTCCAAGTTTCACCACCTGTGCCAACCTACGGCAAAAATGAAGATCCGCTCGCCAGCGCCTTACTTGGGGCAGCTGAGTAAGCAATGACCTGAATATCAAACCAAATTTTAGAATGACTTCGAAACTGTGCATTGTACATCCCTGTAATGTTTTGCGCCGGCAATGTCAGGTGAACTCGTGGTTTCTTTTATAATTTCGAGGATTCAAGGTCCACCAACACGCGAATTCGCTACATCTGACGCCGGTCACGCTCGTGCCAGTCATTTTCAACTTGACGAACAAACAGGTATGGAATCGAAACTTTGGTTCAACTACGTGTTTAGGGGATTCTGACCCTTTGGAAAGGCTCTATTGGCAACGGTGTTCTTTGGGGACTGACATCGATTACGGAGATAGTCCTATCCGATGTTTGCGGCCTTCCGAAGTAAGCTTGCATGGTCGTCAAAATATTTTTAGAACCTTTGTGCCTGGCGGGTGTTCTGAAAAGTTTTGGCGTCACGTTCTGCTGAAAGCTATCTCGGCGTTTACTCTGACACCATTCTACATTTCTTCTTTTATCGAGACAGTTCGGGTAGGTGTCTTGTATCGATCCTCAATATTGCTTTAGAGCGAAAGCGGTCTCGGCGAAGGTGACTCGGAGAATAGAGTGATGGAAGTTATTGTAAAGGGCGTTGATCGCATGAGGTGCGGGTTCTTCTTTTTGTCATATCGTTTTTAGATTTTTTGCATTTGGTGCTCGCGACTCTTCCCGTCGCTTTTCAATCCTCCATCTGGCCCTCCCTACGGTAACTTTGTTGCTTTTAATTTTATCCGTCCGCAGGTGGCGTTCCGGACATCACATTACCTCGTCCAAACCGGGCTTTATCATTATCTCTTCAATATTGCAAGGAGATATGTGGTGAGCCTCACCGCTAAATGCTTTCCAAATACTTTTATAGAATCGAAAACCAGAATCGGAGAGGACAAAGTTCCACGAATACGTGCCGCAGATTTTTGCGCAGATGACATCTTCCGTCTGCACGGACATGATCTTGTTTCCGTTTGAGACGATTTTGCATAGAATGTATATACAAGGTGAGGATTACGTCAAGCGAAGATTTATTACTGCCAAACGTTGCTTATATTTATCTATTTAACGCAAACGCGTACTTAAAATGAGAGAGGTGACAGAATCCTCTGACAAAAAACAATCTTCTTTTTTTAGGGACACGAACACTTATCGATAATCTGGACAGTGGCTTGTCGGCTGCCTCGATAACGATCAAATACAGCGGGTTCTTCGATTGCTTGCGACAGACCGTCGAACGCGAGGGCTTTTGGGCGTTGTATGCGGTGAGTCCATTGAGCCAGCAATTAGCTTTTTGTAGGGTGCCGGCGCTCTTTTCCTCGAATACATGCTGCAATCCACATTGCACCAAGTGGCTCGGGCGATATTTGACCGCGGAAGTGAAGCCTTGCTCCGCCGTGCCACCCATGCTCATCATCTTGCCACAACACCGCCGATTTCTCACGCCGCCAACCTGGACACGATTGGACCGTTGTCTGGACCGTTGGCTAGCCAACAGTTGCAACAGCCCTCAGCCTACCAAGATGATGAGCCGGTTTCGATGATTGGCAGCCCGCATAGGTAAATTTTAGAGCGTTGAATTGTAGAAACATTGGTGCTTTTTTGGGGTGACTCTCTGGATACCTTGTCTTTAATAATATACCTTTAATGCTTAGGGAAATTCGGGCCTCCCTAATCATTCACTAGGTGCCATCTGCCATCTTTTCTAGATTGCCTTTGTGTCGCGAAATCTTTATCGATTACGAACTCAATATCATTTTAGGGGTATGCCGATTTCCGCGCCGTCAGTGCCATTCCCTACCGCGTCTCCGCCGCTCCTCGCCTCACCGACGATGGTTAGGGCTCCGCAACCCCGCGCGCGAGAAGCTCTCTCGTTCCCCTCGTTTGGTGAGACCTCTGGCTCCTATGGCTCACCGAACCCGCCGACGGCAAGCCCATTCGGAAATCCCCCGCATCAACCGCCCAAGTAAGTTAATTTTTCTATATCTCTAGATACACTTTGATCGGCTTTCTGGTAAAATTTAATCAGTATAGGACGTGGAAAATTATTTCAAACCTTGACAACTTAAAAATTTTGGAATTTTTGCCGAAATATCTATATTTTTGTTTTTTAGTAGTTTTTTTTTTGGAAAATTTGGATATTGGGGAGAAAGTTGAGGACCATTTTTTTGCTTCCAGGTCATCAATCTTCGGCAGAAACGCCTCAGCTGGCTCGGGATCTAGCTGGGAACCGCTGCCACCGCTCCACCTTGACACAAATAACCAGTTTAGTTGATTGTCGTTAGCCCGGTTGCTGATAGGCATTTGTGTTAGGCTATTATAGATCAGTCGCTCGTGCTATTCTTGATAAACATTATTTTGAATATTTTGTGCAAATCGTTTCATCGCTGTTTCCTCAGCTTGGATAACGAGGAATATTTTTTTATGGTTGCGTCCATCAGACCATACCATTTTTCAGGCAGCGTATTGCCAAAGATGTCTGACTGGGGTAATTTTTCAAACCTTACTTTGTATAAGTTCTTTAGACGATGACGATTTCGTGCCTGAGACGGTTGCCGCTGCGCCGGCAGCCCCTGTCGAACAGTCAATCGACAATTATAGGGTACGATCTGCTTCGATGGCTTATTCTTCTTTTAGGTGCCATCGCCCCAACCCCAGAAGAAGGTGAAGCCGAAGTATATGGAAAAGGAGGACCAGGTTCGTGCTCGATCACGATAACAAAATTTTTGTTAAGACCTATGCTATGGAGGATCTCGGCCGCGAATTGACCACTGCTGAAAGAGAGGCTATACAAAGGTTTGTACTGCTTTTGGCATTAACGATTATTGGTCTAATTTAGAAAAACGGATCGCGCTTTTGCTCGTGAATTGATGGGTGGAGAAGGTGCTGATGATGATGAGGACTCGTGGCAAGACGCCGCTAGCAAAGTATTCAACCTTTACGGGTTTTAATTCATTCAATTTTTCAGGAAGATTTCGAGCACTGGGGCGATAAGATCGCCAAATGGGCTTCGCAACGACACAAGGCTGCCCACTACGGCGATTTCCTTTCCAAGCTTCTTGCCGGTCTCTCGAAAGATTGTGGGTTTTATGGCGAAAACGTCTAATATATTGCTTTAGTGGACGCTACCGATATTAGAAAGATGTCCAACCTGCTGAAGCAAATTGCCGACGACAAGAAGAAGGAGACCGACAAGGCGAAGCCGGTGGCTAGCGTCGGAAAGAAGAAGGCGAAAACGGCTGTTAAATCGACGGGTACATTTTCAAGGCATATATCTAGACCATGTCTTTAGGTGGCAAAGGGCGCGACGACCTTGATGACTACGGCACTGGTGGCGGCTCTGGCTGGCGTGGGGATGACGATGACGATTTTATGTAACTGCCTGATCTGCTCATGCACCATTTTCTGCCTGAGTTATTCCACTTTCCCACATCCTATTGTCATACCCAATTTCCTGAAAGTGTTCTATTCAAAACTTCTTCCAAACATTTATTTCTGATCATGTTTCCGGTTTGTTGGGTTTACTGTTAAATGTTTTATCGAGTGACTACGACGGTTTTTTTGTGCTGGTTGGCACCGGCTTTGCTATCAAGAATTTTTGAGAATGTTGCGTTTCTATGGAATCTATCATTTTTTAGTCGATGGGAGCTGAACCGAAGGTTGTAGAAGATGTACGTTTTTAGAGACTTTTTTCGCTCTTCTTTTGTTCAAAAACGAAAATATGCTTTTCTTTTAGTTTGTCGCAAAGATGCCGGCAGAATCTGCGCGAGCGTTGCTGCAGGGCGGGGAGATCGAAGTTCTGCGATGGGAGGATGACGAAATTGGTACGTTTATCGGGCGCACAATTCGGGATCTTTCGCATATTTGAAGAATCTCTGGCTAACGACATGTTTTAGCACTACGCATGGCGGCTAACCATTCACGACTGCCCTGGGATGAGTTGTCGGAACAGGAACGAGAGGTATTAGAAAGCATTTGATTTTCCTTACCGGGCTTAGGTGTTCGGCGAGGTCGAGACAAACGAAGCACACCGCTCAATGTATCTTTTCATCCGAAACAGAATTGTAGGTTTTTGAGTTCAATGCTCAAAATCTTAATATTTTCAGCTTCAAATGTGGGTGCTTGAGCCGAATGTCGAGACTCGCCTAGAAGATGTCAGAACCCAGATGCCATACCCTTATAGAGGTGCCATTCGTGGGGCTTTGTCACAATTCTGTTTAGATTGCCTTCCACTACAAAAGAGGATACACGCCTTTCTTGTGAGATACGGCTACATCAACTTTGGTCGTTACTGTCCTCTGACACGTTCGTATAGATGGTTTTTTATATTATTTCGTTTTTAGAGCCGATGCTGAAAGTTCCGACGAAGGTATTGGTTATTGGAGCTGGCGCCGCGGGGATGGCAGCCTATTCTCAGCTGACTACTTTTGGGTTTGATGTCCAGCTGCTCGAGGCAAAGGTAAGGCATTTTGGTTAGGTTATACAGGCCGTTTAGAGCGAGGTTGGTGGGCGAATTCAGTCATACTACGACCAGCGCGCTCGCGCCTCGGCGGAGCTAGGAGCGACATGCATCCGCGGATTCGGTACGATTTACATTTATCGAGTTTATTGTGTTTTTAGCTGGAAATCCGCTCTGCATCCTTGCGCGCCAATCGAGGGTCGTCTTGAAAGAGTTGAGTGGGTCCGAGACCCTGTACGACGAGAAGGGCCAGCCGCTGAGCGATAAGCTAGAAAAGATCGGCGCTGAACTCTACGAGTAACGCTTTTCGATCCTTGTCATATATTTTTGTCTAGGAAGCTGCTGGCCACTGCCGCTTACATCACAGAAGAGAAAAAGATCACTCATTTCGGCGGTTTCGAGTTATCTCTGGAAGATTTGGTCAAGAAATTGCAACAGTAAGTTGTTTTTGGCCGAAAATTTCCTGTGGGCATGTCTTCCCTGCATAGCTCGTTCCTTTAGACTCATCAAGCTCGGTCAGACCGACAACGCGATGGAGTTTTGGGTGATGGGCAAGGAGGTGGTGAGGAAACGCGCACAACTTTACGAAGAAGTGAGATTCCCCGTTTTTTTCCAAATTCCTTTGTAGCAATACCTATGCAAGAAGATTTGCGACGAATTGAACGAGAAGATTGTGGCTTTGGAAGCTGAGAGAAAGGTTCGAGCGGTGATGAAATTGTCTTTACTCTTATTTAGCCTTCTGGGAACGGCGCGGTTGACCTTGAGCAGGAGATGATCAACGACATCCTTCTACGGTGCTACCGAAAAGACATTAGCGACGCAGTCTCGGTTGGTGATTGATTTTCCTTATTCGTGATTGTGGTGTTTAGAAGTACGATAACCTTGCGAAGCGACGGAAGGTCGTTGACGAAAAACTGCAAAATGTGAGAACGATGGATGGCGGGTAAGAGGGCTCGAATTTCTTTAATTTCGATTCCTTTTAGTGATGTTTTAATCAACAACGAACAGCAGCAATTGGTGCAGCACAACTTGGCAGCGCTGGAGGTTAGATTTTGGATTTTCTCTATATAAACTTTTTCCTTAGTGGGCGACTGGCGCGCCGTTGCATAAACTTTCCCTACGGCACTGGGACCACGATGATCCGTTTGGGTTGAAGGGAGCCAATCTCATTCGTAAGGACTTAAATTGCAAAAGCAAGAGATTTTGGTATTTTAGCCGAGCGCAACTTCCGCGAGCTGCTCGACACGCTCACGTTCAAGAAGAAGGAGCAAATCCGGTACCGGCACGAGGTCAAGGAAATTCGCTGCACTGATGCTGGTAAATCGAGCTATGTGGTCAGCATCCTTTTTAGGCTGTCAAGTTGTCGTGCAGAGACCACAAGCAGGTGCGCCTTGCGTGTCGGAGACGGTCACCTTACATGCGGACGCTGTCATCTGCACATTCCCGATTGGTAAGCGCAAATTTTAGAAATAATTTTTTCGGTTCTAGGTGTACTGAAACGGTCGGTGGAGCCTGCCAGTGCTGATCCGAAGAAGGTCGCACCTAGGTTTACGCCTGAACTTCCTGAAGCTAAGGTCGATGCGATCCGAAAACTTGGCTCTGGCATAGTAAACAAACTTTTGTTGGTATGTTAGCGATCTCTCTCTCTCTCTCTCTCTCTCTCTCTCTCTCTCTCTCTTTCCTTTTATTTTCTGCGTTGATTTCCTACACATATTTCCCACTTTAGATCTTTGATCGTCCATTCTGGGAGAGTCAAATACAACAATATGGTTATTTCGGCATGATACCGAAAGCCGAGTAAGTCCCCTCATGTAATATCAATCTTTGTGCTTTCTAGAGCGAGCGGCTTTCGAGGAGAATTTTTCTCATTCTTGGTTTGTAATGATACGCCCGCGCTCATTTGCCTGCTGGCTGGCGAATCTGCTGAATTGCGTAAGCCTTTGTTGCCTGAAATATAACTTTCTTCGTTTTAGCTTCCGGTACGACGACTCAACACCTTGTCGCGAAGGCAATGAGCATTTTGCAGAAAATTTTCGGTTCAGTGACCCCGAAAGAGGTATAGCATGGTCTCTAACTAATCAAGGTTTTGTTTTTAGCCACTGGGCGTCAGGCTGACGCGATGGCACGAAGATCCCTACGCGCAGTGCGCTTTCAGCTACATGGGAAAGGAATCGCATCGTGGGTTTATGACGGCTCTTTATTTATTAAGTCTTTGCAGCTGATATGTATGACGAGATCGCGAAGCCCATAATTCCGGAGGGTCCTGGTGGAAAGCCACGCGTCTTCTTTGCTGGTGAACACACAGATAGGTAATTTTGAGGGGTTTTGCTACTTTGCGTCTTTTGTGAATAGCTTGAAACCTAGCTAATCCTAATTCTAAATAGGGGAAGTTCTACATGCCTATTTTATTTCTACTAAACTTAAAATCCTTTGAACAACGCCATTAAAATTCCAAAAATATTTTTTTCAGTGAAAATCCTAAATTTTCCAAATTTTTTAAATCATTTGAATTTTTCTAATCAAGTTTTCCATTTTAAAATCTAACTAAGTGTTTTTAAGACACTCTTAGCGATTTTTCTAGCGTGTTACACATATCTGGACATATAGGCGAAAAATACGGTTCTTTCGCCCCGAAAATACTCAACAAAAATTATGGAGGATTTTTTCAGACGATACCCCGCCACGGTACACGGCGCCTTTTTGAGTGGCCAACGCGAGGCCGCCAACGTGGCTGACACATTTCTAGGTAAATTAGATTTGTCTCAACATGACCATCTTTCCAGGCCGCCCCTTCGCCAAGGACTACACGCCCGTCTGTTTTGACATTGAATGATTTTTGTTGATGTTGTTAACCCTCCTAAGTTTTTATGTATAATTCGTTGCCAGTTGCCTTGTTTGCACAAACGTTCTCATTGTTCTATGGGTATCACAATTGCACGATCTCATCAATAAAATTATTCCCGTGGACAGCCAAGATCGCCGAAATGGCTGACGTCAAGCCCAAAGTAGTGCCGGTGGTCGGTGATGTCGTAGTGAAGGTATACGGAATTGCTGAGAATTTGGCTTTCATTGTTTCTAGGTTATTAGCTGGGGGAGGGAGGGGGAGGGGGGGGTAAGGGTGATTTTATTAACTTCCTTTATGGTGTAACGTTGTAAAAAGCTAAATAAATCATCTCTAGCTCATTATCGGCATCCTCGGCGGTTTTTAGACGATTTAGCCTCCTTCCCCCCGCTAACAACCCGGCTTACCTGCATTTGTCGTCTTCACCGTGCGGGTCCCCGGTGCATACATGATATGGGTCGTTGGCTGTCATGTTTCCGGGGAACCAGATCTGGAACACGGTTAACCTTTGCGACCTACCAAAAACTTAAAGGGACCGCGACAGCCCAGAAAAACTAACTCCCACCTCCTTGCCATGATGCCAGGGTCCATGATTTCTCAGTTGACCGCATGAATGTGTCCACGGATGCTCGTAGCAATACGGAATATGGGCTACCTAAAATCTTGGGGTTTTACGTTTTAGCGCAGTCTACTCCATAGAATGTAATACGAGAAACTAACCAAGTCATAGCGATGCACGACGCGAAACGACTCGTACATCAAACGTTCATGCGTCATCGCGAATTCAGCATTTCCCACGCGCGGCTCTCCGAAAGTGTACTGGAAGCGGAAAGCTCATGCTTTTCCAGTATAAAATTACCTGTGAAACGTTTAGATAAGGGTGCCGATGGGCGAAAGTGGTGGCAGCTATAGCCGAGAGAGCTCCTCCAAGGGAATGTCCGGTGAAGAGCACTTTTGGGTGTTTGCGAATCTGAACCGATGAGGTTTTTAGCCTCTACTGACCTTTAGTATCTTTCGGAGCACATGATCCATCGACGGCCAAATGGACTGTAGAGCCACGTAGAAATAGTGCTGTACGGACCCTCCGGCGCGTAACTGGAAATGACATCTATTAACTCTCATCCATAACTACCTACTTTTCGTTTTGGTTCGCCCATTGTCTCGATAAGCTCCATGATTAGTTGGAGACGAGACCGGGTACCGCTAAATCATTTGTTTACTACGGTTTCTGACTAGAGATGAAGCTCATAAAGTCACGCTCACCTGAAGGACACGACGAGCCACTCGGGATCAAGGGTGACGATGGCCCAGCACTGACCTTGTGCAAGTGTTCGCCAGATATCTGTGAACCCACCTCATCGCTGAAGATGTCACACGGTAACGCCGTGCGGTACATGACCTCAGCGCCGTATTGCTTTACGCATGGCCACGGGTCGTCGGCGTATGAGGCAGCTGGAAATAGAGGGTGCTTTTCGCCTATCGGGGCGGGGGGGGTGAGCTTTTATCTATTTTTAGCCTACAATTGTGTAGTAATGAAACCGGGTGTATTTTAATAGTGTGTTATTAGTCCTGATAACTAAAAAAATAGGATAGACTTTAAAATTTTAAATGCTGCTCACTTTTGGACCATTTTAGGAAAAAGTTGAAGCACTATTTTTGGATTGGAACCAACCAGAAAAGTCAAAAGCCCGTCTAGCCAGCGTATAATTAAAGTCGGCGGCGAGAATTTTGGTGAAGCATAAAAACAGGCAGATCCATCGGGCCCACCACATCCTAAAAACGGATTGTAAATTGGGAAATGACTCGATAATGGCATTTTCGATGTTGACCCGATTGGACGAAGGATGCGAGTCTATGAAAAAACAATAGGGCGGGTCAGGTGTTCTTTTGCTGCGGGGCATCAATCGATCAGACGACCATCGGTCATCACCCAATCACGATCATGCCCCGGGGCTATTTTAAAGGGGCGTGTAAGTGGCGAATCGAGGGAGAACCTTCAAAAAGCGTGTCGAAAATAAAATAATGCAAAAATGGGGCCGCTTCTTTAGGCTACCAAACCCATGGCTTGCCGAAACATAAAAATTTCACGTTCTTTCACTTTGGTCTGTACGTCCAGGAATGCCTAGTAAATTTCCAGCAAGTATCTTTATAGGGTTTGTAGTAAAATCGAACAATATTTCAAGTGGAAACAATGAAAAAAACGGAACATTTTTTTAGTGGAAATTTTGGTCGTGAGCTCGCCAGTTCTGGTAGACAAATCCATATTTTTGTATTTTTAACGAAATTTTTTAAATTTTCTACGTATAGGAATCGCAAAAAAGCACTTGCTCGCTATCAGAAAAATTGGCTCCTTAGAAGAAGAGGTTGATCCCCCCCCCCGATAATGCGAAAGAACCCAAATTCATCAAAAGCCTTCAGGCAACTGTTAGAACGATAATGTGCCTCAATTTTAGTTTCGTTTAGTTTTTGACGATCGATAAAGCCAAAAACCAAATTATCGAAAAACTACGAAAGCTCTCAATTTATAGCGGTTTCTTACCTACCAAATTTTAATAAAAAAATTAAAAACACAATTTTTCTCCCTAAATAAATCTACCAAACTTGAATGAGCTGTAAGCTTTTCAGGAATATTTTGCTACCACGAGATTCCAGCCGTTTCAAAGCGCTCGAGAGATGTGAGTTCTTCGGAGAAGCCCTTCGCCGAGGACAGGGAACGGCTCCTCTCTGGTTCGTGTTTATTTTCAGGCCTTGTTTTGTCCCAGGCATGGTTATTTTTAGTTGAAAATGACGTTCGGAAAGGCGTTTTTTATTCCGTAAATAAATAGGTCATTTTCTTTAGAACCGGCGGCCGCGACGAGTCGCAAAGTGGTGGTGTGGTCGGAGATTTGGGCCAAAGTCCCCTTCCGATTGGACAAGCGGGTCGTGCTCAAGGATGGTTAGTGATTGTCAGGGCCATTGTGTATATTATTATGCTTTCCAGTGTATGGCGCCGCTTTCCCCGGCGAGGTGCTGGCGATCATGGGCGGATCGGGGGCGGGCAAGACGACGCTGCTCAACATTCTCACACAGAACTTACAAGCAAACATTGAGGTTGCTTTTTAAAACCTTTTTAAACTTTGAACATTGGAAATTTATGCGCCAGGAAATACGCGGATTTTGGCCTCTCAAAATAGTTGAAATTTTCTTAATAGTCAACGTTTTCCTAAAAATGCTCGTTTTACGGTTGAAAACGACAAGAAGCTATTTCACGCTTTTTTTGGGTCATAAAAACGAGAACGAAGCGCGCTGGCTTGATACTTATGTCCTGAGCTAATTCTTTTTAGAAAACCGGACTCGTCCTCGTCAATGGAGAAGACGTCGACGCGATGGCGATGCGCCAAATGTCCGCCTTCGTGCAACAGGTACGCTCCGAGCCCATTTAAACCTTTTTATATTAGGTGGACGTCTTCTGGGGCAGTCTGACGGTCCGCGAGCAGCTCGTCTTCTCCGCCGCCCTCCGCATGGGCCGCCAATACACGACGCAGGATCGGTTGCACCGTGTTGATGAGCTGCTCACCGAGGTCTGAATAAAATTGTATTCTACTACTTGTTGAAGATGAACTTGAACGATTGTCGCGACACGATGATCGGGATTCCTGGCCGCACGAAGGGGATCTCGGTTGGGGAGAAGAAGCGCCTCGCGTTTGCCTGTGAAGTGGGTTCATCTACTGGTGTGTAAAGTATACGAAAATACTCGCCAGAGCAAGACGAACATTTTGGTATACTTTACACACCTGTAGATGAACAGGGAGACGAGATACAAAAGTTGGGTGCCGGCTGGGGGTAATATGCACTCTAACCCGACATTTCTGACTAGGTCCTTCCCGATCCATCGATCCTGTTCTGCGACGAGCCGACGAGCGGCCTCGACGCGTTCATGGCTGGCCAAGTGGTGGACGCCTTAAAACGGCTGGCCGCCACCGGGAAGACGGTGATCACTGTCATCCATCAGCCGTCGCCCGAAGTCTTTGAAATGTTTGACCGGTTTGTAACTGCTGGTTTCCGATGCTATAATTTTTGTGCTTCAGCGTCTGCTTCCTCGCGTTTGGCCGCGTAGCCTACCACGGCCCCACCAATCGGCTCGGCGAATTTTTGGACTCGATTGGGGATCCTGAACTCGCGTATGCTTTTATTTTGGACCTTACTTGGCGCCGGCACCTAAATTTTTGTCGATGAAAAGGCTGCAAAAATCAGAAACGTTTAAAAAACTTGTCTTTTTGATCAAAAACGTATTAAATTTATACGAATTTTTTTTAATTTTTGCATTTTAATGGTATCTAACTTGTCCGTAATTGGAAACTAATAAAAACACTAGAGAAATAGTCTTATGTTTTATTACAATGGATGTTAGGCTAAATAAAAGAAAATACAAAACAGCGTTTCTACGTTTTTCAGCATCCCATATGATCACGACCCGGCCGACCACATGATCAGCATCCTCGCCCTCAACGTCGAGACTCAGGGACAGGATTATGATCGAATCAAGGTAAGTATTAACCAACCACATGGATCACCATCCATTCTAGCGAATCGCCGCCACCTTCAAGAAGCACGAGATTGGCGAGAAATTGGCGCAGTTGATCAGCGGCGACGTGACGGGCAGTGTTCGCAAACTTGAGGAGGAGGGCAATCGGGATATCGGCAACAAGCCACGGTATAGGAACTCTGAATGCTATCCTCTTTTCTCAGATACCAAGCAGACTTCCTGGTCCAATTCTGGACCCTCCTGAAGCGTGCGACGCTGACCTGCCTCCGTGACCCACTACTCGTCAAGGTGAAGCTGGCCCAAGTTTTGGTGAGAAGCAATGCCTGCTGACGACTACAAAACCACGCTCCAGTTGACGTCGCTGGTGATCAGCCTGGTGAATTGGCGCGTCGACGTGCGGGCGGACACGGTGCAGAACATTGAGGGCGTGCTGTTCAACACGGCTCGCGACATGAACTTTCTCTTCTTGTTCCCATCGATTGGGGTTTGCTCTTGGGATTCGATGGTTATTATCCCAATTTAGGTGATTACCGCCGAGTTGCCGATTTTCTTGCGTGAACACCGGGCCAGGATTTACTCGGTGGATAGGTGGGTGAATTTGCAAATTGTGTGTATCCGTTTGTTTGCTTTAGTTACTATTGGGCCAAGACGGCCGCTGAAGTGCCCCAATATACGATATTGGCCATCATCTATGGGTGTATCGTATACTGGATGACAGGTCAGAAATAGATCGGTTCTTACAAAACAAAAAATGCAGGTTTATTCGCCGGCGCCGCGCAATTCCTCAAATTTCTGCTGATCTGTGTACTGCAGGCGTATGTGGCCATTTCGATTGGTAGGCTGCATGCTTTTACCTGATTTTCAGCGGCACAAGCTGGCTCAAGGCTTTTTCATTTTTTTCAGCCACTGCCGGCGCGTGCGTCTTCGGAAGTGAAGGAGCGGCCATCACCTTTATCCCCATCCTCGTGCTCCCGATGCTAATCTTTGGCGGTTTCTACATCAACTACGCAGACATTCCGGTTTACATGCAGGTGGATTATTATTTATGATAATTTTAAAGCGTTCATTTTTTAACTTTTTCAAGTTTTCTAAGTAATTTTTCCGCTCGAACTAAAGCTGTTTTATAGAAGCAGTAAAATAATTACAAGTATTACGTTACTAATAGAAGCCTAGACTTATAAAAAAAGTAGGATAGCCCGGAAAATAGAACCCGTTTTAGTGGTGGTGTCATCTCTCTTGGTTCCGCTACGGCTTCCAGGCCCTCCAGAACAACCAATGGACCGCCCAGGGAACCATTCCTGGTATTAAATGGCCTTCTTAAAGAAAATATTGTCATCTTTCAGGTTGCCTGAGCATCGAGACGAATTCGGGCGGAAATTGCACAACTCAGACTGGACTCGACGTACTGCGCAACCGCGGAATGTCCGTCAGCGCCCTGAATTATTGGGTCAATGCTGGTGCGAATTTTTTTAAAGCAATTTAATTCCAATTTTTCAAGCCATCCTCCTCGCGATGACGCTCGTCTCCCGATTCGTCGGGCTGATCGCCCTGCGGCTGCGCAGCTG
This sequence comes from Mesorhabditis sp. LJ9110, assembly GCA_038088335.1. Lineage (NCBI taxonomy): Eukaryota > Metazoa > Nematoda > Chromadorea > Rhabditida > Rhabditidae > Mesorhabditis > Mesorhabditis sp. LJ9110. The sequence continues at coordinate 11,375 of JBBGBA010000017.1, read as the reverse complement.
AAACAACGTCTAAACAAACTTTATTCTGCCCATTTCTTCATCATTGATTGTGTTTTTGGTATTTATGGGATAAATCTTTGTGCCCGTTTAGATATAGTTTCAGCTAGGCATATTACATCCAGAAGTGCTCTCATAAGTAAGGGATCGCACAGTTAGTCGGGTGCTGGTCTGTTAACGGGGGGGGCAAGCTTCCCTATCGCCCTGAAAGATGACGGAAGAAATTAAGCTTTCTTTTCTCTATTTTTATGCCGATTGATGCCGTTTTCAAGTCAAGAAGGTTTATAAAATATCGTTACAATTTCGAAATTTTCTCTTTCCTGCCAAAAATCTATAAAAAAATAAAAATTCTAAATTTTTGATAAGGTTTTAGTAATCGAAAAATACGAAACATTAGAAAAGTTTATTTTTGGTTACACTGGAGGTTAAGGAACTAAATTTGGTAAACCCGCCCCCGCCCCTGCTAACGCACCAGAACCGAGTTTTCCTGTCAGACTGTAAAGTCGCCTGTGCACAATTTGTCGACTAATTTTTTCGATCTCGTCACCCTGCCTTTCTGGGGGTGAAGCGGTTGTGGGATGGTCATTGCGTAGGTGGTGTTCGGCTGTCCGGCTTCTCAGCCGGACCTTGGGACTCGATACAACGCGTAGATAACTGTGTGGTCGACGAGATGGACCAGGCTTTCCCTCCTCCCCACCCCTTCTCCTCCTCCTCCTCCTCCTCTCCCAGATACTATCGGCCTTCCCAGGCGTTGTCGGTCGAAATGGCTCCCGCTAGTTGAGCATCATTTCGGATGCCGTGAAGCTGAGGCTTCTGCTTCGATTTTTGGCACCCATAAGCTTTCATTCTAGCTTCTGAGCCAATTAAAGCCAAGATTCCGGCACGTGCTACGTTGGCGCCTACTTACGGCTACGTTGCTTTCTTTGGCTTACAAGGAGACATTTTTTGCTGTCCATGGAGTTTCAACTAAAACTTAGTTTTTAACAGCTGCAAAACGATAAGCTGAAGGGTTATGGAGCTTCGAAGTGCGAAAAAGCTCACAGATGCCTATTTTCTGCGCATCTTTCGCAATTTTTAAGCTTCATAATTTCCTTAATCCGGGGGCCTCTCGGCGTAAATAGGCGCCCACGTACATGTGCTTGAGCTTATTAAAAGCTAAAAAATTGTAAGAAAGCTAAAATGTTTATTTCAGGAAAATGGGCCTTCCCCACCACCTATCACCCGTCCATACCGGCTCTTCGAGGCAATTCATCCTTATTGCCGCCTATTGCATCGGCTTTATCTACCTGTTCAGCCTCTTTTTCCGGTCGGCTACGGTAAGGTTTTAAACGGCTTTAAAAAGCTTAAAAGCGTTTCAGTATCGATATATTCATGAATCCACCCTATTTTCAGGACCGAACCAATTTTTTCGAGAAAAACCACGAATGTGTGTTCGAGAAGACGGGCGAGCTGGATGCCATTGAGGTTGGATTTTCAGCATGCCTGTAATCCCCTCGCGTTTAGCTGTGGCGCCGATTGCCGCAAGTGGTGAACCAGTGCAGCGTTCGCAGTCGGCTGAACATTCAAGGATTTGTCAACACCGACGAGACAAAATACCACGTGATGCCCACTGGATATGTGAGAGTTTTAAGATTTTTTAATTTTTTAACCTTTCGATTCTTTAGTATTTCCGGAGGTACGAATTTTCCTATAGGGGCGGACACGGCTCGCAATTTACCAATAATTAATTAAATAGTCGTTTTAGTAAGACTTTGCTTGATTTAAAGTCGAAAAACTTTCTAGAAATCCGGAGACCCTGAATTTTGGTCGAAAACACGGGATTTCTGGCCGAATATCAATGTTTTTGGTATTTTTAACAAAACTTTGTCAGTTTAGAAACACTTCCGCTATTTATTTAGAAAAAGGCTACTAGGGAAAAATTCGGTTTGCCCGAAAATACTAGAGAATCGACATTTCCATTTTCAGGCCTACACCCCGGGCCATGAATGCGCGGTTATCTCGCTTGGGATTGGGAAGGATGTGGAAGCCGAGAGACAAATGCTGGTGCGTACAGTTTTTAATTTGCAGAGTTCTCCGTTAGACGGCCCTTCCGCATTGTGACTTCTTTGGCGCCGATCCGGTCAATGACACCAACGCCGAGCTATATCCGGAGGTTAGTTTTGGCGCTATTTATAGCTTTTTGGACGGCGACTGAAATGAAATGTATTTTTATCTTTTTTAGGTAGGCCGCTTCTTCAACATTGCCGTCGGCGCATCGAACGGGACAATGAAGGCCGAGATTTTGGAAGGTATAAAATTAAAAAATGTTTTTATGGTTATAAAAAGTAAGTAATAAGAGCTTTAATGGTTTTAGCGACAACACCTTTTGATTTCCAGATCACTACAAATTTCGCGAGGTGCCGTATATTGACATTGCGACCTTTGTGCGAAGCTATGTCAAACGGTAGGTGGCGTAATATTCGAGACAAATGGTCCGGATAGAAATAGTTTTTTGCGGTCTTCTTGCTCTAGGGTCTAGTTCGTTAGCGCGCCAGGGGGCTGTGGAGAAATACATCAAGACCTTTTCATGGCATTTTATGATCTTTTTAGATAGGAAAAGTTAAAAAGTTAAAAAGTTAAAAAGACTTAAATTTTCGAAAAGAAAAAGAAAAAAGTGATTTTTTTGGCCAAAATTGAATGTCTGTGATTTTGCGGCGGGTAAGATTCTTGTACCACCGACTACTAAAAACTGCTAAAAACACTATAAAATTATTTATATGTATCATTCTTCCAGCCGTGTCATCGATCAAATGATGATCGACATCGAGCATGCCGAATATCCGATGCTCGACTATCTTCTAAAAGACGGTCAACTGGCACGGGACGGTGTTGTTGTTTGCCAGGTTTGGCTGTGAATATGATAGCCTTACTTATTTAACTCCAGATTAACATCGAAATTCACAACCCATCCACCGAGGAGAAGGAGGTCTTCCATCGATTCTACACAAAGATGATGGCCGAACGACAGTATACGATGATGACGGCCAGCACCGTTATTGGGCATATTAGGTGGGTAGTTTTCCATTATCGGGGGTGCAATTTTTTCCAAAGTTCAAAAATCCCTGCTAGCGCCAAATATTTTAATCTTGTTTTTAGGCAAAATTAATTATATCTCAAGTAAAAGAATTATCTGAAAAACTAGAAACATTACAAAAAATTTGAATTTTTGGTCGAAAAATCGAATTTTTGTATTTTTTTTGATAAAAATTTGTAAGTACACGCCACGACTCACACTGAATTCAACAACAAACTCATGTAATTGCGACCCGACGTTTTAGAATGTTCATGATTAATGACCAGGATGAGGAGTGCCATCAACGATACGTCGGCGATGCGTATGAAAGGTACGTTCGCCGAACAAATCACGGCTATAAAGCGTGTTGCTAGCACAATCGGATTTTTCAGGGAGTCCTCAACGGCGGAGAAGAAGGAGTAGCGCAGCAAAACAATACGGGCATTTCGATAAATTACTAAACCTAAAAAGTGCGGAATTTACAATAGAGAACTACAATATTTTTTGGGTGAAACTATAGGAAAAAGAGGCTAGTTTTAGAATTAAAGCTACCAGAAAAGTTGTGCTGTTTTTCTACAGGGTGGTCCAAAAAAAGTGAAGTTTGCACTGAAATATCTCGCGAACGGAAACGAATTGAACCATCGTTACCTTGCCAGAATGCTTAAATATGCTGGGCATGAAGAAATAACACAAGTTGTTTTTTAAGATTTTTGACGACCAGTGGGTCGTTACAAAGTTTTGAACATTTTTAAAAAAGTAGAAAACTTTGAAGCGATAAAGTATGGAACTTTTTATGAGTTAGAGAGATTTCAAGGGTATCAAAATGAAGCTCTTGGAATGCGCTATCAAACGCGTGGTAAAGAATTTCGATCGGTTTAACTAGCCGTCAATAGGAGCGTTAGGAAAATCCGTACTTTTCCGGAATGGGCGCCTCCGAATCGACCATAAAAAGCACCTTGGCTGCCCAAATTTTTTGTACGTATTACATGCAATCCTGTTTGCCAAAGATAACCATGCTATAATTTTAACTAAAGGAGCCTAGAACCACAAATTCGGTCGAATTGGCAAAGTGCCAAAAAAATTTTTGATCGCGATTTGAAAATTTTTGATGCCAAAAGTTAGTAGTTATATATCTATTGCTAATTGCAAAATATCACAAAGATCGGATGGTAAAGAAATTTTATCTGAAATTATTTCCCCAAAAAGTCGGGATTTTCCGAACGCTCCTATTGACGGCTAGTTAAACCGATCGAAATTCTTTACCACGCGTTTGATAGCGCATTCCAAGAGCTTCATTTTGATACCCTTGAAATCTCTCTAACTCATAAAAAGTTCCATACTTTATCGCTTCAAAGTTTTCTACTTTTTTAAAAATGTTCGAAACTTTGTAACGACCCACTGGTCGTCAAAAATCTTAAAAAACAACTTGTGTTATTTCTTCATGCCCAGCATATTTAAGCATTCTGGCAAGGTAACGATGGTTCAATTCGTTTCCGTTCGCGAGATATTTCAGTGCAAACTTCACTTTTTTTTTTGGACCACCCTGTAAAATTGCTAAAATCGATAAATAAACGTCAAAAACTGGTTTATCGTGAACACGGGTTCCAAAAAGCGCTTTTAAAAGATTTTTTCGCTCGCGCTTCTTAACCTATCTGAATTTTGCCTTTACGTGAACATGACCGCGATTTATCGCGTAAATTGCGTTCAGACGTCCCAGCTTGAGACGGCGCTGCGGAGAGCGTTCTGAATAGTCTTATATGATAGAATTTAGAAAATATATAATACAAATTGGTATAAGTTGCCCCACCGTTCCATCGTCACATTTGCAATAGGCGCCACTAACGCCATTCGGACCAGGAGCTCCGGGTTGTCCGTGTAGCCCGTCGCTGCCCCGTTCGCCAGCCACACCCGCATCTCCCTGGTCTCCGCGTTCTCCTAAAAAGAGCAATAACATACCAATGACGTTTCCAAAGCTCACCAGGACGGCCAGGCGCTCCATCGTACCCCTTCAGACCGGGCTTTCCGGCTGGTCCCGGATTTCCACGCGCGCCTGGCAGTCCGGGCAACCCGATCGGTTTTGCCCCATCCTGTCCGGGAGCGCCAAGTCTGCCGGGGAAACCCTGAACGACGTTTTTATAGTTTTTTTTTGCCACCTACCGGATTGCCGGGTGCGCCCTCGTCTCCGTTCGGGCCAACCGGTCCTGTTTTACCATCACGTCCATCAGTGCCGTCGTCTCCTGAAAGTTATGGGTGGGGCTAAGTTTGGGTTCTATCGCAATATCGGTGGGGGAAGCAACTTTTTCGGTCGAGACCCGTTTTCCTAGTATAAATAGCGGAAGCGAAAGTGTTTATGAATTTTTTACTATTTCTAAGCATAAAACTTTACAAAATGACCCACCGATGACCACCCTGTATTGGGAAAGCACCTTATTTTCTTTATTATTACTTTAGAAACCTCTAAATATTGAAAAATTGTTAAAAAGACGTTAGTGTATTATAGAGCCGAATTTCGAAGCCTACCTGGCGGTCCTTCGGGTCCCGGCTGCCCAGGAATTCCGGGCGGACCAGGAACTCCTCGTGGACCCGCTGGACATTGAATACATCCTCCCCGATTGTCATTAAGAAGTCCATTCACCCCAGCGGCTCCTGGTAGACCGGACGCTCCAGCCAACCCGGGTTCTAAAAACTGTTGCCGCCGCAAAAACAAGCAACTACCTCCAATTTCGCCAGGTAGTCCCTGAGCACCGGGCGGTCCACGCGGGCAATTCCTCGATCGAAGGCCACAATCTATACTTTTTCATTAAAAAGGTAAGAACCTTAATACTCACTGCATTGATCGTGGAAGCGCTTCTTCTTGATGCGTCGCTTTTCACGGACCGTGAATGCGGACGGGATTCCGGCTGAACTCTGCGGGCCGACCTTCTGCAGCATCTGCAGTGAGTGCCAAGAGTCACCATGGGCCTGCTAGAATGTACATACTTTAATTTGGTTTTTATCACATTGGCATACCTGTGCTTCGGCAAAGTCGCGCAGACCATCCTGCAGCATGTCGTCGATGTCACCGAGCAGTACGACGCTCCAAACGATTGTGGAGAGCAAGACGGCGATTGAGGCCGCCGATGCGGCCAGGCCCACTTTGACAAGCATCTGGAATAAAGATTCGCCTTTGATCATTTTAACGCGAATATTTAATTCTTTAGGGATGGGAAAGTAAAAGAAGGTGCTAGTTTGCTCGCGGGTGGGGGCTAATTTCCTTTAATCAGCGGAACGTCGCCTGTAATATAATATTGGCTGTTTTATCCTGTTTTAGCAGTTTCTGGTTACTAAAAAATTATAGGAACTTTTTTTAAACTATAATTTTGACAACTTCAAAATTTTCAAATTTTTTAAAGAGAGGCAAAATTTTGTGACAAATTTCTATAATTTTTAATTTTTTCTGAATGCTAAAAGGACGTAAAATTCTATTAAACTAATTACTCAGAGTCTAAAGAAACGTAGGAAAAATTCTGTATCCCTCTACAACCCCCCTCACCGGATAGCAAAACAGAACCAAAAAGTAAAGGGAAGTAACGTCTGATGCTGATCGGGCCGTTGACCTCCCTGCCTGAGGCGGGCAGGGCGCTATGGAATCAGCCTTGATAGGACTCGTTGTGCGGGCAGAAGTGCTCGGCGTCTCTTTTTGCGCGTGGACCGAAAAGATGGCTGGGAGTGGGACGGGTTCCCCCTCCAGCACTTGGCGCCCACCTCACCTTGATTTGAGCACGAGCACCGCAAGGGGCATGGAGAAACGACTACCACTCTTTTTTCCGTGATTGGCAATTTATGGTTCACCTGATCAGATAGTTTTAACTGTTTTCTAAATAAATTCGAATCTGGTTATCGTCGGGAAAACTTGTGCAATGGGATGTTATCACATTTTATTCAGCGAGACGACATGAATGTTAGTATTAAAAACGTATATTAAATCGTTGCCAGAAATACGGTACAAATTAAGACGGAAGTAAATTTTGTGGTCGGATGAAGAGAATGTGGTGATGAATTGCGATAGGCTTCTTATTTTCCAGAGACGTCCTTCGCGATGCGGTTCACGGGCGACGGCGACGGCGAGGGGCTGCTGGGTAAGTGTGTGCCGACCGGGTACACCTCAATTTTTTTTGTTAAAGATCAAGGAAATTATTGAACCTCGACGTGCGTGAACTGCATCGCGTTGCCAGGAGCATCCTTCAGGACATCACGCGCATCCCGGGTTTCAGAATCGCCCACGGCCATCGACTCCACCTAAAAAAACCGACTTCTGCTTTTTTCCGATAGTTCCAGGATAGTCTAGTAAAAATAGTGTTTTGAAGTGTCGGACGCAAACTTAACTTTTTGATTAGAATTTGTAATGTTTTTATGCACAATAAAAGTTGAAAAGCATTAAAAAACTCATTATTTAAATATATAAAAACTAGTGTTGCCGTAGCCAAGAACCCGAATTCCGAATTTCGCACCTTAATCTTCTGCAAAACGTTGAGCGGCTTGGCAAGTGTGATAACGATGACGGCCGTCTTCTTCGCCTCGATGTACCCGTAGACGGGATCTATCCGAAAGTACGAGTTGTCCGAGCAGCGCATCTTGAACGCCCTTCTCTCCTTCGAGCCGTTTGTTAGGGTGAGCCTGACCTGTTGGTCCCCATCCTTCCATACTATCTTGTCGTGATCTACCTGACCATCCAAAGTAAGGATCTCAAATGCTTGTAACCTACTTTCACCACCGAATCCTTGTTGAGGATGCGCGGATCGCCGGCATCGCCATCCTTTGCCTTGGCGGCTTCTTGCTTTAGCCTCTCCTCGGCTTCTTCTTTCAACTTTTCCTTGCAGTTGGCGCGAAAGAGTGCCTCCTCCTCCTGCCGAAGCACTTCATCCAGATCCTGAAATGACAGTGAAATAGACGGAAAAATCTCACGAATTGTTGCGTGACATCAAACGTCCTATCTTGGATTTTCTCGGGTGGAGTGGGGGGTGGCTGTACAGAGGCTTGCTTGCTCTTCTCCTTGCGCTTCTTCTCTCCACCCTTCGGCTTGTTTTTGTCGGCACCTAAAGGCGAAATGGAATGAATGTCGATGCATGAAGTCTCACTCTTTGGTGCCTTTGCCCCTTTTGGGGCTTTCACCTCCTTGGCCTGCGAGTTCCCTTTGCTTTTCGACTTCCTGACTTTCGCCATTCAGTCGATCCCGTCGCCCTAAAATAACGGATCCTTGAAAATAAAAACAGCAACCATGCCTCTTTAGCGGAACTTTACCTCGAGGCTGGCCCGTCTTCGATCGAATCGCCGCACCCGTGGGTCGTAGGAAGGTCAGTGAACTCGACCGCTCATTAGAAACCGGCAACGAGATTTCAAAAGCCCCCATTCAAATTCATCATGCAACAACACTGCAATTGCTTGTCCAAGTCCGATCCTCAAACCAAGCTAGCGTTTTGCCTTTTGCTCTCTCAAGCCTGCTTCAGCAGTTCCAAATGAATTTATTAGCTAGATAATGCGAAAGTTGCAAAAATACCATCAAGAGAAGACAACTCGGTTGTATATAACTTATTAACAGGCAATTGCTCTTAATGTCTAACGGGCGCATAAATTCTGAGAAGGAACAAGTATCTGAAGCAGTCGATTCCAAATTAAGACGATGACGAGGCGGCAATTTGTGAAAAAGTGAGGATGAGTATGCATAGAAGAATGTTCGGTGAGGGATGTTCACATCAAGGTGCAGTAGCGCTTCTTCCCCTTTTCTTTGGTGTTGAGTCGGTGCGTGAAGACGTTGGCAACGATATCACCGGATACGTCGTTGAACTATAAAGGGTAATATAAGTTTCACTAAAAGTGGAAAGATACCTGCATGGCCGATAGGTCCTTGTCGCTGAGGCTAGCGAGTCGATCTACCAGAATCGTCATCGTAGTCGAGTTTGGGTCGCATTCCTTGACCGCTTGCGCCACCTAAAGATTCAGTCGGGCAATCCAAAAGAAGGATACCTGCAACAGCTTGTTCTGGTCGAGGTTCTTGGCCGCATTTTCGACAAACGCCTCGCACCGGGCGACCACCATGCGCATCTCGAAGCGATTCGCGATCCGCAGCACCGAGACTACATTCGCCGCTAAAATTGGGGCACTGTAAAATCGAAAAAAATCAAACGTACTGGTTAGGTGTTTGCGGTAGGGGCAGTAGAAAATGCAGCGCATGAATTCCAGCATGTCGGCGTACGGGATGTCGTCGACCACGAGCTGTTGACTGCCACGGCGATATTCGGTGCCGAAGCAGTAGTCTGCGAAGAATGACGACATCTCGGCCAGCCATCCAGCGTTCACGAACCTAAAGAAAAAACAAATTGAGGCGACCAAAAACCCTACAGCTTCTTGTCTTCACAAACAATCTCGAATTTTCGGCAGACCGTCGGCATTGAGAAATCATCATATACCGCCTTCGTTACAACGATGTCGTTGTTCATCTAAGAACGTTGTTGGCGCTACTTAAGTTTGCTGGCCCCACTTATATTTCGCCAAAACCTCATGTTTCCGGGCTAGTTTTTTGCGCTTATTACGAAAAACACTATCCCGAATCGTGAAAGTTGTGTTTTGAAGGGAAAAACAAATTTCATTGTCAGTTTTCATGGTTTGAGTTTCAAGGGGTTAACTAGGGCGTTGAAGTGGGAGGCCTATAAAATGGGGAAAACCCTATTTCCAAGAAGGCTTATCCCTTTGCGTTCGTTTTTTCCTAAAAATAAGGCTTCGTGCCACCCGGGGCCTAGTCGCTTCGGATGGGTGCGAGCTCGTACAGGGTTTCGAAATCGGGCGCCCGAGGCGCGCGTAGCGGCCAGGCGTCCCAATTTCGAAAGAGTGGAGCGGCAGCCCATCCGAAGCGACGGCCCGCCTTGCCTGACAATGCTACAAGCTTATTTTTTCTTGGTAAACCAGTTTTTGGTTTATTTATTTAGTTAAAAACCCACAAAAATACGAGTTTTTCGCAAGCGCCGTAAAATGGAATTTTCCCGATATTCAAATTAATTTTTTTCCTAGATAGCATTTTCGCGGGCTAGGATATTGTGTTTCGTAATCAGCGCAAAAAACTAGCCCGGAAACATGAGGTTTTGGCGAAATATAAGTGGGGCCAGCAAACTTAAGTAGCGCCACGTTGTTTTCTTCAAAACTATTCGGGGGACAGAAGCAGAAAAGAAGAGGCAACTGGGTACGCTAAGTTTTCTGCGTGTAAATGCAATCAATTTTGGAACTACTGACTCAAATCTTGCCAGAAAAGGGAAAGAACGAGAACCGAAATTAATGAGCAAACCGTGTTTGAGCAAGGATGGGGCGTTTTTATTCTGTCAACGGCTCTTACACTCAATGCACGTTTATTGGCAAAATCATTAGCAAATTCAGAGGAATTTATACTACTAAAAAGTTACAATTTGAAAAATAAGAAAGATCAGCACCGCCACGGGGAACACGTTGGGACCGAAAAACGAATAATGCGAGAAATCCAAAAATTCGGAGAAGACGACGAATGGCTCCTATGAACGACAGTTGCTGTTTAGGATCGACCGGAACGCGGAAAATGAAAAAGAAAAGAAAAATAAAAAACTTTTAAAAGTTTAAGTTTTACATTTTGTAAAAGGGAATCGCAGCTAACAAAATTGAAGATGAGCACAAGTCTTTTGCGCGGAAGATCCGTGCCGAAGATCGTTCAAGATCTGCGTTGCCTTGTCCGCGGCGACCAACTTGCACTGCTGATTCTGGAAAGTTTCATCGTTGTATTTCTATGACCGGTTTATCTCGTCCTACGTAAGACTTTTTAGACTATACTTCTCTTTAACCACCTACATCATAACCGGCAAAATTCTGGTCGCACAATCGGTTGAGCTCCTCGATGAGCGAGATCTGGGTGACGGCCAGAAAATCGTTTTTGAAGTAGCCCTTGCATTGGTTGATGATCACCTAAATTACAGTGGTTTATGAGATTTTTGACAGACTTTCTTAATATTTAGATACGCGACTTCAATGCTTATCGCGGAATCGGATACTTACCTGACAATCGTGGCAGTACTGACTCCTGGCTTGGAATTGGGAGACGACGGTCAGCAACAACAGCAGCAGTTTCAGCATTTCGTCACAAAACACGGGAACACTAGTGAGGAACGCGCTGGGTAGCGGGTGTTTCGCTCGACGCACGTTTATCAGGCGCCCATAAATGGGCCGGTCAGCCACAAAAAATTGGCGAATGAGGCCAATTGGGGCCGTCAGCCGACTGGACACACACCAGCATCGCAATTTCTTGTATGGCAGCGTGATGAGTTTTCTTTCT